>CM066033.1:105747595-106347595 GCA_033557465.1 Ichthyophis bannanicus
ATACACAGCACTGCAAACTACAACTGTAGTGAACCACTTCGGAATAAAGCTGGATTACGACTGAGCAAACAAAAGGTAATAATGAACTTGCAAGAAACTGAAATTTGACAGGAACGTTCATGTCGCAACCACCGTGTTTGAGCGAGCGAACGAGGCGAGGCGAACAGGAAAGAACATGCGCCAGCGCGAGTACTGGATTTAGCCCCCCGCCTCCCAATTGTCCTGTTAATGTATAAAATGAATACAAAACACTCTAAAATATCATGAGGGAGTGTTTCTAGTTAGTTAACCATTACAACCTCTATTTTGGGCCAAGAAAATAAACTGCAGTCGGCTAAAAAGAAATTATGTGAACATTCCTTATATGGGTAAGAAATCTAATTTTGCAAGAAAACGTGACGTGATGGAACATTTTGGCTATTTTTCCTGGATTCAGCACCCCAAAATCTATAGGAATCAGTTGCAAAACTGGAGGCAGTTTTTTGGTAGTGTACCTGTGTTAATCCATGCCCCTCTATTTATTTATTTATTTATTTCTTATATACCGCGCTCTTTTAATCAGTGTGGTTTACATATGAACAAATTTAAACACAATGACATGGTCAGCATTGGTTTTTTACAATGAACAGGGTACAAAAACCTGGCAGTAAACAGGGTTAACTATATACAAGAACATGGCGGTAAACAAGGTTGACTATATACATGGTATATTTATTTGGTTAATTATATGGAAGTGGTAAATAAATAAATCACAAGTACAATATAAATATGGTATGGATAGAGTGTGCAAGTATGAACCGTCATGATTAGCCATAAACCTAGAGGCGAGTGGTGGTGGCGTGACAAATATCAGATTGCAGACCTGCTATTAGTAAGCTATGAATTTTCATTAAAATCATCTGTAATACCTGAAGATTGGAGGATCGCCAATGTAACGCCAATTTTTAAAAAGGGTTCCAGGGGTGATCCGGGAAACTACAGACCGGTGAGCCTGGCGTCAGTACCGGGAAAAATGGTAGAAACCATCATCAAGAACAAAATTTCTCAGCATGTAGATAGTCATGGACTAATGGGAGACAGCCAACATGGCTTTAGACAAGGAAGATCTTGTCTTACTAATCTGTTATGTTTTTTTGAAGGTGTGAATAAACAGGTGGACAAAGGTGAGTCGGTTGATATAGTGTATCTGGACTTTCAGAAAGCCTTTGACAAGGTCCCTCATCAGAGACTTTTGGCAAAACTAGAGAGTCATGGGATAGGAGGCAGTGTACTATTGTGGATCAGGAACTGGTTAAAAGATAGAAAGCAGAGGGTAGGGCTAAATGGCCAATTTTCCCAATGGAGAAAGGTGAATAGTGGTGTACCCCAGGGATCTGTGCTGGGTCCGCTGCTTTTTAACATATTCCTAAATGACCTGGAAAAGGGAATAACGAGTGAGGTTATCAAATTTGCAGATGACACAAAGCTATTTAAAGTTGTTAAAACCCAAGAGGATTGTGGAAAATTGCAAGAGGATCTTGATAAATTGGAAGACTGGGCATCAAAATGGCAGATGAAATTTAATGTGGACAACTGCAAAGTTATGTACCTAGGGAAGAACAACCCAAACTATGGTTACTCGATGCAGGGTTCCACATTAGGAACCACCACCCAGGAAAAAGATTTAGGCGTCATTGTGGATAACATGTTAAAACCCTCGGCCCAGTGTGCAGCGGCGGCCAAGAGAGCAAATAGAATGCTAGGTATCATAAGGAAAGGAATGGAAAATAAAACAAAAGATATTATAATGCCTCTGTATCGTTCCATGGTGAGACCGCACCTTGAATATTGCGTGCAATTCTAGTCGCCGTATCTTAAAAAGGATATAGCGTTATTAGAAAAGGTTCAGAGAAGAGCCACCAAAATGGTAAAGAGGATGGAAGGATACTCCTATGAAGAAAGGCTAAAAAGGTTAGGGCTCTTTAACCTGGAAAAGAGATGGCTGAGGGGAGATATGATAGAAGTCTATAAATTGAACGGAGTGGAACGGGTAAACGTAGATCGATTGTTTACTTTATCAGAATATAGAAAGACTAGGGGGCATGCAATGAAGCTACAGGATAAACTATTTTAAGACTAATAAAAAAAAATATTTTTTCACTCAACATGTAATCAAACTCTGGAATTTGTTACCGGAGGATGTAGTAAAGGCTGTTAGTGTAACTGGGTTTAAAAAAGGTTTGGACAAGTTCCTGGAGGAAAGGTCCATAAACCATTATTAAGAAGGGACCCAGGATATCAATGCTTGACCCAGTACAAGCATTGTGGAACCTGTGTCTTTTGGGGAATCTGCTAGGTACGTATGACCTAGATTGGCCACTGTTGGAAACAGGATACTGAGCTTGATGGACCTTGGTCTGACCCAGTATGGCATATCTTATGTTCTTATGATCTATGCTTACCCATTCCACTCCATTCATTAATTTATAGACCTCTATCATATCTCCCCCAACAATCTCCTTTCCAGGTTGAAGAGCCCCAACCTTTTTAGCCTCTCTTCATAGGGGTATCCTTCCATCCTTCCAAATTGCGGCGTCCCTACCCCGAGGGAGCCGCATAGCTGACTGAACACCCAGCAGCCTGCTACCTCCACTCCTGTCCAATCGGGACAGTGGGAGTTGCTCCTGCCCAATCCGGGCAGTGGGAGAGGAGGGGCAAACCCAGCAGAGGGCCATAAATTGCGGCGTCCCTACAGGGCGCACCCGCGCCTGAGGGCCTCGCCAGAGGGCCCTTTGGCGTGGCCCTTAGGCGGTGGCAATTGGCGTGGCACACCTCACGGAAAATCTTTACAACGGATGTGGCCCATAAGATAAAGACAACAGAACCGCTGTCACACGCGGCTTGAGCCCCCAGAGATGGGTATGAGCTCGCCGACAACATCTATCTAGCATCTCTAACTACCCCGGACCCGGCGAATTTACAAAACGCACAGAGCACCGCACGGTAGACCAACGCCATGTAAGTAGAGTACAAGGAATAATACCGCTAACGATACTGTTAAACTGACCCAAATAATCCAACGTACACTTGAAACCACCCTGTAAAAACTGTGGCGATCTGACTGTAGAAACCAACCAAGGAGCACAGCTACACGATGTCCGGTAACAAATACATGACACAGAAAAGGGCTAATGTGTAAAAACCTTGTTACGGTCCTAGGTCACCAGTATTAATAAGTAGATTTGTCTACTTATAAATACAAAGGTTGATAATGTTGATAATATTGCTACCCTGTTACCAAAGCTAAAGGTCACACCGGTTGGACCTACTGTTACTATTGTGCTGCTATTGTTGTGTTGATACTGCTACTACTATGCGATTTTGTTTATACTGATACTTAGGGGCTTGTTTACAAAGCCGCGGTAGTGGTTCGCGATCGCAGCCGCGGCCCCATTGAAATCAATGGGGCCGCGGCTCCGATTACGATCGCAAACCGCTACCGCGGCTTTGTAAACAAGCCCCTTAGTGTTGCAACATAGTTACCAGAGATAATAGCTATACCGGTTGTTTACACAGCTATTATTGTGTTGCTATAGACAAATATTGTGCTATGTGTTTACAATGCTAAATAGTGCTGCTACATAGAGTTGTTCCAAAATTACTACATAGTGCTATTTGTTTATACCAGGCTACATAGTAATATCAATGTTCTTACTGTTACTGATACTGCTACATATTTATGAAACTTACACCTGCTACTCTTGACACTGAGCCTTGCTAATCCCAATTCCTGACAACATTTACTTGTGATCCCTACACTTGGTATTGCTGCAAATACAGTCTCCAAGGGTGCAAACATAATTGGCAGACTAAATAACATTGAAAAGGTACATCAATTAGCTATAAAATGAAGACACCAATCCTATACATCGGTATATGCCTATTCACGCTAATCCATGCATACACATTCAATCCAAACCTATATCAAACGCAACTATGCACTACACTCTACCTCCTCTACACCATACAAATGCCACAACCGCTCCTACTCACACCATACCACCAAAACATAGACGCAGGAACATACCCACTCAAACACAGTGCCTACACTAATAGTCCTACAAGAAATCGGAGACGCCATAGGCCTAAAGCAACAGCGGCCCACATACAAAGCCAACCTCTGACGCAACCCGCTAATAACCAGGCTAAGCAAGAACTGCATGAAACATGTAATATCACCCTCATCAATGCCCGCTCAATCAGAAACAAGACCCACATAATCCATGACATCATCACAGATGAGAAACCGGACATACTATGTATAACTGAAACATGGGTCACCAACACCGATGCAGCCATATTAAACCAGATCAGCAAACCTGGATACAACCTATACAACTGTCCCCGAGCCCATAAAAAGGGTGGAGGGATCCTCATAATAGCTAAAGACAACCTGCAGCTCATGGAAGGAGCGGTATATAAATAACCTGTAAATTAAATTAAATTAAATAAGTACATATCAGAATTCAAACACAGACATTGACCTACTAAAGGTGGAAAACACCGCAGTATCCATCTGCCTAATATACAGACCCCCCTCGCCACAGCATGAGATACTCGCCTCAGCGTTAGAAAACATATCCTCAACGCAACCAAAAAAATTCCAGATCATACTAGGAGACCTAAACCTAACATCAATGACAGCCACACACGCAAACACTTTCCTGGAGGCTATGACCCAGTTAGGGTACCAACAATTAATAACAGAGCCCACACATGAAAAAGGTCACACACTGGACTTGGTTTTCGCTCCTGCAGGAAAACAGGCCAACGGTGAGAAGCCTCTGATAGAGATCATACCATTACCCTGGTCGGACCACCACCAAATCAATATGCAGATAAAGCTTCCTACCCTGTCCAAAGACACCAAGGCAAAAAGAGCACCACTCCAACAAAGAAGATTTAACAAACCAAATATGGAATGTCTCATCAAGACCATCAAATCCCACATAGACCTGGATGAAACAGATCTCAATGAATTAACAAGTAGCTGGGATACTGGAATTCAGGCCATGGCGATCCCTAAAGAGAACCATACACCAAATGCAGCCAAACTAAAATCAGAACCTTGGTACAACATAACGCTGACCAGAATGAAAAGAGACCTTAGAAAACATGAAAGAAGGTGGAGACAAACCAAATCCATCGAGCTCAGATCGGTGTACCTCAACCTCCTATCAAAATACAAGGAAGAAGTAAACACAGCAAAAAGGATACACCATACCAACATTCTAAGCAAAGCCATCAACAAACCACGTGAACTCTTTGCACTAGTTAAATCACTAACCAAAACAGCCACTCCTGAACATCAAGATAGCCACATAAATCCACAAATGCTTGCAAACCACTACGCAAGCAAGCTGACAACAGCCAACCCCAATCTCCATATAGACACACAATGCCAAGGTACAGAAGTGGAGAATAAACAGACGTGGAGTAGTTTCCGCAACATCGATGTGCAACAAGCCATCAACATACTAACCTCCATAAATACCACCACCTCCCCACTCGACCCCTGCCCAACAGCATGGATAAAAGCAGCAAAAAAAGAGATAAACCAGCAAATATCCCACATCGTAAACCAGTCACTAAATCAAGGAATAATGCCTGACCAACGGAAGCAATCTATAATAAGACCAATCCTAAAGAACAACTCGCTCAATAAGGAAGATCCGACATCATACCGCCCCATCTCCAGCATTTCATTCCTCGCAAAGATCATCGAAAAAGCTGTGCTCATACAGCTTCAAGAGCATCTAGATGACTGTGATACCCTAGATAAACAGCAATACGGTTTCAGAAGAAACCATGGAGTGGAGACGCTTTTGATAGCACTAATGAACAACCTCCTCCAAGGCCTAGAAGCCAGAAAGAAAATGTTTATACTCATTTTCATTGACGTCTCCGCCGCCTTTGACACAGTACACCATGGGATCCTCCTCAACAAACTAGAATCTATAGGAATTGTGGGAACCCCCCTCAAATGGTTCTCCTCATACATAACAAACAGAAGGCCACAAGTACAATTCAATGGTGAAAATGCTGAACCTTTCTCACCAACGCAAGGCATCCCCCAGGGTTCTGCCCTCTCGGCACTTCTGTTCAACATTTACATGCGACCCCTCTGCGACATCTTCAAAAGGCATAATATTAAATACCACATCTATGCAGACGATATTATGCTTTATACACAACTAGATACTGCCGATCCTCAACATATACAGCTCGAAAATTGCCTGGATCAGATGTTAGGCTGGCTACAGAAAAACAACATGACAATCAACCATAAGAAAACTGAAGTCATGTACATATCCAGTAAACCAAACTTCAACCCCCCTCCTACAATCACACTGTGCAATAACACATACAACACGAAGAATGAAATCAAATATCTAGGAGTCACACTCGACTGCAACCTAAAAATGGAGACACACCTACGCAAAACGAATAAAGCCATCTTCCATAAACTGAGAGTGTTACAACCACTAAGGAAAATAATAGAACCTGGTGATTTTCGGTCGGTAGCGCAAGCTCTCATTATACCGCACCTAGATTACTGTAATGCCATCTTACAAGGTCTGCCTAAAAGATCACTAAATATCCTTCAGATGGCCCAAAACGTAACAGCCAGAATCATAATGGGAACAAGCATTGCTGAACACATTACCCCCATTTTAATAGAGCTACACTGGCTTCCAATTCCAGCCAGGATACAATACAAGATATTAGTGACCACCTTCAAACTAATAAACAACATATCCCCATCATTCCTATCCTCACTTATCAGCATGCAACCTACAAATAGGTACAGAAGAACCATCAACTCGGGAACCATGCAAGTCCCCACCAACATCAGAACAGTGAAAACAAGTACGAGTCGTAGAGCTTTCTCATTCTCTGCACCAACTCTCTAGAATCAACTCCCCTGCGAGCTGCGTCTGACCAAGGACATCACCAAATTCAGGAAAGAGCTAAAAACTCACTTATTCCGAAATCATTACAATCAACTATGACCATCAACTGCGAGAGAATTGTAAAAACTGCTATATGTTTAAATATGTAAATATGTATATATAAATGTAAGAACGTATGATTCATCCCCGAAAACGCTAATCATGTGTGCTGTGACCTCAGATCTATGTATATACCACCCCCCCCTCCCCAAAGTCTTGATTGGCTATCCCCAAAGAAGAATCAAACCGCTGCTGATCGCTGGAAGTAGCGGTATATAAGTGTGTAGTAAATAAATAAATAAAATAAATAAATCCCCGTTACCATTTTGGTGGCTCCTCTCTGTACCTTTTCCAATATCACTA
This sequence comes from Ichthyophis bannanicus, assembly GCA_033557465.1. Taxonomy (NCBI): domain Eukaryota; kingdom Metazoa; phylum Chordata; class Amphibia; order Gymnophiona; family Ichthyophiidae; genus Ichthyophis; species Ichthyophis bannanicus. The sequence goes on from CM066033.1 coordinate 105,754,951, forward strand.
TATCCTTTTTAAAATACGGCGACCAGAACTGCACACAATATTCAAGGTGTGGTCGTACCATGGAATGATACAGAGGCATTATAATATCTTTTGTTTTATTTCCCATTCCTTTCCTTATGATTTCTAGCATTCTATTTGCTCTCTTGGCCGCCACTACACACTAGCGAAGGATTTTAACATGTTATCCATGATGACACCTAAATCTTTTTCCTGGGTATTGGTTCCCAATGTGGAACCCTGCATCGTGTAACCATAGTTTGGGTGGTTCTTTCCTAGGTGCCTAACTTTGCACTTGTCCACATTAAATTTCATATGCCATTTGGATGCCCAGTCTTCCAATTAATCAAGTTCCTCTTGCAAGTTTCCACAATCCTCTTGGGTTTTAAGAACTTTAAATAGTTTTGTGTCATCTGCAAATTTGATAACCTCACTAGTTATTCCCATTTCCAGGTCATTTATGAATATGTTAAAAAGCAGCGGACCCAGCACAGATCCCTGGGGTACTCCACTATTCACCTTCCTCCATTGGGAGAATTGGCCATTTAGCCCTACCCTCTGCTTTCTATCTTTTAACCAGTTGCTGATCCACAATAGTACAGTGCCTCCTATCCCATGACTTTTTAATTTTGCCAAAAGACTCTGATGAGGGACCTTGTCAAAGGCTTTCTGAAAGTCCAGATACACCATATCTATGTAACTTGTGTTCTATTATATAGTTACACTTAGTTCTATGTAACTTGTTGTGTTCTATGTAAACTGCCCCTGATCTCTGGAAGGGGCGGTATAGAAAACTGTCCAAATAAATAAATTAAATAAATAAATATATCAACCTACTTACCTTCGTCTACCTGTTTATTCATAACACAAAACCCTGCAAATGGACACTCGACAACAGCATCAAGAACTCAAATTGCACCAACCCTACTTATGGAAGATCAGCTTTGCAAATATTCTCGAAAACCAATAACCTGCAGTTGAAAAAGAGACAAGTTCTAAATTCCTAGAGAAAACCTACATTTTAACAGAATCCCTTATCTCAGCTGCACATGGAAAACGCAAATCATCACCAATTAAAGAATAAGAAACTACAAAAGACAAAAATTGAAATGAAAAATCCCAAAATCAGACACTAAGCTATGAAACATGGAAGAAAAAGGAACAGAAATGCATTTCCTTCTATAAAAAGAAATGCACATTTTCAAAACTGACATATTTTATTCTCTAAAAACTCACTCTTTTGTACCTTTCTTGTCTGATCATCTTATTTTTTCAGTTGAGTTGGTCCCAGTCTTTTCTACTCCCTATTTTTTGTTTTCTTCTAAGTCCTTTTCCAATATCCCATTTCTATTTTCTGTTTCTTCACACTCGCTGTCTTTTTTGTCCTTTCCTTCGCTACATCTCTTTCTGACATTGATCTTTCTATTTCTCTTTTTGCCTTTTACCTAACTATAGCTTCATTCCATTCCTCTTTCTCTTTCCTTCAATCTTTAGTTTCCCTCTTTATTTATTTATTTATTTATTTATTTATTACAGTTGCTTATATACCGCACTATTCAGCATCAGCGCGGTTTACAGTATAACAAACTGACCAAAACACATTCTGTTTGGTTTTACATCGAACAGGGGTACAAACTTAGATAACAGGGTTGAACTAAATTGGTTTTACATCGAACATCGTTCGTCTTCTTACCAGCTCTTCATTTTCTAATCTTACTCTTTCTAATCTTACTCTTTCTAATTTTACTCTGTCCTTCTATTCCACATCTGTCTCATTATTTTGCCAGCGTCTGACCACTTCCCCTCCCGTCTTTCACCCACTTTCTAGTCTGCCATTTTCTGTCCCTGTATTCATCTCCTCTCCAGGCTCATTTAACACCACCTACTACTCATCCCTTTACCACCTGTCAGAATTCCTGTTTTCCCACATCCTGTGTCCCTAGTACCTGTCATCCTGCTTCCTACTTCCCTTCCCCAGCACCCATCCATTTGCTTTCTTCTCCAATATTTATGAACCTTATCTTTCATCCTTCTTATCCCAGCATGCTTTCTCATACCCCTCCTCCTCAACTTTACCTTGATTGACTTTGCTTTTTCCTCATTTCCCACAATATTTGTTGTCCTCCTCCTTTCTCACTCCCCCAGCATATCTCCTTTTTCCTATTCCATCCCTGACATATCTCAGCATTAGCCCCTTTTCAATCGCAGGACCCCAACCCTAGAATTAGCTCCCTTCCAATCCCAGCCCTTTCCAATTCCTATCTCTCCAGACCTAGTATGAGCCTATTTCTAGGCCTCCCCTCCCCAATATTTGTCCATTTCCATTACCAGCCCCCCCCCCCCCTCCGTATCAGCCTATTTCTAGTATCAGTCAGCCCATTTCAAGTACCAGTCCTCGGCCCCAGTATCATCCAATTTCCAGTATCATCCCCAGCCCCTGCATCACCCCATTTCAAGTGCCAGTCCCCAGCCCCAGTATCGGCTTCTTTGGAACAGATGAGAAGCTGTGTGAAGAAACTCTCCTATGCGAGTATTCCCTTTCCACACCATGTCAATCAAGCAAGTGAAGAGATGACTCATTGGCATGATGATGATGTACCAGGGAATGCTCTCTTGAATCTTTGCTTTTATAGGCATGAGGGGAGGAGCCTCCACTATAATGATGCATGGGAAAGCCACATTGGTTCTGTGCTGCACCGAATCAGCATCAATGAGGAGCAGCCTAGTGATGTCTGCCCTTACAGTATATGTTGTAGAGGCAGGGTCAGAGAGGTTGAACAGCTTTTAAAGCATCTCAAGGATAGACATGGTTTTTCACTGTTGTCAGCAGAGCTCATGGCTTTCCCCCAGTGAGAATTAGAATGGTCAGGAGTCTCTTTAGATTTTGCAGCTTTTTGATTGGTTTGCTAAACAGTCTTAGAGGACTGTTGCTTTTGTTCATGACTTCTAATCTTTTGGGCCCTCAACATCGCACATATTTGGAGCAGTTATCCATAGCATGTGAGGCACCCATATACTGCACATACAAATTGTGCATATTGGTGACAGATTTTCCTTTTACAATCCAGGCATCTCTTAAACCCGGACTTTTCCAGCATGGTAAAGATACATGAGGCAAAACCAAATCCAATTATGACTGGATGAATAAATATGGACCTGTCTGGCCGCAACTGCGGCAAGAATATGAATTAACTGACTGACAATTATCAGCATGGAAGACCTGCACAAGCTTATAAAGCTTTCCACAATTTTCTGAGGTAGAGAAGGACCTTATCTCTTTCATGGAGTGATATCACTCACATGCAATGCTGGAGCAATCCTTGTCCATGAAGAATATAATTTCCATTGTTCACAAAACTTAAAAACATTTTTAATAAAAAAAGGTAATGCCTTATTTTCTATTCTTTGCTTTTTCTTTATCAACCATAAAGTAGACTAATATGGCAACTGCACCACTAACCTATTATAAGAGTAATTTCATAACAAGATACTTTAAAAAATGTTTTTAAATGTATTTATCAAATTTCAAAGCAAATGTAACAAAAAGCATTCCATATTAGGAAATACATTGCCAATGGTAGGAAAATATACTAAAAATATAACAAAATACAAAAATAATTGAAAACTATCAAGGATACAAAGTCCACAATATGGAGAAGAGATTTTAAGAAAAAGAACAGAAGAAATAGCCGATGACACAAACAATATCAAAAGCCACTCTCTTTTATAAAAGCCTAACTCATGAGTTTATAGATGAGCAGCATTACCTCTTGGGAGTTTTTCCCAACCAGGAAACATTTAATCTGATCAGATTCAAAACATAGAAACATGACAGCAGAAAAGACCGTACGGCCCATTCAGTCTGCCCTTCCATACCAATTACTATATTCCCTTTTTGCCTTCAAATTTAACAATACATTTTGCCAGAAATTTAAAAAAGAAATCGGCTCCCACATCCAATGACTGTTGCCACAAAGCTGTTTTCCATTTATCCTGAGTTCTCTTAGAATAGAGGTTCTCAGCCCAGTCCTTGGGCCATACCTAGCCACTTAAGTTTTCAGGATAAGTACAGTGAATATGGATGAGAGAGATTTGCATGCACTGCCTCCATTGTATGCAAATCTCTCTCATGCATATTCATTGTGGTTATGCTGAAAACCTGACTGGGTAGTTGTCTCCCAAGGACTGGGTTGAGAACCCTTGCCTTAGAGAAATCAGGATAAACTATCATTTTCTCACCTAAAAAGAAAACATCCTTATAATGAAAAAGCCTGTAAAGCCCAATTCCAACCGAGTTCCAAAGCAAATGTCACAAGTAAAGTAACCCTCGTCACTTGAGCAGACACTGGAGTTTCTAAAATAGCAGAGGCATCCAGAGAATCCAACTCTAACAAGCAAGGACGGCCCAAAGGGTTCAGCCATGCTGCCCCCCACACCAAGCCGCCCCTGCCGAGCTATGAATAAGGAAAATTCACAAAACTCACGTTTCTACCTCTTGTCTGATCCTTCAAAGTGTCCAGTCTTTTCTGCAAACATTGTCTCTCACCAACAAGGTAAGAACATAAGATATACCATACTGGATCCTGTTTCCAACAGTGGCCAATCTAGGACATACGTACCTAGCAGTTCCCCAAAAGACACAGGTTCCACAATGCTTGTATTGGGTCAAGCATTGATATCCTGGGTCTCTCTTTAATAATGGTTTATGGACCTTTCCTCCAGGAACTTGTCCAAACATTTTTTAATCCCAGCTATGTAGCAGATAAACGAGTGAAGAAAGAAACACCCAAGGAGTCTTTATAGGAAACAGTTTAATGTGCACAGACCCAGAGAAAATAGTTTTTCCAAATTCTGGGCCCCCACCAGAGGGCTCAGAGAGATTATATAGACCTTTTATCAGGTTATTACATTATTTCTCCAGGACCAAGCAGGAAGTCAGTCCTCACTTATGGGTGACGTCGGCGCCGACGGAGCCCTCGCGGAGCAATTTTCCCCAGCTTTCAAAGAAATCCTTTGGGAATTGCAGCGCGCATGCGCGGTCGTCTTCCCGCCCGAGGGTGCCATCTTAGCCAGTCTTCTTTTTTCCGCGGAGCCCTACAGACGTCCCCGTCTTGTCCCCGCGAAAAAGTTGATTTTCTTCTTTAATTTATCCTTTTTTCCTTCGGTTCGACGCCGATCTTTTTCCCGCCCGGACTCGCGACGCCGGTCACGAGTCCTCTTACTTTTTTCGGTTTTTCTGACTTAGTCAGCTTTCGTTTTCGGTTTCCCTGGCAGCCCGGTCCTTTGACCTCGCAGGGGCCCTTTTTCCCCCGATGGCTGCCAGTGGGTTTAAGCGGTGTGGTCGGTGTGACCAAAATATGTCACTAACCGACACACACGACTTTTGCCTCCGCTGCCTGGGCCCGGATCATGAGGAACTGATCTGTGGGCCCTGCAGCAAACTGTCCTCAAAGGCGTTGAGAAGTCGGCGGCATCAGCGTGAGAGAATCTTCGCTGACCCCAGCCGTACCCGGACCTCGTCGGAGGCCTCCGTGTCAAAAGGCTCCAGCTCGGACCGTCGCCGGAGCTCCTCCGACCGGGGTTCTCCCTCCGGGGACCATCGTCGGAAGGTGAAACCCGCGAGGGCGGCGTCGGTGGACGCTCCTGGTTCCGCGAGGGCCAGGTTGCATAGCCCCGACAGCCGCCCCGGGTCCTTGGAGAAGGAACACATCCCGAAGCGACCTCGCCTGGAGTCGGAGATGCCTGCCCGGGTAAGTCCTGTGGTCCTTCTGGACTCGCCTCCGCGACAACCGACGTCGGGCCCGACGCCGTCGGGGCCCGAGTCGGGGGCTGCTGGGTCACCTGAGGTCGGACTCAGGTTGACGGCCTTGGAGAGCAGACTGTCTGCCTTCATGGACCAGCAGAGGGCACTGCTCGCTGGCCTCGCTGGCGCCGCTGCCCCGACCGCCGGGACGTCGACGTCCAAGTCGACCCCGGAGACCGAGCCGATCCTCGAGTCAATGAGAACTCGAGTCGATCCTCGGTCGAGGTCACCCTCGGCCTCCCGTTCGGGACCGAGGTCGCCGACGCCGACTCCCTCGGCGTCGGGGCGGCTGGCGCCGCACCCTGCCCGGGCCGACCCCACCGAGTCCTCGTCGGAGTCGGTCTGGGAGTCTGAGGAGGAAGAGTCACCTGATTCTTTCCGGACTCGGTGTGTCCCATCGGACTCGCCGGAGTCCGAGCCTCGGAAGCAGTCCCCCCCGGAGGATGCCCGGTTCTCGGACTTCGTTAGGGATATGGCCAAGGCTTTGGCCTTCCCTGCGGATCCCGAGGAGGAGCCTCGAGCCGAAGAGCTCGACGCCCTCCAGTATGACTCTCCCGCGAGGGAACACTTTACTGTGCCGGTTCCTCCTATGCTGGAACGACTACTCTTCCGCATGTGGGAGAGTCCGGCCTCCTCGCCGGTCCTGAGCAAGCGGGTCGATTCTATCTATCGAGTCCGCAAGAGCCCTGCTTTTCAAAAGGCACAGCTGCCACACCATTCCATGGTAGTGGAATCGGCCATGCATCGTCTTAAGAGCCAGAAGATGCACTCCTCGGTGCCTCCTGGAAGGGAGGCCCGTAACCTGGATGGCCTTGGCAAGAAGTGCTTCCAGGGCTCTATGCTCGCATGTCGTGTCCAGACTTACCAGCTATACATGGGCATGTATCTCCGGGATCTGGCTAAAGAACTAGCCGGATTCTCCGCTGGTCTCTCCGAGGAGCCCTTGCGGAGGTTCCTAGCCTTGTCCACTGGCATTCGGGAATGCTCCAAGTTCATATCCCGAGCAGCCTATGATGGCTTTGAAGCCTCGGCTCGAGTGGCCGCAGCCGGCATCGGTGCCCGCCGACAGGCTTGGCTTCAGTCGTCAGACCTTGAACCCTGGGTGCAGGACAAGTTGGTCGATGTCCCCTGCCGAGGCGAAAACCTCTTTGGCAAGCCCATGGCGGAAAAGGCTGCGCAGATTGAGACTGAGACTCTCACCCGGACCAGGCTTTCTAGGAAGACCTCCGCCCCTTCCCAGAAAAAGAAGGGCTCTGGCAAACAGTCCTTTTACCCGAGGAAGGCGGCTGCCTACAAACAATACCCCCATTATCAGGCCCCTGCAGCTCCCCAACAGGGCCAGCAGGCCAAGGGACGGGGTAACGGGTCCCGTAGGCAGCAAGCCCCCAAGCCTGCACCACCAGCCCCTGCTCAGCAGGGTGGGGGCTTTTGACTCGCTAAGCATAGCCTCTCCCCCCCCCGCTGGTTCCTCCCAGCACCGGAGGCCGGCTGGTTCACTTCGCCCACAGGTGGTCCAGCATCACCGCCGATGCCTGGGTGCTTCAGGTCGTGCGAGAAGGCTATCTTCTCCACTTCCATCAGGTCCCTCCCTCCTATTTTCCGGGAGAACCTCCGCGACCCCCTCTGCACAGGGAATTACTCCTGCAGGAGTTAGCAGGTCTTCTGCAGGAACAGGCGGTGGAACCGGTGCCCCACCACCTGAGAGGTCAAGGCTTTTATTCCAGGTATTTTCTGATACCAAAGAGAACAGGGGGCCTCAGACCCATCCTGGACTTGCGCAACCTCAACAAGTTCCTTGTGCGGGAGAAGTTCAAAATGCTTACCCTTGGAATCCTTCTGCCCTACCTCCAGCAGGGAGATTGGCTATGCTCCTTGGATCTAAAGGATGCCTACACGCACATCCTTATCCACCCAAGCCACCGCCAATACCTAAGGTTTGTGGTGGCAGGAAATCATTACCAGTACAGGGTACTGCCCTTTGGCCTGTCCTCCGCACCGCGAGTCTTCACAAAATGTCTCGCGGTCGTGGCGGCCCATCTCCGGCTTCACGGCCTCTATGTCTTTCCGTACCTCGACGACTGGCTCATCAGAGCAGCGTCCGCTCAGGAGGTCACCAACGCCACGTGCCGCACGGTGACTCTGCTGCAGCACTTGGGCTTTGTTATAAACTTCGCAAAGTCCACTTTGCTCCCCTCACAGGATCTCGAGTTCATCGGCGCAAGGCTGCACACTCCTCAGGCGCGAGCATACCTACCGCTCGACAGGGCTCAACGGCTCATGGACCTAGCCGACCGCTTTCGCAGCCAGCCCCTGGTCTCCGCCAGGCGCTTCCTGAGACTGCTCGGCCATATGGCTTCCACCGTCCATGTGACCCCCAATGCCCGCCTGAATATGCGGTCTGCTCAATGGTGTCTCCGCCAGCAGTGGCGACAAGCCACGGGCGGCCTAGCAGACCTAGTGCGCGTCTCCGAACCGCTGATCTCGTCTCTCCGGTGGTGGCTCCGGCTGCCGAACCTGATATTCGGAATGCCTTTCCAGTCACCTCAGCCGACCCGGGTGCTGACCACCGATGCATCCCTCCTGGGCTGGGGAGCACATTGCCAAGAGGCACGTACTCAGGGCCTCTGGACCACGTGGGAGTCTGCTCAGCAGATCAACTTCCTGGAGCTCAGGGCGATCCGCCTAGCTCTCAAGGCCTTCTCCCACCTGACTTCCCAACAGTCCGTCCTTGTCCAGACGGACAATCAAGTTGCCATGTTCTACGTGAACAAACAGGGGGGCACGGGCTCCTTCCTCCTCTGCCGGGAGGCACAGAAGCTCTGCTCTTGGGCCGTCAGTCACGGCATTCTCCTCAAGGCAGTTTATCTCCCGGGCCAGGAAAATTGCCTTGCAGACAGACTCAGCAGGGTCCTCCAGCCGCACGAGTGGCGTCTGGATCCCTTGGTAGTTCAGAAGCTCTTCCTCCAGTGGGGCCTCCCCACGGTGGATCTCTTTGCCAGTCCTCACAACCGGCAGCTTCCTCGCTTCTGCTCTCGTCAGCCACACCCCCTTCGGGTTGCGGCGGACGCCTTTCTGATCTCATGGTCGGGGAGCCTTCTGTACGCTTTCCCTCCCATCCCGCTAGTCTCTCGGACTCTTTTCAAGGTTCTCCGGGACAAAGCCTTAATGATCCTGGTGGCCCCTCGCTGGCCCAGGCAGCCGTGGTTTCCGCTCCTGCTGCAACTGGCGGTGGAGGATCCAATCCCTCTGGGGGTACAACCGGATCTCCTCACTCAGGATCAGGGGTCCCTACTGCACCCCAACCTCAGGTCTCTCAACCTCATGGCCTGGCTGCTGAGAGGGTAGTTCTTGCTCCCCTTCTCCTGCCGGCGGAGGTGGAGGAGGTCGTCTTGGCTTCGCGACGGCCCTCTACCCGCAAATGCTACGCCCTTAAATGGCGTCGCTTTGCAGTCTGGTGTACCCAACAGTCTCAGGATCCCTTCTCCTGCCCGGTGTCGGTGATCTTGCAGTACTTGCTGCACCTCTCTAATCTGGGACTTAAGTCCAACTCTGTCAAAGTTCACCTCAGTGCTCTTTCAGCACATCATGTGCCGGTGGACGGCAGACCTCTCTCAAACGACCCTCTCGTAGCGAGGTTTCTCCGAGGTCTCCTTCTACTTAAACCACCTCTGCGCCCGCCAGCGCCTGACTGAGACCTGAATGTGGTTTTGCAGCGGATCACCTGTCCGCCTTTTGAACCTATGGCTACCTGTTCTCTCCGTTTTCTGTTGTGGAAAACACTGTTCTTGATAGCCCTCACTTCCGCTAGACGCGTAAGTGAATTGCAGGCCCTCGTGTCTGATCCCCCTTACACTAGGTTCTACAAGAATAGGGTAGTCCTACGGACTCACCCAAAATTTCTGCCTAAAGTGGTCTCCCCTTTTCACATCAATCAGGAGGTGGTACTTCCAACCTTCTTTCCCAGACCACACTCCAACCGAGCTGAAACGGTCCTCCATACCCTGGACTGTAGAAGGGCATTGAACTTCTACCTTGACCGTACGCGGGAGCACCGTAAAGCTGCTCAGCTTTTTGTGTCTTTTGACCCCAATAAATTGGGGCTCCCGGTCTCCAAGCGTACTCTGTCCATCTGGGTTGCGGACTGTATCTCTTGGGCTTATGGGGCAGCCGGACTCTCCTTAGAAAGTCGAGTCACGGCTCATTGCGTTCGGGCAAAGGCCACGTCAGTGGCTTACCTCCGCTCTGTTCCGCTGGCAGACATCTGCCGGGCCGCTACTTGGTCTTCGAGCCAGACTTTCGCGGTCCATTACTGTCTCGAGAGGGAGTCCCGTAGGGACAGTGCTTTCGGACAGGCAGTCCTCCGTAATCTCTTTGAGGTCTGAGCAACTCCTACCCTCCATCCCGGATGTGGGCTACCGGTGGGTGATAATTCAGCGAAGATTCTATCCTTCTGTGCTGCTGAGCTTGAGGGAGCTCATTTTTGTGCTTAGGGTCTCCGGTAGCCTTGAGCTTGGGAGTCCCATAAGTGAGGACTGACTTCCTGCTTGGTCCTGGAGAAAGCGTAGTTACTCACCTGTAACAGGTGTTCTCCAGGAGCAGCAGGAATCAGTCCTCACTACCCTCCCTCCTCCCCTTGGAGTTGCAATCGTCTGCTTATGTTCTTTTTGCAAATTTTTATGCTGTCTTTTTTAGCTATGTCATCTGACTGGCTAAGATGGCACCCTCGGGCGGGAAGACGACCGCGCATGCGCGCTGCAATTCCCAAAGGCTTTCTTTGAAAGCTGGGGAAAATTGCTCCGCGAGGGCTCCGTCGGCGCCGACGTCACCCATAAGTGAGGACTGATTCCTGCTGCTCCTGGAGAACACCTGTTACAGGTGAGTAACTACGCTTTCTTCATGATTGGTCACTTTATTACAGTGTAGTCCCGATTGGAGAAAGCCTACTGCATTCTTATCTCTAGCAAAGCAGAGGAAGAGAAGTTATTTCTAGCAAGCAGAGGGAGCAGCAGGACAAAAGAATAGGGGAGGGACAAGCATGTACCAGGGTATGACTTCACCAAGAGGGGTGTATCCTTTTCACTTAACCCTTCCAGCTCTCAGCCCTGCCTGGATTTCTACCTCAGCTACACTAACAGCCTTTACTACATCCTCCGGTAACAAATTCCAGAGTTTGATTACACGTTGAGTGAAAAAATATTTTCTCTTATTTGTCTTAAATAGTTTACCCTGTAGCTTCATTGCATGTCCCCTAATCTTTCTATATCCTGATAACGTAAACAATTGATGTACGTTTACCCATTCCACTCCGTTCATTAATTTATAGACTTCTATCATATCTCCCCTCAGCCATCACTTTTCCAGGGTAAAGAGCCCTAACCTTTTTAGCCTTTCTTCATAGGGGTAACCTTCCATCCCTTTACCATTTTGATGGCTCTTCTCTGAACCTTTTCTAATAACACTTTATCCTTTTTAAGATACGGCGACCAGAATTGCACACAATATTCAAGGTGTGGTCGGACCATGGAACGATACAGAGGCATTATAATATCCCTTGTTTTCTTTTCCATTCCTTTCCTTATGATACCTAGCATTCTATTTGCTCTCTTGGCCGCCGCTACACACTGGATGGAGGGTTTTAACATGTCCACAATGACGCCTAAATCTTTTTCCTGGGTGGTGGTTCTTAAGTGGAACCTTGCATCATGTAACCATAGTTTGGGTTGTTCTTCCCTAGGTGCATAACTTTGCACTTGTCCACATTAAATTTCATCTGCCATTTTGATGCCTAGTCTTCCAATTTATCAAGATCCTCTTGCAATTTTCTACAATCCTCATGGGTTTTAACAACTTTAGTTTTATGTCATCTGCAAATTTGATAACCTCACTTGTTGTTCCCTTTTCCAGGTCATTTATGAATATGTCAAAAAGCAGCAGACCTAGCACAGATCCCTGGGGTACACCACTATTCACCTTTCTCCATTGGGAAAATTGACCATTTAGCCCTACCCTCTGCTTTTCTATCTTTTAACCAGTTCCTGATCCACAATAGTACACTGCCTCCTATCCCATGACTCTTTAGTTTTGCCAAAGGTCTCTGAGGGACCATGTCAAAGGCTTTCTGAAAGTCCAAATACACTATATCAACTGACTCACCTTTGTCTACCTGTTCACACCTTCAAAAAAACATAACAGATTAGTAAGACAAGATCTTCCTTGTCTAAAGCCAAGTTGGCTTTCTCCCATTAAGACATGACTATCTACATGTTCAGCAATTTTGTTCTTTTTAATGGTTTCTACCATTTTTCTAGAACTTATGTCAGGCTCACCAGTCTGTAGTTTCCCTGGAACCCTTTTTAAAAATTGGTATTACATTGGCCATCCTCCAATTTTCAGGTATTACAGATGATTTTAATGGTAGTTCACAGATTTCTTTTTTTAATTTTTTTTATATTATATTTTTATTGAATTTGTCATGATTACAAAAGTAAACATTGGAAAAGAACGTTCCCTTACATGAAACACAAAAGAAAATTACAGTTTTAAATGTTTTCAGAGGAACAATCTCAAGAAACCACATAAAATGAGAGACAGCTAGCTAAGCATACCAAACATCAACACCCCAATTTTCTTCCCAACCAAACCACTCAAAACAAAACAATATAATAATCTTATTGCGAGCTCTTACCCACCAAAAACTGTTCTAACTGTGACACTTCAATAAATACATATCTATTACCAAAATAAGTAACAAAGCATTTACAAGGAAATTTTAAATAAAACTGACCTCCCAAAGCAAGAACCCTAGATTTTAGCTGCAAAAAAGCTTTCCGTCTGAGCTGGGTAACCTTGGCAACATCAGGAAACATCATCAAAGGACTCCCACAAAAGGAAACATCCTTCTTAGCAAAATATAATTTCATAATAGCAACCTTTTCGCTCTCAGAAGAGAAGGTAACCAATAGGGTAGCCCTCTTAGTCACCTTATCTAGAGAGTTTCTAAAAATTGAGTTAAATCTAGTTGATCCAGGCTCACCTGCTCATCAGCCTCTCCGTCTTTAGCTATCTCACTACCCCCTGGGATAGATAATAAATAGAAGTAATACTAGCCACATCAAATGTTGAACATAACGACGTATCATGGACATATTTTTTAAATAACTCTAATGGAGAGGGAAGGCGTACCATTGGAAAATTTAAAACTCTTATTTGCTCTAGATAGGTTTTCTAAACTTTCCAATCTCTTTTGAAGCGCAGTGGTCTCCTTTATATAAGATGAACTTGCAAATTGTACACTCTCGCAGACCCCTCCAACTTCCGAATCCTCTCGCTAACAGCTGAGAGAGACTGACCATGACCATGAAGAACACTCGCAGTGTCATGGGAAAAACTACACAGCTGAGTGAGAGTACCTGAAAGAACACATTCCACCTGATGTATGGCATCAAAAACATCTTTCAAAGAAATATTAGAATTGGCAGAACTAGAAAAAACTGGCAGTGAATCAGAAGATGGTAAAGAGACACCCGAAGGGTATACAAGCTCAGCTCCAGCCAATTCAATCTGCTTAAAAGAAGCTCCATCGGAGAAACGGGGGGAGACTGAAAACAAACTACCGGTACCATCTCCAGTAAAGGAGGCATTGGAAGAGGGCATTTGATCATCAAAGATTAGGTTGGGGGGAAGGGGTACGATCCCCCGAACTTAATGAAGCCCCTGGGACTAACCTTGCTCCTGGGTCCTGAGGGACTGGTATTCGTAAAGCAGCAGCACTAATCAGGTGGGTATCCATAGGGCCCTTCACCACCTGACCCTCCACTGTGCCCTTCTTCTTAGCTTTTTGCTTACCCATTCAAGACACAGGAAGCAAAGAAACTTCCCAGAAGCTCCCTGGTGCTCCTAAGGGGCCTAACCTGCCCCGTGAGCCACGCCTCTTCAGACACGCACCGCGGCCGCATCCCGCGGTACCAGTTGGCTCTTATCCTCAATCGCAGCAGGAGAGAGGAGCTCTGTTCCAGCCAGGTATGCAGCTGACAACAATTCCCACTCAGCGTCTCCCGACGTTAGCAGGCAGTCCTGGGCTAGCTTCTCCCAGTTCACAAATTTCTAATAGCAAGTCTGCAATCTCATATTTAGTTTTTTCAGCACCCTTGGATGTATATCATCTGGTCCAGGAGATTTGCTACTCTTCAGTTTATCAAATAGTTGTAATACATCTTCCCGATGTATCAATATTTCCTTCAATTCTTCCGCACCTTTAAATACCACTTCAGTCATGGGTAAATCCCTACATCTTCCTCAGTAAAGACTGAAGCAGAGAATTCATTCAGTCTCTCCACTATCACCTTGTCGCCTCTTAGTGCCTCTTTAACCCCTCTATCATCTAATGGACCAACTGACTCTCTCACAGGTTTGTTGCTACGAATGTACTTGAAAAAGTCTTTATTATGCGTTTTTGCTTCCACAGCAAGCTGCTTCTCAAATTCTCCCTTTGCCTACCTTATCAATGCCTTGCATTTAACTTGCCAATGCTTGTGCTGCTTCCAGTTTTCGTCATTTGGCTCTTTTTTCCATTTCCTGAAAGATGCTTTTTTTTGGCAACAACTGCCTCTCTGACTTCACCTTTAAACCATGCTGGCAGTTTTTTTGGAGTTCCTTCCACTTTTCTTAAAGCGTGGAATACAGCTGGTCTGGGCTTCCAAGATAGTATTTTTCAACACCACCCAAGCTTCATGTAAATCTTTAACCTTCACAACTGCTCCTTTTAGTTTTTTCTTAACTATTTTCCTCTTTTTATCATAGTCTCCCTTTCGAAAGTTAAAAGGTAGTACTGTGGATTTCCTTACCATCCATCCTACACTAATTAAATCAAACGCGATCGTGCTATGAGCACTATTGCCAAGTGGCCCCAGCACCCTTATCTCTTGCACCAGATCTGGTGTTCCACTAAGGACTAGGTCCAATATGGCTTCCCCTCTGGTCAGTTCATGAACAAGCTGCTTGAAGAAGCAGTCATTTATTTAATCTAGGAACTTTATCTCCCTAGCATGTCCTGCCATGGCACTGACCCAGTCGATACCAGGGTAATTGAAATCACCCATTATTACTGTGCTGTAACTTTTTTTAGTTTCCTTGATTTCTTTGAGCATTTCATCATCCATTTGTTCATTCTGGCCAGGCGGTCGATAGTAAACCCCCACTGCCATCGCCTTCCCCTGGTGTTTGATCTTTGTAAGATTGTTACCCAAGACTTATTATCCTTGAGCCTATTTACCTGTTTTTTAAGAACTGTATCTTGTTTGCTTAATGTGTCAGAAACTAATGAGGTAAATTGGCATAGTTGAGAAACACAACCAACCAACAAGAAAGTTTGACATACAGGAAACCATAGTCCAGATTTCCCCAAGAGAAGCTTTCCCAAGGAGTTTGGACTTTGGTTGTAACTGGAACGAAACATGGGAGGGAAGAGGAACAAAGGTGATCTTGACTATATCAAATAGTTCTCCACTCTCAGCCTGCTCCGAGGCACCTCTTTCCTCCATTCAGATGAAAACCTATCCACAGCATGTTCCAAGGTTCCCCTGCATCTCGTGACTGTGAATTGGGCAGTGCCCCCTCTCCAGCCTCTTCTGTAAGGGTTACTTCAGTGTCCCATCAACACCAGCGTCAAAACACACTGCAACCTCTCAACCTTTGGGGATGAGACAATTGTGGTAGCATTGTCAACCTCTGTCACTCCTGACTACTTCGGAGGGGATCTTTTCTTCAGGGCTTAATGAAACACTGGAGAGCCTGGTGTCCTCCAATTCCTTGGGCTTACCCTGAATTTTACCTTTCTTAATATTCTGCTTCTGCCATGCAAAAAAAAATCCATAGTGCCATACACTGGAGCAGAAGCTTTGAGGTAAAATTTTGGTTTGTCCTTTCACTTCCTCATTGCTAATAACTAACCATGGTGGGGCTCAGTTGTAGAATGCTGTCAGCCTCTCTGCTCCTTTTCAACCTTAACCCAGCCTCTGGGACACTTAGGCATAAAATAGGCATTTATATACATGTTATAAAATAGCTTCCTATATGATCCCTGGTAGTTCAATTATTCTCTCACACACAAATTTATACCTGCTTCAAAGAAGGCTTAATCATGTGCATGTACTCTTTGCATGTACATGCATCTTTTATAAAATGTGTATATCCCACCTCTGCCAGTCTATACCTCCAGGAGGGCCTAAATGTGGTCTGCATAAAAGTACATGTGTGCTTTTCATTATTCACATTTCAGCATGTAAAACTTCACATGTGGAAAATGTTTTCTAGAATTATTTCCTCTATCCCACAAGGTCAAAAGGGAATGCAACAAAAAAATTAAATGGGAAACTGATGTAAATTGCTGTGCATCTGTCAAGAGGATGGAATACTTTTCCCCCAGGTGGTGGTGATTCATGCGATGGACCTTTTGTATAAAATCTATTCCAAATCCCTGCAAGGTAACACTACTATAAAAGCGTTGCATATTTCCAGGCAAAAAAGGTGCCAGGACTCATATACAGAACTCTTTCATTATTACATGAAGACCATGGGTCAGTTTTAGCAGACAGTGAAAAAGGTGCTGCTATTCAGCACCACTGAGCAGGACCATACCTAGCTAGAAATGTGCCCTGTGTGGCTGGCTGCACCACTTGCACAGCCCTTGGTACGGCCCTGCCACTGAGTACCCCTCAAAAAAAGCTCTGGTTAAAAGTATGATAGGAAGTAAAAAGGAGGATGCATACTAGCTGCACGTTGCCCCAGATAAAAAGGTGCCCAACAATAGCTTATGTAATAGGGTTAACGATGGTGGTAGCAATAGTGCAAAACATTCAGGAGAAGATAACATGTCTGATGCAGCCATAGGCCATGGTGAACTTGTTCATGGACCCACTGCGGCAGGAGATAAACCACAGAAGCTAATGAAAAAATTGAGGACTGAAAACTGTTAGGTGGACTCTTGAAGGAAGAACAAAAAAAGATAATGTACTACTACTACTTTTCTACAAATTCTGTGTTTGATTACAGAGGATATATACAGAGAGCTCACGAAAAAAAATAGAGGAAAAATCTCAAAGGAAAAAACTGGGAAGCAACTAATATGAATATAAGATCTCTGGACAAATTAAAGAACAGTATCTTAGTCAAGATGTGTTGAAACAGCTGAGCAGTGCCACAGAAAAAGAAATGGAGAAAGAGATGCGTTCAGAAAGGAGTTAAAAAAAACAAAACAAAAAAAACCAGAGATACCTCAACCAAAAAACTGGATGACAATAAATAAGGCTGCAAAATCATCCTCATCTAACAAGAAATCCCATCGAAGGCCATCTGAAAAATGGTATACCCAAGATCTATGCAACTACAAGAAGCAACTACGTAAGATGGAGAAAATATGGAGGGCTAAGAAATCCCCTGAACACAAAGAACAATACATTACCGCACTTAACAATTACAAAGAAGCAATCCTCAGAGCTAAGAACAACCACCGCACAATAATACTAAACAAAGCTATCAATCGCCCTTTGGGATTGCTGCTACGCATGTGTGGTCCTCTTCCCGCCCAAGGGTGTCATCTTGCTCAGTCTCCCTTTTTCCACAGAGCCCTTCAGACGCATGTCCTCATCCCTCAGGAAAAAGGTTCTCATTTTTGGGCCTACAGGCCTTTTGTTTTCCAGTTGCACAGGTCCTCTACCCATCCTTCCCCTGCTCTGCCTTCTTAGAGCTGTTAGGGATAGCTTTTCTTTCTTCATTTTTTTGTCACGGACTTCGTACCCTTTTTTCTTTCCCTAACTGCTGGCCGTGTGGGTTTTCGACCTCGCGGGGGCTATTTTTGCCCCCATGGTCACCGGCTTCAAAAATTGCGATAGATGCTCTAGGAACATGTTGCTTACGGACACTCATGACTGTTGTCTGCAGTGCCTCAGAGCTGACCATGATCTGGAGCTCTGTTCGCTCTGCAAGAAAATGTCCTCTAAGGCCCTGCTCAGTCGTAAGCAGAGGTCTGAAGACATTTTCCGAAAGGCCACCTCGGAATCCTCGGGGGCACACTCAGTCGTCTCTCCCCCGGTGGGGTCCCCCCCCTTTGGCCCTGTGCTCCCAGCAGCACTCCGACCAGGGATCCCCTGAAGTGGAGCGGCACAAAAATAAGAAGGCCTTGAAGTCGCTGTCGAGGGCTCCCGATAAGCGCAAGCGCTCCCGTACTCTGTCGCTCAGCTGCCTGTGACGTTCCCGAGAGTCAGACAGGGAGTGGCCCCACAAAGTACCCCACATGGACGCAGAGGCCTCTGGCGAAGGCGCCTGGTCTCCTGAGGGCTGTCCTGCTGAGGACCCCCTTCCTCGACACCCAACCTAGTGACCCCGAAGTCGGTGTCGCAGGGCCCCATGCCCATGTGGGAGTCCTGCATGCGGTGCTAGAATGCAGCGTTTGTGTTCATCGCTTCCCAGCAGGTGCTCACAGCCAGTTTTGCAGACTTACGCCCAGAAACAGTGGGACACAAAAATTACTCCTGGAAACCCCCAAGAACCACGGGCCTCGTGAGGGTCCTCTGTCGGTCTCACTCACCCTCCCGTTCCTCGAAGGCGAGATGTTCCAGGACCTCCGGTTCGAAACGGATGCTGGCCATTGAACAGGGCGATCTCCCAGCTCAAACTCCTCGACTGGACATCTCCCCAGAAACCTGTACCCACCGGGATCTTCGTCTGACCCCTCCCCACCCGAGTTCCAGCGGTGCTCGCCACCCGAGGACACCTCCTTTCTGGTGTTCATTTGGAACATGGCACGGGCCCTCAACCTGGCCACTCAGGCCCAGGAGGACCCTCGTGCTGAAGAGCTCGATATTCTTCAGTACAAGTCCTCGCCTAGGGAATCTCATACTGTGCCGGTTCCTCCTATTCTGTTGCGGCAGCTGCTCTGTATGTGGGAGCCCCCTGCCTCGGTCCCCATCATGAGCAAACGCCTTGATACTGTGTACAAGGTGCAACATGGGCCAGGGTTTAGGAAGACCCAACTTCCCCACACCTCTATGGTGGTGGAGTCTGCTATGAGAAAGCAGAAGAGCCCGAAATCGCACTCATTGGTACTACCCAGCCGAGAGTCGAGAGCCATTGATGCCCTGGGCCTCAAGGCCTACCAAGGGGTTTTGATGCATCGGCATAGCCCCTCACCCTCCATCACCTCGGACACCTGAGTTCTCCAGGTTGTCTGGAACGGCTGTAGCCTTCGCTTCGACAGGCTCCCACCTCCCTTCTCCCCGGCAGAGTCTCCTCGACTCCCCGCGCACCAGGTTTTACTGCAGCAGGAACTTTTCTCTCTCCTTGCCCAATGGACAGTTGAGAAGGGCCCCCCCCCCCACACACACACCCCCCCCTTTGTGGTCGGGGCTTCTATTCCTGGTACTTCCTCGTCCCGAAGAAGACGGGGGGGGGGGTTGCGGGGGGGATCTGCGGCCCATCATCAACTTCTGAAAGTTAAACAAGTTCTTGGTGCGGGAGAAGTTCAAGATGTTATCCCTTGGCATCCTGCTGCCCTTCCTCCGGCAGGGCGACTGGCTATGCTCCTTGGATCTAAAGAACGCTTACACCCATATCTTAATCCACCCCCAGCACAGACAGTATCTGCGCTTCAGGGTGCAGGGAGAGCACTTCCAATACAGGGTGCTCCCCTTCGGCCTTGCGTCTGCCCCACGAGTCTTTACAAAATGCCTTGTCATGGTCGCCGCCCATCTCGGGTGTCAGGGCGTGCCGGTCTTTCCCTATCTCGACGATGGGCTCATCATGGGCTCCTTGGTCAAGGAAACTTGGCGAGCAATGTCGCGCACAATCCTTCTGTTGGAAGGCTTGGGGTTCTTGGTCAACTACCCAAAGTCTCACCTCGAGCCGGTGCAGGCACTCGAGTTCATCGTGGCGTGCCTCGATACTCAGCAGGCGACCGCCTTCTTACCAGTGGATCGCACCGAACACCTCCGAGCTCTGGCTGCCTGGGTCCAAAACACTCCCCGAGTCACCGCTCGGACCATGCTATGCCTCCTGGGCCACATGGCTTCTACCGTGCATGTGGTTCCCCATGCCCGCCTGCACATGCAGACAGTTCAGTGGTGCCTCAGCGCCAAATGGAGCCCGTCCCTCGGTCACCTCAGGGAGCCTGTCAGGGTCCTTCCTGACCCCTCTGCCTGTCTCTGAGCTGGTGGCAAAACCCCCGCAACCTCCTTTGGGGGCTTCCCTTCTAGGCCCTGCAGCATGATGTGGTGCTGATGACAGATGCTTGTCGGTTAGGGTGGGGAGCCCACTGGGGGCCACTGTGCATGCAGGGGCAGTGGCTGCCTGAGGAGTCTCAGCAGCAGATAAACTTGCTCGAGCTCCGGGCGAGATCCGGTGGGCCCTGAGGGCTTTCGAGGATCACCTCAAATGGGAGGTCATTTCTCATGGAGACCGACAACCGCATGGCGATGTTCTACATCAACAAGGAGGGAGGCACAGTTCGCGCTCCCTCTGCCAAGAAGCAGTCGTCCTCTGCTCCTTCGCTGCCTGACAGAGGATATCCCTCAAGGTGACCTACCTTCCGGGTGTGCAGAATGTCCTGGCGGACAGACTCAGCAGGATTCTTCGCCCCCACGAATGGTGGCTGGATCCAGGGGTAGTGGGCTGGCTGTTCCTTTGCTGGGGGGACACTGACGATAGACCTCTTCTCCAGTTCCCAGAACGCACAGCTTCCCCGCCTTTGTGGCCCAGTACCGCACCCAAGCAAAGTGAGCCCAGATGCATTTCTCCTGGACTGGTCATCCAGCCTGCTCTATGCATTCACCCCCCCCCCCCTTCTTCCCTCTCATTGCAAGAACTCTTTTCAAGGCCCAACGGGATCGGGCATCATTGATCCTCGTAGCCCCTTCGTGGCCTTGACAGCCTTGGTTCCCGCTTCTGCTCTGGATATCAATGGAGCCTCCTGTTCCCCTGGGCTTTGCCCTGGGCCTGCTAACACAGGAGGAGGGGCGGGTGCAACACCCGAACCTAGCCTCCTTATCCCTCACGGCCTGGCGGCTGAACGGGTTTCCCTAGCCTCTCTGACTCTTCTGGAGGAAGTCGAAGTCGTCCTCACTTCGAGAAAGGATTCCACTAGATGGGCCTACGCCTTCAAGTGGAAACACTTCTCGGTCTAGTGCGTTGGGCTCCAGATAAACCTGTTCTCGTGCCCCATTCGATGGATCCTCCAGTACCTTTTCCATCTCGCGAAGGAAGGGCTGAATAACTCTGTCAGGGTACACATGAGCGCCATCTCTGTGAACCACCTCCCCATCGAGGGAAAGCCCCTCTTGGGCAGCCGTTAGTCTCCTGCTTTATGCAGTCTCTCCTACTCTCCAAGCCATCCATCTGTCCTCCTGTGGAATGGGACCTGAATGGTGGTGCTCATGCAGTTTACCCGTCTGCCCTTCGAACCGTTGGTGACGTGCTTTCTCTGGCAACTGTCCTGGAAGGTGGCCTTCCTGGTAGCGCTGACCTCGGCCTGCCGAGTCAATGAGCTCCAGGCTCTCGTGGCTGATGCCCCTTATACCAGGTTCTATCGGAATAGGGTGGTCCTCCATACCCACCCCAAATTGCTGCTCCGCACGGGCTCTGTCGGTGCCGACGTCACCCATAAGTGAGGACTGATGCCTGCTGTCCCTGGAGAACACCTGTTACAGGTGAGTAACTATGTTATATTGTTAATCAATCCCTCTATCAAGGCACAATGCCAGATTCACTCAAACTGTCCATTATTCGCCCCATCCTCAAAAACAGATCCCTCAACAAAGATGACCCTTCATCCTACAGACCAATAGTAAGCATACCATTTTTAGCAGAGAGAATTGAAAAAGTGGTACAAATTCAACTACAGGATTTCATTGATCTCAATGCCTCTCTTGACGTACAACAATACAGCTTCCACCCATATGGCATAGAAACTCTGCTATTAATATTATTCGACACACTCATCTGTGGATTGGATAACCAAATCATCATGGTGGTCTTAGACATCACCGCCACTTTTGACAACGTCAACCACAACATCCTTCTTTCTAGATTTGTTCAAATTGGAATAGCGGGAATAGCTCTAAAATGGTTTAAATTCCTACATCACAAATTGATCACAATATGTAAAAAAATCAATCAAGAATCATCCTCCACCTTCCCTCAAGAACAGGGACTACCCCAGGGTTCTGCACGTTCCGCCCTTCTTTTCAACCTATATCTCTAAGCACTTTGCACAATTTTCAATAAACACAATATCAAATACCATATCTATGCAGATGATATCATGGTATATACTCCGGTGGACATAAAGAACCCATCATTCAAGAATATCTCTGAGTGCATATCTGATGCAGAGACATGGCTAAACGCAAATAACGTGGATATAAATTTAAAAACAAACAAGCCAGAAATACTTTTCACTACAAAAAAAACCAGAACTTCACCCCTCCAACATTCAACCTTCACAACACCACTCTGTCAGTTAAACAAGAGATAAAATATATAGGCATCATAATTGATAGAACCCTAAACATGACAACTCACGTAAAGCACACTGCTAAAACCATATTTTACAAACCAAAAACAATATAACACCTCAGACCGCTCCTAGAATCTAACAACTTTAGAACAGAAGTTCAAGCATTTATCATATCACATCTTGACTACTGTAACAGCCTATTACAAGGTCTCCCGAAAAAGACCCTTCACACACTCCAATTGGCGCAAAATGTAACTGCAAGGATTATTACTAAAGCCAGCCTCTCGGAATACATCATCCCCATACTCTATAATCTCCATTGGCTCCCTATAGCAAGCAGGGTAAAATACAAACTGATAGTTACAACATTCAAATTACTCAAAGGCGTTTCCTCCTCCCATCTCTCCACCAAGATAATTGTCCAAAATGACTCAAGAAGCAGGAGAAAGAGTGCACAATCCTCCTATCAATTCCTCCCACCATATGGAAGACTAAACAAGCTACCAGCAATAGAGCATATAGGTACATGGCACCCACCTTGTGGAACTCCCTCCCCAACCACATAAGATCTACCAAGGACCTCCAGACATTCTGTAAAGATTTAAAAACATCTCTATTCGCTGAACACTACCACCCTCTCATGACCAACAGTACTCGCCAACACACATTTCAATACTCTCCCCCCCCCCCCATCTAATATATCCTCTCCAACAGTCATCATCCCCCACTAACTTCACTTATAGGTCTGGTGATCATGTATATAGTTAAGATATCCAGCTACCTCTATAATATCTTAGATGTGGTTATCTGAAATGTATATAATTAATTGTACTATAGTTCCAATATGTTCTCTTTAACTACTTGTTGTTTGATGTAAACTGCCTCTGATCAAAGGAAGGGGCGGTATAGAAAAACTATTCAAATAAATAAATAAAACCAGAGCACTTAGATGTGGCAATACAGGAGGTGTCTGAGGAAGATAACATTGAAACAGGAGGTACAGACTGGCGTGAGGCAGAATGAGGAGGAATTGCAGGATGGTCCAGTGAGCAGAGGGGGGAGTTGGATAGGATTTTAAATGTGGGCCGGGAGGAAAAGAAGAGAGACAGGCGAGAGATCAAGAATTTGAAGAGTTGGCATTGGACCTCCAGGTCTGCATGGAGATTGATAGGTATGCTGGGGCTCAAGACAGAGAGTGACTACCAAAGTTACACCTTACATCTAAGGCAAAGAACATAAGCAAAATTAATAAGGCCATAATTTGCATTAAGAAATGATCAATGGATATTACAGAGAGAAATTGAATCCAGTACCGTGTAGCAGAAATTAATTAATTTTATTTATTTATTTAACTGCATTTATATCCTGCTTTTCAACAAAATAAATGAAATTGTTACAAAGACAATTCTACCAAAAAATGGCAGAAGCCCAGAAGAAAAGTAGAAAGATGAAAAAACTCACTGGGACAAACATATTGAAGAAAAAATAAAATCACTGCATGCTGAGTTGTCCCCTGATAGACTGGTATCTTAAAAGATAAAGATTACCAAGGATAATGAGACAAATGCAAAATATTAAAATGAGATGTGTTGCATTAACAGAAGACCTTAAATTCATATGCTTCATTAATAAACTGGAAGGGGGTCATGCTGTGGGAGATGGTCAGTTTGTCATTTTACCTTATGTTTATGCAATTTCTTGATATACCACCCAGGCTGAAGGGCATCAGAGCGGTTTACAATCACTACAAGCAGGTACTCCAGCCTTGGAAATGTTTGTTGTATCTCTGGAAGTTATTTCATATGTTAATCTGTAAACTCCTGAGATTACATAGGACCAGTGGTATATAAGAATTTCAAATAGATATGAAGAAAAGAGAAAAGAAAGATATCAAAATAAACTATTTAGAGAGAAACAAAAATAGTTTTACAGGGGACTGAGAGAGAGCACCAGTGAGGTGAAAATACCACCAGCTAAGACTGACACAGAATATTCTGGAGTAATTTATACAAGAACTCTGTAGGGCACAACTAAACAGCAGAATGGCTACCCAGCATTTGAGAGAATTTGGAAAAGATCAACATCAGAGCTAAGGAATGGCCTGAAGTAACAACAAAAAAGCTGGAAAATTGATTAAAAAGAGCTCCAGACTGGAAAGCCTGGCCTAGATGGAATGACCAGTTTTTGGCTCAATTAACATCCCTTCACCAAGATCTGGCAAACTGTAAAAATCAATTGATCAGCATCCAGATTTAATACCACAGTGGCTAATAACATAAAAAAACATGTCTCCTTCCAAATAAAGTTCCTAAAAATTATAGGCCAATAACTTGCCTGGATACAATTTACAAACTGTTCACTGCAATAGATGCTGACAGAATATATGATCATATTGATTCCATTGACATTATGGCAGTAGAGCAGAAGGGTAACAAGGGGAGTATATAGAACCAAAGACCAGCTACTGTTAAAGCCATCATGGCTAGAGCTAAGAGAGGCAGTCTGTGTGGCATGGATTAAATATAAGAAAGCCTTTGATAGTGTCCTACACTCCTGGATAATAAATTGCCTTGAAATGGTCAAAATAGATTTTAAATTGAGTACATCAAATTCACTATGAAAAATGTGGCAAACTACGCTCTATCTATAGTATGCAGATGAGCAGTTCATCATTCCTAATTTCAAGAACCAGTGAGGAAAATTTGAGACTCCTTGTTACCACGCTTGTTTGGTATAGTACTTAATCTTTTGAATGTGATTCTTAACTCTTTGGGGCATGAGTATAGCCTTAATCCTAAAACTGACAAAGACCCAGAGGTGATATCACACCAACTGTTTATAGACGACTTGAAGCTCTACAGTCCCAGTGATCAACATCTAGCGGAAGAACACCAGATGACATCAGAATGACTTTTGGTCTGCATAAATGTGCTAAGGTAACCTTCCTTGGAGAAAATTTAAGGAAAAATGAAAACTTCTAACTAACTAATATCTATGGCATAAAGTAACTAGTTCCTTCCTTTACCACTAGATATTTATATACACCTTCTTGTTAAACAATCCAGCATAATGAGAGAAAAGACTTTCATAGGGTATTATAGGAGATTGAAGCTAATACCAAAAAGTGCACTATCATCAAAGAATAAGATACAATCCATCAACCAGCCTATGCAATCCCTGTACTCTCATAGAGCTTTGGAATTGTAAACTGACCTCTAAAATATCATGAAAAATTGGATGTACAAACAAGAAAACTCCATGCCTATGGAGAGGCCAAAGGAGGAATGGGCCTCATATGAATTAATTATACATAAAGAGTGACCATCATAGTCCTCCAGGGCTACTTGAAGGTGTGAATAAATAAACAGATAGACAAAGGTGAGCCGATCAATATAGGGTATCTGGATTTTCAAAAAGCCTTTGACATGAGAGACTTGGCGAAGTTAAAAAGTCATGGGATAGGAGGCAGTATACTATTGTGGATCAGGAACTGGTTAAAAGATAGAAAGCAGAGGGTGGGGCTGAATGGCCAATTTTCCTAATGGAGAAAGGTGAATAGTGGAGTACCCCAGGGATCTGTGCTGAGTCTCCTGCTTTTTAACATATTTGTAAATGATCTGGAAATGCAAATAACGAGTGAGGTAGTCAAATTTGCAGATGACACAAAATTATTCAAAGTAGTTAAAACCCAAGAGGATTGTAAAAAAATTGCAGGAGGACCTTGATAAATTGGAAGACTGGACATTCAAATGGCAGATGAAATTTAATATGGACAAGTGCAAATTTATGCACCTAGGAAAGAACAACTCAAACTATGATTACACGATGCAAGGTTCCACATTAGGAACCTCCACCCAGGAAAAGGATTTAGGCATCATCATGGATAACACATTGAACCCTCCGCCCAGTGTGCAGCGGCAGCCAAGAGAGCAAATAGAATGCTAGGTATCATAAGGAAAAGAATGGAGAATTAAAACAAAGGATGATATAATTTCTCCAGGAACAAGCAGGAAGTCAGTCCTCACATATGGGTGACGTCGGTTCCAACGGAGCCCTCGTGCGGGACAAATCCCCCAGCTTTCAAAGAAAGCCTTTGGGATTGCATCACGCCTGCACGGTCCCCTTCCCGCCCAAGGGTGCCATCTTGCTCAGTCTCCTTTTTTCCTTGGAGCCCAATGGACGTCCTAGTGTCACCGAGAAAAAAGTGTTTTAAAGTGAGAAATTACTTTTCTTTTTTTTTACTGGTTTGACATCGGTTCCCCTTCCCGCCTTCGGCTTGGTACACCGGTATCGAGTCCAGTCCAATTTTTCATTTTTTGTCCTTGGTGACTAGCGTTCGTGCTTTTTTTCATTGTTCACTGGCAGCCCGGTCGTTCAACTTATACGACTTCTGTCTCCGCGCGAGGTCTGTGGCCCGTGTGGAAAGATGTCCTCCAAGGCACTGTCATGCCAAGTCCAGACTTACCCAGCTGTATGTGGGCATGTACTTGAGGGACCTGGCAAAGGAGATTGCCGGGTTCTCAGCTGGCCTCTCCAAGGCACCTTTGCAGTGCTTCAAGGCCTTGTCCACTGGAATTCGGGAGTGCTCGAAGTTTGTCTCGAGCAGCCTATGTGCTTCAAGGCTTTGGCCCAAGTAGCCATGGCCGGCATCGGTGCACGCTGCCAGGCCTGGCTGATGTCATGGGATCTGGAGCCATGGGTTCAGGACAAGTTGGTCGATGTCCCTTGCCGAGGTGACAACCTCTTTGGCAAACCCATGACTGAGAAGGCTGCTGAACTCGAGTCCGAGTACTTGACCTGGACAAGACTCTCCAAGAAGACTTCCGCCCCTTCTAAGAAGTAGGGCTCAGGTAAAAAGCCCTTTTTCCTGAGGAAGGGTGCTTCTTACCGCAACTATCCCACTTGCCTGGCCGCCCCAGCTCCCCAACAGGGGCAGCAGGCCAAAGGACAGGGGCATGGCCTGTGTAAGCAGAAGACCCCCAGGCCCCGGCTCTGACCCAGCCGGGAGGGGTTTTTTGACTCCCAAAGCATAGTGTCTCTCCCACCAGTGGTGAGGCCTTGCACAGGAGGAAGGCTAACCCTGTATGCCCACAGGTGGCCAGCCATCACCACGGATACCTGGGTCCTGCAACTAGTCCAAAGGGGCTATTTGCTTCACTTCAGCCAGGTACCGCCCTCCTCCTTTCCAGGAGAGCCTCTCAGACCCCCTCTTCACAGGGACCTCCTCTTACAGGAGTTAGCAGGTCTTCTAGAGGATCAGGCGGTGGAACCGGTGCCCCACCACCTGCAGGGAAAGGGCTTCTACTCCAGGTATTTTTGATACCAAAGAGAACTGGAGGCTTGTGGCCTATCCTCGACCTGCTAAACCTAAACAAGTTCCCGGTGAGGGAAAAGTTCAAGATGCTTTCCCTTAGAATATTGCTGCCTTACCTCCACCAGGGAGATTGGCTATGCTCCTTAGACCTGAAGGATGCCTATACGCACATCCTCATACATCCAGACCACAGACAATATCTTAGATTTGTAGTGAGAGGAAACCATTTTCAGTACAGAGTACTCCCCTTTGGCCTAGCCTCTGCTCCCAGAGTGTTTACCAAATGCCTGGCTGTGGTTGCGGCCTTCCTCAGAAACCAAGGGATTTTTGTCTTCCTTTACCTGGACGACTGGCTCATCAGGTACCAGTCACCTCAGGAGGCCCAACAGGCCACTTCTCGCACCATCAACCTGCTACAACGTCTAGGCTTTGTCATAAACCACACAAAGTCCACTTTGCTCCCCACTCAAAACTTAGAGTTCATAGGAGCAAGACCAGACACCCTTCAGGCGAGGGCTTACCTGCTGGAAGACAGAGCACAGAGGCTGCTGGTACACCAGGTCAGACACAAGTTTCAGGTCTCAGCGAGACACTTCCTACGCCTCCTGGGCCACATGGCCTCCACGGTACATGTGACCCCCAAATGCCCATCTCCACATGAGAACAGCTCAGTGGCACCTCAGAGATCAATGGACACAAGCCACCGGCAGCCTCCGAGACAGGATAACAGTGTCCAAACGACTGGTCAAGTCGTTGCAGTGGTGGCTTCAGCCACCCAACCTGCTCGAGGGTGTGCCTTTTCAGATTCCCTGGCACACAAGAGTGCTAACAACAGATGCCTCCTTGCTGGGCTGGGGAGTCCATTGCCAGGAATCATGCACTCAGGGGCTGTGGTATCCTCAGGAGACTGCACACCAAATCAACCTCTTAGAGCTGCAGGTGATTCGCCTCGCTCTTCAAACCTTCCGTCATGTTATTTCACATCAGTCTGTCTTGGTGCAGACAAACAACCAGGTAACAATGTTCTACGTGAACAAGGAGGGAGGCACAGGGTCTCGTCTCCTATGTCAGGAGACACTGGACCTCTGCTTCTTTGTAATCAGGCAGGGTATGTCTCTCAAAGCAGTTTACCTGCCTGGTCAGGAGAACTTCCTAGCAGACAAGCTAAGCAGGATTCTCCAACCTCACGAATGGCAACTGAATCCGGAAGTGGCCCAGCAGGTTTTCCACCGTTGGGGACATCTATCCATAGATCTCTTTGCCAGTCTGCAGAATCACCAGTTGCCCAAGTTTTGCTCCAGACAGCCACATCCTCAGAGGGTGGCTGCAGATGCTTTTCTGATCTGGTCAGTGGTCCTCCTGTATGTGTTTCCTTCTACGCCTGGACCTCCTGTATGTGTTTTCTTCTGCGCCTGGACCTCCTGTATGTGTTTCCTTCTACGCCTCTGGTGGCCCGAACTCTCTTCAAAATCCTTCAGGACAAGGTTTCGGTCATTCTGGTAGCCCCAGATGGCTGAGGCAGCCTTGGTTTCCACTTCTCCTTCAGCTGGCAGTGGAAGCTCCATTCCCTCTGGGGACCCAGCCCAACCACCTGTCTCAGGAGCAGGGCTCTCTTGCACCCCAACCTCAGGTCCCTCAACCTGATGGCATGGCTGCTGAAAGGGTAGTCCTAGCTCCTCTCCTCCTACCTAGCAATGTAGAAGAAGTGTTACTGGCCTCACAGAGGCAGTCCACTAGTAAATCCTATGCCTTCAAGTGGCATAGGTTTGAGATGTGGTGTACCTAGCACAACGAAAACCCTTTTTCTTGCCTTGTACCAGTGGTGTTGCAGTACTTGCTTCACCTCTCAGAATTAGGTTTCAAGTCTAACTGTCAGGGTCCACCTGAGTGCTTTATCAGCACACCACTCTCCAGTGGAAGGGCAAACTCTTTCGGCTCACCCCTTGGTGTTCAGATTCCTCAGAGGTCTGCTTCTACTAAAACCCCCTGTTCATCCTCCTGCAACTGAGTGGGAGTTGAATGTGGTCTTGGAGCAGCTTACTCGCCCACCTTTTGAGCCGATGTCCACTTGCCATCTGCGCTTCCTCTCCTGGAAGGTGCTCTTCCTGGTGGCACTCACATCTGCCAGACGTGTGAGTGAGCTGCATGCTCTCGTTTCTGATAGACCGTACACACTGTTTATAGGAACAGGGTGGTCCTTTGCACCCACCCCACGTTCCTTCCGAAAGTGGTCTCTTTGTTCCACCTCAATCAAGAGGTGGTTCCTCCAACCTCCTTTCCCAGGCCACATGCCAGCCAGGCAGAGGCGGTCCTGCATACCCTGGATTGTAAAAGGGCATTGCCCTTCTACCTGGAGCGTACACGGGGACATCGAAGGGCTACTCAGCTCTTTGTCTCTTATGACCCCAGTAAACTGGGTCTACCTGTCTCCAAGCGCACGTTGTCCATCTGGGTGGCAGACTGCATTGCCTGGGCGTACAGGGAGGCCGACCTCCCATTGCAGGGTCGAGTCACGGCCCACTGTGTCAGGGCTAAGGCCGCATCAGTGGCTCACTTCTGCTCTGTTTTGCTGGCAGACATCTGCCGGGCTGCCACCTGGTCTTCAGGCCAGACTTTTGCAGCCCATTACTGCTTGGGTAGGGAGTCTTGACAGGACAGTGTTTTCGGCCAGGTAGTACTCCGTAACCTATTTGAGGTTTAGGCAACTCCTACCCTCCGACCCTTTGGTGTCAGGCTACCGGAGGGTGTTGCGTTCTCGTCAGAATAACTATTACAGCTGCTGCAGCTCTTCTAGAGGGAGCCATTTTTCAGCTATGGGTTCTCGTTAGCCTATAGCTAGGGAGTCCCATATGTGAGGACTGACTTCCTGCTTGTTCCTGGAGAAAGCGTAGTTACTCACTTGTAACAGATGTTCTCCGGGGACAGCAGGAATCAGTCCTCACGACCCTCTCTCCTCCTCTGGAGTTGCAGTCCTTTGATTAAATTTTATCCTTTTGCCGTCTTTTTAGCTATGTCATTTGACTGAGCAAGATGGCACCCTTGGGCTGTAAGGGGACCGCGCATGCCTGATGCAATCCCAAAGGCTTTCTTTGAATGCTGGGGATTTGCTCCGCACGAGGGCTCCTTAGGCACCGACGTCACCCATATGTGAGGACTGATTCCTGCTGTCCCTGGAGAACACCTGTTACAGGTGAGTAACTACGCTGCCTCTGTATCATTCCATGGTGCGATCACACTTTGAATATTGTGTGCAATTCTGGCCGCCATATCTTAAAAAGGATATAGCGGCATTAGAAAAGGTACAGAGAAGAGCCACCAAAATGGTAAAGGGGATGGAAGGGTACCCCTATGAGGAGAGGCTTAAAAGGAAATGCCCCGTTTAACCTCTATGTAATGAGCCACGTCGACAGCAAACACAGCCGCGGGAGAAAAAAGAAACCTCTCTGGCAGGTTTTTACTCACACGGCTGTGCAGAAGTGAGTCAGGCTTGTGATGCTGCAGACCCTCTGAGAAGAGAAGAAAATGTTTTAAATGCAGGAAAAGTCGAGCACAGGCTGCAATATTATGAGGAACCTGATAGGGGGAGCAAGAGGGATCTCCGAGGAACTGAGGAACCACACCTCCTAGGTCAGTGATGGATAACCTTTTTGAGCCCGAGTGCCCAAACTGCCGCACAAAACCAAAGAATTTCCTCAAAGTGCCAGCACGTCAATTAAACCTTAGCAACAAGATTTTAGTATCTAAAAACTCTTTATAAAGTTGCCTGAACTATGTAACATCATTTGTAAAGTTTGGAATCTTTGTATTGTCAGAGAATCAATTTGATTCACAATCCTTTGGTTTTCATTTCAATTTATTGGCAATTTATAATGTTTTAATGATTTCATTCAATTTAGAAACAGGAAGGCAAAAATTAAACTGGGAACCCCAAAAGCCAAACTTGGAATGTACAACAACACTGTAGAAATAAAACTATAAATTAATTTCCTCTTGTACTAAACAAAGCACAGACACTAATGATGCACATTTCCCAGAGCTGACATATTCCAGTTAATAAATTCAAAATAAAGAGATATCTTTGTACCTTTTGTGCATTTTTTTCAGTTACAATTGTTCCAGCCACTTTCTTCTGGTTTATTTGTGTCTTCTGCTATCTCTCCATCGTCTGCTGTCCATTTCTCCTTTCTTCTCTTCTAGTTTTTTTTCCATTCTCTCTCTTCATCTGCTTTAACATAATAATCTTTCTCCTTTTTTAGTCTCCCAATCCCCGGCCAATTGTACATTTTTCTTCCCTCCCACACAAAATATTTTTCCCCTCTCCATTTCACTCTCCCAGCCCCATCCCCTTCTAATCTCCCCCAACATCAGCTCCCTTTTAATTCCAGCCCCACCCAGTATCCACTCCCTTCTAGTCCCCACATCAGCCCATTTCCAGTCCTGGCCCCCCATCAGTCCATTTCCAATCCTATCCGAGTCCCTTCATCAGCTCATTTCCAATACCAGCCTCCCATCAGCCCATTTCTAGTCCTTTCCTAGCCCCACCATCACTCAGCCCATTTCTAATCCAAGCCCCCCATGAGCCTACTTCCAGTTCTAGCCCCTCCATGAGTCCATTTCAATCCAAGCCCCCACCACAGCCCATTTCCAAACTTAGCTCCCCCAACACCCAATTCCCAGTCCTATCCTAGCCCCTCCATCAGCCCATTTCCTGTCCTAGCTCCCTCCCCTAAGAGCCCATTCCAAGCCCCCCTTCCCATCAGCTATTTGCAGTTCAAGCCCCCTTCCACTCAGCCCATTTCCATTCCAAGTCCCCCTCCCCATCAGCTATTTGCATTTCAAGCCCCCCACTTCCCCTCAGCCCATTTCCATTCCAAGCCCCGTCCCCATCAGCTATTTGCAGTTCAAGCCCCCCACTTCCCCTCAGCCCATTTCCATTCCAAGCCCCGTCCCCCATCAGCTATTTGCAATTCAAGCCCCCTTCCACTCAGCCCATTTCCAGTCCTAGCAACCCCCCAACCCATTACCAGTCCTAGCCCCCCATAGCCCACTCCCAGTCCTAATCCCACCAGCCCATTTCCAGTCCTAATCCCCATCACCCCATTTTCAGTTTAAGCCCCCTCATAGCCCATTACCAGTCCTAACCTTCCCATCAGCCCACTCCCAGTCCTAATCCCACCAGCCCATTTCCAGTCCTAATCCCCCATCACCCAATTTTTAGTTTAAGCCCCCCATAGCCCATTATCAGTCCTAACCCCCATCAACCCACTTCCAGTCCTAATCCCACCAGCCCATTTCCAGTCCTAATCCATCACCCAGTTTTTAGTTTAAGCCCCCCCCCATAGCCCATCACCACTCCTACCCCCCCCCCCAGTGCCCATCACCACTCCTACCTCCCCCCAGTGCCCATCACCACTCCTAAACCCCCCCAGTGCCCATCACCACTCCTAACCCCCCAGCGCCCATCACCACTCCTAATCCCCCCGCAGCGCCCATCACCACTCCTAACCCCCCCAGCCCAGCCAAAATTTAAAATAAAAAAAAGCTGTCTTCTGCCGCTTCTGGGGCCACCGCGGCAGAATCGAGTGTGCCGCGGGGGCCCCCCCTGTGCCTGGCAGAGCCTGCCTTCCAGATCCTGCCTTCCCCGGTATCAGCTCCCTGTTTCCAGCTTGTCACACGCGCCGGCTTTCAGAGCGCGAAGGGAACTAGTTTCCCTTTCGCGGCTCTGTTAAGCCCGCGGGGGCTGATGGGAACTTCCCATCAGCCCCCGCGGGCTTAACAGAGCAGCGAGGGAGAAACTCTCCCCTCGCGCTCTGAAAGCCGGCGCGTGTGACAAGCTGGAAACAGGGAGCTGATACCGGGGAAGGCAGGATCTGGAGGGCAGGCTCTGCCAGGCACAGGGGGGTCCCCGCGGCACACTCGATTCTGCCGCGGCGGCCCCGGAAGCGGCAGAAGACAGCTTTTTTTTATTTTTTTAAATGCGGACCTTCCCGCGTGCCAGCTGCAAGGCCTTCGCGTGCCACAGCTGGCACGTGTGCCATAGGTTTGCCATCGCTGTCCTAGGTCATGAGGTAATGCCAGCCAGCTTCCAATCAAGGAAGAGAGGAGTACCTCTTAAAGAGAGTCTGGAAGACTGGAGGGCAGAACAGGCTGGACCGACGCCCTACATTCAACCCTGAGCATTGGGAGGTTGTACAGAGGATATATAAAAAGCCTGATTACAATTTGCCAGCAAGTACTGACTTGGTTTCAGAGGCTTCAGAAGGGGAACCGATGCAGGTGGAATTTGCTTCAGATACCGAGATGGACTGTAGTTATTGTAAGACAGGAAGCCTGGAGTCCCTGCTTAGCACATAAGCTCTATCTTGGGGAATAGAGACTGTTTGTTTTGATACACCATTTATTGTGAAGATAACAGCTTTGCTTTAACGTCATGTTTTACTTTTTCTTTAACCTGAAGTAAGGAACTTGTGTTTGATGTTTTTGTCCAAGTATCTGAACCTTTTTGCAAGAAAGGGAAATAAATGCCTTTGTTTCCCTCCACTCGGACCTTTGTATTCTTTGGAATTTTGGTAACAAAGGAAGCTACCAGGGCAGCAAGTCCCTGGGCCCTGTAAGACATTAGCCAAACCCAACCTCAAATGTTTTTATGTCCAACCTACCTCAGTCCATTATGCTGCCAAGGTAGGCCCTGTGACAGGCTTCAGTCCTCACTGGCTCCCCCTCAAGCCAGCCAGGCCAACACTGCCCCCCCCCCCCCCCCGAGGTGTGGGGCCGTGTGTGTGTGTGAGTGAGGGGAAAGGTGCGGGAGCTGCTGCCACTGTGACTGCTACTGGGGTTAGAATGGGAAATGGGCTAGGTTGGGGGATGGAGGGAGTGGAACTCGAGGAATACTGATACTGGGGGGCTAGGACTGGAAATGGGGTGATAGTAGGGGATGGAGAGCCTGGGATTGCAAGGGAGATGATGCTGGGAGGGATTGAGACTGGAGGAGGACTGACATTGATAGGGTTCTAGGACTGGAAAAGGGCTGATAGTGGGGATGGGGGAAGCCTGGGATTGGAAGGGAGATGTTTCTTTGGGTGGGATTCAAAGTGGAGGAGGACTGATACTGTGGGGGGGGGGGCATTAAGACTCGAAATGGGCTGATGCTGGGGGATGGGGACTGGAAAGGAGTTGATGCTGGGAGGAACTGGGACTAGAGGAGCACTGATACTGCGGGGCTAGGACTGGAAATGGGCTGATGCTGGAGGATGAGGAGAATGGGACTGGAAGGGAGCAGATGCTGGGAAGGATAGAATGAAGGGGCTGGTGCTGGGGGAGAAAAAAGAAACTGGGGAAGTGAGGATTGAGAGGGGAACAGATATTTTGTGTGGGATGAAAGAAAAAAGGTCATATGGAGAGAAGAGTTGAAAGAGAGGGGCGTAAGAGAATGCTGGGGTAAGAAGGAGAAAAGGCAGAGTCAATGAATATCTAAGAAGGAAGTAATTGGGTGGTGGAAGAGATTTAGGAGACACAGAGGAGAATAAGAGGCTAGCGAAGGAGTGAGATGAGAAATGTGGGAGCTGGGCTGGAGGTTAGAAGAATAGATGGAAAGTTGCTAGGGTTGCCAGTGTTGTGGTGCATTCAAAGTTTGTCTTTTAGGGGTCCCAGTTCAATTATTGTTTTCATAGTTTTAAATCGTGATCCCTTGTTCTGTATTTTTTGATGGCCTGTCTGTGTGTATGACAGAATTGTACTAGTTTGTGTAGTAGACCCACTTATTCTCTTTTCCCAGTAAAATGTATTGCTTTTTGTAACGTTACCTTTGATAAATAGGGTTAGGTGCTCTGTGAGTCCAGATATTGTTAAGATATGGCAGATTTGCTATGGATTCTAAATGAGCAGGTTTTTGTAGTAATGCACCTGGCAGTTAGCACTGGAGGATAGTAGTGCAGAAATATAATAGCCTTTCTTTATCCTCACTGTACATGAAAATGGTTTTCAGACACTCATTAAGAGGTATATTTACTAAAGGTTAATGTGCCATCACAAATTTGAATGTGTGCTAAGTGCAGCAACACTCATTCATGTCTGTGGGTACAGTGGCACGTAACACACTGTTTAGTAAACATGTTCCGAAGTCATTGTTAGGACAAAAAAGAGGCTTGTGAAGGACTCCTTTAAAAGCCACTTAAAATTTTAGATGGGCAGTTTATACATTTTAAAACAAAATAAATTAGATTTATACAAATGAGGCCCAGTGGATATACAAATGAGGCCCTGCAATTAGTCTCTGCACATGGCCTCGCAACACCTTTGTGCCACCCCTGACTAGAAGGATGGGGTGTACCTGAGAGATTGTGCTAATGATTCTAAGAAGGCTGTATGAGGCAG
Source organism: Ichthyophis bannanicus (assembly GCA_033557465.1). Taxonomy (NCBI): domain Eukaryota; kingdom Metazoa; phylum Chordata; class Amphibia; order Gymnophiona; family Ichthyophiidae; genus Ichthyophis; species Ichthyophis bannanicus. The sequence goes on from CM066033.1 coordinate 105,790,942, forward strand.
CTAAGCCACAGATGGGTGGGGGAGAAAGAAAGTCAGAAGTTGAGGAGGGAAGATACTAAGTCAAGTGCTACAGAGAGAAGAGGGACATTTCAATAGTGTGCAGAAGGCTGGACAAGATTACAGCAAGTCAAATACAAATAAGTGATAACAGCACATTCTCACACACACACACACACACAAGAATAAATTAATGCTAACAATCTTAAAACTCTGAGCAAGCAGAACAGGAGGTGATGGTGGTGTTAAGTGCCGTCGAGTCAATGTCTACTCATGGTGGCCCTCTGGATAGCTGCCCTATACTGTGTTCGGTCTTCAATTAGGTGGTTTATTGTTGACAGAGTGGCACCCATAGCTGCTGCTGTTGTATCAATCCATTTCATTGCTGGCCTTCCTCTTTTGCATTAACCTTTAACCTTTCCAAGCATGATGTCTTTCTCTAATGATCTCTCTCTTCGCTTGATGTGTCCAAAGAATGAAGGTTGAAGTCTTGTCATCTGGGCTTCTAAAGAAAGCTTAGGTTTGATCTCCTCCTAGTACTGACTGGTTTGTTTTTTGGGCAGTATTTGGTCGCCAGCACCGTAATTCAGACATCAGTTTTCTTCCTGTCTATCTTTTTCACTGTCCAACTTTCACATCCATATGATGTTATTGAAAATACCATGGCTTGATCAAGTTGAAGCTTTGAATGGAGAGAGACATTTCTGCTCTTGAGAATCTTTTCTAGGTTTTTCATAGCCATTCTGCCAAGAGCAATGCGTCATCTGATTTCTTGACTGCTTTTTATTTCTTTATTGATAATTAATTGATCAAAGTAGGTTAAAATTGTCCTCTATTTCAATTTCTTCTCTATCAACGATGAACTTATTGATTTTGCCAGTTGTCAGGATCTTTGTCTTCTTTACGTGAAGGTCAGGCCCATTTTAAGACTGTTCTTTGATCTTGAAAAGCAGATTTTTCAGATTGTCTTCGCTTTCAGCCAGTAATGTGGTATCATCAGCATAGTGAAGTTTGTTGATGAGTCTTCCACCAATCTTCACAGCTCTGTTGTCTTCATACAGTCCTGCTTCTCTGATTTGTTCTGCATATAAATTAAATGGGTAGGAGGAAAGTATGCAGCCTTGTTGTACACCTTTGCTAATTTTAAACCATTCTGTTTCTCCTTGTTCCATACAAACTGTTGCTTCTTGATCAATGTAAAGGTTCTGCAAGAGAATGATCAGATGTTCTGGTATACCCATGCTTCTTAATGTGGCCCAGAGTTTCTCATGGTTTACATAGTCAAAAGACTTGCTGTAGTCGATAAAACACATATAGACATCCTTTTGGTATTCTTTAGTCTTTTCAAGGTTCCATCTCACATCCATGGTGTGTCTCGTTCCTCGCCCTTTCCTGAATCCTGCTTGCACTTCAGGCAGTTCTTGTTCCAGGCGTGGTTGTAGTCTCTGCTGAATGATCTTGAGTAGAATCTTGCTGGCATGTGGGATCAGATCAATTGTGTGATAATTTCCACGGTCAGTTGGATCACCTTTCTTCAGTATTGGTATAAACACAGTTCTTTTCCAGTAAGTTGGCCATGATGTTGTCTTCCAAATTTCCTGGCAGAGCCTTGTAAGTATGGTAACAGCTGCATCTAATTGCTGTAATACTTCAATGGGAATGCCATCAATGCCAGGTGTTTTGTTGTTTGATAAGACTTTCAACGTTGCTTCAACTTTTGCTTTCATCACCAATGATTCCTAATCATAAGGTACAGGTTGAAATGGCTGTTGGTCCACTTGATCTTTATTGTATAATGACTCTGTATCTTCTTTCCACCTTTTCTTGATCTCAGCATCATTCAGCATGGATCCTTGAGCATCTTGTAACATTCCAATTCAAGGCTGGATTTTTTTCTTTAACTTGTGTAGCTTTAGGAAAGCCAATCTTGTTGTCATGCGGCCCGCGAGACAACTTTGTGCGGCCCGCGACGGAGGAAAACAAAAAACCCCCCAAAACCCTGGCTTCTGCTGCTGCCGTGGCAGCGGCAGAATCAATTGTCAAATTAAAAAAAAAAAGTGACTTCTGCTGCTCAAGCAGCTGTCCTGCGGCCCCTTCCCCTCTGCCCGGAGATCCGACTCTGCTCTATCAGTGGCGTGCTTTTCAAGCCGCGAAGAGAGTATTCCCCTCTCGCGCGGCTTGAAAAGTGAATAGGCTTAAACCGCACGAGAGGGGAATACTCTCGTCGCGGCTTGAAAAGCACGCCGCTGATAGAGCAGAGTCGGATCTCCGGGCAGAGGGGAAGGGGCCGCAGGACAGCTGATTTTGCTGCTTGAGCAGCAGAAGTCAGTTTTTTTTTAATTTGACAATTGATTCTGCCGCTGCCACGGCGGCAACGGCAGCAGCAGAAGCCAGGGTTTTGGGGGTTTTTTTGTTTCCCTCCTTCGCTGGCCGGTAATGAGCTATGGAGGGGCTGACTGAAATGGGGTAATGGGGGTTAGGACTGGAAGTGGGCTATTGGCAGGGGGGGGGTTATGACTGGTAATGGGCTGGGGGGGTTATAACTGGTAATGGGCTATGGTGGGGGCTAGGACTGGAAATGGGCAGATGGGGGTTAGGACTGGAAGTGGGCTATTGGCAGGGGTGGGTTATGACTGGTCATGGGATGGGGGGGGGGTATAACTGGTAATGGGCTATGGTGGGGGCTAGGACTGGAAATGGGCAGATGGGGGTTAGGACTGGAAGTGGGCTATTGGCAGGGGGGGTTATGACTGGTAATGGGCTGGGGGGGTTATAACTGGTAATGGGCTATGGTGGGGGCTAGGACTGGAAATGGGCAGATGGGGGTTAGGACTGGAAGTGGGCTATTGGCAGGGGGGGGTTATGACTTGTAATGGGCTATGGTGGGGGCTAGGACTGGAAATGGGCAGATGGGGGTTAGGACTGGAGGTGGGCTGATTGGGGGTTAGGACTGGTAATGGCCTATGAGGGGAGGTAAGACTGAAAATGGGGTGATGGGGGTTAGGACTGGAGGTGGGCAGATGGGGGTTAGGACTGGAAGTGGGCTATTGGCAGGGGGGGGGTTATGACTGGTAATGGGCTATGGTGGGGGCTAGGACTGGAAATGGGCAGATGGGGGTTAGGACTGGAAGTGGGCTATCGGCAGGGGGGGTTATGACTGGTAATGGGCTATGGTGGGGGCTAGGACTGGAAATGGGCAGATGGGGGTTAGGACTGGAGGTGGGCTGATTGGGGGGTTAGGACTGGTAATGGCCTATGAGGGGAGGTAAGACTGAAAATGGGGTGATGGGGGTTAGGACTGGAGGTGGGCTGATTGGGGGGTTAGGACTGGTAATGGCCTATGAGGGGAGGTAAGACTGAAAATGGGGTGATGGGGGGGTAAGACTGGAAGTGCGCTATGGGGAGGTTAGGACTGGTAATGGGCTATGGGGGGTCTAGGACTGGTAATGGGCTGGGGGGGTTGCTAGGACTGGAAATGGGCTGAGTGGAAGGGGGGCTTGAACTGCAAATGGCTGATGGGGAGGGGGGCTTGGAATGGAAATGGGCTGTGAGGGGAGGGAGCTAGGATTGGAAATGGGCTGATGGGGGGCTAGGATTGGAAATGGGCTGATGGTGAGGCTAGGATAGGACTGGAAATGGACTGATGCAGGGACTAGAAAGGAGCAGATGCTGGGTGGGGCTGGAACTAGAAGGGAGCTGATGTTGGGGGAGGATCAGAATGGGATGGAGCTGGGAAAGTGAAATGGAGAGGGGAAAAATATTTTGTCTGGCAGAGAAGACAAATCTACAATTGGCCAGGTATTGGGAGAGTAAGTGGGGATTGAGGATGGAGGGGTAAAATTTGAGTGGATGAAATAGGAATGAGGAAAGAGCAAAAGGAGAAAGATTAGTATGTTAAAGCAGATGTAGAGAGAGAGAATGGAAAAAAACTAGAAGAGAGAAGAAAGGACAAATGGACAGCAGACGATGGAGATAGCAGAAGACACGAAGAAACCAGAAGTGGCTGGAGCAATTGCAACTGAAAAAAAATGCACAAAAGGTAGAAAAATATCTCTTTATTTTGAATTTATTAACTGGAATATGTCAGCTCTGGGAAATGTGCATCATTAATGTCTGTGCTTTAGTACAAGAAATTAATTTATAGTTTTATTTCTACAGTGCTGAGGTATTCTGTGTAATTCCTATTTGACATTGCTACTTGTTCTCTTTTCCCAGTAGGTCATGTATTGTTCTCTGAAATGTATTGATTTAATATTTGCAGTGTTGCCTTTTGATAGGTAGGGTCTGGTGCTTTGTGAGTCCTGGTAGTGCTGTTATGATACGGGGGGTTTGCTATGGGTTCCAAATGGGCAGTGTTAGTAGTAGTTCCTAATGTGCCTGGCGGTTGGCACTGGATTATAGTAATATAGAAATTTTCTAGTCTTTCTTTATCCATGCACTCATTATGCAACATTATGCAAATATTTATGCAAATGAGGCCCCGTGTCTTATGCGGCCCCCGGGTTACTTTACAAGTCCTCATTCGGCCCTCAAAGCAATTTGATTTTGAGACCCCTGCTCTAATCGTTTCTGATTGTATTTCCTTGCATGCATCATTGTAGTGCTTCTCCTTGTCTTGTCTTGCTGCACATTAGAAATCTTGGTTGAGTTCTATGATTGCCTCTCTTTCTCCTCTGGCTTTAGCTTCTCTGCATTTCTTGGCCATTTTCAGAGTTTCTTCGGTCATCCATTTTGTCCATTTTTGCTCTTTCACCTTTTGTAGAGATTTCTCACTTTCTTCCAATACAATCTTCTTGATGTCATCTCATAACTATTCTGGAGCTTTGTCATTTGTATCTAAAGCAGCAAATCTGTTTTGCAAGCAGTCTTTAAATTCCAGTGGTATATTCTCAAGGGCATATTTGCTACATTTTTGAGTGGCTTGCTCTTTTTCAGCTTTAGTTTGAGTTTGCATACTAGTAGTCGATCTGTACCACAGTCAGCTCCAGGTATTGCTTTGTTGAAGTTATAGAACTTTTCCATCATTGACTTCCACAGACATAGTCAATTTGATTTTTGTACAGTCCAGTGGGTGAAGTTCACGTTTACAGTCGCCGCTTGTGTTGCTGTAAGAAGATGTTTTTGAGATGAGTAGATCGCTAGTCTTGCAGAATTCTATCAGTCTTTCTCCAACTTAATTTTTTTTGCCAAGTCTATATTTCCAGCTACTTTGCCGCCGCCTTTGTTGACAACCTTTGTGGTCCAGTCACCCATGACTATCAGGATATGCTATTTGCATGTCAATTTCAGCTTGGATTTGTTCATAGAACTCATCAATTTCATCCTCTTCTGCAGCTGATGTTGGGGCATATACTTGAATTATAGTTGTGTTGATGGGCATTCCTTGTATATAAATTAAGCATTTACAGATTGCATTGTTTCTTAATTATAAATGCAATACCATTTCCTTTTTCTTTCATTTCCAGCATAATAGACCATGTGATCATCAGATGCAAAGGGCCCGATGCCAGTCCATTTCAATTTGCTGACACGCAACACATCAAGTTGTACACGTTCCATTTCATTCTTGACCACCTCCAGCTTCCCTTGGTTCATGCTTCATATGTTTCATGTTCAATATGTAAGACATCTTTGTACTGTCTGACTCTCATTTCATGTGCAGCTGCATCAGCAGTCAGACGTCCTGAGGGCTTTGATCTAACCACATCATAAATGCTGGCTTTACTCTGAAAAGTCTAAAGCTCCTCACCAGTAGCTAGTTGAGTGCCTTCCGATCTGGGGATCTCATCTTCCAGCACTATAGTGCAATTTGTTTTATTGTGACTATCCATTGAGTTTTTGTGGCAAGATATAGAAATAGATTGCCAGGCCTTTCTTCTGCGTAGTTTAAATTTTAGTAGTGTTGCTGTTGTCACAGAAATGTGATCCTCCGCTGCTAACATCATCCCACTCTACTGCTGCCCAGATAGGTGGTTTGTCTTTGTCTGGCACCTCAGCTGAAACCTTTCCATCTTGGGAGACCCTGCTAGTTAAGATACCAGTAGCTTAGCCCTCAGCATCACTGATGCATGCAAGCCCTCATAGCATGAAAAGCCGCAAACCGTGTGAGAGGGAGTAGAAGGTACAAAAAAACCCGAAAGCTACCACAAAAGCTGAAGTAGAGTGCTTTGAACAGGGAAGCCAGTGTACAGACAGAAAACAAGTACAGTCAAACCTCGGTTTTCGTTTGCCCCAGTTTTCGTTAGCTTCGGTTTTCGACGACTTTTTTTGGTTGCAATTTTGTCCCGGTTCTCGTACATCCGCTCGGTTTTCGTACTTGTTTTTGCGATTGAGCTCTTTGCTTTCAGCATTCCTTACTGTAATCAAGGAGTGAGAGTGTGGCTTCTGATGTTCCCTGCTGATTGGCAAACTTGAGGGATCTGTGTGTGTGCTGTCCGGTGAGGTGAGAAAAGTGCCGCTGTTCTGCTGATGCTGAGAATTTCAGGCGGGGGAGAGAATCGGCGATCAGAGGTGTGTGAAAGAAATGCCTGGAGCTGTTCTGCTGATGCTGAGAATTTCAGGCGGGGGAGAGAAACCTTGATTTCAGCTTTTGTGTATTGCCAGCTCTTCCAGAAATGCGTACCTAATCGTCCCTAGGTTTGTAACTCTTGCCGCTTGCACACAGTGGGAGAGGGATTAGTAATCGGCGATCGGAGGTGTGTGAGAGAAGTGCCCGAGCTGTTCTGCTGATGCTGAGAATTGCAGGCGGGGGAGAGAATCGGCGATCGGAGGTGTGTGAGAGAAGTGACCGGAGCTGTTCTGCTGCTGAGAATCGGAGGCAGGGAGAGAGTCGTTCTGCTGCCTGGTTGAGACTTCGGGGCTCCTGCTGCTGCAGCCATTGCCACATGGCTCTGGAATGCATGCTCAGCTCTGGGTGTCTGGAACGGATTAATTGGATTTACATTATTTCTTATGGGAAGTATTGCTTCAGTTTTCATACGTTTCGGTTTTAGTCAGACTTTTTTGAATGGATTAATCATGAAAACCGAGGTTTGACTGTATTGCTGAATGGCTCAGCAGAGGTTGAGCCCTTCCCCTCAGGTGCAGAATAAGGAACTGAGGCAGGCAACCCAAACAATATTTACAGTAAGAATTATAGAAGTGAAGTTGCAGAAAAAATAGGACAGGCTTAGCAGTTAAGAGATTTTCATACAAGGTAGACTGAAGGAAAGCTGCAGCTAGGCAGAACAGTATTTAAGAAATGACTAGAGTAAACCTAGAAGTTAAAAACTTTTAACATGAAGGCAGCCAGAGAACAAGGGGCCACACAAAAAACACAACAGATAAAGGCAATTAGTAGTAGTTTTAAGCAGACAATACAATAACAATACTGATACAAAGTATTATTCCTGGAGCCGTTTGTCAATAAAACCTAGCACACATGTAGTTAAGGAGAGGCAAACTGAAAGTAAAGGACAAGAGATTGATAGTTGCAGCCTAGGTTAGTGGATTATGAATTAAATGATTCACAGCAGGCATAGAAAAACTGGTAAAAACACATATGCAGATTCTGTAAGAAAGAGTTTGAAAAGGTCACTCATTTTGTAGCTGCAAATTCCAGAGTTTAATTACGTGCTAATGGCAGAAAATGTCTCTACAGAAAGACACAACAAGGTAGCATGCCTTATCGATTAAAAAGCTTGCGAACATTGCATTGCCACTGTTCTGGAAAAGCATGGGATCCTAACCCTAAGAGAATTACAGAGAATGAAGAAGTTACAATTACTTGGGACATTTCCATTCTGACAGATAAGAAGCTGGATGTGAGGAAACCTTATATAGTGGTAAAGAAGAAAAATACCTGAACAGTATTAATAACAGAGGTGTTTGTTCTAAGCAATTATTCCATGGATCGTGTGGAGAGGGAAAAAATTCTGAAGTACCAAGAAAATGTGACAGAAAGATAACAGAAATATTTCCCATTGTATTGTGAGCCACAGACCTGATTAAGAGGAATTTCCAATCGCACCTTGACAGGTTGCCTATATATGTTACATCTTATGAGCTCCAGAAGGAAACTGTCTTTAGCACAATGCAAGTACATCAGTGAGCGTTAACAGTAAATTTGAGAGACTGGGATCATACCCCACATATACTGAGGTTTATTGCTGTCATAGTATACGCAAAACTAACCCATTTGGAGAAATTACCTCCAAGATTCAATGTTGAGGACACTGGGCTGTTTGGGCCGAACAAATAGCAAGGCAGCAGTAGGAAGAGTTGAGTGCTGTTTCCGGGTCTAAGGCTATTGACACTTGTCCAGTTCTCCCATTCAACATATGATTCTCTGGGGTTTTAGGTGTTTGGGATTGTTTTCTTCATTAAAGACTTTCCATGTCATCTCATTCCTTTCTTGGTACTTTGGACTGTTCTACGAGAGTATTGTACTATATGCCATACCGGGCGAGACCAAAGGTCCATCGAGTCCAGTATCCTGTTTCCAACAGTAGCCAATCCAGGTCGCAAGTTACCTGTCAGATTCCCAAAAGGTAAACAGTTTCCATGCTGATTGTCCCAGCAGTGGATTTCCCAGTCCACGTTAATATTGATTTATGGACTTTTCCTCCATTAACTTGTCCCAACCTCTCTAACTCTGCTACATTAACAGCTTTTATTACATCTTCCGGCTACAAATTCCAGAGTTTAATTACATGCTGAGTGAAAAAAATATTTTCTCCGATTAGTCTTTAATGTGCTACATTGTGCTTCTTTACATGTCCCTTATTCTTTCTGCTTTTTGAAGGAGCAAACAATCAATCTGTTTACACATTCCACTCCACTCATTTAATAGATCTTCATCTTCTCCAGGACCTAGCAAGAAGTCAGCCCTCACTTATGGGTGACATTGACGTCGATGGAGCCCCCATGCGGAGCAATTCCCCAGCTTTCTAAGAAAGCCTTTGGGAATACTGCACGCATGCGCGGTCCCTTTCCCGCCTAAAGGTGCCATCTTGCTCAGTCTTTCTTTTTCCGTGGAGCCCACCGGACGTCTGTCCGTGTCACCCAGAAAAATTGACGTTTTTTTCTTGCGATTTCGTCGTGGGTTTTCTCCGGTTCAATGCCGGTTCCCCTTCCCGCCGGGTTCAGTACAACGGTATTGAGCCCGTCTTCTATTTTTCGATTTTTGCCCTTCGTGGCTGGCGTTCGCACCCTTTTTGTCTTTTCCCTGGAAGGCCGGTCCTTTGACCTCGCGGGGGCCCTTTTTTCCCCAATGGCTTCCAGTGGTTTCAAAAAGTGTGATCGGGGCAAGAAACTAATGTCTCTCACCGACACACACGACTGCTGCCTTCGATGCCTCGGACCGGATCATGATCCTAAAGTCTGTGTCCCGTGTGGCAAAATGTCCACTAAGGCATTACGAAGCCGCCAGCATCAGAAAGAACAGATTTTTTTTCTGATTCCGCCTCTGGCCGGGCCTGGACCTTGTCCAAGGCCTCGACGTCTTGGGAGTCTGACCCCGAGCATCGCCGGGGTTCCTCGGATAGGGGGTCCCCCGATCGGGAACGCAAGAGAAAGAAGCGGCTCGTGAGGGCGGCGTCGGAGGAGGTCACTGGTTCCTCGAGGGCCAGGTCTCGGAGCCCTGACCGCCGTCCTGGGCTCTTGGAGCAGGAGAAGCCGTCCAAAATGCCCCGTGTGGAGCCGGAGCCCGCCGGACACGTAAGTCCTGTTGTCCTCGTGGACTCTCCTCCTAGGGAGCCGATGTCGGGCCCGGCGCCACCGGGGCCCGAGTCGGTGGCTGCTGAGTCTCCTGAGCTTGGACTCAGGCTGACAGCCTTGGAGTGCAGATTGTCTGCCTTCATGGATCAGCAGCGGGTACTGATGGCCAGCCTTACTGGTGCATCTGCCCCGACCACCGGGACATCAACGTCTAAGTCGACCCCGGAGACCGAGCCGATACTCGAGACCATGAAGGTTCGAGGTCGTCCTCGGTCACGGTCTTCCTTGACCTCCCGCTCGGAACCGAGGGCGTCGACACCGGTGCCTTCGGCGTCGGGGCGGGTGCCACCGAGGCCCACGCGGTCGGAGCCCCCCGACTCCTCTTCGGATGAGTCTGCATGGAAGACGGAGGACGAGGAGTCCCCTGATACTTTTCGGACTCGGTGCGTCCCTTCGGACTCACCGCAGTCCGAGCCCCGGAGTAGGTCCCCTCCGGAGGACACCAGGTTCTCGGAGTTCGTCAGGGACATGGCCAAGGCTTTGGCGATTCCCGCGGACCCCGAGGAGGAGCCTTGAGCCGAAGAGCTCGAGGCCCTCCAGTATGACTCTCCTCCGAAGGAGTCCTTTTACTGTGCCTGTTCCTCCGATGCTGGAACGGCTCTTCCGGATGTGGGAGGCACCGGCCTCGGCGCCGGTTTTGAGCAAACAGGTCGATTCCATTTATCGACTCAGTAAGAGCCCTGGTTTCCAGAAGGTGTAGCTGCCGCACCATTCCATGATGGTGGAATCGGCCATGCATCGTCTGAAAAGCCAGAAGATGCACTCTGCGGTGCCTCCCGGCAGGGAGGCCCAGAACCTGGATGCTTTCGGCAGAAAGTGCTTCCAGGGCTCGATGCTTGCTTGCCGTATCCAGTCTTACCAGCTGTACATGGGCATGTACCTACGGGACCTGGCGAAGGAACTTGCCGGGTTCTCTGTTGGTCTCTCCGGGGAACCCTTGCAGAGGTTCAAGACCTTGTCCTCGGGAATCCGGGAATGCTCAAAGTTCATGTCCCGAGCGGCCTACGATGGCTTCGAGGCTTCAGCCCGTGTAGCGGCGGCCAGCATCGGGGCCCGACGCCAGGCATGGTTGCAGTCATCGGACCTTGAGCCCTGGGTGCAGGACAAGTTGGTCGATATCCCTTGCCGAGGTGAAAACCTTTTTGGCAAACCCATTTCCGAGAAGGCGGCTGAGCTCGAAACCGAGCACCTGACTAGGTCAAGGCTGTCTAGAAAAACCTCTGCCCCTTCTCAGAGGAAGAAGGGCTCGTGTAAGAAGTCCTTTTACCTGAGGAAGGCGGCTGCCTACAAACCTTTCCCTCAGTATCAGACCTCCCCAGCTCCCCAGCAGGGTCAGCAGGCCAAGGGGCAGGGACATGGGCCCCATAGTCAGAACACCCCCAAGCCTCCGGCTCCTGCTCCCACTCAGCAGGGAGGGGTTTTTTGACTCCCACAGCATAGCCTTTCCACCTCTGCTGTCCCATCTCTGCACAGGAGGTTGTCTAGTCCTGTTTGCCCACCGGTGACCACCCATTACAGGAGATGCTTGGGTATTGAGCATTTTCACAAGGGCTGTATGCTCCATTTCCAGCAGTTGCCTCCGACCTACTTCCCTGGGGAGCCTCCAAGACCACCTCTGCACACAGACCTCCTCCTTCAAGAACTTCAAGGTCTGCTTCTAGACCGGGCAGTGGAGCCGGTGCCTCCCCACCTGCAAGGTCATTGGTTCTACTCCAGGTACTTCCTTGTACCAAAGAGAACCGGGGGCCTCGGGCCTCTTCTCGACCTCAGGAATCTCAAGAAGTTCTTGGAGAAAGAAAGGTTCAAGATGCTTACTTTTGGAACACTTTTGCCCTACCTCCAGCAGGGAGATTGGCTATGCTCCTTAGCCCTAAAGGATGCGTACACTCACATCCTCATTCATCCAGACCACAGAAAGTACCTCAGGTTCATTGTGGGAGGAAACCATTACCAGTACAGAGTACTACCCTTTGGCCTGACCTCCGTCCCAAGGGTCTTTACCAAGTGTCTGGCGGTGGTGGTGGCCTACTTAAGGAATCGGGGTTTTTTTGTCTCTCCCTACCTGGACGACTGGCTCATCAGGGGTCAGACTTCCCAGGAGGCCTGACAAGCCACCCTCAGGACTGTCTCCCTTCTTCAGCACCTAGGCTTTGTCATAAACTTTGCAAAGTCTACTTTGCTCCCCTCCCAGAACCTCGAGTTCATAGGAGCAAGGTTGGACTCCCTGCAAGCAAAGGCTTACTTGCCAAAAGACAGGGCTCAAAGACTCAGACTTGGCAAGCCAGTTTCTGAGCAGGCCACAAGTCTCCGCCAGACTCTGTCTACAGCTCCTGGGCCACATGGCATCGACGGTGCATGTGACCCCCAATGCTCGCCTCCATATGAGACCTGCACAATGGTGTCTCCAAACTCAGTGGCAACAAGCCACAGGAAGCCTTGCAGACAAAGTGCGGGTGTCCAAACCATTCCTGGACTCCCTACAGTGGTGGCTACAACCCCACAATTTGTTACAGGGGGGTGCCTTTTCAGGTACCTGTTTCCACAGTGGTGCTGACCACAGATGCCTCCTTGCAGGGCTGGGGTGCACATTGCTTAGACAGATGCACCCCAGGGCCTGTGGTCTCCATGGGAGGCCATGCAGCAAATCAACCTCCTGGAGCTCCGGGCTATTCGCTTAGCCCTCAAAACCTTCTCTCACACCTTGGCTCACCAGTCTGTTCTGGTGCAGACGGACAATCAAGTTGCCATGTTCTATGTGAACAAGCAGGAGGGTACGGGATCCAGGCTCCTGTGTCGAGAGGCACAGGCCCTGTGCTCTTTTGCTCTCACACAACATGTTTCTCAAGGTTGTTTATCTCCCTGGCCAGGAAAACTTCCTGGCAGACAGGTTGAGCAGGATTTTGCAACCCCACGAGTGGTAACTGCACCCCTTGGTGGTTCAGAACATTTTCCTGAGATGGGGACTAACATCCATAGATCTCTTTGCCAGTCCTCTGAACCGGCAGCTGCCCAGGTTCTGTTCCAGGCAACCGCATCCCCTGAGGATAGCAGCGGATGCCTTCCTGATTTCTTGGTCCCAGGGCCTCCTGTATGTGTTTCCTCCCATGCCTCTGGTGGCCCGAACCTTGTTCAAGATTCTAAGGGACAAGGCCTCAGTACTTCTAATAGCTCCCAGGTGGCCGAGGCAGCCCTGGTTTCCACTTCTGCTCCAGCTAGTCCTGGACACACCACTACCTCTGGAGTTGCAACCCGATCTTCTCTCAGGATCAGGGTTCCCTTCTGCACCCCAATCTCAAATCTCCCAATTTGATGGCCTGGAGGCTGCAAGGGTAGTGTTGGCTCCCTGGGGCCTACCCCGAGAAGTGGAGGAGGTGCTCTTGGCCTCTAGAAAGCAGTCCACCAGAAACACCTATGCCCAGAAGTGGAGAAGGTCCTCCATGTGGTGTCAGCAGCGCAAGGAGGATCCTTTCACCTGCACTGTACCGGTAGTGCTTCAGTATCTGCTGCACTTGTCCAATCAAGGCCTTAAGTCCAATTCGGTTCGGGTCCACCTCTCTGCTCTAGCAGCTTACCACTCAATGGTGGAGGGACACTCTCTGTCTGTTCACCCCTTGGTGTCCAGGTTTCTCAGAGGTTTGCTTTTGCTCAAACCTCCTCTCCGTCCACCGGCCCCTGAGTGGGAATTGAATGTGATCTTGCAGCAACTGACTCGCCCACCCTTTGAACCAATGGCTACATGTCCTCTCCGCTTCCTTTCTTGGAAGGCTCTATTCCTTGTGGCCCTGACCTCGGCCAGGAGGGCGAGTGAGCTTCAAGCCCTGGTCTGTGACAGGCCTTGCACTCGCTTCTATAGGAACAGGGTAGTCCTTAGGACTCATCCTAAGTTCCTCCCTAAGGTTGTCTCCTCTTTCCATCTCAACCAGGAGATGGTTCTTCCAACGTTCTTCCCTAGGCCCCATGCTAGCCGGGCTGAGACAGTCCTGCATACCCTGGACTGTAGGAGGGCCTTATCCTTCTACCTTCAGCGTACGCAGGGGCATAGGAGGGCTACTCAGCTCTTCGTATCTTTTGACCCTAATAACTTGGGGTTACCTGTCTCCAAGCGTACCTTGTCCATCTGGGTGGCTGACTGTATCACCTGGGCTTACAGGGCAGCTGACCTTCCCTTGCAGGGTCGGGTCACGGCCCACCGTGTCAGGGCAATGGCTGCCTCAGTAGCTCATATCCGCTCTGTACCATTGGCAGACATCTGCAGGGCTGCAACTTGGTCCTCAAGCCAGACTTTTCTGGCCCATTACTGCCTAGAGCGAGAGTCCCGTAGGGACAGTGCTTTCGGTCAGGCAGTGCTCCGGAATCTCTTTGAGGTTTAAGCAACTCCTACCCTCCAGCCCTCTGGATGGGCTACCGGTGGAGGTGTGTTTCAGTGAAATCCTTTCTCTGATGCTGTGGCTAGAGGGAGCTCATTTTTTCAGCTCTGGGTCCCTGGTAGCCTGAAGCTGGGGAGTCCCATAAGTGAGGACTGACTTCCTGCTTGGTCCTGGAGAAAAAGTAGTTACTCACCTGTAACAGGTGTTCTCCAGGAGCAGCAGGAATCAATCCTCTCAACCCTCCCTCCTCCCCTGAGAGTTGCAGTTGTACATAGTTTATTTTTACATTTTTGTGTGCTGTTTTTTAGCTATGTCATTGGACTGAGCAAGATGGCACCTTTAGGCGGGAAGGGGACCGCGCATGCGTGCAGTATTCCCAAAGGCTTTCTTAGAAAGCTGGGGAATTGCTCCGCATGGGGGCTCCATCGACGTCGATGTCACCCGTAAGTGAGGACTGATTCCTGCTGCTCCTGGAGAACACCTGTTACAGGTGAGTAACTACTCTATAATCTTACGTCAGTCATTGTTTTTCCAAGCTGAAGACTTGTGACTTTTTCAGTCTTTCCTCGTTAGGGGTATTCTCCTATTTCCTTTATCACTTTGGTTGCTCTTCTCTGTACCTTTTCTGATTCCGATATATCCTTTTTTAGATATGGCAACCAGAATTGCACACAGTATTCAAAGTGGCAACATGAAGCAATACAGAGGCATTATAATATCCTTGGTTTTATTCTCCATTCCTTTCTCTATAATGCCTAGCATTCTGTTTTGCTTTCTTGGTCTCTGCTGCACACTGAGCAGAGGATATCGATGTATTATCCACAATGACGCCTAGATCCTTTTCCTGGATAGTGATGCTTAATGCAGCACCTTTCATCATGTAACTATAATTTGTGGTGGTATTTCTTAAGTGCGTAACTTTTGCATTGGTCCACATTAATTTTCATCTGCCATTTGGATGCTCGGTCTTCCAGTTTCTCAATGTCCTTTTGCAATTTTTCATAATACTCTGATATTTAACTTTAATTAGTTTGTGTCGTCTTCAAATTTGATCAGCTCATTTGTTTTCTTTTCCAGGTCATTTATGAATATGTCAAAGTAGCAGACCCAGCACAGATCCATGGGGGTACTCCAATATTCACCATTTTCCTTTGAAAATAATGTCCATTTAGCCCAACTGTTTTTTATCTTTTAACCAATTCCCAATCCATGATAGTACACTGCCTCCTATCCCATGATTTCTTAATTTCCTCGAGTCAGGAAGGACCTCGTCAAAGGCTTTCTGAAAATCCAGATACAAGATAACAATTGGCTCACCTTTGTGTTACTCACACCTTGAAAATAATATAGCAGATTAGCGAGACTATGACTATATGTTCAGTAATTTTGTTCTTTATAATGATTTCTACCATTCCCCTGGCACTGACATCAGGCTCACCAATCTGTAGTTTCCTGGATCACCCTGGAACCCTTTCTAAAATTTTGAATTATGTTGACCACTCTCCAGTCTTAAGATACTATAGACAATAATAGTTCAGATTACTAATAGTAGGTATGCTTCAGCATCCTGGGATATTGCTTTTGGTGTTCCATTTCCCTTTTGACCTTGCATGCTTGAAGACTTGCAGGCTGACTCTAAAGGGCAGCATGACACCACTTCTCTGATCTGGGCAACTAGGGATGGATGTTGAGAAAATGGGGAAAGGCAGACGGGGAAACAGATACTAGGGAAGGAAGGGGAGGCATGGGAGAAGGATGCTGGAGAAAGAGGATAAGAAACGGGACAGATGCTAGAAAAGGGGCGCAAGACATAAGTGTCTAGATACTAGAAAAAGGGGCAAGAGATGGATTTAGATCTTGTGAGAGTTTAAGAATCAAGAAGAGGAAACATCAGAGGGGGAGAAGTCAATGAAGGCTGAAGAGGCAGGAGACACATGTTGGGAGTAGAAAGGCAAGAGGCCAGAAACTGAGGAAGAAAGATCTAGACAGTGGAAACAAGGGGTAAGAATGGAAAAGAGGCAATTTCTGGGAGCAATCAGGAATGCAGTCTTCGCATATAGGTGACGTCTGCACAAATGGAGCCACACGCGGGAATACTCCCCAGCATCCAATAGGAATGCTTTTGGTAGCATCCCTCAATGCATGCGTGCCTGCCTTCTTGCCTTCCGAGCAATTCTCCTTGGCCGTCTTTTTTTCCACGGAGCTGTGAGGACATCGTCCTCTTCCCACTGTTAAAAGCTCGTCTAAGTGCCTTCAGATACATCATGCATTGCCTTCCCATCATTCTGGTCCTGCGTCAGACTTCCCAGTTGTTGTTTATTTTTTCCTTTTATTTTTCAATTAATTTTTTCTTACTTCGTGGCATTTGTTGATTGCTTGGCTGGGCTAGGCCACCATTGCTTTTTTTATTTTGCTTCTGTGGTCTTCTCAAACATGGAAAAACCACACAGTGGGTTTAAGAAATGTACTAAGTGCCGAAACATGATCTCTGCTACAGATAAGCACAATTGGTACTTAAAATGTTTGGGCCCAGACTGTGACACTAAGGCTTGCCCCCTGTGTCAGCAAATGACCAGGAGGAGACTTAAAAAACATGAATAACAATGGGGAAAGTTGTTTCTGTCAAACTCAGCCACTTCAACACACTCTTTGGTGGCTTTCACGCCCTCATGGGTATCTATCTCATCGCATAGTTCCCAGACTTCCTTGAAGCCCAAACATAGCAGCAGACATAAGTACTTGATAGAGGCAGAAAAGGTATCGAAAACCTTAGCTTTGGTGTCCGACACTGATTCCTGGCATTGGCACCAAGATTCCCCAAGAGGAGAATTGGAGCTGGTTGGACCGGCCAGCAAAACAGCCCCAGCAGAATGATGCTTTCTTCAAAGCTCTAGAGGGGTTCTGGGATGCTCCCAAGGCATCGTTCTCCGGTAAGCTCCAGGTTCCGTATTCTGGGATGGTGGCACTAGACACCGTGCAGAAATCCACGCATACACCTCCAGTCTCCCTCGACCAGCAATTGTTGGCTATTGACTGGAGTCTGGCTTCTATCCTGGCAGCAGTAGTGCCAGGGCCCTTGAGGCTATCTGGATCCGGAAACCCAATGCCTGACCTCAATGTCTGTGCATCAAGGCACTCGGCAGCATCGCTGATGGAAATGGCACCATCAAAATTTCCGGGGCCGATACCCTTGTTAGAGCCCATGGGTGAACCAGTCTCAGAGCACCTCTGTTCTGATGCCTCGGTGCAGAGGTGCTGAGATCCAATGTCAGCATCAGAGCGGCATTGATGCCGTGGTACCAACCACCACTATTTTAACTTCTTTCCTAGTACTGATTCCGCCTCCTCTGAATCGGACATCAAGTCTATAGATTCTTGAGGACTCCCTGACAGTTCCTCGGACCCTTCTCCACCGCATGAGTGATGCCGGTCACCATCTGAAGATATGTCCTTTCAAGATTTTATTTGAGATATGGCGGCAGCGCTCTTGGTGATGGTAACCACCGAGATGGAACTGACAGCCGAAGAACTTGAAATCCTCCAATATCCCTCGAAGCCTAAGGAGGTGGCTATGCTACCAATGCATTATATCCTCCAGGACCTTGTGTTCTGCATGTGGAAGGCTCCCTTGATGGTTGCATCAGTCAGCAAAAGACAGGACATGATGTATAGAGTTCCAGCTACCACATCATTCTATGGTTGTGGAATCAGCAATGCATCGAGTTAAGAGTTCTAAAAATCACTCCTCAATTCCCCCAGGGAGGGAGTCGAGGACTCAATGCATTTGGATGTCGATACTTCCAAGCAGTTATGCTAGCATCCAGGATAAACTCTTCTATGCTTTACATGGGTATGTTGTTGAGGGATGTAGCTAACGATCTGGGTGAGTCTCCACCCTTCTGCCACCTGATAAGCAAAGCCCATATCAATGGTCAATCATGGTCAAAATACCTCTAAATTCCTCACTAGGGCTGCTTTTGAGTTTACCAATAGGGCAGTAGCAGTCTGTATTGGAGCCAGAAGAATGACCTGGCTGCAAGCATCCGACCTTAAACAATGGGTTCAAGATAAACTAGCTAACATTCCCTGTACAGGGGAGAACATCTTTGGAAAATGGTGGAGAGAAAAGGCTAGTGAGATAGAGATGGATGATCTCACCCTAAAACATCTCTCTTGAAAGATGGCTGATCCATCTAAGAAGGCTTCTCCAAGAAACCCTTCTATCCCAAGAAGAAGAGATACTACCCTTCCTTCATGCTTTATTCCTCTTATCCTCAACAGCCACATTAGAAGCAGCAGGGGCCACTTCAGCCCAGGAAATCTAAAGCTCCAAAGCTTCAACCAGCTATGCAGACACAGCTTGCAGCTGATTTTTGACTACTGCTTTGAGGGCATAGCCAGTCTACCCTTACAGGACCCCCTTCCCTCCCACATTGCAGGAAGGTTAGTCCACTGTGCCCACAGATGGCCCCTCATTACATTAGAGCCCTGGACGCTAAGGGTTGTGAACAGGGGATATCAGCTTGATTTTCAGAACCTGCCCCCATTTTCGTCATAGGGGTATTCCTCAAGGATCCTCTGCATTCCAGCCTGCTTCAGTAAGAAATGGTCACTTTCCTAGCTCAGGGAGCCATAGAGGAAGTTCCACCTCTATTATTACTACTACTACTACTACTACTATTGAGCATTTATAAAGCGCTACCAGTTGTACGCAGCGCTGTACAGACATGTAGAAGACAGTTCCTGTTCGTTAGAGCTTACAGTCTAGTCAAGATGAAAACAAACAAGACACCGAGCAATAGTCTGTTCGGGCAAAGATACAAAACATGGCATTTACAATCTAGCCAAGGCAAAGGACAGAAGTCAGGATCTGAAAGTGACAATGAAGAGGTAGGTTTTCAACCTGGATTTGAAGAGGGCTAAAGAGGGTGCTTGGCGTATAGACACAGGTAGGTTGTTCCAGGTATAGGGTGCTGCCAGGTGAAAGGAGCAAAGACTGGAGTTAGCGGTGCGAGTGGAGGACCTGGTTAGAAGTAGTTTGTTAGAAGAGCGAAGTTCCCGAGAGGGGTTGTAGGGAGAGGTAAGAGTTGAAAGGTATTGAGGGGCCGCCGAGTGAATGCATTTATAGGTTAGGAGGAGAAGTTTGAACTGGATGCGGAAACGGATAGGGAGCCAGTGAAGGAGAGAAGTAATGTGGGCATGGCGAGGCTGGCGGAAGATTAGTCGAGCAGCAGCATGTTGAATAGATTGAAGGGGAAAGAGATGGCTCACAGGGAGACTGACAGGGAGTAGGTTGCAATAGTCGAGGCGAGAGGTGATTAAGGAGTGGATGAGCGTTTTAGTAGTGTGTTCAGAAAGGAAGGGGAAGATTTTGCTAATATTGTAGAGAGAGAAACAGCAGGTCTTTGCTACAAGCTGGATATGTGTGGAGAAGGAGAGAGATGAGTCAAATATAACCCCCAGATTGCGGGCCGAGGAAACAGGAAGGATTATAGAGTTATCGACAGACTGAGAAAGGAGGGAGAGGAGGGGAGGCATTGGGGGGAAAGAAAAGGAGTTCAATTTTGGCCATGTTCAATTTCAAGCGGCGGTGAGACATCCAGGCAGCAATGTCAGAAAGGCAGGCAGAGATCTTGGTCTGAATTGTTGTAGAGATTTCAGGCGTGTAGAGGTAGATTTGGGAGTCATCGGCATAGAGATGATACTGGAAGCCATGGGAAGAGTTAAGTGCACCAAGGGATTGGGTATAGAGAGAGAAGAGGAGCGGACCCAGGATGGATCCCTGGGGCATGCCAACTGGAAGCGGGGTAAGAGAGGAGGAGGAGCCACCAGAGCATACACTGAAAGAGCGATGGGAGAGGTAGGAGGAGAACCAGGATATTATCGAGCCCTTAAAACCAAGCGAGGAGAGGGTATCGAGGAGAAGGTTGTGGTCAACAGTATCAAAAGACAAGTCACTGGAGACATTGGTAAGAGCCGTTTCAGTAGAGCCTCTACAACAAGGGCTTGGATTTACTCCTGTTGTTTCCTCATCCCCAAAAAGACAGGTGGGTTCAGGCCTATCCTGGACCTCCGGAATCTCAGCAAGTTCCTAGTTTGGGAAAAGTTCAAGATGATCTCACTAGGAACCCTACTTCAGTACTTTCAGGAGAAAGACTGGCTCTGCTCTCTAGATCTCAAGGATGCCTGCACTCATATCCTCATACTTCGCTCTCACAGAAAGTGCCTGTAGCCCTGTAGCAGCAGCCAAGAAGGCAAATGGAATGCTAGGAATCTTAAGGAAAGGAATGGAGAATAAAACAAAGGATATTATAATTCCTCTGTATTGTTCCATGGTGCGACCGCACCTTGAATATTGTCTGCAGTTCTGGTCACCGTATCTTAAAAAAGATATAGCAGAATTAGAAAAGGTACAGAAAAGAGGCACCAAAATGGTAAAGGGGATGAACGTATACCTCTTTGAGGAGAGGCTTAAAAGGTTAGGGCTCTTCAACCTGGAAAAGAGACAGCTGAGGGGGAGATATGATAGAGGTCTATAAATTAATGAATGGAGTGGAACGGGTAAACTTAGATCGATTGTTTACGCCATCAAAAAATAGACTAGGGGACATGCAATGAAACTACAATGTAACCCATTTAAGATTAATAAGAGAAAATATTTTTTCTCTCAACGAATAATCATACTCTGTTACCGGAGAAAGTAGTAAAAGCTGTTAGAGTAGCTTGATTTAAAAAAGGTTTGGACAAGTTCCTGGAGGAAATGTCCATAAACCATTATTAAAGAGGACCTGGGAAATCCACTGCTTACCCCAGTACAAGCACTGTGGAACCTGTGCACATTTTTGGAAACCTGTAAGGTACTTGTGACCTGGATTGGCTACTGTTTGAAACAGAATACTGGGCTTGATGAACCTTGGTCTGACTTAGTATGGCATATTTTATGTTCTTGTTCCAGGGACCGCACTACTAGGACCGTGTTCTACCCTTTGTTTTTACAGTGTGTCTGGCAGTAGTATCAGCCTACCTCCACACCTTTGGCATATTCGTCTTCCCTTGCTTAGATGATTGGCTCATCAAGGGCGATTCCCTTCAGGTAGTGACCATGTCTCTCCAGCGTACCTTCTCTGTGCTTCAGCATCTAGGCTTTGTGGTCAACTACCCAAAGTCCCATCTTGCTCCGACTCAAAAACTAGAGTGTATTGGGGCATTTGTGGACACCAGACAAGCTTGAGCCTTCCTTCAGGAGACTGCCTCCACGACCTCATCGAGCTGGCAGATCACTTCCAAAGCCAGTCCCGCATCAAAGCAAGGGACATACTCTGTTTCTTGACACATGGCCTCCACAGTCCATGTTGTCCCCTATTCTCGCCTTCTCATGTGTCAAGCACATTGAATTCTCGCTTCTCAGTGGAAGCAGTCAATAGGTCATCTCACAGACAAGATCACCATCACTCCTCAACTTGTAGACTCCCTCAAGTGGTGGTGCTTCCCTCAAAATCTTCTCATTGGGTTACCTTTTCAGGCCTTCACCTCAGTATACCCTGATGACAGATGCTTCCAAACAGGGCTGGCGTGGTCAACTCGAAGGCCTAACTATGCAAGGCCTCTAGTTGCCCAAGGTAAGCCTCTTACCACATCAGCCTCTTGGAACTTAAGGCAATCATCAGTGCTCTTTACGTTTTCCATCCTCACTTTACTGGACAATCTGTACTCATTCAGACCGACAACTAGGTAGCCATGTATTAAATAAGCAAGGGGGAACTGGATCGTGCTTCCTTTGCAGGGAGGCGGTACACCTCTGGGCCTTCGCTGTCTCTCATCGGAAGCTTCTTCGAGCAGTTTACCTTCCAGGGGAGCTCAATGCGCTAGCAGATAACCTGTCGAGTCCTTTGACCACACAAATAGACTCTCCATCGAGAAACAGCGCATCACATCTTTGTTATGGGGAACTCCCATAATCGACTTCTTTTCTACTCCAGTGAATGCACAGATTCCTCGTTTCTGCTCCATGATCCCGTCTCCACAGAGCCAGGCCTCTGATGTTTTTTGCTGCGTTATGCATTCCCACCCATTCCATTGATACCAAAGACGCTATTCAAGTTGCAATTAGACAGGGGAACAATGATTCTCATCACCCCATTCTGGCCACTTCACCCATGATTTCCCCTGCTCCTTCGACTAGCACAACACTAACCTCTCAGTCTGGGATGTGCACCCAACCTCCAGGGCTTGGTTCTCCACCCCAATCTGAGAGCACACCATCTGATGGTGTGGCTGCTGAAAGGTCTAGTCCTGTCTCACCAAGATCTTCCCGGACGAAGTTAAAAATATCCCCTTGGTGTCTAGAAAAGACTTCACTCGACGCACTTATGCCTTCAAATGGCACACATTTTACTTCTGGCGCTCACAGAGGGGTCTCAGCCCATTTATGTGCCTGGTGGAGCCTCTACTCCAATATCTTTTCTATCTTTCTACGGCAAGACTAAAGACTAATTCAGTTTGTGTCCATCTTAGTGCCATTGTGGCTTCTCATCGTCCAGTCAATATCCGTCATCCTCTGGTAGCACACTTCATGCGCAGCCTTCTTCTAACTAGGCCACCAATCAGACTGCCTCCGGTAGCCTGGGGACCTCAGTGTTGTCCTGGCTCAACTGCTCAAACTCCCTTTGAATCCCTCACCCCAGCTTTGCTGAAGTTTCCTCATTTGGAAGGTCGCCGCCTTGGTTGCTCTCACATCGGCTTATCGTGTCACTGAATTACAAATTCTAGTGGCTCATGCTCCTTACACACACTTCCACCATGATGAGGTGGTCCTCCGGACACTTCCCCATTTCCTTCCGAAGGTGGTCTCTCCTTTCCTCCTTAATCAGTCTGTTTCCCTTCCAGCCTTTTTTCAAGACCTCATTCATCTCTAGCTGAAGCAACACTGCATACCCTGAATTGCAAAAGAGCTTTAGCCTACTATTTGGATAGAACTAAAGGCCATTGACAGTATTCGCAGCTTTGTGTCATTTTGATCCTAGTCTCTTGGGCCTACGGTCACCAAGTCTATCCTTTCCAACTGGATTGCAGACTGCATTTCCTTTGTTTATGTGCAGTTCATACTCCATAGAGGGTCACATCACAGCTCTCAATGTACAAGCCATGGTGCCTCAGTTGCCCATCTACGTTCCGTCTCCACCTTGGAGATCTGCTGGACTGCCACATCGTCTTCCATTCATACCTTTGCTGCCCATTACTGTCTAGACAAGGACTCCAGTAGAGACAAAAACGTTGGCGAAGCCATTATTCAGCATCTTTTTGAGACTTAGCTACACCTCCTTCCCCCCGGGCCCTCTGTTCCTACCAGCTACCTTCTCCCTATTGAGCAGAGTATGTGCTCAAGGGGCGGAGTCTAACAGATCCCCATACTCTACCCTCGTTGCAAATCAAAGTTTTTTTCCCACCGTCAGTCACACCATACTCCTCTCTGGCATCTATAGTAGCCAGAAGCTAGAAGAGTCCCATATGTGAAGAGTGCATTCCTGCTTGTTTCTGGAGATAGCGTAGATATTCACCCATAACAGTCTTGAAGGACTAGAAAAGGAGACTGTTAATTCTGGAGAGAGATCTGCAATTGTGAGTATATACTTCTGGGAATTTTCTGTAAGGAATTCTTTATATTAAAGCTAATTAATCTGTGAACCCACTGTTTTTTGTTAAATCAGTCAGGGCCTAGTAGCAGCAGTTTAAATTTAAAACACAGAAGCGAGCTTTCTGGTTAAATGTAGAACACAGCAGAGAGCTTGTAGTTTAAATTTCATAATAAGTCAGAGCCTAGCAGCAGCAAAGAGCTATAATTTAAATCAAATCAGAATATAGCTTAGCATCAAAGGCAAAACAGGGTCAGTACTCTTTGAGCAACAAATAGCCTTCTAGAGACCTTTACAAAGAGGCCTTCTACCTAAGGGGCAAGAGACCTGTGAAACATTTTCAATAGGCGTTAGCACCAGGTGACAGGTCAAAAGGCCATTTTGAATGACTCCTTCTATCCAAGGAAGGACTGTTAATCACCCAGGAAGTTGGTCACAGCTTACCTCAGCAGCACAGGACAGGGTACTATGTAGCAGCCCCCTTTTAATAAATGTTATATCTCCAGGAACAAGCAGGAATGAGTCTTCACATATGGGTACGTCGGCACCGACGGAGTCTGCGCGGGAACGCTTCCCAGCATCCAATCAGAAAGCCTTTGGAAGCATCCCACCACGCCTGCGTGCTGCCTTCCCGCCTTCCCAACTGCCTCTCCTCAGTTTTCGTTTTTCCGCGGAGCCGGCAGGACGTCCTCATGTCACCGCAGAAAATTCATCTATCTTTTAGTTTTCTTGTGGTCGCGGCTGCCTTTCCCGACGCCACCAGTACCGCCGGTGGTTTTTTTTCTTTTCTTGTAAAAATTTTCCTTTTTAAGGAATATTTTTTCCTTCCTAGTGTCTCACGGTTTTCAGGCCTGCTAGGCCTCTCCACTTTCCTTCATGGAACCGCCAGCCACTATCCCCAAGAAATGTACAAACTGCCGGTACAACCTTAATTTTGGACACTCACAATTGGTGTCTAACCTGTTTGGGTCCTGACCATTTTCCTCCGGAGTGTCCCTCCTGCAATAGTATTGTGAGAAGAAGTTTTCAACATCGAGTTTCCCTCGGCATGCGGTCCCCATCCAACTTCAGGGTACCGACCATATCATCTTCTACACAGGATCAGGTAACCCAAAAACAGTCTGTTAAGACTAGCCAGTCCTCGAGTGGCAAATCTCATGCACAGCATAGAGATGCCTCTGGCCTTGCCCTCGAGAATCCTCTGGTTTCAAAACCCCGGTGGGAGTCTTCGGCCTCCAAAACCCGTGTGGGGTTTCAGGTTGTTCCTGAGGTTCACCCCTCACAGAACATACCTGAGCCATGCCTGGTGGTGGCATCCGCTTCGAGCGGTACCGATACCCCAGCATTGGCAATGGTGTTGGATGAAACATTCCTCACCAAGGATCGTCGTCTGGCGTCCTCAGTACCTAAGGGGCCGTTGGATACGCTGCAGACCAACCTTCCAGTATCGGTATCGTCCCCAGTACCGATACTAGTACCGACGTCGGTACCCTCCAGACGTGCATCGATAGACTCGCTTCCTTCGATGCCGAGTCTGGAATCGATCTCCAGTCTGGAAGACTGGGTACCGACTCGCCTTGGTACTGACGCAAGACGGTACCGAAGGCTCGGTTTCGAGGATTCGGATCCGGAACTCTCGGTGTCTTGGATGCTGTTAGAGTTGCCACCGGCTGGCCTTCATCCACCGGTATCGGATACGGTACCGAAACCGGTACCGTTATCCACAGTACCATTGCCGTCGGTGCCTTCCATGCTTCTCTCATCAGGCTCGCTTCCCTCGATACCGAGTTTGGAATCGATCCCTAGCATGGACGATGTGCTACCGACGGTCGCTGGTCCCGACTTCCGGCAGTACCGGCGACCATCCTCTAAGGATCCCAGACTGCACAATTCAGGATCTTCTATCCCTATGAACTTGGATAGATCCCTCGGTGCCAATGCTAGTTCATCAGATCTAGCCTATTCAACGGAAGTTCCCTCTGGGGATCCTTCTTTTCAGGCTTTCCTCCGGGATATGGCAAAATCACTTGCCATTTCTATTCCTGGACAGGATCCTACACAGGGGAATACAGGATCCTTCTATATTCCTGGCAATGCTTCCTTTGCATCATTCCTTACAGGATCTCCTTCTAGGAATGTGGGAAGCTCCTTTAAAGGTACCCCCACCTTCTAGAGCAACTGATCTTCTGTATCAGGTGCCCCCCTCTCCAGGGTTTCAAAGGACTCAACTTCCTCATCATTCCATTGTAGTAGAATCAGCAATGAGGCGGGTGAAGAGTACAAAAAAGCACTCTTCTTGTCCACCAGGTCGTGAGTCTAAGACACTAGATGCCTTTGGACGTCAAACCTTCCAGGCATCTATACTTTCAGCAAGAATTCTCTTATATATTTTTTATATGGGTCTATCTCTTGAGGAGGTCACAAAGAAATTACATCTTTTGACTCCTTTTCTTCCAGAGCCCAAGAGTGCAGACTATTCCTCACTGGTTAGTCATGCTCAGAATATCTCTAGGTTTCTTACTCGTGCTTCCCTAGACTCCTTTGAGTCTGTTAGCAGGACTTCTGCTATAGCTATAGGGGCACAACATAAAGCCTGGCTCCAAGCTTCAGACTTAGATATTTGAGCACAAGTTAGACTGGGAAATACTCCATGCACTGGAGAAAATCTCTTTAACAAGGAGTCTTTACTTCAGGTTGCTCAGTTAATAACTGACTGTCCTGTTTCTAGAGGCTGTCCTACGCCTTCTGCTTTCCCAGTAGGTAGGAAATGTCCTACCAAACTTTCTTCCCCTAGGGGGAGAAGGTTTTATCCATCATCTGCCCATCACACAGATGTTCCCAAGAAGAATCCACAACCTCAACAGGGTCAACAAACCCAGCAGTCGCAGGGTTTCAAATAGATCATTGTCCCTCTTGGTTGGTGGTTAGGGTGGCAGTCTGCTTCTTTTCACTTGAAGTATTTGCACCAATTTTCATCCTAACCCTCCTAGATATCTCTTCATGAGACATCTTTTCTCTAACTCTAAGAGTCTTTATGATGCTCATGCCCATACTTAACAGATTTTCCTTTTCCTCTTGGAGGAAACAGAGGTAACAACTCTCAATAGACAGTTGTTTCCCTGTACTGGCATGTATCATCTCATCGGTCAGAGACTTCCTCCATAGTTTGGTCTCTTGCAACTCTGTCTTACCTCCCTCTTCCTATAGCATTGGTTTGTAAGAGGGACTCTTTAAACCGGTAAGCCCCTATGGTCCTCTACCTGTTCTACCGTGGGATTTCTCCTTTTTGGAATTTTCCCCCTTGTTACCTTAGGGCAGCTCATCAGACTATAGGAAGTCCTACCATGTCTGTTCTTTTTTTCCCAATCCAAAAAAGAAAGAGGGAAAACAAGTTTTTCCATGCTGCCCTGGTAGTTGCTGCACATACAGCAATTCCTAGTGGTTAAGCCACTGGTTTTGTTCACTACACAACCAGGGCTTCTCCTCCACTAGCAATCCTCCTAGCCTTACTGCTAGGTCCCAAACTGGTTAGTAGCCTCGTTTGGGAAACCCTATTATCACAGTCTGGTTGGTTACCTTCTATTATTTTCCCCCTTGTCTTTGGCAGAATAGCTGGTCGCCTACTGGCTTTCCACAACCAGTGTTTTCTTCTAACCAACCTGCAGCATGCTCTCTGCATCTCTACAGAGTAGCTTTGCACTATGGGCCCTTGCTAGAGAGCATCAGTATCTGGCCTAGCAGATAACCTCAGATGGTTAGGAGGGGTCCCCCAGTCATGTTCCATGTCTGGCAGGTATGCCCTACCCTTACCATCTCATCTTAAATCTCTTTTGAGGCATAAGCCTCAGGCCTTTCATTCCGTGAAAACCTCAAGGAGGGCCAATTCCCTGAGTTGGCTCATATCTCCTTGAATCTTCTAGTCAGAGATAAGCTTCTTCACAGACAGCTCAAGGACGCCTAATACCCATCTTGACCTCATTAGGTGGGTCACTAGGGTATCTTCCTCCAGGGGCGTCCTCTATCCATTCTCCATACTGCAATTCTGGAGAGATCTGGACTTCCTGTCTGCAGACTGAAGTTATTTTCTGCAATTTTCACGTAGGCCATCCTGGTTATCCAAGAGCTCAAATTCTGTAAAGACTTCAGACTCTTCTTGTCAGGGAAACTTCTTGTCAGGGAAACTAGATATCTATATAGATATAGATATCGATATCGATATATCTATCTATATCTGTATATCTATATCTGTATATCTACAGATAGATCTGTATACATCTACTTATCTATCTCTCTGTTAGGTTCAGATATCCTTACATCTCTACCTGATCCTGACAGATGGGCACTACCCCTATCAATGCTGTGCCAACATATTTAGGGGGCTACACTATAACCACTTCCTGTGGTAATTAACAAAATTTTTTCCTTACCATAACCTTTTTAGGTTTAGGTACTCCTGAAGCTCTCCATGTCCCTTTTTTCTTTCCTAATTAACCCCATTTAGGAAAGACGTTGCAGAGCTTCAGTTACTCTAAAGCTTAACGCTCCTAAGTCTGTCCTTCCTTCTTATCAGATATAAGGGTCTTCACACCCTTTCTACCCTACATTGACTGCTACCAACCCCAGTCCAGTTGGGCCAGACTCATTCTCTTGGTCCAAGGATTCTACTATTTTTGGACCAAACCAGCTTAAGCTTACTTCAATAGTACCTTCTGCGTCTCCGCTGAAGCTCTACCTCTTATACTACCCCAGTTTTTTTTCCTGGGGCTGTTCTCACCCTGAAGGGTTCTGACCTCCACTTGTTTTTCTACTTTGTTACCTCTACTTCTCAGTGAGGTACCTCTTAAGCGCATTCACTGGCTCTTCTAACAGATCCATATCTACCTCAGTGGACTTGTGCAGTGCCAACAAGGGAGGCCCAGATCACAATATTATATTACTAACTGCCCTCTATACAGGGTCTTCCCCTTTTGAAGCCCTGTTCTAACCAGCTGTTCCACAGCTCCTTTGCAGTATTCAACTCCTACCCTCCATCCCCAGGATGCCTGAGGTCCTGAGGAATGGCATGGCTCGTTCTAGACTTGCAACATGCTAGGACTCCCTCTGGGCATCTGAGCTTGGGAGTCCCCATATGTGAAGACTCATTCCTGCTTGTTCCTGTAGATAGCACAGTTACTTACCTGTAACAGGTGATCTCTGGGAACAGCAGGAATAAGTCTTCACAACCCACCCACCTCCCTTAGGAGGAGTTTTTTCTCTATCTCTGTCTTTCCCTTCTCTGCTCTCTCTCTCTCTCAGCTTTAAAACTTAACTGAGGAGAGGCAGTTGGGAAGGCGGGAAGGCAGCACGCAGGCGTGGTGGGATGCTTCCAAGGGCTCTCTGATTGGACGCTGGGAAGCGTTCCCGCGCAGACTACGTCGGTGCTGACGTACCCATATGTGAAGACTTATTCCTGCTGTTCCCAGAGATCACCTGTTTACAGGTAAGTAACTGTGCTTTCCCTCCCTCCCCAACACCCACCCACCCCTGGGATAATCGTAGCTTTATATGTACTTACATATCTTAAAGGACAGGAGGTGCTCTCAGGTGAAGCTCGTTACCCAAATCAGTCATACACTAAGGACCTGAGATTAATTAAGCTTAAGGTGAACAAAGTATATTAAACGTATTAGATACAGTTTTATTAGTATAAATATCCATAGCAACCCTTAGTAAAGATCTAAACACAAGCTTAAAACTAAGATGCAGACAGCAGTCCAGCAGCGAGATGGGGGCTTTCCAGTCTTTTGCATTGAGTGTCACATGTATGATTTTCTCTCAGTTGGTGAGAGGTCTTATGTGTGCACTAGGTGCAAGGAGCTCTTTGCTTTCAGGGAACGAGTCCGTTCTCTAGAGGCTAGAGTAGCAGACTTGGAAAACATAAGAAAGAGAGGTACATAGACGAGACCTATAGGGATATAGTCCTAAAGTCCCACCTCCAGTCTGGCAGCATCCCTGTTTCCATGGAGGAGAGAGGTCACGTGACAGGAGAGCATCACCCTGGTGTGGCAGGAAGTGATCCTGTAACTAGGACCTGTCCTCCAGGTGATGTAAAACCCTCTCGCACCAAGGACATTTCTCCAGGGCCATGTGCCCATGAGGGAAGGGTTAGGACAACCGTTATAGTTGGTGATTCGATCATTAGGCATGTAGATAGCTGGGTGGCTGATGGACATGAGGATCGCCTGGTAACATGCCTGCCTGGTGCGAAGGTAGCAGACCTCACGCCCCACCTAGATAAGTTCTTAGATAGTGCTGGGGAGGAGTCTGCTGTCTTGGTACATGTCGGTACCAGTGACATAGGAAAATGTGATAGGGAGGTTCTGGAGGCTAAATTTAGGCTTTTAGGTAGGAATTTGAAATCCAGAACTTCCAGGGTAGCGTTCTCCGGAATGCTTCCCGTTCCACGCGCAGGACCCAAAAGGCAGGCAGAGCTCCGGAGTCTCAATGCGTGGATGAGACAATGGTGCAGAGATGAGGGTTTTGGATTTGTTAGGAACTGGGGAACATTCTGAGGAAAGCTCTTCCGAAGGGATGGGCTTCACCTTAACCGGGATGGAACCAGGCTGCTGGCATTAACCTTTAAAAAGGAGATAAAGTAGCTTTTAAACTAGATAATAGGGGAAAGCCGACAGTCGCCCAAGAGCGGATGGTTCGGAAGAATGTATCCTTGAAGGATACTACCAAAAGCAGAGAGGTTCCAAAAAAGAGTAAAGTAGCCCAAATGCCCTCTAGTATGGAGCAGACAGAGCTTAAAGATCCCAAATTACCCATGTCTACTAATAGCCAAATTAATATGAATAAACTGCAGTCTCTAAAATGCTTGAATGCAAATGCTAGAAGTCTAAAAAATAAGATGGGAGAATTAGAATATATAGCACTAAATGAGAGGTTAGATATGATTGGAATATCAGAGACATGGTGGAAGGAGGACAACCAGTGGGACACTGATACCAAGGTATAAACTATATCGTAATGATAGAACTGATCAAATTGGTGGAGGGGTTGCCCTCTGTTAGAGAGGGCATTGAGTCAGAAAGGATTAAAGTTTTGCAGGAAACAAAATTTGCTGCAGAATCTCTATGTATTGAAATTCCATGTAAAAAGGGGAAGGCAATGGCAGTGGGGGTGTACTATTGACCAAATGGATGATGAAATGCTCAAAGAAATCAATGAAGCTAACAAACGTTACAGCGCAGTAATAATAATGGGTGATTTCAATTACCCCGGTATCGACTGGGTCAGTGTCACAGCAGGATATGCTAGGGAGATAAAGTTCCTAGATGAAATAAATGACTGCTTCTGCGAGCAGCTGGTTCATGAACCGAGTAGAGGGGAAGCCATATTAGACCTAGTCCTTAGTGGAATACCAGATCTGGTGCAAGAGATAATGGTGTTGGGGCCACTTGGCAATAGTGATCATATAATGATCGCATTTGATTTAATTAGTGGAGGAGGTATAGTAAGGAAATCCACAGTACTACCTTTTAACTTTCGAAAGGGAGACTATGATAAAATGAGGAAAATAGTTAAGAAAAAACTAAAAGGAGCAGTTGCAAAGGTTAAAGACTTACATCATGCTAGGGTGGTGTTGAAAAATACTATCTTGGAAGCCCAGACCAGCTGTATTCCACGCTTTAAGAAAAGTGGAAGGAAGTCCAAAAAACTGCCAGCATGGTTTAAAGGTGAGGTCAGAGAGGCTGTTGCCAAAAAAGCATCTTTTAGGAAATGGAAAAAAGAACCAAACGACGAAACCTGGAAACAGCAGAAGCACTGGCAAGTTAAATGCAAGGCATTGATAAGGCAGGCAAAGGGAGAATTTGAGAAGAAACTTGCTGCGGAAGCAAAAACGTGAAATAAAGACTTTAAGTACATTCGTAGCAAAAAAACCTGTGAGAGAGTCAGTTGGTCCATTAGATGATAGAGGAGTTAAAGGGGCACTAAGAGGCGACAAGGCAATAGCGGAGAGACTGAGTGAATTCTTTGCTTCGGTCTTTACTGAGGAAGATGTAGGGATGTTACCCATGACTGAAGTGGTATTTAAAGGTGCGGAAGAATTGAAGGAAATATTGATACATCGGGAAGATGTATTACAACTATTAGATAAACTGAAGAGTAGAAAATCACCTGGGCCGGATGGTATACATCCAAGGGTGTTGAAAGAACTGAAATATGAGATTGCAGACCTGCTATTAGTAATCTGTGAATTTTCATTAAAATCATCTGTAATACCTGAAGATTGGAGGATCGCCAGTGTAACGCCAATTTTTAAAAAGGGTTCCAGGGGTGATCCGGGAAACTACAGACCGGTGAGCCTCACGTCAGTACCGGGAAAAATGGTAGAAACCATCATAAAGAACAAAATTACGCAGCATATAGATAGTCATGTCCTAATGGGAGACAGCCAACATGGTTTTAGACAAGGAAGATCTTATCTTACTAATCTGTTATGTTTTTTTGAAAGTGAGAATAAACAGGTGGACAAAGAAAGTCAGTTGATATAGTGTATCTGGACCTTCAGAAAGCCTTTGACAAGGTCCCTCATCAGAGACTTTTGGCAAAACTAAAGAGTCATGGAATAGGATGCAGTGTACTATTGTGGATCATGAACTGGTTAAAAAATCGAAAGCCGAGGGTAGGGCTAAATGGCCAATTTTCCCAATGGAGAAAGGTGAATAGTGGTGTACCCCAGGGATCTGTGCTGGGTCTGCTGGGCATCAAAATGGCAGATGAAATTTAATGTGGACAAGAGCAAAGTTATGCACCTAAGGAAGAACAACCCAAACTATGCTTACACGATGCAAGGTTCCACATTAGGAACCACCACCCAGGAAAAAGATTTAGGCGTCATTGTTGATAACGTGTCGCCATACCTTAAAAAGGATATAGCGTTATTAGAAAAGGTTCAGAGAAGAGCCACCAAAATGGTAAAGGGGATGGAAGGATACTCCTATGAAGAAAGGCTAAAAAGGTTAGGGCTCTTTAACCTGGAAAAGAGACGGCTGAGGGGAGATATGATAGAAGTCTATAAATTAATGAATGGAGTGGAATGGATCAACGTAGATCGATTGTTTATATTATCAGAATATAGAAAGACTAGGGGACATGCAATGAAGCTACAGGGTAAACTATTTAAGACTAATAAAAGAAAATATTTTTTCACTAAACGTGTAATCAAATTCTGGAATTTGTTACCGGAGGATGTAGTAAAGGCTGTTAGTGTAGCTGGGTTTAAAAAAGGTTTGGACAAGTTCCTGGGGGAAAGGTCCATAAACCATTATTAAGAAGGGACCCAGGATATCACTGCTTGTCCCAGTACAAGCATTGTGGAACCTGTGTCTTTTGGGGAAACTGCTAGGTACGTATGACCTAGATTGGCCACTGTTGGAAACAGGATACTGGACTTGATGGACCTTGGTCTGACTCGGTATGGCATATCTTATGTTCTTATGATCTCCAGGAACAGCAGGAAGCAGTCTAAACAACCTGCCCTCCTCCCCTGGGAGTTGTAGCATGGGTTTTTTCTGGTTTTTTTCGAGCTCTATACTTTACTGAGGAGAATTGCTGGGAAGGTAGGTACGCATGCATGGAGTGATGCTCCCAGAAGCATTCCTATTAGATGCTGAGGAGTGCTCCTGTGCGGGGCTCCGTTGGTACCAGCGTAACCCATATGTAAAGACTGATTCCTGCTGTTTCCTGAAATCTCCTATTACAGGTGAGCAACTATGCTTTATAAATTTGAGGGGAGGAGAGACAAAAAAGGTAGAAGGGTAGAAGCTGAGGAAAGAAAGATAGAGAGAAAAGGGAGAAAAGGACAGGTGGTTAGTGGTGATAGGAATTGTTGACAGTGTCAAGACAGAAATAGATCATGGGGAGTGGAGTCAGCACACAATGGAACACCTTTTCCCTTTCCCTTGCCCATCTGTGAAGGTTGTGCATACAGGAGTAGTGCATTCTCGCACTTAAAAGGAAAATTGGTAATGACTGAGTCTCCCTCTCCCTCCAGGCTTGTGAATGCTACCTAGGCAGTGTCCCCACATTTAGTCAAGTAGAGCTTGGTTAGGAATTGAACCCAGGTCCACCTGCATGGCAGTGTGCATTGCTACCACTGAGCCAGAAGGGATGGCCCTGCTACCCTTGTCTTAAGGGATGTGTGCAGGATTAAGATAACTTCTGAATCCCACAAAAAGAATGTGGCGCTGAAGAGAGAAAACAGAGTGGAGAAAATAAAGAAATTATCAGCATTTTTTGTAGAACTATTTTATAAATTCAAACATTCAAGTGGTAGATAACGTTATGTCTCTTAAATTTTGATTCTCTTAAAGGTATACAGGCCAAACTATCAAAGATGTAATAAATATGGGCTCTTACAATTATCTGGGCTTTGCAGAAAATAGCCCCAGCTCACTGGAAACCGTGTTGGATACATTGAAGACCTACGGGGCAGGCATGTGCAGCACCAGGCAGGAAATGGGTAGGTAGAATGAACAATATCATCTGCATTTATGGTCTGTTAGAAAATCTACAGAAAGAAGTGATCTAAATTCAATTACATCATTTGTCTTGCATTTCATTGTTTCTGAAAGATATTGGTTTGTGGACACAACAAACGGGCTTCAATGAGAAGTGGTTTGTTCCCTGACTTAAACAGTTAGCTCATGCTTTGTACAAGGAACCATATTTGATGAATGAAACTGCTTCACGTTCAGAACACATTGGTTTCTCAATGCAACAGTTTCTCATAAACAATGATATATTAAAAAAATGTATGCTTATTGGCAAGACAGAAAGTTTCTTATGAGCTGTCAACTCCAGGTTTCATGCTTAAATTCCAACATTTAATAGTGTCTCAAGATGGGTCATGTGAAATGAACATGG
The DNA here is from genome assembly GCA_033557465.1 of Ichthyophis bannanicus. Classification (NCBI taxonomy): domain Eukaryota; kingdom Metazoa; phylum Chordata; class Amphibia; order Gymnophiona; family Ichthyophiidae; genus Ichthyophis; species Ichthyophis bannanicus. Next base: position 105,825,608 of record CM066033.1, read on the forward strand.
GAGCAGCAGATTCCCAGAACTCTGAGCCCTCCCTGCAATCTTCAATAGCATTGGGATAAATCCAGCATTTTAACTTAGCCAGTGGGCTTATTAGTGTTTTTATTACTGGATTCTGTTTGGTGTTTCAACTGTGACAGACGGTGTCTAAACCCCTACACAAAGAGAAGGCCTTCTAGCACCAAGATGGCAACAGATAATCCTGGGACAAGCCCTGCTCATGCTCAGGGTACACTAGCGGATGAGGTTTCTATAGTGGTTGTCCTAGCGCTGTTCTCTAAATTTGTGAGGTTGTACACAAAAATGAATGAGCTTACCGCCTCTCTGGAGTCCTTTCAAGGCCGTGTGGTTGCATTTAAATAGGATGTGGGGGAGAAGGAAGATGGCACTTCTCAGATGACCAGAGAATTAACAGTGTTAATGGCAAAACAATTAGAGAAGATCAATGATTTGGAAAATCGATTGTGATGCAACCACCTGTGCTTCGTTGGTGTACCCAAAAGTGTAGCTGATCAGGAGCTGCGTGGCTTCTTAGAAACATGGTTACCACTGGGCCTGAAGCTGGGCTCTCTGCAGATAGAACGAGTGCACTGGTTAGACCTATGGCGGTAGCCCAGAGGACAGCAATGTGCGGTCATCGCTCACTTTCTAAACTTCGTCCAGAAGTAGGAAATTTTCCGAGCAGCACACCAGAAATACTCTGTCCTGCATGAAGGCAAGAGGATCTAGATGTTTCAGGATTTCACCTCACAAATACGGTGACAGCATGAAGCTTTTACCTCTGTGTTCTCCTGGCTGTTTGAGCGCCAACTTCAGTTTGTGTTGCAGTAACAGTCTTAAATTGTGAATCTACTGTAATGGGGTTGCATACTTTTTTGACTGTCCTGAACTGGCATGAAAGTTTAGTTAGGCGTGGCAAATGGGAGAGCTGTAGGAAGGTACTGACACTTGATTTTGGCCTGGGGTCTGGATTAGCTTAGTGGGGGGGACAGACTGTAACTTGGCAGTGGGGAGACGTTAAGACTCTTTGAGATAAAACATTAAGTGATATTGCCACAGAGATTTTTACTTAATTCTCCTGTTGTGTTGAGGGTGCTTTTCAATCCCTACAGTTGTGGACCTACACTAACGTCCTCATGAAATTCCTTGATGCGGTTTTGGTGGTTGTAAGGGCCTATGAAGTAACTCTATAATGTTGACAGTGGGAGATACCAATCCCAGTACTAGCTTCTGCTGGTTAATAGGAACCAAACCCCCAATGACTCTGGAAGAGACTTTTCTGCCTGGCTGAGCTACCATCATACTATTGAAGTTTCGTGACTGTTAAACGAGCTTGATGGGGAGGTCCATGACAGTTATAATGGGCTAAGTTCTATTTTTCACTGTCTGCAAAATTTATTGTGGAGCATGCAGTGTCTCGAAACTACTTGCTGCCAATAACTGAAACACCATGTCTCTTTAGTAATATGTTGATTCTAAGTCTGGTAGGCAGATACTGGGAACAGTGCTGACTGAGTACCCCACCTTGGGATATGTTTCTGTTGGAAGCCTCCCAGGGATACAGAGTGGCCTAGGGAAATTTGGAATCAGGAGTCTTGATGATGATTTGAAATCTTACATTCCTATTGGGACTGGCCTCTGTGTCTTTGTGCTCTTCTAGCAAGTTGTTGTGCGCTCTGGGGTCATGTGCTTGTGACCTGTGTGTGTATGTTGGGTGCGAGTGTTGGTTATGCGGGGCGCACACATTGCAGACGACTTCTATGTCGGATTTGGCAGTTGGAAGTGATGGAAGGTTTTTTTGGGTGGGGAAAATTGGGCTTTGAGTAGAGGGGTTAAGGTGGGCATAGTGCTATTGGGCTTGGCACTTTTTGGGGTATGTTGGTTTTGAGGAGTTGGGTTGCTGTTTTGTCTGGGAGGTAGGAAAGGAGGTAGAGAGTCCTTGGTTCATGGCGGAGTAAGAGGGTCCTAAGGCTGGGAGGGTCACTCCAGAGTGAGGGTGCTGAATCAAGCAGTAATGGACCTCAAGGATGGAATGACTTGATGGGAAGTGGTATTCATCTTGTATCGTGGAATGGCTGTGCCTTTGGGTACCCAATTAAGAGACACCAAATCTTAAAGGCTTGTTGCAACAGACAAGATACTGCATTTCTCCAAGAAACACATATGTCTGACCTAGAACATTATTTATTTATTTATTTACATTCTCTTATATACCGCGCTATTCTGCATCAGTGCGGTTTACATTGAACAAACTGAAATTACATTGAACAGGGCATTATAACTTGGAGATAACTATTTTACAGGGAACATGGGCTATGGAGGGTTAAGTGGCTTGCCCAAGACCACAAGGAGCACCTGTGGGACTAGAAACCCCAGTCCTTCCGGCCCAAGGTTGCTGTCCTCTAGTGGGATTTGAACTTCCGGCCTGAAGTACCTTGCCCCAACCACTAGGACACTCCTCCACTTTTAAACATTAAATTTAAAAGGTGGTGAGTGGGAGAAATTTATGGATCATCCTCTGGAGAGAAGAAAGAGGGAGTGGTAATTTTAGTATAGAAGGCTCTGGGCTTTTAATTGGACAAAATGTACTGTGACCCTTAGGGACGCTATGTGCTGGTTTTGGGGTACTTATGTGGTAATGACATTTTGTTTTGAAGCATCTATGGGCATAATGCTTTTGAGCACAAGTTGACCTGCTTGTGCGATGTATAGCCTTTGTGGGAGAAAAATAGTGATTTTAGGAGGAGACTATAAACTGTGTGCTATATGTGAACCTGGACCGGTCATCTGGATCAGTAGGTGGAGATGCAAGAAGGTGGAGACAGTTGTGTTAAGTATGTGTGAAGGTTGTGATTTGATAGATGCTTGGTGTATCTTGCATACCACGGAAAGGGACTTTACCCACCTTTCAAGAGCGCATTGTTCTTGGTCTTGCTTGTGTCTCCTTTGTTGTTTGTCTCCCTCCCTTATTCCTTCTTTGTTTTCTTTATCTTGATTAGAATGTAAGCTCTGAGCAGGGCCTGTCTTCATTTGTGTTTGTACAGCATTGCTTGAGGCGAGTAGCACAGTATAAACATTCAATAATAATAATTTTATGCCGTTTAGTGAATTGATGGGGAATATTCAAGATGCGAAAATTGACAGTATCCAAATTTCTGACCATGCTATGGTTTGGGCATATGTAGTTCTGTATTGGAACCCAACCAGAGGCAGGCAATGGTGATTCTCTCTTTTCCACTATGGTGATGAGGTTTTAAAAAGTTATTGAGAGATCAATGGGAACTGTTTGTAGATACCAAAAGTGAACATAAAACTGATCTGGCTTTATTTTGGGAAATGGCTAAGGTCTTTCTTAGGGACATTTACTGGGTATGTTAGAAGGAGGAGGGAGTTTACTTTGCGCCTTGCGGATATGAGTAACCAATGGCAGGACAGCTGATTCAGCAGCAGTTGATTCGGCAGGACACAGATGAGTCCCAGGCTGCTTATTTGACTGTGCAAAGTGAACATAATACCCTCCTCTGTGCCTGAGCTAAGCAGCATATGCTATGCTATCGTCATGCACTCTACAGGTTTGGGAACAGATTCATTAAGATGCTTTTATCTCTAATTAAAAGTGAAAGTGTCTCTCACCATGTAGCGGAAGTATGTACTAGGGCTGGGCTGATTAGTACAGATCAAAAGTGTGGTGAGGAAGTCTTTCGGTACTTCTGTTGATGTTCCAAGGGCTGCAGAGCAGAGATGGTGTCCATCTGTCCAAGAAAGTTCAATGTGTCTTCAGTAGCAGACTGGTTAACCTACTAAAGAGGACTTTAAACTAGGTTCATTGAGGATGGGTGAAGAAAGCCCCCAGGTAAGTGAAACATTAAATACTATTATAGAAATGGGTAAAAAGGGCTACATCTGGCAAGTGGTGTGTATAAATGCTCGTAGCATGGGAAATAAGATCACAGATGTTGACGTTTTAATGGGAGAGGTGACTTGGATTTAGTGGCGGTTACAGAGATATAGTTCATGGTCAACCATGACTGGGATGTAATTATACCAGGCTATACTTTATTCAGAAAGGACAAGGTAAGAAGAAAAAGAGGAGGAAAGGCACTATATGTAAAAAAAAAAAATAAAATAAAGCTATGGAAATACAGGGCTTAAAAGGGAGAGCAGAGGCACTGTGGGTTAAACTAGAAAGAGGGAAAGATAAATCCATTTGCATTGGTGTGATATACAGACCTCCCTCACAGAGAGAAGAAATGGACGGAGATTTAATAGAAAACATGCGCAACATTGCCAGGAAAGGGGAAGTGCTACTGATAGGGGATTTCAATATGCCAGATGTTGATTGACGCATCCCTGCTGCGGTGTTATCTAGAAGTAAGGAGATCCTGTATTCTTTACAGGGAGAACTATTCAGGCAACTGGTAACAGAACCCACACTTGAAGGGGCCATACTGGTTTATGGTTTAGGCATTTGATATACCGTCCTTTACTTACGCATCAGAGCGGTTTACACATATATACTAACAGGTACTTTTTATTCCCTTGTCCCCAAAGGGCTCACAATCTAAGTGTACCTGAGGCAATGGAGGGTTAAGTGGCTTGCCCAAGGCCACAAGGAGCAGCTTACTGGACGATGCTTACCAATGGTGAAAGTGTTTGATGTATAGTGGAAGATAATTTCTCATCCAGTGATCACCAGATATGTGTGGTTCAGTATTAGAGCTACGGATAATAAAATCTATTCACAAGCGAGGGTGTTAAATGTTAAGAAAACTAGCTTTGCCATGATGGGCCAGTACTTCAAGGAGTCATTAGCAGGATGGGAACAGCTGGGGGATGTAGAAAAATGGTGGGCAAAACTGAAAGAGGGATATTTAAGGGCAACCAATCTTTTTGTTAGAATGGTAAATAAAGGTAAAAGGAAAAGGAAGCCTTTATGGTTCTCAAAAGAAGTAGCTGAAAAGGTGAAGAAAGAGGGAGGCCTTCATGAAATATAAGAGATCACAGAGAGCGGAAGACAGGCATTAATACTTGGAAAAACTTAGAGAGGCTGGCAAAATAGTCAAAGCAAAGATACAAAAGAGAAGAAATAGCCAATGCCATAAAATAGGGGGATAAGACATTTTCAGCTATGTTAGTGAGAGGAGGAAGGGCAAAAGTGGTGTTGTCAGACTCAAGTGTGAAGGGGAGGAATATGTAGAAGCTGATGAGGATAAAGTGGAATTGTTTAATAAATATTTCTGTTCTGTGTTCACAGATGAAAGGCCGGGAACAGGACCTCAGAAAACACCCACAAATGGGAACAGAAGCGAGGGGCATCTTGAACGATTTTCAGAAGACTGTTCGTGAGGAACTAGCTAAACTAAAAGTAGACAAAGCGATGGGACCGGATGGGATACATCTGAGAATACTGAAGGAACTTGGGGACATTCTAGCAGCTCCACTGACTGACCTTTTCAATGCCTCTTTGGAGTCGGGAGTGGTGTCAGAGGATTGGAGAGAGGCACTTGTGGTCCCTTTACACAAAAGTGGAAATAAGGATGTGGTTGAAAACTACAGGCTGGTTAGTTTAATCTCAGAGATGAGTAAATGGAAACGCTGTTGAAAGAGAAAATAGTGAGGTTTCTGAATTCCAATGGATTACTGGATCCGAGGTAGAATGGATTCACTAGAGGCAGGACTTGTCAGACAAATCTAATTGATTTCTTTGACTGGGTGACCAGGGAATTGGACCAAGGGAGAACCCTAGATGTGGTGTATTTAGATTTCACTAAAGCCTTTGACACTGTTCTGCACAGGCAACTTATAAACAAACTGAGCACCCTAGGGATGGGACCCTAAAGTTACTGCATTGGTTAGAAATTGGTTGAGTGGGAAGCGACAAAGAGTACAGGTAAATGAAGCTCGCTCTGAGGAGGAGGCGGCTATCAGTGGAGTGCCGCAGAGATCAGTCCTTGGTCTGATTCTTTTTAACATCTTTGTTAGAGATATTGCGGAAGGGCTGTCGGATAAGGTTTGTTTGTTTGCGGACAACACCAAAATCTGCAATAGAGTAGATAACCCAGGAAGGTGTAGATAACATGAGGAGGGATCTAGCTAAGCTTGAAGAATGATCTAGAATTTGACAGCTGAGATTTAATGCTAAAAAATGCAGGGTCATGCATTTGGGCTGCAACAATCCAAGGGAGCGGTATAGTGTAGGGAGGTGAAGTACTTATGTCCACAAAAGAAGAGTGGGACCTGGGCGTGATTGTGTCTGACTATCTTAAAATAGCTAAACAGGTAGAAAAGACAACTGCAAAAGCTAGGCGGACGCTTGGGTGCATAGGGAGAGAAATAGCCAGCAGAAGAAAGGAGGTGATAGTACCTCTGTATAAGTCTTCGGTGCAACCTCATTTGTGTGCAATTCTGGAGACCTCACCTTCAGAAAGATATAAACAATTTGGAGTTGATGCAGAGGGTGGCTACTAAAATGGTTAGTGGTCTTCGTTATAAAGCATATGAGGGCAGCCTTAAGGATCTTAATGTATATACTTCAGAGGAAAGGCGGGATAGAGAAGATATGATTGAGACTTTTAAATACCTCCATGGCATAAATGCACAGGAGGAGAGCCTATTTTAATTGAAAGCAAGCTCTGCAACAAGGAGGCATAGGATGAGAGTTAAAGGGGATAGACTCAGAAGTGATATGCAGAAATATTTCTTTATGGAAGCAGTGGTAGATCTGTGGAGGTGGTAGAAATGAGGACAGTATCTGAATTCAAAAAGCATGGGACAAACACAGAAGATTTCTAAAGGGAAAAAGGGAACTATAGTAGTAGTTGATAAGGAAGGGTAAACTAGATAGGCCATGCGGTCTTTTTTTGCCGTCATGTTTCTGTGTTTCCATTAGTGTTTATATATGGCAGAGGAAAAGGACCAGAACTAAGGCAATGGATTATTTGATGGCCTGTGTCTTGTCAGAGCTTTCTGTAGACCAACTGGAAATTTTGAATACAGAGCTCTTTGCAAGAGAGGTACAATTGGTCATTAAAGGAATGCAGACAGCCAGAGCGCTAGTCCCAGATGGCTTTAGTAGTGAATTTTTCAAATTACTCCAAGATAAGGTCTGTATGCCCCTCTCGCATGTACATGTACTTAACTGAGAGAGCATCTTTCACCCTTAATGTGAACGAAGCGCTCATTACAGTGATCCCTAAGCCTGGCAAGGATCACCTGAAGTTTGAATCCCATCACCCTATTTTTTTTTTATTAATGTGGCTCAGAAGATGCTTTCCAAGGTCTTGATTGAATGCTTGGCCCTGATTTTTACTGTTTTGGTAGGACCTTCGCAGGTGGGATTTGTTAGGGGTAGAACATGCAGTGGTCAATTTTTGGCAAATCCTGGCTACGCTGAGGCATTGTCTGATTTTGGGAACACCCTTTATTAGTTTTGATGCTTAAATGGCTTCTGATAGTGTTTTGAGTGCTGTAAATGTTGTTTGTTTTCGAAGCAGTATGGATTCCAGGAGGTCTTTTGTTCAAGCTCTATAACTTTTATATGCTGCACTTCAAGCTCAGATCTTATTAAATGGCTTTGGTACAGAGAGCTTTCCCTTGTATTGAGGGACATGGCAGGGGTGTCCTCTCTCGCCTTACTGTTCCTATTGATGGAAACATTACTTAGTTGGGTCAGTGCTAATGGTGATATTCAGGGAGTATGCATATGAGAACATTCATGTTTGATATCCACTTTTATGTATGATCTATTGGTCCATGTCACTGACCTATGTAACTCTGTAAAGGAGTTGATAAGGGAAGTCTGAGAGTTCTCTGGATAAAAGCTAAATTTTCATAAATCCAAGGCCCTGCCAACACAGCCTTCATAGGGCCTGGAGGGGTGATTTTCCACTCCACTGGGCACAGGGCTCGTTTCGCTATTTGGGGGATAGTGTTGCCAGCAGATTTAGCAACTTTATACAGGTGCAATATTACCCGCTTGCTTAGGGATTCAGCGGTTACCTTGAGTAAATGGCAGGATCTTCCTCCTGTCTTTCGGGGGGGGGGGGGGGGGAGGGAGGATATCCTTATTTAAGATTGTACTCTTCCCCTGTTGGTTGTGTTTTGTATATTTATTTATTTATTTAGTGGTTTTCTATACCGCTTTTTCAAAACATCAAGGCAGTTTACATTGGAACAACAATTTACATTATAACATTTTGAGAAGAAAACATAAACATAGTGTGCTCTACAGTAAGCATATTAGGAAGACTATTAATAAAGAGTAGAGGTCAGGTAATGTAATACATGGCAATTAACTTATATACAGTCTTTGTACACTATTATTTGAATATGTATTTAGGCAGATGAAAGAATGCATAGGAGTGCAGACTACTAGCTTAAGTTGGCAGTATTCTAGGCTTCTAACTTTCCAAACTGTTCAATAAAAAGATGGGTTTTAAAATCTTTCCTAAATGTAGACGGTCAGAGGATGCTCATAGATTATCTGGAAGCTTATTCTATAATATTGGTGCAGCGAATTCAAAAGCTCTGTTGGTATTGTGGTTAGTTTTGCGGAATTCTGGGAGCACTATCAAGGTATTATGGAGGCAAACTCTTCTGAGTCTATTTTCTGTGGTTGTTTTTATCAGAGTAGATAGGATGGATGGAGCAATATTTTTGGTTTGTATAAAGATTGTCATTAGAAGTTTATATTTGATTCTACTTTGTACTGGAAGCCAATGTAGGTGATAAAGTATAGGGGTGATATGTTCAGAAATATGGACTCTGAGGGTGATACGAGCAGCCATATTTTGTGCTAGCTGTGGAGTGTTTGTTTGGGTAGTCCCTGTAAAATGCTATTGCAATAGTCAAGGTGTGGGAATTTCATTGCCTGCAGTACAGATCTAAAGTCATTTTCTGGTAGGAGGGGTATTAATTGTGTTGTATCAATCTTATTTTATTGTAAATGTTTCTGGTAATCTATCTAATATGGGCTGTAAGTATAAGAGGTTAGTCAATTTTAACCCCAAGGTATTTTACTTCTTTTTTAACTTCTAAGGTGGTATCTTTCATCTTAATAGAGATTGGGGGATTGTAGTCCTGGTTTCTTGAGATAAATAAGCACATCAGTTTTTTAATAGTTAATGTTGAGGTGAATTTTTAACCAATTTGAAATTTTGTTGAAACAGGAAATGATAGGATTTGTTATATCAAATGCAAGATAGAACATGATATCACCTGCATATATAGCGTAATTAACTTTGAAATTTATTAAAGATGGAGCATAAGGGCTGCGGGTAGATATTAAATAACAGTGCTGAGAGGGAAGAGCCGTGTGGTAAGCCTTGTTGTTGGTTGTAAATATCTGAGGTTAGATGGTCAATTTTGACTTGTTGTGACCTGTTTGATAGATAAGATTTGAACCATTGAAAGGTATTACCATAACTATCTGTTAAAGCCTGTCAAGTAGAATGTTATAATTGATGGCGTCAAAGTGAGAAATATCTAAGAAGATGAGAATGAATTAACTTTTAGTTTTCGATGCCTTTTATCAAGTTGTTAAACAGTGTCAGTAAGTGTTTTGGTACTATGGTGTGGTCTGAAACCATATCGGTGTTTATCAAGAGGTGAATGGAGGTCAGGATGGTCCTGGAGTTTGATAATACAATCTTTTCTATTACTTTTGCAAGCAACAGGAGACTGGATATCGGGCTATATGACTTAGGACATAATTTGTCCAATGTTCTGTGTTTTAGAACGGGACGTATAATGGCTTGTTGAAGTGCTTCAGGCATATGACCTTGTGCAAGAGAGAGGTTTATAATCTTGAGACTAATTGGTGCAGTGTATTCATGAGTGGTCTTGATCCAATTAACAGGGCAGGGATCCAGGGCCGATGATGTGCTTCAGCATGTTAAGATATTTTTTAGGTGGTCAATTGATACTTGACAAAAATCTGACCAATACCTTTCTACGAGTTTGATTAATAGATGGCTCAAGGGGTTGAGGGGTGTTCAGGGATTGTAGTTTGCATAATAGTTTGCAAGTATTTGTGGGTTCTGTGAGTCATCAGAAGGGGATTTGTTCAAAGATTTAACTATTTCAAATAGTTCCCTAGGGCGATTTAGCGATTTCAGAAGGATATTCAAATAGAATTATTTCTTTTAATTATTTATAAGGTCACGGTATGTTCGTAGAGTATTCATATAGTTTAATCTGTCGCAAGGGAATTTCAAAATTCTCCATTTCCACTCAAGCTTCCTTAGGTGTCACTTTAGAATTCTTATTTCTTGAGAGTACCGTTGTTTAGATCTTTTTTTATGTTGTCAGTTTGCTTTGTTTGAATTGATGCTGATCTGGAAGTGGTGGTATACCAGTTATTTAGACGTTCACTTAGATTATCGGTGTTAGTATCAATGTTTGTGATCGCATCCTTAATAAATGTGCCTTTGTCGAAGCTCTTAAATTTTGAATGATAGTTATCTGATTGGATGGGTGTAGGTTTATCTCCAGGAACAAGCAGGAATGAGTCTTCACATATGGGTACGTTGGTACCGACGGAGTCTGCACGGAACGCTTCCCAGCGTCCAATCAAAGAGCTTTTGGAAGCATCCCACCATGCCTGCGTGCTGCCTTCCTGCCTTTCCCAACTGCCTCTCCTCAGTTTTCGTTTTTCTGCGGAGCCGGCAGGACGTCCTCCTGTCACCGCAGAAAATTCTTGTTTTATTTCTTTAGTTTTCTTGTGGTCGCGGCTGTCTTCCCGACACCACCAGTACCGCCGGTGTTTTCTTTTCTTTTTCTGTAAAATCTTCCTTTTCCACGGGATATTTTTTCTTCATAGTGTCCCACGGGTTCTTAGGCCTTAAAGGCCTCTTCTTTTTCCTTCATGGAACCGCCGGCCACTTTCTCCAAGAAATGTTCATACTGTGACGGTACAACTTTATTTTTAGACCCTCGAAGTCTGTGTCTAACCTGCTTGGGTCCTGACAACAGTTTGGTGAGAAGAGGTCTTCAATATCGAGGTTCCCTCGATACACGGTTGCCCTCCAACTTCAGGGCACCGTTCCCTTCTTCTACACAGGATCAGGTAACCCTCAAACAGTCTGTTAAGACTAGCCAGCCCTCGAGTGGTAGGTCTCATGCACAGCATGTAGACGGCTCCGGCCTTGCCCTCGAGGGCCCACTGGCTTCAAAACCCCGGCAGGAGTCTTCGGTCTCCAAAGCATATAAGGGGTTTCAGGTTGTTCCTGGGGTTCACCCCTCACAGAACATACCTCAGCCGTGTCCGGTGGTGGCATCCGCTTCGAGCGGTACCGATACCCCGGCATCGGCACTGGTATTGGATGAAACACTCCTCACCAGGGATCGTCATCTGGTGTCCTCTGTGTCTTCGGGACCGGTGGATACTCTCCAGACTGACTTTCCATTATCGGTACCAGCACCGATACTACCACCGACGTCGGTACCCTCCAGACGTGCATCGATAGCCTTGCTTCCTCCGATGCCGAGTCTGGAATCGATCTCCAGTCTGGAGGACTGGGTACCGACTTGCCTTGGTATCGGCTCTCGGCGGTACCGAAGGCTCGGTTCCGATGATTCGGATCCGCAACTCTCGGTTCCCCCGAGGCCGATTGAGTTGCCACTGGTTGACCTTCCTTCACCGGTATCAGACACGGTACCGAAATCGGTACCGATGTCCTCATTACCTTTACGGTCGGTGCCTTCCATGCTTCGCTTATCAGGCTCTCTGCCCTCGATGCCGAGTTTGGAATCGATCTCTAGTCTGGAAGACTGGGTACCAATACGCTCTGATACCGACACCGATCGATACCGGTGGCTCAGTACCGAGAATAGCAACCGGAGGTTTTCGGTTACCTCGGTGCCGATTGAACTGTCACTGATGACTGCTCCGATGTCGCTGTCGGGCTCGACTCCGACATCGGTACCGGTATTGGCATCGGTACCGGTATCCACAGTAGCATCGTGGCCAACTCCTGCCAAGCTTTTTTCAACAGGATCGCTTCCTTCTATACCAAGCTTGGAGTCTATACCTGGCATGGATAATGGGGTAATGACGGTCGCTGCTCCTGACAGCCAGTACCGGCGACCATCCCTTAAGCATTCCACACTGCATGGTGCAGGATCTTCTATTCCTATATATTTGGATACCTCTGTCGGTGCTCAGGCTAGTTCTTCAGATCTAACCTGTCCAAGGGAGATTCCTGTTGGGGATCCCTCTTTTCAGAGTTTCCTCCTGGATATAGCAAGATCTCTTGCCATTCCTATCCCAGGACATGATCCTGCACAAGGCTCTCTTTCTACCAAAGCAAAGGAGAACATAATGCTTCCTTTGCATCATTCCTTGCAGGATCTCCTTCTGGGAATGTGGGAAACACCTTTAAGGGTACTCCCACCTCCCAGGGCAACTGATCTCTTATATCAAGTGCCCCCCTCTCCAGGGTTTCAAAAGATTCAACTTCCTCATCATTCCATAGTAGTGGAATCAGCAATGAGGCGGGTAAAGAGTAAGAAAAAGCACTCTTCTTATCCGCCAGGTCGTGAGTCTCAGACACTAGATGCCTTTGGACGTCAAACCTTCCAGACATCTATGCTTTCTGCAAGAATTCTCTCATATATTTTTTATATGAGTCTATCTCTTGAGGAGGTCACAAAGCAATTACTTCTTTTGACTCCTTTCCTTCCAGATTCCAGGAGTACAAACTATTCCTCACTGCTTATGCATCTCCAGAATATCTCTTGGTTTCTTACTCGTGCTTCCCTAGACTCTTTTGAGTCTGTTAGCAGAACTTCTGCTATAGCTATAGGGGCACGACGTAGAGCCTGGCTCCAAGCTTCAGACTTGGACAAATGGGCACAACAAAGACTGGGACATACTCCTTGCACTGGAGAAAATCTTTTCAACAAGGAGTCTTTACGTCAGGTTACTCAGTTGTCCACTGATTTACCTGTTCCTAGGGGTTGTTCTACACCTACTTCTGTCCCAGTAGGTAGGAAATGTCCTACCAAACTTTCTTCCCACAGGAGAAGGTTTTATTCATCACTTGCCCATCATACAGATGTTCCCAAACATGGGAGGCATCGTCCTGGTCTGAAGAATCCAACCTCTCACCAGGCTCAGCAAACCCAGCAACCGCAGGGTTTCTGATCAATCATCATCAGATGCTTGTGACTCTTGGGGTTAGAATCTACAGTTACTTCTTCTCAATAGAAGCAATCCACAGCTGTCATTCTACATCCTAAACATGGATCTCTTCCCAAAGACATCCATTCTTTCTATGTTCTCTGAGCTGTCAGGATGTTCATGCTTCTAGATCACAGGGTTCTCCTCTTCTTCCTGCTAGGGAAAGAGGTCTAACCACTATCAAACGATAGCTTCCTGTGCCAGCATGTCTTTTTTCCTTTCTATAGACTTACTATTTTCTAAGTTTTCTTCAGCTCCATTCTTTTTACCCTCTTACCAGGGTTTTCCTCTGTAAGAGCGGTATTCCTTCACTGGAGGGCTTTTTCTTCAGCCTCTCTAGTTTTGCTACTTTTCCAGTGCGGAGTTCTCTTCTCTGAGTTGACTCCTCTTCTTCAATCTTGCCTTGCAGCAGTTCATCAGACATGTCCAGAGTTTTCTACTCTTGCTCTGTCTGTTCTTTCTGTTTTTAAACAGTACCATTCTTTCTGCTGTCTGGCAAGCAGCTGCCAATGCAGGAGCCTTAATATTTGGACCACTGGTTCTTGTCCATCAGCAACCAGATTTGTCCTCCACTAACATTCTGTCTGGTCTTAGTAGTGGCTCCAAGTCAGTGCTGTCATCTGTCTTGGAAATATTTTCACTACAAGCTTGTTGGATTGTCTTCTCTTTCTGCCATCTCCATTCCCCTGGGTTTGGCAGCATAGTTGACATAGGTACTGGCTCTCCTGCAGCCAGTTCTATCTCCTCTTTCTCCTGCATCATGCTCTCTGCAGTTCTACAAAGAAGCTCTCCACTATGGGCCCTTGCTAGAGAGCATGGGGGGCTTTTTCTCCAACAGCTATACTAGATGGTTGAAAAAGGCTTTTTCAGTCATGTCTCCCATGCCTAGAAAAGTTCTCCTTTTAATATAAAGGACATAGGCCTCCTCTTACGTGAAAACTTAAGGAGTTGCTAATTCCCTGCTTTGGTCCATAGTATTTCCAATTGGGAATATGTTTTCTCCTTCCAGCTCGTCCTCATGGTATGAACGCATAATACCTTTTTGCCCTTAAGCAGGTCAGCATGGTATCTCATTTTTATGCGTCTTCTGTTCACTTACCATGCTAGAGTTCTAGAATACTCGGGACTTGCTGGCTGCAGACTGATATCATCCTCTGCTTTTCACGTAACAATCCTGGTTATTCCACTACCTAGCATCCCTGTAGCTCATAACCAGTGGAAATTGATTCTCTATATATCTTCTCAAGTAGGTTCCACCTACTTGTTATTAGAAGAATCTCCAGGAACAAGCAGGAATGAGTCTTCACATATGGGGTACGTCGGCGCCGACGGAGCCCGCACGGAAATGCTCCCCAGCATCCAATCAGAAGCCTTTGGGAGCATCCCTCGCGCCTGCGCGGTGACTTCCCGCCTTTCCCACTGCCTCTCCTCAGTTTTCGTTTTTCCGCGGAGCCAACAGGACGTACCTCCTGTCACCGCAGAAACCTTTTCTTTAACATCTTTATTTTCTTGTTTTGTGTGGTCGCGGCTGTCTTCCCCGCCGATACCGGTACCGCCGGTGCTTTATTCTTCTCTTTTCCAGGTTTAGAGAAATTTCCCCTTCAGTTTTTTCTTTTATCTTTTGAGGCCTACTAGGCCTTTCCAACATGGAGCCTTCTTCCCCTAAGGAGTGCCCTCACTGTGGAAACTTGGTTTTCTTTTTAGACTCCAATGCCTGGTGTCTAACCTGTTTGGGTCCTGACCCTTTTTCCCCGGGTCCATGGGGCTTTAGCATCGGGGGAAGACCTTCTCTTTTTCGGGTATCCCTCGATGCCGTTTTTCCTCCTCGGGTGAGGACCTCGGTTTACTCTTCTCTCTAGGATCAGGTAACCCACAAACAGACTGTTAAGACTAGCCAATTCTTGAAGGGCAAGTCTCATGCCCAGCATGATGACTGCTCCGGCCATGCCCTCAAGACCCCATTGGCAATAAGACCCCGGCGGGAGTCTTCGGGCTCCAAAGCATTTACGGGGTTTCAGGTTGTTCCTGGGGTTCACTCCTCACAGAACATACCTGAGCCATGTTCGGGGGTGGTATCCGCTTCGAGCGGTACTGATTCCCCGGCATCGGCACCAGTGTCGAGTGCTCCACTCTTCACCAAGGATCGTCAGCTGGTGTCCTCGGTGCCTTTGGAGCCAATCGATACGACCCAGACTGGCTTTCCTGCATCCCAGCCATGCGCGGGGTTGGTACCGGCTTTGAGCGGTACCGCTCCCCCGGCACCGGCACCGATGTCGAATGCTCCACTCGCCACCAGGGATTGCGCTCTGGCTTCGAGTGGTACCGGTGTCGAGTGCTCCACTCTTCACCAGGGCTCATCGTCTGGTGTCCTCGGTACCTTCGGGACCGATCGACCCGACCCAGACTGGTTTTCCTGCTTCCCAGCCATGCGCGGGGTTGGTACCGGCTTCGAGCGGTGCCGATCCCCCGGCATCGGCACCGGTGTCGAGTGCTCCGCTCCTCACCAGGGATCGTCGTCTGGAGTCCTCGGTGCCTTCGGGGCCGGTCGATACGACCCAGTCTAGCTTTCCTGTATCCCAGCCAACCGCGGGGTCGATACCGCCGTCGAGCGGTACCAATGCATCGGCATCGGTGTCGAGTGTTCCACTCTTCACCGGGGATCGTCATCGGGTGTCCTGGGCGCCATGCTTGGGGGGGTACCGGCTTCGAGCGGTGCCGATACCCCGACATCGGCGCCGGTGTTGGGTGTTCCTCTCTTCACCGGGCGTCGTCCTCGGTGCCTTTGGTACCGATCGATACGATTCCGATTGACCTTCAAGTGGCGGCTTCGCCGATTCCACCATTGATGCTCGTTTCGATGCCCAGTCTAGAATCCATATCCAGTCTAGATGACTTGGTTCCGATGCGTTTCGGAGCCGATCCTTGTCGCCTCCGACTACGCAGTATCGGGGATAATCACCAAAGCTCTCTGGTTACCTCGGTACCGCTTTGGCAACCTCCGATGCCTGCTACGAGGGCATTACCGTCCCCGATGCCGGTACCGGTATCGATGTCGTTTCCTGCAGTTCCATCGGTCCTTTCCATGCCTAGCTTGGAATCGATACCGGAAATCGACGATGCAGGACTGACTGCCTCGAATCAGAACTGTCAGTATCGTTCTCCATCTAGCAGGATTCCTTTTATGCACCAGTCCAGTAGGTCTTCTACTGTTCACGCTGCTCATTCAACCTCAACCTACCCAGGAATAGTTCCTCTGGGAGATCCTTCTTTTCAGAAATTTCTCCTTGACATGGCAACCTTTCTTGCCATTCCTATTCCTGGTCCTACTCTTGGCCAATATCCTGCAGAAAAGGAAACCATAATGCTTCCTTTGCATCAGTCTTTGCAGGACCTTCTTCTGAGGATTTGGGAATCACCTTTAAAGGTTCCTGCGCCTTCTACAGCCATGAATGTTCTGTATCAGGTGCCTCCCTCTCCGGGGTTTCAGAAAAAACAACTTCTGCATCATTCCATTGTAGTGGAATCAGCAATGAGGAAGGTCAGAAGTAAGAAGAAGCATTCTTCTTTCCCACCAGGTCGTGCATCTAAAGCACTTGATGCCTTTGGACGTCAGACCTTCCAAACTTTTATGTTGACTTCAAGAATTATTTCATATATTTTTTATATGAGTCTCACGCTCCAGGAGGTTACAGAGAAGTTCTCTTTTGTCTCCTTTTTTGTCGGAACCTAAGGCCTCTGACTATTCCTTGCTTATTAATCATAGCAGGAATATCTCTTGGTTTCTTTCCCGGGCTTCTCTAGACTCTTTTGAGTCTGTTAGTAGATCCTCTGCTATTGCCATTGGAGCGCGCCGTACAGCGTGGCTGCAGGCTTCAGACTTGAGCAGATGGGCACAACACACACTGGGTAATTCTCCTTGTACTGGAGAAAATCTCATCAATAAAGAGGCTTTACGTCAGGTTGCTCATTGCTCCACTGATCTCCCTGGTTCTGGAAACCATCCTAAGCCTTCTTTTTCCCCAGGACGTAGGCAATGTCCTACCAAACCGTCTGTCCCGAAGAAGAGGAAGTTTCATCCTCCTTCTACCCATCCTCCCGGTGTACCCAAGCAAGGGACATCTCATCCTAGTCTGAAGTCTCCAGACTCTACCCAGTCTGCTCATAACCAGCACCCATAGGTTCCTGTGTATTGCACTCTACAGTTAACTTCTCCTCAGCGGAAGTTTATTCTTCAAACTCTACACTGGTTCTTTCTTTTCCAGTCTGCTATGCTCTGGGGGTATTTTTGTCCAGGGGTTACAGAATTCTCCCATTCTTACTACAACGAAGGGAGGTTGCGACTATCCCATGATAGTTCTGCCCCATATGGACATTTTTTCCTCAGCTGACCTTCCATAGGGTAAGCCACTTTCCGAACCCCTCTCTTCCAGGGTCTCCCCTGCTTGAGTTGGTGCCATACTGAAACGCAGTGTAGACTGTTGTTTTCCTTCAATGCGTGCTCTGAACACCTCATCAGACAGGAACGGAAATCTTCTCCGCTGCCTTTGTCTGTTTTCTCTCTGTTTTCATACAGGAGAATCCCCTCTGTTTGGTTCAGTTGCTGTATATGCAGGAGTTCCAGTGATTACCTTAGTGCTCATTGCAAGCTACTTGCAACTAGCTTGCATAATAGTCTTCACTGCAGCTTATCTTCTTCTAGCCATATCCTTTCCTAGGATATGGCAACACACCTGACTTCTGTCAGTTGTATCTATAATTCTCCTGCACAATGCTCTCTGCAATTTTCAGAGAAGCTTTCTGCTATGGGCCCTTGCTACAGAGCATTGAACTTTGTCTCTGAGGGTCTTTCATATCCAGCGGACAAGCTTTTTCTACGTGAATGTCCACGGAGTTTCCAATCTGGCCGGAATATACTCCTGTTCCTTCCAGCTTGGCATTATGTTTTCTACTCCACTTGGACAACGCATACTCTTTTACCGTACATGATACCCCTGAACCCCTTGGCTGGGTCACTTTGGTATCTTCGTCTCTGCGTTCTTCTTGTCCTTCGGACATATCAGAATCCTAAGGTACTGCTGACGTACTCTTACCAGACTGCTGTTGTCCTCTGGTTTTCACACAACCATGCTAGTTCTTCCACTGCCCTACATTCCTGCTCCACAGAAATAGATCCTTTATATTTTCTTCAGGTGGGTTTCACCCCCTATTATGGGATGAATTTTTCCCATCACATTCCCCATGTGAATGTTTCTGTGGCTCAGTTGCAGGCATGCATTCTTAAAATTATTTTCCTGTATGTATGTGTCCTGTGCATACATGGTTTTATACCCTGGGTGGGCATCAGCCATCCCGCCTCTATACATATTTCTATATGTAGATTTATATATATCACACTTGTCTAGACATATATTCTCATACGTATAGATATGTATGTCTTTCCTTATATATATATATATATATATAGGTATGCGCATATTGGGAGATGTCCATAGCACCCTATGTCTAACCTATCTCCCTGACTGTCGGTGCTTAGGTTTTTATTTTCTTATGGGGTCCAGACAGCCAACTTGCCTATTATAATACGGCTCAGTAACTGGGACTGGTTATACTAACAATTACTGCTGTGACGTCAACAGCTTCTATTTTTGCTATACATCTCCTTTTCTATGCAGTCTCACACTTCAATGTCTTCCTATCTCCTACCAGCTAGGAAAGACAGTGTACATTTTCAGTATTCCTGCGTACACTTCTGTTCTCCTTGGGAATAGGGGCTTTTTTCCATACCCTCTCTTCCCTTCCGGACTGGGCTACTTTCCAGATCGGTCAGTTTTCTTCTGTTAGTCCTCAATGTTTATGACTCTGTACCTACAAGAGTTCTCAGCTTTTCCCATAAAGCTTTTCATTGGAGGCCTGCCGATCTTCTCCTGCCCCGGTTGACACCTGGGTCACCTGCCCATTCCAGATTGGAACTTCTTCCTCACTGCAGTGGAGTTACCTTGAAGATTCCGCTACTGCATCTCCTGTCTACTTCCTACAATCCAGTAGGTAAGCTCTATATTGTGCTAGTTCATTAAATATTTACTGATACTTGACATACATTCTAAAGACATTTTTTCCCTGTAATCTTTAGATTCGCTGTTCCTCTGCAGCTCTGCTCTATTCAACTCCTACCCCCCATCCCCCAGGGGATGCCGGAGATCCAGGTTGGGAAATGCCGCCCTGTTCCAGGGATACGCATTTTATGGGATCTCCCCTGGCACCCGCAGCTAGGGAGTCCCCATATGTGAAGACTCATTCCTGCTTGTTCCTGGAGATAGCACAGTTACTTACCTGTAGCAGGTGATCTCCGGAACAGCAGGAATTAGTCTTCACAACCCACCCACCTCCCCTAGGAGTTGTATCTCTCTATTTCCTTTCCTCTTTCTCTCCTTGCTGTCTCAGCTATGAAACTCAACTGAGGAGAGGCAGTGGGAAAGGCGGGAAGTCACCGCGCAGGCACGAGGGATGCTCCCAAAGGCTTCTGATTGGATGCTGGGGAGCATTTCCGTGCGGGCTCCGTCGGCGCCGACGTACCCCATATGTGAAGACTAATTCCTGCTGTTCCGGAGATCACCTGTTACAGGTAAGTGTGCTATCTTTCCTTTCCACTTTCTCCTATGTGAATACCATTTGTGTAGGCATGGACCAGCTCGGATATAATCAACTAATACAAGAGGAGACCCACTACAAAGGAAATACCTTAGACCTGATATTCCTTCCCAAGGAGTCTCAGCATCTAGAAATTGGGCAACCTGAAATCCTCATTACACAAGTCCCATGGACTGATCACCATCAAATTCAGGTCACCATCTATCTATCCTCTGAAACATGCAAGCTAGATTCCATCACACCTAATCAACAAAGGAGAAAATTCCAACAGCTAAACAAAGAAGACCTAATAAGCGCACTTGAGGAACACATAACCCTTGACAACACCAACATTGAAGACCTCACACACCAATGGTTCTCTACAATCGAAGCCAACTCTAAACCAACATGGAAGTCAAAAACCCGACCGATGAACACAAAAACGGAACCGTGGTACACTCCACTGCTACACAAAATGAAAAAGGAGTTGAGAAAATTGGAAAGAAGATGGAGACAAACAAAGGAGGACCTTCGCAAGATGGAATACCTAGAGCTCCTCACCAAATGTAAAAGTGAGACCAGCAAGGCCAAGAAAGCTCATCACACCAATATACTCAATAAGGCCATTAACAGACCTAGAGAGCTGTTTGAGCTAGTCAAGTCTCTCACAAAGCCACTACCTGAACCTAACTGCAATGGGAAGATAAAGGCCCAAGACCTGGCCGATTACTATTCTAGCAAACTCAATCCACCTAATCGTCCCCGCCAAACACAGAATTCAATTGATATCGTCCCAAAGCAGCTGGACAGTCAGAATGCATGCTCGCAACCAAATGATAGATGGTCCTCTTTCCAGACAATTAACGAAAAGCTAATCTTAAATACAATCTCAAACCTCCACACAACATCTCTCCTAGATCCATGCCCAGCAGAATGGATCAAATCAACTAAAAACGAAATTTTACACTTGTTAACTCACATAGTCAATCAATCCCTGCAGCAAGGTATCATGCCTGCTCAACTTAAAAGATCGCTAATTAGGCCTAGATTAAAAAATAAAGCGCCTATTTCAAGCATATCCTTTCTGACAAAGATTATCGAGAAGGTAACTCAGCAGCAACTACAAGACCACCTAGACGAGAACAAAATACTTGACGAGCATCAATATGGTTTTAGACCACACCACGGTGTCGAAACCCTACTGATAGCCCTCCTAGACAACCTCATCAAGGGACTGGAGAACAAGAGCAAGATGTCCTTACTAATATTCATAGATATATCAGCTGCGTTCGACACAGTACACCATCAAATTATATTGCGTAGACTGGAATCTATAGGGATAGCAGGTACTCCCTTAAAATGGTTCAAGTCATACCTCACAAATAGAATGCAGCAGGTTCGATTCAATAACGAGCAAGCAAAGCCATTCCCCCAAACCCAAGGGATACCACAGGGCTCAGCCATCTCCTCCCTGTTGTTTAACATCTATATCCAGCCAGTATGTACAATATTTCAGAAGCATAATATCAGCTACCACCTATATGCTGATGACATCATGCTTTACACACAACTCGATACAAACAACCCCAATCTTAAACAATTAGAAGAATGCCTTCACGAACTGCAAGACTGGCTCCAATGCAACAACATGTCGATAAATCACAAGAAAACTGAAGTGATGTTCATATCAGGAAAACAAGATTTCAAACCCCCCTGCATCAATCACCCTGAACGGACACACCTATCTCTCTAAAAATGAGATCAAATACTTAGGGGTTCTAATCGATGCGAACCTAAAGATGGAAAAACATCTCCGGATAACTAACAGAGCCATTTTTCACAAGCTGAGAGTGCTGCAACCCATACGCTGCATCATTGACCACTCGGATTTTAGAGCAGTTGCACAGGCTCTCATCATTCCGCACCTTGATTACTGTAATGCAATTTTGCAAGGGCTACCGAAAAAAACATTAAGCATCATACAAATGGCGCAAAATGTTTCAGCTAGAATTATCATGAACAAGAGCCTGTCTGACCACATCACCCCAGTTCTCATAGAGCTCCACTGGCTCCCCATACCTGCAAGGATAATATACAAATTGCTGATAACCACTTTTAAAATTATCAACAAATTATCTCCCTCCTTTCTTGATAACCTTATCACCATTCAGCCAGCCAACAGATGCCGACGCACTCCTAACCTAAACACTCTCTGCGTACCCAGCAGCATTAGGCTAGTCAAAGAACGGACCAGCAACCGGGCATTCTCATACTCTGCACCCATGCTCTGGAACCAACTACCACACGAGCTACGTCTGATCAAAGACCTACAGGTCTTCAGAAAAGAGCTTAAAACTCACCTATTCCAAATACACTACGGCATCACATAGCAGGTTCCAACTCTCCCCTCCCAGGCTGCCCACCTACCTCAAGAGACCAAGCTTCATATGAACCTAATGCTCATTTGATGTCTGCTTCCACAATGATCAAAATTGTAGATATGTATGTCTCTTTCCCCTATCATAACCCTATCTACTGCGTCTCTGTTGTATAGTATATAAATATGTATATATATTAGATAAACTCACCGAGTGCTTCAAGCGATAATCTGTAATTTACACTGGATTTCAATCGGTAATGTAGGTGCTAATGATATGTATATCTGTAATCATGCCGTTGTCAAGCTACCCCGTGTATTGTCCACTCTACCATGTCCTGGACAACAAGTTGTAACTTATACTGGTGTTCAAGCAGTAATTTATGTACCAATTAATTGTATAACTGTAATCTTTTCTTTGATTATCCCTCCCTTGTCTTGTCCCCTCCCCCCGATCTTGTACAACAATGAACCGCTTCTAATCTCTG
Source organism: Ichthyophis bannanicus (assembly GCA_033557465.1). Classification (NCBI taxonomy): domain Eukaryota; kingdom Metazoa; phylum Chordata; class Amphibia; order Gymnophiona; family Ichthyophiidae; genus Ichthyophis; species Ichthyophis bannanicus. Next base: position 105,848,277 of record CM066033.1, read on the forward strand.
GAAGGAGCGGTGTATAAATGTATGCCAAATAAATAAATAACTGTCTGCTTCATTGCAGACTCCCATATAGAGGCCTATATATATTCATACCTATAGCATACATCTTACAGATGTCTATGCCTATCATTTGTGTGTATTTTATGCCCTTCATATCTCACTATAGATATATTCTTCTATATCTATATGATATATATATATATATATCTCGAGATTTTGTACTATGGGTAGATATGTATTTTGTATTTATCTACCTGACTGTCCAGGCTCATATAGCTATATGATTCTGACAGATGGGCTTTACCCATTCTTATGCTATCCAGCATGTTTTTGGGGTTCCACAACCACTTCGGTGGTAGTTAACAATTCCACCATAACCTTACGGTTAGATACCTCTGAAGCTCTCCATGTCCCAATATCTCTCCTAGCTGACTCCAGTTAGGAGAGACATTGCGGATCTTCAGCTAATCACAGGCTCTAACGCCTCCAGCATTTGTCCTTTCTTTTGGGGTACAAGGGGTTCCCATACCCTTTCTCCCCACAAGGACTGTGCCTCTTTGTCCAAATCGGTTAGCCTTTCTCTTTTGTTTCTAAGAGTGAGCCACTCTGCTGCCAAAAGAGTTAGGTTTTTGTCATAAAGCCTTCCGCTGAAGGCCCACCGTTTTTGTACTACCCCAGTTTTTCCTACTGGGGTTACCTGTTACCTTTCAGGATTCTGACCTCCACTGTTTTTCCTACAGGTTTATTACCTCCACTTAGAGTGAGGTCCTCTTTGAGGTTCCTCTACTGGGTTTCTCAGTAGATCCCATGAACCTCTATATTTCTATGAAATCCTGTCAGGGGAGGTCCATATTGCAATATTCTTTGCAATATCATTGATGACAATTATCATACACACATGGACTCCTTGTCTGTAGTCCTATGCTGGGTTAGCTGTTCCACAGCATCTTTCTTCAACTCCTACCCTCCATCCTCAGGATGCCTGGTGTTGTGGGGTATAGCATGTTCCAACCTATGACATGCTAGGACTCCAGGCATCTCAGCTTGGGAGTCCCCATATGTGAAGACTCATTCCTGCTTGTTCCTGGAGATAGCACAGTTACTTACCTGTAACAGGTGATCTCTGGGAACAGCAGGAATAAGTCTTCACAACCCACCCACCTCCCCAGGAGTTGTATCTCTATCTATCTTTCCTTTCCTCTCTCTCTCTCTCTTTGTCTCAGCTTTAAAACTTAACTGAGGAGAGGCAGGCGGGAAGGCAGCACGCAGGCGTGGTGGGATGCTTCCCAAAGCTCTTTGATTGGACGCTGGGAAGCGTTCCCGCGCAGACTCCGTCGGTACCGACGTACCCATATGTGAAGACTTATTCCTGCTGTTCCCAGAGATCACCGGTTACAGGTAAGTAACTGTGGTTTCTGGCTGGCATGTCAGGTTGAAGACAATACGGTGGTGATCTGACCATGGTACAGTAATGAAGTTTAGATTTGAGGTTTCTTATAGTTTATTTTGGAGGCATATTAAGTCAAGAAATGTTCCCTTTGTTATGGGTCGGGAATTTTATTATTTGCTGATAATCCAAATCGGTCATGGCATTTAGGAAGGTTGATGCATGGGAATGGCTTAAGGAATTTAGGTTTAGATTGCCTAATAATATCAGATCGCCCTTAGAGAAATGAGTGCAGACAGCATCCGTTATATTTGTTAGACCGTTGAGATCAATTGTAGGTGGTCTATTTACTAGGCAGAAAGATATATATTATTTTCTATTACAAGGATGTTGAGTTCTCCAGAGTTATTTCCTGGTGAGAGTGAGGTGGTAAAATCCTTCATTGTTAGTATGAGTACACCTCCTCCACATTTGTGAGATCTAGGAGAATGAAGCATATTATAATTAGAAGCCTTCAGCTGGTTCAGGACGACATTGTCTATGAAACTTTTTCAATAGGTGTTAACGCCAGGTGACAGGTCAAAAGGCCATTTTGAAAGACTCCTATTCAAGCAAGGACTGTTAATCACCCAGGAAGTTGGTCACAGCTTACCTCAGAAGCACAGGACAGGGTACTGTGTAGCAGCCCTCTTTTAATAAGTGTTATTTCCGTCCCTCCTTCCTCAATACCCACCCGCACCTGGGATAATAGTAGCTTTATAGGTACTTACACACCTTAAAGAAAAGGAGGTGCTCTCAGATGTAGCTCGTTATCCAAATCAGTCATACACTAAGGACTTGAGATTAAGCTTCAGGTGAACAAGGTATGTTAAACGTATCAGGTACAATTTTATTAGTATAAGTATCCATAGCAACCCTTAGTAAGTAAAGAACTTAAAGATCTAAACACAAGCTTAAAACTGAGATGCAAACAGCAGTCCAGCAGCAAGATGGGGGCTTTTCCAGTCTATTGCATTGAGTGTCACATATATGATTTTCTCCCAGTTGGTGAGAGGTCTTATGTGTGCACTAGGTACAAGGAGCTCTTTGCTCTCAGGGAACAAGTCTGTTCTCTAGAGGCTAGAGTAGCAAACTTGGAAGACATAAGAAAGAAAGAGAGGTACATAGACGAGATCTACAGGGATGAAGTCCCACCTCCAGTCTGGCAGTACCCCTGTTGCCATGGAGGGAGAGAGGTTACGTGACAGGAGAGCATCACCCTGGTGTGGCAGGAAGTGATCCTGTAACTAGGACCTGTCCTCCAAGTGATGTAAATCCCTCTCGCACCGAGGACGTTTCTCCAGGGCCATGTGCCCATGAGGGAAGGGTTAGGACAGCCGTTATAGTTGGTGATTCGATCATTAGGCATGTAGATAGCCGGGTGGCTGGTGGACGTGAGGATCGCCTGGTAACATGCCTGCCTGGTGCGAAGGGTAGCGGACCTCACGCACCACCTAGATAAGGTCTTAGATAGTGCTGGGGAGGAGTCTGCTGTCTTGGTACATGTCGGTACCAGTGACATAGGTAAATGTGGTAGGGAGGTTCTGGAGGCTAAATTTAGGCTTTCAGATAGGAAGTTGAAATCCAAAACTTCCAGGGTAGCGTTCTCCGAAATGCTTCCCGTTCCATGCGCAGGACCCAAAAGGCAGACAGAGCTCCGGATTCTCAATGTGTGGATGAGACGATGGTGCAAAGATGAAGGTTTTGGATTTGATAGGAACTGGGGAACATTCTGGGGAAAGGAGGGGCTCTTCCGAAGGGATGGGCTTCACCTTAACCGGGATGGAACCAGGCTGCTGGCATTAACCTTTAAAAAGGAGATAGAGCAGCTTTTAAACTAGATAATAGGGGAAAGCAGACAGTTGCACAAGAGCGCATGGTTTGGAAGAATGTATCCTTGAAGGATACTACCAAAAGCAGAGAGGTTCCAAAAAAGAGTAAAGTAGCCCAAATGCCCTCTAGTATGGAGCAGACAGAGCTTAAAGATCCCAAATTACCCATGCCTACCAATAGCCATATTAATATGAATAAAATAGTCTCTAAAATGCTTGTATGCAAATGCTAGAAGTCTAAAAAATAAGATGGGAGAGTTAGAATATATAGCACTAAATGAGAGGTTAAATATGAATGGAATCTGAGACATGGTGGAAGGAGGACAACCAGTGGGACACTGATACCTGGGTACAAACTATATCATACTGATAGAGCTGATCAAATTGGTGGAGGGGTTGCGCTCTGTTAGAGAGGGCATTGAGTCAGAAAGGATTAAAGTTTTGCAGGAAACAAAATTTGCTGTAGGATCTCTATGGATTGAAATTCCATTTAAAAAGGGGAAGGCAATGGCAGTGGGGGTGTACTATCGACCGCCTGGCCAGAATGAACAAATGGATGATGAAATGCTCAAAGAAATCAAAGAAGCGAACAAAGGTTACAGCACAGTAGTAATAATGGGTGATTTCAATTATCCCGGTATCGGCTGGGTCAGTGTCATGGCAGGATATGCTAGGGAGATAAAGTTCCTAGATGAAATAAATGACTGCTTCTTGAAGCAGCTGGTTCATGAACTGACCAGAGGGGAAGCCATATTAGACCTAGTCCTTAGTGGAACACCAGATCTGGTGCAAGAGATAAGGGTGTTGGGGCCACTTGGCAATAGTTATCATAGCATGATTGCGTTTGATTTAATTAATGGAGGAGGGATGGTAAGGAAATCCACATTACTACCTTTTAACTTTCGAAAGGGAGACTATGATAAAATGAGGAAAATAGTTAAGAAAAAACTAAAAGGAGCAATTGCAAAGGTTAAAGACTTACATCAATCTTGGGTGTTGTTGAAAAATACTATCTTGGAAGCCCAGACCAGCTATATTCCATGCTTTAAGAAAAGGACGGAAGTCCAAAAAACTGCCAACTTGGTTTAAAGATAAGGTCAGAGAGGCTGTTGCCAAAAAAGCATCTTTCAGGAAATGGAAAAAAGAGCCAAACGACGAAACCTGGAAACAGCACAAGCACTGGCAAGTTAAAAGCAAGGCATTGTAAGGCAGGCAAAGAGAGAATTTGAGAAGAAGCTTGCTGCGGAAGCAAAAACGCGTAATAAAGACTTTCAAGTACATTCGTAGCAAACAAACCTTTGAGAGAGTCAGTTGGTCCATTAGGTGATAGAGGGGTTAAAGGGGCACTAAGAGGCGACAAGGCGATAGCGGAGAGACTGAATTTTTTGCTTCGGTCTTTACTGAGGAAGATGTAGGGATGTTACCCATGACTGAAGTGGTATTTAAAGGTGCGGAAGAATTGAAGGAAATATCGATACATCGAAAAGATGTATTACAACTATTAGATAAACTGAAGAGTAGCAAATCACCTGGGCCGGATGATATACATCCAAGGGTGTTGAAAGAACTCACATGTGAGATTGCAGACCTGCTATTAATAATCTGTGAACTATCATTAAAATCATTTGTAATACCTGAAGATTGGAAGATGGCGGTCGTAACACCAATTTTTAAAAAGGGTTCCAGGGGTGATCCGGGAAACTACAGACCGGTGAGCCTGACGTCAGTACTGTGAAAAATGGTAGAAACCATCATAAAGAACAAAATTGCTGAACATGTAGATAGTCTTTGCTTAATGGGAGACAGCCAACATGGCTTTAGACAAGGAAGATCTTGTCTTACTAATCTGTTATGTTTTTTTGAAGGTGTGAATAAACAGGTAGACAAAGGTGAGTTAGTTTATATAGTGTATTTGGACTTTCAGAAAGCCTTTGACAAGGTCCCTCATCAGAGACATTTGGGAAAGCTAAAGAGTCATGGGATAGGAGGCAGTGTACTATTGTGGATCAGGAACTGGTTAAAAGATAGAAAGCAGAGGATAGGACTAAATGGCCAATTTTCCAATTGGAGAAAGTTAAATAGTGGTGTACCCCAGGGATCTGTGCTGGGTCCGCTGCTTTTTGACATATTCATAAATGACCTGGAAAATGGAATAGCGAGTGAGGTTATCAAATTTGCAGATGACACAAAACTATTTAAAGTTGTTAAATCCCAAGACGATTTGTTGAAAATTGCAAGAGGATCTTGATAAATTGGAAGACTGGGCATCAAAATGGCAGATGAAATTTAATGTGGACAAGTGCAAAGTTATGCACCTAGGGAAGAACAACCCAAACTATGGTTACACGATGCAAGGTTCCACATTAGGAACCACCACCCAGGAAAAAGATTTAGGCGTCATTGTGGATAACATGTTAAAACCCTCAGCCCAGTGTGCAGCAGTGGCCAAGAGAGCAAATAGAATGCTAGGTATCATAAGGAAAGGAATGGAAAATAAAACAAAGGATATTATAATGCCTCTATATCGTTCCATGGTGAGACCGCACCTTGAATATTGTGTGCAATTCTGGTCGCCGTATCTTAAAAAGGATATAGTGTAATTAGAAAAGGTTCAGAGAAGAGCCACCAAAATGGTAAAGGGGATGGAAGGATTCCCCTATGAAGAAAGGCTAAAAAAGTTAGGGCTCTTTATCCTGGAAAAGAGACGGCTGAGGGGAGATATGATAGAAGTCTATAAATTAATGAACGGAGTGGAACGGGTAAACGTAGATCGATTGTTTATGTTATTAGAATATAGAAAGACTAGGGGACATGCAATGAAGCTACAGGGTAAACTATTTAAGACTAATAAAAGAAAATCCGATCCTGGAATGGCTAATGCTCTGTATGTGGGAGACACCGGCATTGGTGCCGGTGGTGAGCAAGCAGCTTGACTCGATGTACCTAGTCCACCAGAGCCGAAGCTTCCAGAAAGCATAGCTGCCACACAACTCCATGATGGTGGAGTCGGCCATTCGTTGGCTGAAGAGCCAGAATATGCACTCCTTGCTGCCCCCCCAGTAGGGAGATCTGCACCTTTGATGCCCTCGGCAGGAAGTGCAACCAAGGCTCGATGCTCATTGGCTGGATCCAGGCCTACCAGCTGTACATGGTCATGTACCTGAGAGACTTGGCGAAGGAGCTCGCCAAGTTCTCCGCTGGTCTCTCCGAGGAACCCCTGCAGCAGTTCAAAAACCTGGCCAAAGCCGTCCATGAGTGCTCCAAGTTTCTTGAGCAGCCTTTGATGGCTATGAATTGGTTCGAGTAGTGGCGCCGGGCATTGGTGCCCGAAGCCTGGCCTGGTTACAGTCGTCTGACCTTGAACTGTGAGTTCAGGACAAATTGGTCGATGTTCCATGCTTAGGAGAAAATCTCTTCGGCAAACCCATGACCGAAAAGGCTGCCAAGCTGGAGTCTGAGTTCATGATGATGACCAGGCTCTCTATAAAGACCGTTGCCCCTCCCCAATGAAAAGGCTCGGGTAAAAAGCCCTTCTACTTGAGAAAAGGGGCTGCTTACAGAAACTACACACTTTTTCAGGCCTCCCTGGCTCCCCAGTAGGGTCAGCAGGCCAAGGGACATGGGCAAGGCACCCGAAAGCAGAAGACTCCCAAACTCCAGGCATCGGCTTCAGCCCAGCCAGGGGGGGAGCTTGGGCATAGCCTCTCCACCCCAAGGAGGTCAACAGCCCACAGGGGGTCTTCTCATCTATTATGCCCAAAGGTGGCCAGCCATCACCATGGATTCCTGGGAACTCCAGGTGGTCAAGGAGGGCTGCCTTCTCCATCTGGCTCAGACACCCCCTCTCTTCTTCCTGGGAGAGCCCCACATGTCTCCCCTTCACCGGGACCTTCTAATGAAGGAATTCACAGGTCTTCTCAAGGACAGAGCGGTAGAACCAGTACCTTACCACCTCAGGGGCAAAGGGTTCTATTCCAGATGCTTCCTCATACCACAAAGAACAGGGTGCCTAAGGCCCATATTCGACCTGCGCAGCCTGAACAAGTTTCTGGTGAGGAAGAAGTTCAAGATGCTCTCCCTTGGAACATTGCTGCCTTACCTCCAGCAGGGAGATTGGCTATGCTCCTTGGATCTGAAGGATGCTTATATCCACATCCTCATTCACCCCAACCACAGGCAGTACCTGCAATTCATGGTGGGGGGCAGATATTGCCAGTACAGGGTTCTACCCTTAGGCTTGGCCTCTGCCCCAAGGGTCTTCACCAAATACTTGGCAGTAGTGGTTGCCTTCCTCCGTCTCCAGGGGGTATTTGTCGTCCCATACCTGGATGATTGGCTCATAAAGGGAAGTATGGCTGCAGAGGTGCAGCAGGCCACCACATGCACCTTCCAAGTTCTGCAGCACCCTACCCTAAGTCCAACCTCCTCCTGACCCAATCTCTGGAGTTCATAGAGGCAAGACTAGACACCCAGGCAAAGGCCTTTCTCCTTTCGGACTGAGCCAACTGTCTAAGGGTGCGGGCCTCAGATGTACAACGCCCACTGTCCCTCAGTATCAGCTCTGCTCCTGCTGTGCCACCTTGGGCACATGGCCTCTACAGTCCATGTCACCCCAGATACCCGCCTGCACATGAGGGCCACACAGAGGTGTCTCCGAGACCAGTGGACCCAGGCCACGGGCCGTCTCCAGGACAGTTTTAATAACACACCAGTTGGCGGAATCTCTGACCTGGTGGCAAACCCCCCATCACCTCGAAGCTGGGATGCCCTTTCAAACCCCAAGCCCCCAGATGGTCCTCACGACGGACGCCTCCCTGTTTGGATGGGGAGCCCCACTGCGAAGAACTCTGCAACCCAGGCAGCTGGTCACAGGACGAGAGCAACCAGCAGATCAACCTCCTCGAGCTTTGGGCGATATATCTAGTCCTCTGAGCTTTCTGCCACTGCCTGCAGCACCAGTCAGTGCTAATCCAAACAGACAATCAGGTGGCGATGTTCGATGTGAAAAAGCAGGGGGCACAGGGTCTCGCACCCTTTGCTGAGAGGCTATTGCGCTGTGCTCCTACACAGTCCAGCAGGGCATACTCGTATGGACAGTATACCTTCCGGGCTGGGGCATCTCTCTTGCAGACAGATTGAGCAGGGTCCTCCAGCTGCATGAGTGGCAGCTAGACCCCAAAGTGGCCAACCACCTCTTCCGCCTCTGAGGGACACCATGGGTGGACCTTTTCGCCAGCCCGGACAACCATCAGTTGCCCCGCTTCTGCTCTAGGCAAGCCCACCCTTCACGGGTGGCGGCAGATGCATTCCTCATCCTGTGGTCAGAAGGTCTCATGTATGCCTTCCCACCCAAGCTGCTAATTGCCAAAATGCTGTTCAAGGCCCTCCGCCACAGGGCTGCACTGATCCTGGTGGCCCCTCAGTGGCCCAGGCAGCTGTGGTTCCCACTGCTGCTCAGGCTGGCAGTGGAGACTCCCATCCCACTGGGGAACTCCCCAGAGCTCCTTTCTTAGGAGGGGGGTTCTCTCCTGCACGCCAACCTAGGGTCCCTGTCACAGATGGCGTGGCTGCCGAAAGGGGTGGCCCTAGCCCCTTTCAACCTCTTGGTGAAAGTGGAGGAGATTCTGCTGGCCTCCTGTAAGGCCTCCACCAGGAAAGCATATGCTTTCAAATGGCGCAGATTTTCGGTCTGGGTGCACGGAGTGGACCCCTTCTCCTGCCTGGTGCAGCTTGTGTTGCAGTATCTCCTCCTCCTCTCACAATCTTGGTTCAAATCAAACTCTGTCGGAGTGCACCTCAGCACCCTGGCGGTGCATCACCACCTGGTGGATGGCAAACCCCTCTCGGTTCAGCCGATGGTGACCTACTTCTTGAGGGGTCTTCTTCGGTCCAAACCCCCCGTCTGACCTCTGGCGACTGAGTGGGATCTCAACATGGTACTAGCACACAGTTCATTCTCCTGCCCTTTGAGTCTCTGGCTACCTGCCATCTGCGATACCTTTCGTGGAAGGTTGTGTTCCTGGTAGCATTCACCTCCCCTCGCAGGGTGAGTGAGCTCTAAGCCCTAGTGGCTGAGGCACCATATGCCAGGTTCTACAAGAACAGGGTTGTGCTTTGCGCACAACCCAGATTCTTCCCAAAGGTGTTATCTTCCTTTCACCTCAACCAGGAGGTGGTACTGCCCACCCTCTTTCCAAGGCCTCACTCCAGTAGGCCAGAGACAGTCCTTCAAACCTTGGACTTGTAAGAGGGCGCTGTCTTTCTACATTCGGCGTACCCAGGGCCACCGGAAAGCTTCTCAGCTTTTTGTTTCCTATGACCCCAGTTGGTTGGGGGAAGCAGTGACCAAGAAGACACTGTCCACCTGGGTGGCAGTCTGTATCACTTTAGCCTATGAGCAGGCTGGGCTCCTGCTGGATGGCTGAGTCACGGCACACTGTGTCAGGGCTATGGCAGCCTCTGTGGCAAACCTGCACTCTGTCCCGATGCTGGACATTTGCCGGGCCACCATCTGGTCTTCAGTCCATACCTTTGCAGCCCATTACTGCCTGGAAAGGGAATCCCTTTGGGACAATGCCTTCAGCCAGGCCATGCTCTCTAATCTTTTTGGAGTCTAGGCAACTCCTACCCTTCTGTTTTCAGGCTACAGGAATGTTGGTTCCCATTGGACACGCAGGTCCTACAATTGCTACTGCTCACAGCTCATCTTGAGGGCGACCATGTTTTTCCCTATGGGTTTATGGTAGCCTGTAGCTAGTGAGTCCCATACGTGAAGACTGACTTCCTGCTTGTTCCTGGAGAAAGAGTAGTTGCTCACTGTAACAGGTGTTCTCTGGGAACAGCAGGAATCAGTCCTCATAACCCTCCCTCCTCCCCTTGGAGGTACTCTCTTACTTAAAAATATTTTCTTTGCCGTCTTCAGCTATGTCATTTAACAGAGCAAGATGGCACCCTTGGACAGGAAAGGTACGACACGTGTGGTGGCATCTCTCAGCATGCTTTGAAAACTGGGGGGATGCTTCTGCGAGGATTCTGTCTGCACCGATGTCACCCATATGTGAAGACTGATTCCTGCTGTCCCTGGCGAACACCTGTTACAGGTGAGTAACTGCGCTATCTGGATTTTCAGAAAGCCTTTGACAGAGTCCCTCATGAGAGACTCTTAGGGAAATTTAAAGACAATGTACTATTGTGGAGGCAAATATGCAAAGTGTCCCTTAGAGTCAGTGCTGACTCCTGGTGACAGAGCAGCTCCTGGATTTTCTTGGCAGTGTGGCCAGAAGTAGATTTCCAGGCCTTTCTTCTCAGGCAATGGAGGGTTAAGTGACTAGCTCAAGGCCACAAGGAATGCTATTGGGAATTGAACCTTTGTTCTCTTAGAAACTATATTATATTGTGGAAGAGGAACTGGTTAAAAGATAGAAAACAGATAGTAGGGCTAAATGGCCAATTTTCTCAGTGGAGGAAAGTGAATAGTGGCATACCCCAGGAATTTGTGCTAGGCCAGCTGCTTTTGAACATATTTATAAATGGGAGTGGAGGAGTAGGCTAATGGTTGGTTAGAGCACTGGCTTGGTAACCGAGACCAGGGTTTTATTCCCACTAGCACTCCTTGTGACCTTGGGCAATTCACTTAACCCTCCATTGCCTCAGAAGAAAGACCTGGCAATCTACTTCTGGTCATACTGCCAAGAAAACCCAGAAGAAGCTGGGTCACCAGGAGTCTGTATTGATTCAAAGGCACATGTTGCATTTTTTCATAAATAATCTGGAAATGGTTATAACAAGTGAGGTGATTAAATTTGCAGATGAGACAGAATTATTGAAAGTTGTTAAAACACAAGATGATTGTGAAAAATTTGGAGACTGGATGTCCAAATGGCAGATGAAATTTAATGTGGAGAAATGCAGTGTTATGCAATTAGAGAAAGAGAGTGCGTTCTCCACAGAAGGATACAGTCCAAGAACCAGGCGGAGAAGAAGGAGCAGGCCACACTGCGAGAAAACTTAAAAAGCCTTTATTGAGGACCCAACTTTAAAAAGTTTCGGCACTTGGCCTTCCTCATGGGTCTAAAAGCATAGATAAAACCAAAAGTAAATTATAAAACAGTACATAAATATAAACCAGAAAGAGTATCAATTAATAACACATCGGATAAAAGATAAAAATACAGGTACATTACTAACAACTGGTAGGAGGCCGTCTTGAGGAGAACGGCAGGAGTGCTACTAAAGCTCTTTCCCGTTCTATAACATAAAACATTCACATCCATTTAAAAGATAAAATAAAAAACAATGCAACTAGTACAAGAAAATGAAAATAAATTTATATATCATAAAAACATGAAATAATTGAATACAGCGGAACCTCGGTTTTCGTGATTAATCCCTTCAAAAAAGTCTAAAACCGAATGTATGAAAACTGAAGCAATATTTCCCATAAGAAATAATGTAAATCCAATTAATCTGTTCCAGACACCCAAAAATATTAACAAAAAATACATTTTATAGAGAATAACTATATTTTTACATACAGAAAACAATGAGAAATAAATATAAATGACTATTGAAATGGATAAATGAACATTTAACATCACTTTTACCTTTACTGAAGACGCTTGTTGGCATATGGAAGACAGTCAATCAGCAAGAGAATCAAAATAAAGAAAATCCCACTTCTGGCCACAAGATGGTGCTCCTTTTTCAACTGTACGAAAACCGAGACAATGTGCGAAAACTGGGACAAAATCTCGATGAAAAAAGTCAACGAAAACCGAATCGTATGAAAACTAGGGCATACGAAAACAGAGGTTTGACTGTATATGAAATAGATAAAAAAAGATACATTGCATATCATCCTAGGAGGAAAGGGGCATCATCATGGATCTACAGCATGGGGCCATTCTCTCTCAGATTTTGTTCACTAAAATGTGTCTTTGTCCCTTTCTATATATTATGTAATCTTTTATCTATGTATTTAGTTGTCATAAATATATTGAATTTATTTGGAAACCTGGACTTTGATAGCTTGATGGTAAATGAAGCTCATTTTAAAATTCTTCTAACGGTCTAATGACTAGCTCGTGGCCTGAAGACACAATTAAGTAAAAGCCAATTAAACAGAATAAAAAGTGATGATTTGAGAACCTTTATTCTGCATTTTAAACTTATAGTTAATGCCAGTAATAAGTGAAGAACATGATACAGTTTCAAACTTATGCATTCATAATAACACACTATAAAGTGCACTGAAGTAGACGTTATGGTATTGTGTGAGCTGATAATTATAATGGAACCAGGAAACAAGGAGTTGCATTGTAACCTTATTATCTAGAAAAAGTACTACTGGCTCCAGTGCATTCAAAATGAACATGCAAACAGTAAGCAACTACTATCTAGGAAAAAGATCATATAGCACATCTTACATTAATAAATCCTAATATGCAATGAGATGCTCTGCTGGAGTTCTGTCTAGAACATCTGCCTGTTGTCAGCATTCTGCCTATGTAATTCTGTCAAGCGTAAATTCACTGAAGAATAGTCGCGAACCAAATGCTGTTGTACAGGTGAAGCATTGCTCATCACAGGAACCAGTACAGGCATACAAATAGAATGCTGCTCCTAAGGCGACTGCTGCAGAGACCTTCGCAGGGTAATATCTGAAGAAGTGCCTGGCACTGCACAATAAGAACAGGAAATAGATGTGGCATCAGCTCTGTGCAGATTCTCCCAACCACAATGACAGGAAGAGTAGCACAGAGAACACAGATTTATTATGCTGTCCTCAGTATGTGCAAGTTTGTGCTATTCCGGGTTCCCTCAAAGGCAACCTGTCCACAGGCACATGTGCACCCTGAAATGGGGGAGACCTGTCTGACCTGGGAACCTCTAAGGATCATCTACTCTGTATCTGGATCTCTTGAACAACCATGCAGAAAGGTGGTGTCAGTCTGTAACTGTGCAAAGACATGCACGGAATTTGGCATCACAGTGCAGCTTGTGAAGTCTGCTGGGCCATAGCAGTAGAAACGAAGTCTCTTTAGCCTGGCTTGTTGACAGCGTACTAGAGCAATCTAGTCACTGCAATAGGTGATAGCCATGACTGTGCAATAAATACAGGACTCTGGGTTATGGTTGGGCCCAAAACAAATGAAGCAAACCAGAAGAAGGTCTCTTCTTTGAAGAAATTTCCAACATTAAAAACACACACACTACAAATTAGAGAAAAAGATAAGATTAAATACGTTGAACAGGCTTTACCAGAGTACAGAAAGAAAAATTTAAAAATACAAATTTGGGAAAGCTTTGTAGCATGTCCATTGAGCAGAGGAAACAAAACTGAGGCAATGAGGACTGCAGTGAACGGGAAGAGCCACACATGTTCAGAAGTTTACATCAATGAATTGTGTACCTGATTAATTCGTTCTCCATGGACAAGCAGGATGAGTCAGCCACACGTGGGTGATGTCATCCGATGACACTATAGATGGAATTGCTCTCCAATAGATCAGAAGAATCTGAGAGACTACTCTGAGCATGTGCCAGCCACCCCACCACAGTGCCCACCCTCTTCCTACCTCAGTCTCTTCTATCCGCCCGGCCATGCGAATGGATCCCTCTGCTCTCTTCTATTTATCTTCTTTTAATGCTACCTTCTTCTAGAGAACCAGTTAGGGTGAAACCAACACAAGGGCCTAGAGCAATGAGTTGAGAACCATCGAAGTGAGCTCCAGTCTCTCTCCTACACCTCCACTGTCAATGCATACAAACCCCCCAGTGGGACCTTGAGCTAGAAATCTGCTCAGAGCTGCAACCCGGAATTTATTCGGAGCTGCAAACCCTCTTGAGCAACCCGGGTGACTCTATCCTCTGCTATAGCTGGTTTCATGGACAGAGTGCCCTAATGCAACATGTGCTCTGTCCCATTCCTAGAGGCACAGCAGCTCCCAGGAGCAGGGCCCAGGTTCATGCTCCAGAATGTCCAGGGTTCATACCGCTGCAACCCTGGGACGAACCAGAACAAAGTAAATCGACCCAAGGAACGCTGACATGGTAATGCTCCTGATTGCAGTGATCCAAAGGTCTGTGTCTCCCACTGCACCTTCCAGATGGCCTATCAATATAAACGCTCCTCCTCTGCAGGGCCTACACCCCATACCCACTGGGTGCTTGCATTCCTCCTGAGCTCCCTTGGCTCCTCGAGCTTCCAGGGAATGCACACAATTATTTAAAAAAAGAAAAAAAAAGAATAAGACAGGAGAACAAGGGAGAATATTCATCTGAGATAGGGCACTTAGACACCATACCACTAATGGCTACAGTACAATGTCCTCCCCACAGCCGTACTGAGTAACTGCCCGTACTATGCTGTTTCAGGCATCCCACCTGCCAGTGGAATGGACAGAGGTTTCTAACCCTCCTCCAGGCCCTCTAACCGTACAACAGATGTACACACACACCATACACACACCCACACACACCCCACAGCTACACCCAAAATTGGGAGAACCCTGCCATGACCCTCAGGTCCTCAAGCAAGACGCATCACTTAAGGCCTTCAGATAGCCTCAACTGATTGCTGCACCTTGTGTGGGTTCAAAACAAACAAACCAAGAGCCCCAGAACCAACCAAAGGCATAGAGAGGGGCCCAGCCACACGCAGCATTGGGCGGTCCTAGGTCCTACCCCCAATCAACCATCAACCACTTTGATTGAAGGATAAGGTGGTATACAAAACTGTCTAAATAAATAAAATAAATCAATGGCCACCTAAACCCCATCAAATGTACAAGATGAAAGAGCCCAACCTGGGGATGGGTTGCATCCTGCAAATGTATGCTCCACTTCTTTCCTCATATGTAAGCCCCACTTCTGTATTGCATACGTCTGCGGCCCCTGCATAACAGAGAACCACCGGTCATCCTCCCCTCCAAAGGGAATGTTCCACAGTGGGACTGGGGAAGGTTGAAGAGATATTGATTCCTTGACAGTAAAGCCTGCCACTGCATCGCTCTGCGTCTGATCTAACAGAACACAGAAAATCCACATGACAAGCTGGACCAGACCAAAGGTCTCAGTGGCCCGCATAGTCCCCCAAAAGGCCAGGTGGTCCTGCTAGCAAACTTTCAGCCAGCTTACCTCAGCGGCCCTGCATGGTCTGGGGCTACATGCTATGAATCAGCTGCCTCCCTGGGTTAAACACAGCACAAGCCACAGCCTTGCTTCTGGCACCTGGAAGTTATTCTCTCTAAATATTCCAGCACAGCCATCAAGCTATCTAAACCACTACCTCCCCTGGACTAGTGGGACACAGTCTCCAGTTATTCAGCAACACAACCGTTACCAGTACTACTACTCAGCAATCGCTGTACAGGGCGCTACAAGACATATATAGTGCTGTGCAGAGACACGTGCAAGACTCTCTGCTCCCAAGGGCTCACAGTCTAGCCATCAATTGCCCAAGCGAAGCAACTCTGCGTCAGACCCCTGCCCTGGGCTCGAGGGGCCGCTAGGGATACCCCAAGACACTACCTTCATAGGGTTATCAATGGTACATGCACAGCTAACCAACTTACTCTGGTCAAGCCAAGGGAAGACTGACACCCTTGCACCGCATAAACATCTGCGTGGGTTAACTGAGCTAAGTTGACAGCTTCATCCTACCGCAGCACCAAATGGACTGTGAAGGCTGTGCAAATATAAAACCGTGTGCAGCCCTTCCTTCAGAGCCTTCTGCTGGGGAGTCACCCACGTGTGGCTGACTCATCCTGCTTGTCCATAGAGAAAGTGAGGTTACTTACCTGTAACGGGGGTTCTCTGTGGACAGCAGGATAAGTCAGTCACACAAACCCACCCAACTCCCCTCTTGGATGAATCTGCCTTACAGCTGAAGAACGGATTGAGGTAGGAAGGGGGTGGGCACTGTGGTGGGATGGCTGCCACATGCTCAAAGGCATCTCTCGGACTCTTCTGAGCTATTGGAGAGCAATTCCGTCCATAGCGCCATCAGATGACGTCACCCACGTGTGGCTGATTTATCCTGCTGTCCACAGAGAACCCCCGTTACAGGTAAGTAACCTCACTTTATTGTCAACAGAAAAAAAATTGATAATTGTATGTAAATGACCTGCTGAATTGCTGCTGAGTTTCAGAAATTTTGCTGCACCCTTTTTCCTCGAATAGCCTTAGAAAACTGGCGGCTGTGCTGTTAGGTGACTATCCTTGTTTCTGGGGGTTTTTTTTGCTTTTAGAACACCTTCACTTTTGCTTTACTTCTTAAAACCTTGGTTTTTGTATGTGCTATTTCAGAGATGCTGATCTTTTTTGGAGCCCTCCTGTTTCATTCCTCAAGCCACATTAACGTTTTCTTATTAATATCCCCAGCTATATTTGTTTTTTAGGTAACTTGGATAAGCACGAAGAACTGGAGGATCTGGTGGCCCAGTTTCTTGACGTAGAAGCCGCTATGGTGTTTGGGATGGGATTTGCTACCAACTCCATGAATATCCCAGCACTGGTTGGTAAGGTGAGACAATCATAAAAGCATTTGATTTATTTAAAGATATTTCTGTACTTCCTAAACAGAACCAGCTGTACTAAGCAGTTTCCACTGAATAAAACCCATGAAATATACAACAATATATAATAAACATACACCAGCCAAAGTTGAATGCGGATAGCTGGTTTTGGGTTTTGCTCACCTCTTTTCTCAGAATTTAAAGGCAAGTTGTATTCAGGCACAGTAATATTTTCCTATCCCCGGAGGGCTTACAGTATAAGTTTCTACCCGAGGCAATGGGGGGTTTAGTGACTCGTCCAAGATCACAAGCAACTGGAGAGGGATTTGGACCAGGCTTCTGAGGTTTTTTGTCCACTACCCTAACCGTTAGATTACTCCGGGCTGCCAGGTGGCCAGCACATGACTCTCCTATCTGTATATTTTTTAAAATTATAGATAATATTGGCCCATTTTTAAATCGCTAGACAGCCAGATATTTATATAATTAAGGGTGGGGATAGTAGTGGGGCAGAACAGAGGCAGCCCTAAAAGTGATCTCTTTAGCAGCGACATAGAGCTGTTATAAACTTTTACCACACAGAAAAGGGCTTCCGGAAGATTTCCCCAGAGGTTGAATGCATAGAAATATAAGTAGCGACAAGAAATATGTACTTTTACATGATCCAGGTATAGGCTTGTACTGAGGCGGAGTTTGTACAGAGTCGTGATTTACATGCAAGCATTTACACTTGCTCCTAAGCAGGTGTAAATGTCCACAGTTTCAATCTAGCCACAATTTTTACCAGTTTACCCCTGCCATTTTCTAAAGACACACAAGTACCTTTGTGCCTTTCTAAAATAAGCTAGAAATAGGCACCTACTTGGCCTCCCTACCTGGGTAACCTCTTATAAAATTGCCCCCTAAATGGATACGTTCTCTTTAGGCCTGGTAAATAGCAGTCCTAAACTAAACGGATACTGCCGGTATGATCACTGCACTTCAGATATATTCAATGCTGCGACCTATGCAGATAGTGATGCTGAATATATGCCTTCAGGGAATTCTGCACAACTATACAAGGCAGAATTTGTGCAAAATTCCACACTTACACAAAAATTTGCATTTGCTTTGCAAAATACTGCAGAGGCACCAGCATCAGCAAGCCAGTGAGGCATTAACTTGAGGCGAACAAACTTTAATGGTGTATGAGCCTGCCTCACAGTTTGCCTCTTCACAGCTGCGGGTGTCAGTCTTCCCTTGGCTTGATCAGAGTAAGTCAGTGAGCTGTGCATGTACCATTGATAACCCTATGGAGGTAGTGTCTTGGTGTATCCCTAGCGGCCCCTCGAGCCCACGGCAGGGGTCTGACGCAGAGTTGCTTTGCTTGGGCAATTGATGGCTAGACTGTGAGCCCTTGGGAGCAGAGAGTCTTGCACGTGTCTCTGCACAGCACTACGAGGGTTGCTATTTATATATCTCCAGGAACAAGCAGGAATAAGTCCTCACATATGGGTACGTCGGAACCGACGGAGCCTGCGCGGGAAAGCTCCCCAGCTTCCTAGAATGGAAGCTTTTGGGACCTCCCACTGCACATGCGCACTGCCTTCCCGCCTTCCTGAACAGCTCTCCTCAGTTTCTCTTTTTTCCGCGGAGCCAGCAGGTCGTGTATCCTGTCACCGCTGAAGAAATTGTAGTTTTTTGTTTTGTTTCTTTAGACCGCGTACCTGCCTTCCCATACCGATACCGGTATCGCCGGTCTTCCTTTTTCTTTCTTGAAAAATTATTTTCTTTTTCTTTTATTATTTTTCAGCACTTGGTCACTTCAGTTAGGCCTTCAGGCCTACTTGAATTCTCCACATGGAGAAGCCAGCCCCTGGATTTAAGAAGTGTACCAAGTGTACTGCTGTAATATCAGTCACAGACACCCATGAATGGTGTCTTAAATGTTTGGGGCCTGACCACTCCATTCCGGACTGCCCTTCCTGCTCCCAAATGTCTAAGCGTGGGCTGCAGAACCGGGCCAACAAATTCCATGTGCTGTTTGCTTCAGAGAATCCAACATCACAGTCATCCAGGTCATCATCTCCGGATGGATCTCAGGTAACCAAACCTTCTGTGGGCAAGTCCTCAAAGGGCAAATCTCCTTCAAAGCATCGAGAGGCTCTTAGTTTTGAGGACCCTGCCCCAGCCAAACAGCCCCGGCGGGAAGCTCTGCCTTCCAAAACGCCAATTCAGGGGCTACAGGTTGACATCGATGGCACGGCCTCGACAGATCACCTGTTGGACTGCTCTGGGGTACCGGCCCATACCGGTACCGACATCCAGGCAGCCGTGGCGTCTATGGGCAATACTGTCCAATCCATGCAGCAGGCCGTCATGGCTTTCATTAAAGCTGCAACGCCATCGGTACCGCTTTCAGCGGTTCCGGGCCCGGTTCCGGTATCGTCCGCCATGCCGGAACCCAGGCCTTCCTCTTCTAAACGCAAATCGGTACCGTATGGGCTTTCGCTCCATACCGCTTCCATACCCGGTACGCCCGATGTCGATACCGATCGGTATGCGTATCGTGCGTTGGAGGAAACTAGAGAATACACCGATTCCTCTGAGGATTTTGGCTCCTCTGATGAGTCTGCAGAGCTCTCCCTTGACCTTCCTGAGGAACCTTCTTCTCCAAAAAGGAGAATGTCTCCTCCAGAGGATTTGTCCTTTCAGGACTTTATTTTAGAAATGGCTAAAGGCCTTTCTATCACTACCTCCTCTGAAAGGGAACCAAGGTCAAAAAGGTTGGATATTTTAGGATACTCTTAAGTCTCCTAAAGAAGCAGTTACCCTGCCTATCCATGAAATCCTTCAGGAACAATTGATGGATTTCTGGGAGAACCCTTTAACTCTGTCTCCTTATTCCCGTAGGTTGGACACCATGTATCGGTCCCTCCTTCTCCTGGTTTTCAGAAAACTCAATTGCCTCACCACTCCATTGAGGTAAATTCTGCAATGAAAAAGAACAAGAGTACAAAAAGGCACTCATCTACACCACCAGGAAGGCAATGTAAGACACTGGACTCTTTTGGTAGGAAAATCTTCCAGGCTAGTATGCTTATAGCCAGGATTAATTCCTACAGCCTCTATATGGGCATGTTCCTAGGGGAACTTGCCAAGAAAGTGCGGCATTTTTCCCCCTTTATCCCTGAGGATAAACAGGAGGACTTCCTTGCTGTAGTGAAACAACTTTCAGATGTTTCTAAGTTCTCCAACAGAGCTGCCTTTGATTCCTTCGAGGGAGCCAGCAGAGCTTCTGGCATTGCTATTGCAGCCAGACGTCTGGCTTGGCTCCAGGCTTCTGATCTGGAACCCTGGGTTCTAGATGGCTTACGGAATCTGCCCTGTACAGGTGAGAACTTATTCGGTGCAGAGTGGCAAGTTAAAGCCACTCAAATGGACGCTGAAAATGCCACCTTAGAGAGACTTTCTAAGTCCACTTCTACTCCCACTAAGAAGAAGTCTTTCAAGAGGCCTTATTATAAGAAGGCCAGATATGCTTCCAATACTGGCCAGCAATCTTCTCAACCTCGTTTTGCGGCTAAACGTCAGCAAACGAAACAAGCAAGAGCAAAGCCTGCAGCAGCTACTGCAGCTCAACAGGCTCCACCCCCTCAGGGGTTTTGACTTGCCCCTAGAGAACTTGCCATTCCTGGTTCTGGACCAACCAGAACCTCTCACCATACCTGGAAGGTTAGCTCACTTTGCTCCCAGTTGGGAACAAATCACAACAGAGCAATGGACCCTCTCTATCATCCGAGAGGGTTACAAACTTCATTTCTCCAACCTTCCTCCTCATCACATGGTGAGACCCTTCAATTCTCCATCTCCTCTCCTAGCCCTGTTGGATCGGGAGATCTCTTCTCTGCTTGCCCAAGGGGCCATAGAAGAGGTTCCTCTTCATCAACAAGGGTCAGGTTTCTACTCCCCCTATTTTCTCATTCCAAAGAAGACAGGGGGATTCAGACCAATCCTAGATCTGAGAGAATTGAACAAATTTCTGTACAAGGAGAAATTCAAAATGCTCTCTTTGGGCATTCTCCTTCCATACCTTCAGAGTCAGGACTGGCTTTGTTCTCTAGACCTGCAGGATGCGTATACACATCTACTCATCCATCCATCCCACAGAAAATATCTTCGCTTTCTGTTCAGGGGAAGTCATTACCAATACAGAGTACTTCCCTTCGGTCTCGCCTCTGCCCCAAGAGTCTTTACCAAATGCATGGCAGTCGTAGCCGCATTTCTCAGAAGCATGGGGATTTTCGTATTCCCATATCTGGACGACTGGCTCATTCGAGCTCCAACTCAGTCGCAGGCCCAGATTTCCCTAGACCGCACAAGGAGCCTTCTGCAGTATCTGGGACTGGTGGTAAACCTTCCCAAGTCTCAACTCAGCCCTACTCAGTCTCTAGAATTCATAGGGGCCCGGTTGGACACCACCACTGCAAGAGCCTACCTTCCACTGGTTCGGGGTCAGCGTCTGCTGAGCTTGGCCTCCCAAGCCCAGTCCAGTACTCACTTGACAGCCAGGGAAATGCTACGCCTCCTGGGCCATATGGCCTCCACAGTACATGTGGTGCCCTATGCTCGTCTTCATATGAGAGCAGCTCAATGGACCCTGGCCACCCAGTGGACTCAGGCGTCGGGAGCACTCTCAGACCAAATACAAACCTCAAACCGTCTGTCTTGGTCCCTCCATTGGTGGATATCCACCAAGAATCTGTTGTTGGGGGCTCCCTTTCAGCCCTTGCTACCCCAAGCAACCCTCACAACAGATGCCTCCCAATTGGGGTGGGGAGCCCATCTGCTAACTCTCTCCACTCAGGGCACTTGGTCTCCACAGGAGGCCACCCTTCATATCAACCTCCTGGAACTGCGAGCAATTTACCTTGCCCTCAAGGTCTTCTGTACCCTCCTTGCCAACCTGACTGTCCTGGTTCAGACAGACAATCAGGTGGCCATGTTTTACATAAACAAACAAGGAGGGACGGGCTCTCTGTCGCTTTGCAACGAAGCTCTCAGATTATGGGCCTTCGCCAGAGAGCACCAAATTCATCTGCTAGCAGTGTATCTTCCAGGAGTTCAAAACTCTCGAGCAGACAGGCTCAGTCGAGTTCTGCTGCCACACGAGTGGTCCCTACACGTGGACCAGATAAGCAGAATCTTTCAGGAATGGGGGACCCCGGACATAGACCTCTTTGCAAGTCCGTGGAATGCCAAACTTCCCCGGTTCTGTTCCAGGACTCCGTGTCAGGAAGCTCAGGCCACGGACGCCTTTCTCCTCCATTGGGGTCAGGCGTTCCTATATGCCTTTCCACCCATTCCGCTGATTCCCAGGACTCTGTTCAAACTCCAGAGAGATCACGGCTCTATGATCCTCATAGCTCCACGCTGGCCACGCCAAGTGTGGTTCCCTCTGCTTCTACAGCTCTCCCAGGGATCCTCCCTGGACTTAGGAGCTGCACCAGACCTTCTGTCTCAGGAGGAGGGGACTTTGTGGCACCCAAACCCCAAATCCCTACATCTCCGAGCTTGGTTACTGAAGGCTTAAGTCTTCAAGACTTTAATCTTTCTCAACCTGTGAAAGATATCCTTCATGCCTCTAGGAAACCTTCCACGAGGCGGTCTTATGCTTTCAAATGGAAACGTTTTCCATTTGGTGTGCTCAGCAGGGCCTTGACCCTCTGGCACTTCCTTTGAATTCCCTCTTAGACTATCTCCTGCATCTTTCCAATGCAGGCCTTAAGACGAATTCTGTAAGAGTCCATTTAAGTGCTATTTCAGCATCCCTGAAACCTATAAATGGACAACCTATCTCCTCTCATCCTCTTGTTGCAAGATTCATGAGAGGCCTGACTCTCACTAAACCTCCCATCAGACCCCCCCCCGGTCGCATGGGATTTGAATCTAGTGCTTGGTCAGCTTATGAAGCCACCTTTTGAGCCGTTATTTTCTACCTCCTTGAAATTTCTTTCCTGGAAGGTACTATTCCTAATTGCAGTCACTTCCGCTCGCCGCATCAGCGAACTGCAGGCTCTAGTGGCTAATCCACCTTATACAAGATTCCATCATGACAAGGTGGTCCTTAGGACGAATCCCCACTTTATGCCCAAAGTGGTCTCGCCTTTTCATCTTAATCAAGAGGTATATCTACCTGTCTTTTTTCCGGCTCCTCATGCATCCAGTGCAGAGAGGAACCTTCATACTCTGGATTGTAAAAGAGCTCTAGCCTTTTACCTTAATAGGACTCAGCCACATCGAAAGTCTTCTCAACTTTTCGTGGCTTTTGATCCTTCACATTTGGGACTTCCAGTCTCCAAGCGTACACTTTCCAATTGGATTGCTCAGTGTATTTCCTTTACTTACCAGAGTAAAAACATTTTCTCTGGAAGGCCATGTCACAGCTCACAATGTGAGAGCCATGGCAACTTCTATGGCTCATCTGCACTCTGTTTCCATTGATCAGATCTGTCGAGCCGCTACCTGGGCCTCGGTTCATACCTTTACAGCCCATTACTGTTTGGACAAGGACTCCCGCCGGGATGCCTTGTTTGGCCAGGCTGTCCTCAAACACCTGTTCCATTCTTAGACAACTCCTGCCCACCTTCCCAGGATGGATGCCTGAGATCCATACGAAGATGGCGAACCCTTGGAGGGGGATCTCCCAGGCATCTCAGCTAGGGAGTCCCCATATGTGAGGACTTATTCCTGCTTGTTCCTGGAGATAGCACAGTTACTTACCTGTAACAGGTGATCTCTGGGAACAGCAGGAATTAGTCCTCACAACCCACCCACCTCCCCTAGGAGTTGTATCTTCTATCTATCTGTCTTCCTGTCCTCTCTCTATTGTCTCAGCTATAAACTCGAAACTGAGGAGAGCTGTTCAGGAAGGCGGGAAGGCAGCGCGCATGTGCAGTGGGAGGTCCCAAAAGCTTCCATTCTAGGAAGCTGGGGAGCTTTCCCGCGCAGGCTCCGTCGGTTCCGACGTACCCATATGTGAGGACTAATTCCTGCTGTTCCCAGAGATCACCTGTTACAGGTAAGTAACTGTGCTTTCTGGCCTAATAATGAAAAAATAAATATTTATGATCAAAATTGGTTTTATTGTTTTTCAAAATATTCTCCATGAAGATCAATACACTTTTGCATGCGTTTGAACCAATTTTCGAAGCACTTTTTCCACTCCGATTGAGGTAACTCCAAAACATGCGTTTTGAATGCATCAACCGCATCTTCGGGTGTTGAAAATCGTTGACCACGTAATTTGTTTTTGATGTGCGGGAATAAAAAGAAGTCATTGGGTGCCAAATCAGGGCTGTACGGTGGATGACCCATCAATTCGATGTTTTGGCCGGTCAAAAATTCCTTTGTTTGAGCCGATGTGTGAGAGCTCGCATTGTCATGATGAAGAATTATTTGCCGCCTCTTCAACTTTTTCCGAATTTCTCCGAAGACTTCTGGTAAACAAATGGTCGTGTACCATTCAGAATTGACCATCCTACGTAGCTCTAACGGCACTGTCGCCACATGACCGGTAATGCCGAAGAAACAGGCAACCATTTGCTTCAATGTGCTTCTTCCGCGAGCAACTTTTGTTGGATTTGGCTCGTCTTGGAAGACCCATACAGTCGATTGCTGTTTTGTTTCGGGCTCATATGCATAGATCCATGATTCGTCACCTGTGTAGATGTTATACACAGTCTTTGATGCACCTTGAACGTATTTTTTCAACATTTCCTTGCACCAATTGACATGAGCCTTCTTTTGAGCGTTTGTCAGATTATGCGGGATCCAATGTGAACAAATCTTTTTTACGGCCAAATGATCATGCAATATCTTATTGATGCTTGTCATACTAATGCCCAAAGATACCTCAATCTCACGGTATGTCACATGATGATCTTGCTTTATCAGTTCACACACAGCATCGATATTTTCTGGCACAACAACCGATTTTGGACAACCCTGACGGAATTCGTCCTGGAGCGAACGTCGACCACGATTTAATTCGTTATACCAGTTTTTTACAGTGCTGTAGGATGGTGCTTTATCGCCGTATAAAAAATTAAGTTCATCGATGCACTCTTGTCTTGATAAGACAAGTTGAACAGTTATATCAAAAAAAGAGCAGAGTGTACTATAACTTCACAAAGGAGGAGAAATCCGCAATTCAGAACCTCCGTAACAATAATTCCATCATAATCAAACCAGCAGACAAAGGTGGAGCATTAGTAGTACAGAACCGCACATCATACGTCACCGAGGTCTTGCGTCAACTTAATGACACACAATTTTATCAAAAAATCTATGATGATCCCACGCATAGCATACAACAACGGATTGATACACTTCTCTATATAGGTCAGAAAGCTGGTTATTTAACACCTAAAGAGAAAGCTTTCTTAACAGTTCCGCATCCTATAATTCCCACAATTTACATGATCCCCAAGATCCATAAGTCTCTGAATAATCCACCAGGACGTCTGATAGTCTCCGCCCTAGGGTCACTTCTTGAACCTATTTCTAAATTCCTTGATGTATATTTAAGACCTTTTGTCACTAAAATAGATTCGTATGTTCAAGATTCTACACATATCATCAACATTTTAAAAGAATTCCCACATTATCATAATCAATTGTTACTAGTAACCTTAGACATCAATTCCCTGTACACCAATATTCCCCAAAAAGCGGCATTAGATGTTTTAGCAAATACTCTTATTCAGAGACCAAAACCCATCCGTACACCCACATTCTTTCTGACACAACTGGCAACCATAGCAATGACTGAACTATTTTGCCTTCAAGGGCATTTTTTATAAACAAATTAAGGGAGTGGCCATGGGGTCTTCCATGGCCCCAGATGTGGCCAGTTTATATGTGGCTGATTTTGAAAGAAAGTATCTGAAATCACATCCTTTTCAATCTAACATTCGTCTCTGGAGGAGATATATCGATGATATCCTGGTAATATGGGAAGGTACAGAACAAACGCTTCTACAATTTTTCGAATGGCTTAATTCATTAGACTCTAACCTCCAATTTGATGGTTTATTTAGCAATAACCAAATATCATATTTGGATATTAAAATTAAAAAAGGAGCAACAGGATTCCTTACGGAACTTTATCGGAAACCTACGGATAGAAACACATTGTTACAGTATAACAGTTTTCATAATGCATCTCTGAAAAACAACTTACCAATAAGTCAATTCCTTAGAGTAAAGAGACTCTGTACTACAGAAGAGGACTTTAAGAAACATGCAATAGATATGCAACACAGGTTTCAGCAGCGTGGTTATCCCAAACGCTATATTAAGGAGGCATATCATAGGGCGAGCACTACAGATAGGGCATCATTGCTAAATAAAAAAGAACGCAAAAAACAAGATAGAATTGTGTGTTCTCTGACTTTCACCAATTACACAAAAGATATAACTAACATTTTAAGGCAACAATGGGATTTACTTTCACCTTTACTACCCTTTGTAACTAAAAACATTATGGTAGCACACAAACGAAACCCAAATTTGTCTGATTTGTTAGTCTCCTCTGCCCTTCCGTTGTGTAAACCCATCTCGACATTAAGGGGACATTTCAAATGTGGCGGATGTTCAGTCTGCACTCATGTTCTCACAACAAAAGAAGTATTCACTCATCCTGTTTCACATCACAAAATATATTTACAGTCTTTCACTAACTGTAAAACGGAGCGTGTGATCTACGCAGTAATATGTCCCTGCAATTTACTTTATGTAGGGAAGACTAAAAGACAGGTGCATACAAGAATAGTGGAACATAGGAGCTGTATCCATAGAGGAATACCTGACAAACCCCTGGTAGCCCATTGGAAAGAAAAGAACCACACCATTAGTGATTTAAAATATTTGGTGTTAAGAGTAGTCTTTCCAAATTGGAGAGGAGGAGACATTGATAGGGCATTATTAAAATTGGAACAAAGGTACATTTATGAATTAAACAGTTTAGAGCCCAAGGGGCTAAAGCAGGAATTTGATCTTTCCGTTTTTTTATAACCCACTTTCTCAACACATTTTTTAACACAAATTTATTTGGTAATTATGGGTGTCCCATATAATAATTTTTCATTCAACTGTTATTCCATATGAATCCCACACACACACATATATTTATCATTCATTTCTTTATTTTCAGCCATTATTTACCCAATAGGTGACTTGACAATCATTTTTCATTATTGGCTTTATTTTATATCAAAACCCTCAGGTTAGATTACTAAGTGACATGATCTAAACGTTGTGTTCAACATCCAGAAACTCTGCTCTGTAATTTGACTCTGACCACGCCCCCCTTTTTTTGGCGCGATTCTCAGCGTCTTGAAATTCTCAGTGTCTATCTCGGCTAAGCCTTTTCAATTCTCTTGGAGTTAGTGCTGCTTGTTTACTCACTCTGATTGGCAAGTTTTTAACCCCTCTGGTTCATACAATCCTGCTGTAAATATTTCTTTTACCATATGTCTCTCCTTTTTTTGGCATGATTTCCAGCATTTAACAACACTCAGGGTTTATCTCGACTATGTTTTTCTCAATTTTCTCGGAGGTATCTCTCCATTTATCTCACTGTTATCTGGTCAGTTACATTACATGTCTGTGAAACAAAGGCATGTTACTCATGACATCTTGACCTGACTGCTTGAGTTAATATGTGTGCATGGAAATGTGAATTCCTATGTTTGCAAACACTTTGATAATATATTCTTAGTCTTTTGTTGGGCACCTAATGTGTTCATCGCTACAAACTCCATGTCTTCACTTCATCCGTTTGCAAAGACTTCTATCACACAATTTTGTTTCTCCGGTGTGTATTTGCTATATCTAAATGGTTCATGCTGCTTACTCCATGACTGCACTTTATTTGTATCGTTTTTTAAACATTGGGGTTGCTAACCGGTACAAGTAGTTCCCCTGCACTGAAGGGCTTGCCATATCTCTCCGTAGAAATTCAGTACGTCCCTATTAACCAGGAGAAATTGCTGCTTCTCATTATCGTTATTTTCTTTTGTCAGTGACTATTGAAATTCATTACATCAGCACAATTCTGCAGGACCGTGATTTTTGTGTCAAAGATTCAATTTGGGGCTGTGAGTAGCGGAATAATCCATTTTAAGGTTCCTACTAAGCATTAAGTATTTTGAAATCCAGTTTTAATTATTTATTTTTTTAGTCCGTTGTTTTTAGCACATTAACCATGGTGTCCACATATACATTTATATAACTTATAGCTTATATATGGATTTTAATTTCTTTGGGACCTCAATTTTATGGCAACAGTTATTTATTTATCAATTTTAACCACTCTCCATATTTATTGTGATTCTGCCGTCTAACTTAATTTTATTCCATCTCATGCCCTATATGTTCGTATTGGGTTTTGATCTTCACGTCTAAGTTTAACTTATTGTATTTTCATTTGGGCATTCCACAGTCGATGCTTTGGCAATTTGCCCCTTTCAATTTCACCGTCTGAAGATTTGCTGTTGTGTGCGCGTTAAGTGAGTATGATCATGACCCTTGATTCACTTAACTCAGCTACCACAAAAAGTTTTTATATAGTTTAGTTTTTTATGTTTATTCAATCAATTATCCGTTTTAACTCTTCTTTTGCCCTGCGTCTTTATACAACACTGGTTTAAGAAGTCTGTGCACAATATTATTTATTTATACACATGTTTGTACATGTTCCTCATCAGTTTGTTTTAATCATATCACATTTATAACTGTTTAGTGACCTTATTACAATTTAATCGTAATTGGTTATTAACAATTTGTATATATGTTTTTAATTATTTATTATCTTATTCCATATAATTTTTAACCTTTGACTATTGTATTATCTTGCAAGTGTTTGTTGATTTAATCATTTGATCAGAGCATTATAAAATTTGGAAACGTTTTGATTAATGCTATCATCTCTATCTTTACCATGCCCGGTTAGCTTTAATTTTGTTTTATCAACATTTTTTTATTATCATTATTATTTTCATGGTTTCTTGTCAAGTTTTATGTAATTGTTTTTTAATATCCTGTATTTATTTGTTTTATCTTTTATAAGTTATATGACCCCCTGAGGAAGGCAACCTGCCGAAACGCGTTGGGGATACCAATAAAAGCGCTTGTGTCATCATTACTCTTGCTCTGTGTGTTTCCTCTTGTCTTGATAATCCACGTCAAAAGTTATGAAAAATAATCGCACGAAAATGTTCACGAGTTAATTCCATTTTTCTCCCGAGATGAATTTTTCAAGTTACTGTGAACAACAAATCGCGCTCAAATGATAAAATGTTATGAATAAGGTTATGTTCAACAATGTCAGTGTTCCAATGGAACCATTTCAGTTTGTTCCTTTGGCTGCTATGATTACAATGCAGGCACTCCGACATTTTAAAAAGGTAAATGGAAGAGCTTATTGCTAGAGACAGAAAATACTTCTGTTTATATTCTTAAAATGTCAACAGTGCTGGTGACTGAAGCATAGCACAGCCTGGGGAGCAAAGGAAATGCTTCTGCGGCTGTGTTAGAAAAAAAAAAATCTTCTGTAAGTCAGACAGAGGAGGTGATTGACTGATGGTGAGTCCTGTGAGTGGAGATTTACTGATGGTGAGTCCTGGGAACTAGAGATTGGCTAATAAGATGAATGCTAGGGTGGGAAAGGGGGTAGAAAATGGCTGATATGGTGCGTGCCTTGGGGGGGTGGGGGATGGCTGATATGGTGAGTGCCTTGAGGGGGTGGGGAATGCTGAGTGCTAGGGATTGGTTAATGGTCAGTCTTGAGGGGGCTGGGAGGCTGGAGATGGGCTGATGGTGAGTATGGAGGGACTGGGGCTGGAAATAGAGATGGGCTATTGGTGAGACTGGGGAGGCCGGGGCTGGGGATGAGCTGTAGATTGGCTGATGGTAAGTCAGGTGGACAGGGCCAGCCTACCCACTAGGTGGCCACCTAGGGTGGGAGAACCTTGTTGGCAGCACACCCTGATTTTTTTATAGCTGTGCCTTTCTGCTGCCTCTTTTGTGCCTGTGGCAGGCCATGCACTTTGGTACAAAAAACATGGCCTGCCACTTGTGCACCCCTCTGACACACCTTCCTGTCAGAGAGGAGCAGTGTGTGCGTGGATGCCTATGCGCATGGCCTGCCATGGGCATGAAAACGGCAGCACAAATCTGCCGCCTTCAAAACTGAGTCGTTCCACTGCCCCTGCCCCGCGCCTGCCCTGCATGATAAGAAGATGGATTCGGGGGGGGGGGGCAGCATGGTCGGGGCTTCTGCCTAGGGTGGCAGAAACCCTTGGACCCGCCTTGCTGGGAGGGGCTGGGGCTAGAGCTGGACTGATGGTGGGTCTAGGAGGGGGGTTGAGGCTAGAGGCTCATGGTATATCTGAGTGGGGACAGGGCTGGGGCTGGAGGTGGGGTGATAGAAAAGTGGAGATATGTACCTGGAAATAAAGGAGGAGAGGTAAGGGAGAAATAAGGGTAGGTATAAAGGTAGAGGAGAAAGGAAGGTGAGGAGAGTATGCAAATGAGGGACAGACAGCAATAGGGATCTTGCTGAAAATTAGAGGGAGAGAAACTGGGGGGCAGGGAAGACTTTGGAGCTGGTGCGAGAACTGTGATTGGAGCTAGAGAACCAAAGAGACAGAATTTCAGATCTAGAGGAGGAGCTAGGCTTTTTAATGGGCGCATTCTGTGAAATTCCGCATGTTAATTTTTTATGCAGAATTTTAAAATACTGTGCACAGATTTCTAAATATTTGCACAAAATTTTACATTTTTTCCATAGAAGTCCCCCTAGTCGTATTTGTATTAATTTAAGCACAGTGCTAGCACTTAAATTAAGGAGTTGACCAGCTTAATATTGACCCCCGGCATAGCATACAATACCAAAACAAATAACCAGTCCTGCTGAGAGAAATGAACCATCCTAACTCTACTACCTGACACCAGCCCACATAGATCCAATTGTAAAGACAAGTGAATATCTGCTAGCTTTCAGAACATAAAATATTAATTCCTTGTCGACTTGCTAGACCAGTCCAGACAAGTGGGGTGTGTTCCCCTACCAGCAGATTGGTGGAGGCAAAGAACCTATGAAAAGCCCAGGTTTCAATGACATCACTCCCATGCCTCTGTTCACGTCAGCCACCAGAGATCCCTTCAGTATTTCTTTGTCTCCAGCAGATGGTAAATGGATTTTCTCTTCTCTGAAGAAAATCTGAAGAACTGAGAGAAAAAGACTGATAAAAATATTTGACAGACCACTTTGAGGGTGATTTCTCACTTGAACATGTTGTGAGAGGTTCCACTAAACTGCAGTCTTTTCAATAACCATAGGAGGAGGGAACATTGGTTCAGCTCCATGCTCTTATTATGATAAGTCTGTTGAGCAGCCACAAAATTGGAAGGATCTGGGAGAGTGCAGCAGCCTCATACAACTTTGGCGCCCCCTCCTTCCTCCTCTGTCCACTCTGCTCTCTCCCAAAGATCACAGAAGGCTCTCAGAGGGATCTGCCTGCCAGCCATCTTAAACGCAGTGCTGCTAAAGCAAGTAAAACGGTTTGCTGGGCGTAGAGCTGAGCCCAGCATGGATCCTCTGCTAGGGGCTGTCAGGGGATGACTACCAAGGCTTGACCTCATCATTGTCCTTGTTGGGGGTTCCTGATTCCATCTGTGTGGGATGTAATTAGGGTAGACTGCTGACTACCGCTGGTGTAGTGTGTGGGTTTCCTGCCATTTTCTGCATTTATTAGTGCTTTCTCCTCTTGTGCGTGTTCTGCCTAAGCAGCTCCAACATGCGCTTCTAACTGTAACGCACATTGCAGTAAAAGCGCAGTCAATGCATGCCACACTTGAAATGCAGTTAACGCACCTTTGGGCCACCTATAGCCTTGGCATGCGCTGTTGAGATACTTGCCTTAAGTCTCTGTCATCTTCTAGGAAACATTTGACCTGTGGCAAGCGAAGTGCCTCATCTCTGGATTCTGGGCTTTGCTCTTCTTGCTTGGCAGTTTGTTGTCCCTGGAGGGCCTGCCCCCCTTCTTTCAGTCGGGGGGATGTGATTAGTCCAGTCTTCTCTGCCTCAGGGCAGGAGATGATGGGTGGTGCTATTGTTAAGGATATCCAGCCGGCCGGAGAATCCGGCAACTGTGCTGTGAGCCACTCATCGTCCTCTAGGGGGCTCTGTGGTGGCTGTGCCTCTAGTGTTTGGGGCCATGTCCAAAAGGAGAACTTCCAGACTCTGGATTTTCCTCCCCAGAATTCTGAAACTTTTGCGGCAGACATGCTCCTTCTGGCTTGAAAATTCAGACCCTGCGACCTCTGTGTGCCCCTGGGCGCAGTCCTAGTGCAGGGCAGCCAGAGAGTGGAAGCCCTGTCTGATTGCCTTTGACTAAGTGCCCCCTAGAGATGGGAAACAGCTGGCACTGTCTGAGATTTTGACTGTCACTTGGATTCAGATGGCTTCGTACTGGGCTCCGATGTGGATTTAGAAGTACTGTATTCTTGCATTCAGAAGATTGTGAAGAGGCTGGAGTGATCCATCTATTCCAGAAGGAGGAGCTGATGGCGTTGATTGCCAGGGTTTCGTCTGCCATGAACTTGATGGATGCTTTTGGCACGGAGCTGGAGCGGAAGGTGTACCTGCTCCTTCAAGGTGTGTGAAAATCCACTAATGTCTTCCCGTTTTCAAATCTGATCAAGGATATGATCTGGTCTGAGTTGGACTCTCTACCTAATGGGTTAAGGGTGTGGAAGAAGATTTCTGCTTTCCCAGAGGAGTGTGTTGAGTGATTTTGCATTCTCAAGGTACATGTGCAGGGCACGGCAGTTACCAGATGGACCGCCATTCCTGTGGAAGACGAATCGGCCTAAAAGGATATTCTGGACAGTTAGGTGGATTCGTGGTTGAGCCAGTTCACCATGGCAACAGCTATTCTGCAGCTGGTGGTATGTGCCAGCCTAATGTCTCAAGCCCTGCTCCAGGGGATTCATTCTCTTCCACCGGATGGTACTTTCCTCTTTTGGAGTCAGCTGTGGCCTTCTGTTCTGATGCCATGTATGATCTGGTACGTTTGGGGGCTGCAGATGGTGCCCTAATGATGATTTCACAGCATTGAATTTGGCTCCAGCACTGGACAGAGTGGACACATCTTCCAAATCTCGGTTGGCCTGACTGGTTTTTAAGGGGAAGCTTCTGTTTGAGCAGCTTTAGAGAAGCTGGTGAAGGGGCTGGGTGAGAGAAAACCTACCGCTTTCTGGAAGACAGGTCCAAGGGGCCTGTGAAGCAGGCTGATGCCCCTTCTTTTCAGTCTCTGCCCATCCATCAAGCGCGTGCTGGCCAGATTCCCGGAGGTTTCGGGACTCTCGACGATATCGACCTGGAAAAACCTTTCTTCCCCTTGGCTTCTGGAATTCAAGCTCGTTCTCAATCCTTTCGTGGAGTGTGTGGGCCCAGGGACTCTGTTCCTTTCAGAGGAGGGTCCTCCCAGGCTGTACAATGAAGGTTTTGGGGCTCATTCCCTGGTTCCTCCAGTTAGAGGCAGGCTTTGCCTTTTCTTTCATGAATGAGTTTGGATTCCCGAGGATCGCTGGGTGCTAGACACAATTCAGTTTGGCTATGTCCTGGAATGCAAGGAGCCGATTCCGGATGCCTTTGCCCTCTCCCCTTGTGGGTTGTGATCAAGTGCTTCTGTGCGGATTACTTTGGACACATCGCTATGCCTAAAGGTGGTGATGCCCCTCCTGAGCGTGGCAAGGGCAGATACTCCATCTATTTCATGGTGCCCAAAAGGATGGTTCCTTCTGGCCCATTATGGACCTCATAAATAGTACTGAAATGCAAAATTGACTGAACGACAATAATGTCAAAGAATGTAAATAACATATCATTGTCAATATGCTATACTCCCCTCGGATAATGGTATCCCCCCCCCCCTCACTTGTATCTGTTCAATGTACTCTCCACGTGTTTGGTGTAACCGCTTTGACCCGGCGAAAAGCGGTATATAAATATGGCTAAATAAATAAATAAAATGAGGGTTGATGAGTACTCGCGTGTCCTGTGCTTCCAGATGGAAACCTTGCACTCTGTGATACAAGCAGTGCATCGAGGAAAGTTCTTGGCATCTCTGGATCTCGCCGAGGTATATTTTCATATCCCGATCCAGGCAGATCAGCAAAAGTCTGTGTGTTGCCATGCTTGACTCACTATCAGTTCGTTGCCCTCTCTTTCGGACTTTCCATCGCCCTGAAAATGTTCTCCCAGGTCCTGGTGGTGGCGGCTGCGGCGCCAAGGAATTTTTGTCCATCCCTATCTGGATGACTGACTCATCCAGGCCTGTTCCCTTTCAAAGTTGTCTCGGGTAGCATCTCGATTGGGGTCCTTTTTTGGAAATCCTCAACTGGGTAATCAGTTGGGGAAAGAGCCAGCTGTTGCCATCCCAGCTTCTGGAGTCCCTGGTAGCACATTTCAACACTCAAGTGGACAGAGCTTTCATGCTGGAGGAGAAGGTCAAAAGTCTGTTGGATTGCCTGGCGCTGTGCTGTGTGCAGGAGGCTTCCAAAGTCTGGGATTATTTTCAGCTCCTTGGATTGATGGTGGCAACCATAGAGATGTTGCCATGGTCTTGTGTGCTCAGATGCAGTCCCTCTAGCTGTCCTTCTTGACTCTGTGGTCCCTGAGTGTTTCTGGACAATGCCACAGCAGTGGCTTATGTCAGTTGGCAAGGCGGCACAGAGTGCCAGGGTAGCTATGGAGATGGCTCTCCTGTTTGCCTGGGCAAAGAAGAACCTCCTAGCCTTGTTGGCTCAGCACGTTGCCTGAGTGCATAGTGTGGAAGCAGATTTCTTCAGCTGGCACTCTGGATCCTAAAGCGTGGAAGTTGTCAGGAGGCATTTCAGTTT
Source organism: Ichthyophis bannanicus (assembly GCA_033557465.1). NCBI lineage: Eukaryota > Metazoa > Chordata > Amphibia > Gymnophiona > Ichthyophiidae > Ichthyophis > Ichthyophis bannanicus. Next base: position 105,883,001 of record CM066033.1, read on the forward strand.
CTTCTGCGCCACTGGGGTCTCCCCAAAATGGATCTAATGGTGACCTGCTCCGATACCAGAATTTGCCGCTTCTTCAGTCTCTACCCAGAGATGAGGTCCAAGGACATCAACTGCCTGTCCCAGCTTTGACCAAGTCAGCATTGCTGTACATATTTCCTCCATGGCTCTCCTCCCCATTTCCTCAGCCTGCAACCTTGGGGTCATCTTTGACTCTACTCTCTTTCTTTAGGCGCATCCAACGGATGGATAAAACCTTCCGCTTCTTTCTCTATAACATTAGCAAAATTCATTCCTTCCTTTCTGTTCACACTATCAAGACTCTTATCCACTCACTAGTCACCTCCCGCCTTGACTATTGTAACATGCTCCTTGCTAGTCGCCCTCTGAATCATCTCTCTCCCCTTCAATCTGTTCAAAACTCAGCTACACTGCTTATCTTCCACTAGTGTTGCTATGCTCATGTAACCCCTCTTCTCAAGTCACTTCACTGGCTCCCTATCAGTTTCTGCATCCAGTTTAAACTTCTCCTACTGACCTAGAAGTACATTCATTCTGAGGCTCCTCGCTACCTTAACTCATTATCTCACTCTGCACCCCTCCTCAGAAGCCCTGTTCCTCTGGCAGATCCCTCTTATCTGTGCCATTCTCTGCCACTGCCAGCATTCATTCCATCTTACTACTTCATATGTCCAGAACAAACTACCTGAGTCTGTACGCCGGGCCCTTTCTCTAGCCCTATTCATATCCAGGCTAAAAAAAACCCTCTTTGAAACCACTTTTGAATTCTGATGCTCCTGACTGTCTTGTCCACTACTTATGTGTGTCCTACCATACTCTAGTCCCCAGTTTCACTATGTGTTTTGTCTTGATTAGATTGTAAGCTTTGATGAGCAGGGACAGTGTCTTACATCTATATGTACAGTGCTGCGTATGCCTTATAGCGCTACACAAATGATTAGTAGTAGTATTTGTTCTGGTGGCACAGAATTGGATGAGGAGAGCATGGTCGGAGACCCGATGCGACTCCTGCAGGCACCTCTTCGGTTGCCTCCATCTCAGGGCCTATTAAGTCAGGGACTGATTGGCCTGGAGAACCTGGTTTCCTCCTTGCTTATGGCTTGACTCTTGAAAAGAGACAGCTAGTGTGTAAGGGCTACTCTCTAGCTGTGGTCTCCACTCTGCTCAGAGCTCGGAGGTGGTCTACCAAGCTAGCATATTTGCGGATCTGGTACCTCTTTGAACGATAGTGCAGCACTCAGCTGTTGGCTCCTGAATCAGCCAAGGTGCCCTCTGTTGAATGTTCAGGTGGCATCTTTGGCCTGTTTCTGAGGTCCGGTGGCTGATAAGTCTCTAACCTTGCACCAGATGTATCACGCTTTCTCCAGGGGGTTTGTGTCCTCCCTTCTTCTCTATGATCCCTACCTGGGATCTGTCTCTGGTGCTCAGGGGCCTGATGACGTCATCTTTTGAGCCATTGAAGTGTGCTGTTTTAAAGGAGTCGACACTTAAGATGGCGTCCTTGGTTGCGGTTTGTTACGCAAGGCAGACTTCCGAGCTGTAGGCTCTGTCTTGCCGAGAACTTCATCTGTCTTTTCAGAGGAAGCCATTTCCTTTCATCCTGTGCCTTCCTTCTTGCCCAAGGTACTTTCTCCTTTGCAGATGAACCAGGGTGGTCTGCCTGCCTGCCCTCCTTCTCTAAGAAGCAGTGTCGGGGAAAGGATAAGGATCTTTGTCTTTTGGATGTTTGGAGGGTGCTTCTCTGGTACAAATAAAGCCGCCTTTTGAAAAAATAAGTATGTACTATGTGCCAGGCTTACTGGGGCAATGAAAGCAAGGAGACCAAGCTAGTGTTCCCATCATAAGGAGGCAGACCCGAGGCAGAGAGAGAAGAAAGGAACAGGGGAGAAAGAAAAGGAGGGGGGAGGGGGAAGGGATACAGGGGGAGGGGGAAGGGAAAAGAAGAAAGAAAGGTGGGAGGGGGAGGAGGAAAGGAAAGAGGGAACAATTGGAACAACTAAAAAGTAAAAAAAAAAAAAAAGCATAAAAAAACTGATTGAGAATCCTATAAAAACATAAAATAAAAATAAAAACAAATAGTAGTAAAAATAAAAACCAAAACAAAACAAGTGATAATAAAAAAGAATGAGTGAGTGTATATAAGAACATCATTAAAACCCTATATTAAGAAATCAAATTAAAATCCAAAATCAAAGGAGTGGAGTGGAGGAGTGGCCTAGTGGTTGGGGCAAGGTACTTCAGGCCGGAAGGTCGGGGGTTCAAATCCCACTAGAGGACAGCAACCTTGGGCCGGAAGGACTGGGGTTTCTGGTCCCACAGGTGCTCCTTGTGTGGTCTTGGGCAAGCCACTTAACCCTCCATAAACCATGTTCCCTGTAAAATAGTTATCGCCAAGTTATAATGCCCTGTTCAATGTAATTTCAGTTTGTTCAATGTAAACCGCACTGATGCAGAATAGCGCGGTATATAAGAGAATATAATAAATAAAATAAATAAATAAATAAAAAGGAAATAAATACACATAAGACCAATGTTAAAACCTTATATTAATAAAATCAACCATGGGATACCATATAACCCATCGAACTCTAGGATAACCATAGGGGGGAGGAAGGGGGTGGGAAGGGGGGTGTGGGAGGGAGGGGGGAAGAGAAAAGGGATGGAGAGGGGGGTAAAGAAAGGGGGAGGGAAGGGGGCAAAGAAGGGAGGAAAAGGGAAGGGAGGGGAGGGGTGGAGAAGGAAAAAGGGAGAGGGGGAAAAGGGGGGAAGAAACGAAGGGGAGGGGGAGGGGAAGGAAAGGGGGAAGAGAGGAAGGGGCAGGGGAGGGGGAAAAAGAAGGGGAGGAAAAGTGTTTCTCTAAAACTGCATTTGATTTTTTTAGGTTTTGAATGTTTTTACTATTTTTGAATGTTTCCTTATTATTTTTGTTTTTATAAGATTGCGCCCATTGTGTTTTTATGAAATATTAATTTTTGATCATGGATGGATCCTCCTGACTCCTGTTTTTATTACACATTTTTAGCTCTGTCCTTGCTGCAAGGCCCCTTTCCCTTCTTTTCTTCCCTCTTTTTCCTCTCTTCTCCCTTCCCCCCTCCCCCCATATGCCCATCCCCCACTCCTCCCCCTCCTTCCCCATCCTTCACCCCCAACCTTCACCCTTTCTTCCCCCCCCCCACATCCCCTTCCCCCCCTCCTTTTCCTCTCCTTGCCTTCCCCCCCTCCTTTTCCTCTCCTTGCCTTCCCCCTATGATTATCCCTAGAGTTCAAAGAGTTATATAGTATCAAAAGTGACTTCATGGCTCTGGGACAGAGGGTGAAGCAGTTAGATGCACAGGTGGTGTTCTCTTCAATCCTCCCTGTTGAGGGTAAAGGCCAAGGCAGAGAGGCTTGCATCCTGGAGATGAATGCATGGCTGCGTGGATGGTGTCATCGAGAGTGTTTTGGTTTCCTAGACCATGGGATGCTGTTCCAAGGGTTGCAGAGCAGAGATGGCATCCATCTGTCCAAGAAAGGTCAACGCATCTTCAATAGTAGACTGGCTAATCTACTGAAGAGGGCTTTAAACTAGATTTGTTGGGGATGGTTGAAGAAAGCCCCCAGGTAGGTGATAATTAAATACCTTTATGGAAATGGGTAACAGGGGTAACATATGGAAAGCAGTGTGTATAAATGCCCGTAGCATGGGAAATAAGATCCCTGATGTTGAAGCTTTGGTAGGAGTGGCTGACTTGGATTTAGTGGCAGTTAGAGAAACATGGTTCACAGAAAACCATGATTGGGATGTAACTATACCCGGCTATACTTTATTCAGAAAGGACAGGGTAGGAAGAAGGGGAGGAGGAGTGGCACTATATGTACAAACTAATATTAAAGCTTTGGAATTACAGAGCTTAAAATGGAGAGAGGAGGCATTGTGGGTTAAACTAGAAAGAGGGAAAGAGAAATCTATTTGCATTGGTGTGATATACAGACCTCCCTCACAAGAGGAAGAGGTGGACAGAGTTAATTGAAGACATACGCAGCATTGCTAGGAAAGGGGATGTGCTACTGATAAGAGATTTCAATATGCCAGATGTTGATTGGCACATTCCTGCTGCAGTATCATCTAGAAGTAAGGAGATCCTGGATTCTCTACAGGGAGAATTATTCAGGCAATTGGTAACAGACCCCACACGTGAAGGGGCCATACTGGACTTGGTGCTTACCAATGGTGAAAGTGTTTCTGATGATGTAGTGGGAGATCATTTTGCATCCAGTGCTCACTAGCTTGGTATTAGGACTATGGCTGTTAGAATCCATTCAAAGGTGAGGATCTTAGACTTTAGGAAGACTAACTTTGCCAAAATGGGGCCAATACCTCAGGGAATCATTAGTGGGATGGGAACAGCTGGGGGATGTAGAAAAACAGTGGGCAAAACTGAAAGGGGATATTTAAGGTCAACCAACCTTTTTGTTAAAATGGTAAATAAAGGTAAAAGGAAAAGGAGACCTCTATGGCTTTCGAAAGAAGTAGCTGAAAAGGTGAAGAAAAAGAGGGAGGCCTTCATGAAATATAAGAGATCACAGAGAGAGGAAGGCAGGCACCTATGTTTGGAAAAAACTTAGAGAAGCTAGTAAAGTAGTCAGGAAGGCAAAGATTCAAAAGGAGTAGGAAATAGCCAATGCAATAAAATGGGGGGATAAGACATTTTTCAGATATGTTAGTGAGAAGAGGAGGGGCAAAAGTGGTATTGTCAGACTCAAGGGTGCAGGGGAGGAATATGTAGAAGCTGATAAGGATAAAGCGGAATTGCTTAACAAATATTTCTGTTCTATGTTCACAGATGAAGAACCAGGAGCAGGATCTCAGAAAACATTCACAAACAGGAACAGAAGCGAGGGACATCTTGAACAATTTTCAGAAGACGGTGTTCATGAGAAACTAGCTCAACTTAAAGTAGACAAAGCGATGGGACCGGATGGGATACACCCGAGAATACTGAGGGAACTTGGGGACGTTCTAGCAGCATCACTGACTGACCTTTTCAATGCCTCGTTGGAGTCTGAAGTGGTGCCAAAGGACTGGAGAGAGGCTTATGTGGCGCCTTTACACAAAAGCGGAAGTAAGGATGTGGTTGAAAACTACAGGCCGGTTAGTTTAACTTTGGTGGCGAGTAAATTATTGGAAACGCTGCTGAAAGAGAAAATAGTGAGGTTTCTGGAGTCCAGCGGATTACAGGATCCGAGGCAGCATGGATTCACCAGAGGCAGGTCTTGTCAGACAAATCTGATTGATTTCTTTGACTGGGTGACCAGGGAATTGGACCAAGGGAAAACCCTAGATGTGGTGTATTTAGATTTCACTAAAGCCTTTGACACTGTTCTGCACAGGCAACTTATAAACAAACTGAGCACCCTAGGGATGGACCCTAAAGTTACTACTTGGGTTAGAAATTGGTTGGGTGGGAGGCGACAAAGAGTACAGGTAAATGGAGCTTGCTCTGAGGAGAATGATGTTACCAGTGGTGTGCCCCAAGGATCTGTTCTTGGTCCGATTCTTTTTAACATCTTTGTTAGTGATATAGCGGAAGGGCTGTCGGGTAAGGTTTGCCTCTTTGCGGATGATACCAAAATCTGCAATAGAGTAGACACCCAGGAAGGTGTAGATAACATGAGGAGAGATCTAGCTCAGCTTGAAGAATGGTCTAGAATTTGGCAGCTGGGATTTAATGTTAAAAAATGTAAGGTCATGCATTTAGGCTGCAGCAATCCAAGGGAGCAATATAGTATAGGGGGTGAAGTACTTTTGTCCACTAAAGAAGAGCGGGACTTAGGTGTGGTTGTTTCTGATGATCTTAAAGTAGCTAAACAAGTAGAAAAGGCGACAGCAAAAGCTAGAAGGATGCTTGGGTGCATATGAGAGGAATGGCTAGCAGAAAAAAGGAGGTGATAATGCCTCTGTATAAGTCTTTGGTGCGACCTCTTTTGGAGTATAGTGTGCAATTCTAGAGACCGCATCTTCAAAAGGATGTGAACAGGATGGAGTCGGTGCAGAGGGTGGCTACTAAAATGATTAGTGGTCTTCATTATAAAGCATGAAAGTGAAAATGATATGAAACATTTGCTTCTCACAATCAAAGAACATAGTCTCAAAATGGGCCTGCACCTTAATGTAAAGAAGACAAAGATCATGACAAATGGCATAATCAACAGGTTCATCGTTGAAGGAGAAGAAATTGAAATTGTGAGCAACTTTAACCTACTTGGATCAACTATCAATAAAGAAGCATCAAGCAGTCAAGAAATCAAACGACGCATTGCTCTTGGCAGAATGGCTATGAAAGACCTAGGTAATATTCTCAAGAGTAGAGATGTCTCTCTTCATACAAAGATTTGACTTGTTCAAGCCATGGTATTTTCAATAACATCATATGGATGTGAAAGCTGGACAGTGAAAAAGACACAGGAAGAAAATTGATGCCTTTGAATTATGGTGGTGGCGGTGAATACTGTGTATACCATGGACTGTCCGAAGAACAAACCAGTCGGTACTAGAGGAGATCAAACCTAAGCTTTCTTTAGAAGCTCAGATGACAAGACTTCGACTTTCCTACTTTGGACACATCATGCGAAGAGAGAGATCATTAGAGAAAGACATCATGCTTGGCAAGATAGAAGGTCAATGCAAAAGAGGAAGGCCAGCAATGAGATGGATCGATACAATAACAGCAGCTACGGGTACCAGTCTGTCAACAATGAGCTGCCTGACTGAAGACCGAACACAATTTAGGATAGCTATCCAGAGGGTCGCCATGAGTCGACTCCAACTCAACGGCACTTAACAACAACAACATTATAAAGCATATGAGAACAGACTTAAGGATCTTAATATTTATTTATTTATTTATTTACATTCTCTTATATACCGCGCTATTCTGCATCAGTGCGGTTTACATTGAACAAACTGAAATTACATTGAACAGGGCATTATAACTTGGAGATAACTATTTTACAGGGAACATGGGCTATGGAGGGTTAAGTGGCTTGCCCAAGACCACAAGGAGCACCTGTGGGACTAGAAACCCCAGTCCTTCCGGCCCAAGGTTGCTGTCCTCTAGTGGGATTTGAACCCCCGACCTTCTGGCCTGAAGTACCTTGCCCCAACCACTAGGCCACTCCTCCACTCCGAGGAGTGTACACCTTAGAGGAAAGGCGGGATAAAGGTGATATGATTGAGATGTTTAAATACCTCCATGGCATAAATGTTCAGGGAGAGAGCCTCTTTCAATTGAAAGCAAGTTCTGCTACGAGGGGACATGGAGTGAAGGTGAAGGGAGATAGATTCAGGAGTGATATGCGAAATATTTCTTTACAGAAAGAGTAGGGTATCCATGGAATAGTCTCCCAGTGGAGGTGGTAGAGATGAGGACAGTAACTGAATTCAAAAAAGCATGGGACAAACACAGAGGATCTCTAAAGGTAAAAAGGGGACTGTTGTAGTTGTTGATATGGAAGGACAGACTAGATAGGCCATGTGGTCTTTTTCTGTCGTCATATTTCTGTTTCTGTGTTTCTAATATATGGTTTTAACACTGGTCTTGTGTATTTATTTCCTTTGATTTTGGATTTTAATTGGATTTCTTAATATAGGGTTTTAATAATGTTCTTATATACACATTCTCTTTATTATCTCTTGTTTTAATTTTGGTTTTTATTTTGGTTTTAGTTTTATTACTATTTGTTTTTATTTTTATTTTATGCTTTTATAGGATTCTTAATCAGTTTTTTCATTCCTTTATTTACTTTTTAGTTGTTCCAATTGTCCCCTCTTCCCCCTTCCCGCCTCTCTCCCTCCCCCTCCCCCCTCCCTCCCCCTTTTTTCCCCCTCCCCTTTCCTTCCCCACCTTTTCCCCCTTCTGTCTTTTCTTTCCCATCTGTTCTCTCTTCTCTCTCCCCTCTGTTCTCTATCTGCCTCCTTATGATGGGAATGCTGTCTTGGGGTCCTTGCTTTCATTGCCCCAGTAAACCTGGCACATAATACCTACTTATTTTTTTGAAAGAAGGATTTATTTGAAATACATTTTTGTGTTATTCGCGTTGTGGATTACCCCTTGCCCTTTGACCTCTATTTGGCGCGAATTTAAATGCTATAATTGCACCTGCAGTTCAGCACACTGGTACAGAGCTCATTGCATGTAAAGGCTTGTTCTGTTCCCGAGGGGTGAGTACACTAACGGCACTGCTAAAACTTTTACAGTCTACATTTTATTGCACAGTACTTAGTTATAAAGCATAGGTTTCTATTGATGAGTTTGCCTCCTTAGGAGAGGAATACTGTCTTGGTCTCTGCTGTTATTACCCCAGTAAAGCAAGCTCCTACTTTAGATATATGATACATACAAAAGAAGGCTTTAATTTGTAAAAAAAAATTTGTAACTTGCGTTGAGGATTACTCTTTGTTCTTGGATTTCTGTTTGATGTGAATCCAAACACTACAGTTCACGCCGGCACAGAGCTCATTGTATGCACAGGTTTATTCATGAGGGGAAAATACACTAACTTCACGGTCTAGATTTTATAATTCACACTCAATGCACAACATTTTCTATAAAGCATATAATTTTATTGATTAACCTGCCCCTGGTTATGTCCTCTTTGTTTGCTGAGTCTTTGAGGCTTTATAAAACGTTTTTGATTGCAATTAGTTGATTATCCCGCTGATATTTGATATCGGTTTGAATCAAACACACTGCACTTTTTCATTTAAGGCTCTTCTGTCTTTGATTGTTTTTCTTCCTTAAATCCATTATGAATTCCTACCAGATTTATATACAGTCTCCCTATACACTGCATTTTGTTTATTTCTCTGAGAATGCAATCTCCTGGTTCCAATGTCGTTCTCATGCATACTATGCTTTCTATAAGGAATTTTTTGTGATAGTTTTCCCCTCCCTTTATATACAAGAAAGGAATAATATAGTTTTTATAAAAAGAAAGGGGACACATTTCCTTTAAAAAAGTAAAATAAAAAAAGGGAACATGAAAAATGACACATTTCCTGGGGATTCAAGATGGCGTCTGATGTGATGAGCTGATCGGCATGGTGTTTTCTTATGGGAAGAAAGCATAAATCTAGAGGAGCGGAACAGCCTATCGCCCCTCTAGTTTCAACGCCATTACCTGCGGAGGTGGTTGGGCCTCTGGATTCGTACTTTTCGCCGGTGCCACGACAGTTGGATACGGGGGAGAGTAACCAGGCTATGCAGTGTTTGGAGGAGGTGTCCTCATCCTCTGCTTCTGGAATTGATCTCTCATCCACTGGCTCAGCTCGAGCCTCAAAAGTACCCCGATAATCCAGCAGCGGTCCAGGAAGTCGGCACGAGAGCATTGAGTCGGTGGACTCCGCCAGTGGACGGAGCTTGGGAGTGGAGCGTGGCCTAGGCTCCGTGGCCTCGCAACGGAGGATCGAGGCTTCGATTGGTATGGCTGAGGACGGCGTTGGTTTTACGCCGAGTTTGTCTGCCCCCACTTCTTTGAAACCTGCCATTGTGGTTTCGTCTCCTCCGGTGGAGGCTTCTCTGTCTGCTTCTATGGACCTTCCGGAGGTGGTGACATCGGAGGCGATTTGGGCTGCTATTATGAAGCTTCGTGAAGAGTTGGTCCCGCGGATGGCTGTCTTGGCTACACAGGTTTCTGCCAAGTCTGAGGATCTTAAGGAAGCTATGGTTAAAGTAACTGCCTTACAGACTGGAGTTTCTCAAAATCAAGCTAAAGTTTTGTCTCTTGAAAGTGAAGTTGATTCTTTAAGGAAAGTTTCTATGCCCATTATGTCTAAATTGGAAACGTTGGAAAATGCTGTGCGCATGCCAAATATTCGCTTGGTTAATTTTCCTAGAGTGTCATTAATATCAGCAAGAGATATGTTTCGCAATTATTTGACTGAAAATTTAAGTATTCCCCCTGAATCGCATCCCCCATTAGTTAAAATCTATTATTTGCCTTCTGGTAAAAAAAAGAAGTGGTGCAGGGAAGTGTTACTGGTTTACCCAATATGGATGTATTAAATGTAACTGATATATTGGAGAATTCCCAAGAGGAAAAGATTACATCATCTACTTTACTAATTACCCTAGCACTAGTATCAGATAAAGAATGGCTTTTGAAATTGTTTTTTAAAAAAGTCATATATTGTTTAAGGGTTTAGCTGTTCGGATGTTCCCGGGTTTGTCCAGGGAGACACAGAGGAGGAGACATGATTTTCTTTTGTTGCGTTCTGGGATTCAGCAATTGGGAGGGCTCTTTTTCCTGAAGATTCCGTGTAAATGTTTGATTAAATATCAATCTAATTTGTTTATATTTTATGAGCCTTCCCAATTGCTTTGTTTTATTAATGCTCGGGTCTCTGGAGTGGGGGTGGATACCCTGCCTGTGCCGGTTGAGTGATTTGTATATACCACTGTTTAGCTCATCCTATTTCTTATTATAAAGAAATATGTTATTATCTAAGCTTGTATCCCCTGAATTTTGAGGGCTAGAATGGGGTGGATCATGTGGATAACTTCCTTTTGGGAACAATTGTTTCATATTGTTTCCATATTGAATTATATTGTTGTTTTCTGGTATTCATCCCTATTTCCATTTCAAGAGGTAATCTTGATTTGTTGTAAATTCAAAAAACAAAAAAAAAAAATGGAACATTATTTACTTCTGTTGCTTCTTCTCCTTTACCCGTTCAGCACTGCCATTTGCTCAGCACCCTAAAATAACTTTGGCATGATTTATATATTTTTTATTTTTCATTTAAGTTTTATAATTTTAGAACAGGAGTGTTCTTATGCAGTACTAGTTTCCAAAAGGATATTCACAGATTGTAAGAGTGAGTGGCTCTTTAGAATCCGACACCTGTCTACCTCCTCGCCTCTTTCCACACTTAGCTTTAGATGAATTTGTCTGGTGTATTATGTGTCCTCACATTTCCCCTGCCCTTTGTTCTTTATTTTATTTATTTAGCTGCATTTATATACCGCTTTTCACCGGGTCAAAGCGGTTAACATTGAGGGGGGGGGGGTGGACAAAAATCAGTGGCCAACATTGATGATCTGAACAGGTGGTGAGGACATAGGCAACAGACATAGGTCTCTTATAGGGTAGATTGGGAATTTGGTCGTAGGACTGTGGGAATGTCAGTGGAGATTGCTTGCTTCTGGTCCAAGGTACTCCTGGAAGAGGATGGTTTTTAGTTGTTTTCGGAAGGCAGATGAATCAGCAGTGTTCCTGATTTGGTTCGGTAATGAGTTCCAGAGGGAGGGTGCGCATAGTTCAAAAGCTCTGTTGCAGGTTTCTTGATTATATTTTGTTCGTTGATAGGGGATGGTAAGGACGTTGCTGGTGGTTTGTCTGGTTGTTCTGTTGTGGGTGGGCTGGGGTAGTAGAGAACGGAGGTGGGAAGTCTGTGTACAATGGAGGGCTTTGTGTATAAGCAGGGCAGCTTTGTATGTGATCCTTGCTTGAAGTGGTAGTATGTGTAGTTCCCTCAGGACTGGGGTGATGTGGTTGTGCTTTTTTGTTTTCTGGATGATCCTAGCGGTGGTGTTCAGGGCAGTCCATAGTGGGTTGGTATGGGTTGCAGGGAGTCCGTGATAGATTATGTTGCAGTAGTCCAGGTGGCAAATGACAAATAGTTGTTTGTTTATATACATTTATATATTTATATTTATTTATTTGTGTAGTTCATTCATTATTTTGATTACTATGTATAAGTTTATTTTTAATTGTATTGTTTTTCTTTTCAGGTTGTATACCCCCTGAGAAAGGCAGCAGCCGAAATGCATAAAGGTTTCTTACAATAAAATAGCACCTCCATACATCCCTCACCCTTTCTGGTTCTCTTCCTACGTTCTGTGAGAGTTCCCTCTTTTTTTTGCTGGATTAAGGAGGCCATTGCCTCGGCATATTTGTTGCAGAACCGGCTAGTTATGGAGGGTTTACGTATAAATTCTACCAGAGCACAAGCATCCTAATGAGCGGAGCAGAGCTCGGTAGCTCCTGCAGACATTTGTCAGGCAACGGCATGGGCATCGGCATTACTTTCCACTTTTGTCAAGCATTACAGCTTGGATGTCCATGAGCGGGTGGACATGGCCTTGGCTCAAGGATTTTGCTAGCTGCTGTGTCTTCTTCCCTCTCAGTGCAGTTGTGGCTTTGGTGCATCACACTTGTCTGGAGTGATCTAGCAGGATGATATGGAACTTGACATTTACTTACCAGTTAATGTCCTTTCCTTGAGTCCTGCTAGACCAGTCCAGGGCCCGCCCCTGGAACTTTATTGTTCTGTTCTTCTGCTGCAGTACCATTTGGTCTGCTATGATTTTTATACTTGGCTCTTCATGTTCATTGTCTACTGACAGCCTTTTGTTTTATGCTTTCCTGTACATAGTTCTCTACTGTTGATCACTCATTGCTACCCACGGTTGAGGTTGTGAGGCTTGCCATGTTTCTCCCATCTGCTTTGGGATGAATACTAAAGGTACCACTGCTGGCTGAGTGAATAGAGGCATAGGAGTAATGTTGTTGAAACCTGGGCTTTTCCTTGGTTCTTTGTCTCCACCAATCTGCTGATAGGGGAACACAACCCACTTGTCTGGATTGGTCTAGCAGGACTCAAGGAAAAGACCTTAACGGATAAGTAAAATGTCACCTTTGAAGTCTTTGCTAAATCTGGTTAGATAATAGAATCTATGAAATAAAATTTAGCATTCAGATATGCTAAACTTAGGCTATTCAAGACTATCTATTTATGTATATTAAAGGAAACTTAGAAGATATCAGCGTGAGTATGCAAACATTGGCATTTCTCTGGGTGAAAAGAAATATGAGTAATATGGAAATGAGAGGTTACTGAGATCATACTAAATTTCTTGCCCTCTTCAACACTTGGGATAACCTTGGAGAGAATCCTTAGTTGAAAAAAATGAATAAATAGTGGAGGAATTTGTAGCTAGGTATGTCTAGAAAGCTACACTTTTTTCTTCTTCCACTGCTGGTATATGACTGTTCATGACTGCTTTCTTTCTTTTTGGGAGAGGGGGGCATAAAAGCAAGGGTCTTTCTCTGGAGACAAGCAGGGAAGATGCAGGCACACTCCGTGGTGAAGTCCCCAACTGAGTCTTGTGTGCTTGATCTCTCTCAGCTCACAGAAGCTTTGTTGTGCCTCTCTGAGCATGCGTGTCTGCTTGATACTGGAGATCAGTTTTTATTTCTGACCGCGCCAAGCCTGCACAGGTCTCTCGCTCTATTCCTCTCTCCTCACTAAAGCCTGCTAAATTTCTTCCCCTGATGCTTTGTTGGAACCCCGATCATCTCTTTGTTGGCCACAAACAAAACGAAAGTAAAAAAAAACAAAGTAAAAGTACAACTTTTCCTTACGCTGGCACCACAGACCATGCCATGGCCCGCACTGCAGTAGTGCAACTCAGCCACTTCCAGGGGCAGCACACAGCACAAGAAAAAAAAAAGGAAAGAAAGAGAAGATAACAGAAATCAAATACCAACAGTGAGTGTCTGGCTAAACAAGAGCATTAGGGACAGACTCTGTTTGGCGGTCCTTCTCACTTCTTCAGGGCCATCCAATCATGCCTGAGCTCTCATTTTCTCTCACCCCACTGGGTCCAGAACAGGCATTGATTGTGTTCCCAGTGGTCAGCCACAACACCAGAGCTTTCTTCCGCCGCTCGACGAGGATGTCAGTTTGCTGTAGGCTTATCCCCACCTCCCCTGATTAGGACCTCCAGGAAGAACTGCAGGATGACCTCTCCTACCCAAAGTTCCTCCAAAAAATTTCTGTTGCATGCACCCTCAGTGATTCTCATACTCCCACCAACAAGCGTGACTTCCAGTCCATCCTAAAAGCTTGCAGTACCCCCAAGGAGGAGGCCCTTGTGCTCCGGTGCCCCAGATTCTCCAGGATCTACAAACTTCCATTTGGACAACACTGACTTTGGGCATCGCCACGTCTTGTATCAACCTGAAGTACAAAGTCCTACAGCTCCTGAGTTCCAGCATCTGCAGCTGTCCCACCAGTCGGTCTCTGAGGCTATCCTGAAAAACTCCAAAAACACCAAATCGCTGTCTGACACCTCCCGGGAAAGAACAGACCCTGGACGCCATTGGATGCAAGTCTAACACTCTCTGTATGCTTATTCTAGTCCACCAACTACAAATACTACATTATGATCATAATCTTCCTCAACTGGATGACCCCACTTTTGAAGACCCAGTGCAGTTAACTGCAGATTTACTGAATCCCTGTATCACATCATCCAAGCCACCTACAACATCTGCGATTCCATAGCACACTCTGCAGCCGCTGTCTCAACCATCTTGGCCAGAAGGACAGCCTGGTTCAGAGTGTCTGGACTTACGGAAGACCTCAACGCCTGGTGGATGCCCCTTGCCAAGGTGACAGCCTTTTCGGTTCCAAAGTTCAGGAAGCAGTCTCTTGAGGTGAAGGGACCACTCCTCCACCATCCAGGAGCTAGTGACTCAGCTGATGGAGATGCCCTCGTCTACCCGCTGCCCTACAATGCCCCCTTATCGGCCTTCATATAACTACCAGTACTCCCTGCAATTCTGCCCATGTCCACGATCGCCTCCGCAGTGCATTTAAAGTCACATTCCCTCAACGCAGTAGTCAACAGGAGAGGAAGACCCGTCCATTTCTTGAAACCACTATACCCAAGCCCACCCCCAATTTTTGACTACCTGCTGGTGTGTGGGCGGGCACATCCGACACTTCACAGAGGCATGGCAATCCATCACCACAGACCACCGGATCCTCTGCATCGTTCAGTCAGGCTACAAAGTCTATTTCTCCATATCACCACCCCCTCGACCTCCTCCCGAAACCAGCCATCTCCCAGGCACTCACATGCTCCAACTGGCACTGTAGATAACCCCTTAACAATGCTGTAAAGCTCGTCCTGCTCTCCAAAAGAGATCAGGGTTTCTACTCATGATTCTTCCTGACCCCAAAACAACATGAGGCCTTTGCCCGATCCGCAACCTCTTCACCAAGCAGGAGAAATTCAAAATGCACTCCTTGAACACCATCTTTCCCCTGCTCAGCCGCAATGATTGGCTTGTCACTCTGGACCTGAAGGATGCTTATACTCAAATCCTCATTCATCTTCATCACTGGAAATACCTTCGCTTCACATTTCTCAACCAATACTATCAGTAGAAAGTCCTCCCATTTGGACTCTTGTCTGCCCCCTGCTTCTTCACCAAATTCCTAGCATCAGAGCCACTGTTGTATACTGCTATCTTAACAACTGGCTCATCTCCGGCGTGTCCCAGGACACCGCTGTTCAATCCATCCAAGCCGCCTCGGCCACCTTCCATACCTTAGGCTTCATCTTGAACATGGAGTAGTCCGAGCCCAATCCTCAACAATGGATGGACTTCATTGGAACTTGCCTAGACACTCTACAGGCCAAAGCCTTCCTCCTCACACAAAGCTCAAGCCTTAAGGCTTCTCAGCAGCAATCTTGTCACACATTGGATGATGTTGGCCCACATGCTCCTACATCTGCTGTGGCCCATGGCCACTTGTGTGCATGTAGTACCCCTGGCAAGGCTACACATGTGCCCCTTACAATGGCACCTCAGACTCAACTGGTGCCATCGTACTCAATCTCTACACTTCATGATGCCCATGAGAGGGCCACATTGAGCAGTCCTCCTCGACAGCCTTTGTTGGTGGACAATTCCGCCCAGACTCACCTTGGAGTGTCTCTTCCAAATGCTGCCTTATCACCTCACAATGACTACCGATGCTTCCACACACGGTTAGGGAGCACACAAGAAAAAGCCTTGCACATCAACATTCTAGAATTCTGAGCTGTATACTATGCCCTCAGTCTTTGCCTACTGGGTGCGTCACAAAACTGTCCTCATACGCACCGACAACCAAGTCTCCATGTTCTACATCAACAAACAAGGCAGTACAGGCTCGCTTCAACTCTACTGTGAAACTGCACAACTCTGGACCTTGGTCCTCTCCATAAGAGCAACTTTGCGGGCAGCCTATCTTCCTGGAACTCTGAACCAATTGCCAACAAGTTGATCTGCCAGCTGAACCCGCATGAATGGTCCCTCAATCCCACAGCCCTTTGAGATATCTTTGCTTCCTGTGAGGAGCTAGATGTGGACCTCTTTGTCTCCACTAACACTAAATACACCATCTTCTGCTCCATTCAGCCATGCCTACAGCACTGGGCGCCTGATGCCTTCACCATGAACTGGTCCCAGGGCCACCTCTGCTTTTCCTCCATTCCCACTCATCACGTGGGTTCTACACAAAATCAGACAGGACAGGACTTCAGTCATCCTTATAGTGCAGCAATGGCCTCAAGAAATCTGGTTTCCTCAGCTCTTGGCACTCCTGCAAGAACCTTTCATGCCACTGGGAGCCCAGCCTGGGCTTCTGACCCAGTGCCAGGGTCACATCCTGCATCCTAACCTCCAGAGCCTCTCCCTCACAGCATGGAGGCTTCATGGCACCAGACACTGATCGCTTTTCTGCCACAAGACATGATCACTGTCCTCTCTGTATGCTGAAGGCTGGCAACTCATCATTCCTACCAGGATAAATGGGTTAATTTTGCATGCTGGGCTGCCTCTAACGATCAAGATCCAGTCCAAAGCTCCGTGGGCCAGGTGCTCTCTTACCACCTCCACCTCTCCTCCTCAGGCCTCCAGACCACATCAGTCTGCTACCATTTATCTGCTATTGCTACTTCCCATGACCCAGTCAATGGGAAACCCATCTCCTTACATCCAGCCATCTCCAGAGTCAGGAGGGACCTCATGAACATCAAACCGCTCCTTTGACCGCCTACGCCAGCCTGGGATCTTAATGTCATCCTATCGGAGCTAATGCGGCTGCCCTTTGAGTGAAGTGGATGCCAGGGGTTCAAACAACTCACCTGGAAGATGGTCTTCCTGGTAGCCATCATGTCCACCAGATAGCTAGGGAGCTTCGGGTACTTGTGCACTACTCCCCCTATACGCAGATCTTACATGGCAAACTGTCCTCTGGAACCACCCGAAGTATCTCTCTAAAGTGGTCTCGGACTTTCCCATCAACCAACCTATAAAATGGTAAAAGGGGAGCTAAAGGAGGACAAGGCCATAGCAGAGAGACTGAATGATGTCTTTGCATTGGTCTTAACTGAAAAAGATGTAGGGAAGTTACCCATGCCTGAAATGTTATTTGAAGGTGATGTATCAAAGGAACTGAAATAAATATTGATAAACAGGGAAGATGTAACACATCTTTGATAAACTAAAGAATAACAAATCGCCTGGACATACATACATACATATATCCCATTGTGCTAAAAGAACTGAAATATGAGATTGCAGACCTCTATAAGTAATTTGTGAGCAATTGTTAAAATCATCTGTAGTACCTAAATATTGGAGAGTGGCCAGTGTAACACCAATTTTTATAAAGGGTTCAAGGAGTGATCTGGGAAACTACAGACTGATGAACCTGAAATTAGTACTAGACAAGATGGTAAAGAACAAAATTACTGAACATGTAGATAATCATGATTTAATGGAAGAAAGACAACAGAGGTTTAGTAGAGGAAAGCCTAGTCTCGGTAATCAATTATTTTTTTGAAGGTGTGAATAAACAGGTAGATAAAGGTAAGCCAGTTGATATATACTGATGCAGAATAGCGCGGTATATAAGAGAATGTAAATAAATAAATAAAATAAATAAATTGTGTACCTGGATTTTCAGAAAGTCTTTGACAAGGTCGCTCGTGAGAGACTCTTGGTGAAATTAGAAAGTCATGGAATAGGAGGCAGTGTACCATTATCGATTAGGAACTATTTAAAAGATGATAAAAAAACAGAGTATTTGGCTAAATGGCCAATTTTCTCAATGGAGAACATAAGAACATAAGATATGCCATACTGGGTCAGACAAAGGTCCATCAAGCCCAGTATTCAGTTTACAACAGTGGCCAATCTAGGTCATATGTACATAGCAGTTTCCCCAAAAGCCACAGGTTCCACAATGCTTCTACTGGGTCAAGCATTGATATCCTGGGTCCCTTCTTAATAATGGTTTATGGACCTTTCCTCTAGGAACTTGTCCAAACCTTTTTTAAACCCAGCTACACTAACCGCCTTTACTACATCCTCTGGTAACAAATTCCAGAGTTTGACTACACGTTGAGTGAAAAAATATTTTCTTTTATTAGTCTTAAATAGTTTACCCTGTAGCTTCATTGCATGTCCCCTAGTCTTTCTATATTCTGATAACGTAAACAATCGATCTACGTTTACCGGTTCCACTCCGTTCATTAATTTATAGACTATTATCATATATACCCTCAGCTGTCTCTTTTCCAGGTTAAAGAGCCCTAACCTTTTTAGCCTTTCTTCATAGGAGTATCCTTCCATCCCCTTTACCATTTTGGTGGCTCTTCTCTGAAACTTTTCTAATAACGCTATATCCTTTTTAAGATACAGCGACCAGAATTGCACACAATATTCAAGGTGCGGTCTCACCATGGAACGATATAGAGGCATTATAATATCTTTTGTTTTATTTCCCATTCCTTTCCTTATGATATCTAGCATTCTCTTTGCTCTCTTGGCCGCCGCTGCACACTGGTCCGAGGGTTTTAACATGTTCTCCAGGACCAAGCAGGAAGTCAGTCCTCACATATGGGTGACGTCGGCGCCGACGGAGCCCTCGCGGAGCAATTTTCCCCAGCTTTCAAAGAAAGCCTTTGGGAATTGCAGCGCGCATGCGCGGTCCTCTTCCTGCCCAAGGGTGCCATCTTGCTCAGTCTTCTTTTTTCCGCGGAGCCCTACAGACGTTGTTTGTAATTCACCGCTAGAAAAGTTGATTTTATTTGTTTTTTCTCGGTCCTGCGCCGGTTCTTTTCCCGCCCGGACCCGCGACGCCGGTTGCGAGTCCGTTCTTTATTTTTCGTTTTTTTGTCCTTCGTGACAAATTTCGCGCCTTTTTTTCTTTTTCACTGGCAGCCCTGTCTTTTGACCTCGCAGGGGCCCTTTTTCCCCCGATGGCTGCCAGCGGGTTTAAGAAGTGTGATCGGTGTAAGAAGCTCATGTCTCTTACCGACACACACGACTGCTGCCTCCGCTGCCTCGGACCCGATCATGACCCGATGATCTGTGGTCTGTGTGGCAAGATGTCCTCAAAAGCGTTGAGTCGGCAGCATCAGCGGGAACGTATCTTCTCTGACTCCGGCCGGGCCCGGACCTCGTCAGAGGCTTCGACGTCTCGGGACTCTGGTCCTGAGCTTCGTCGAAGTTCCTCTGAGCGGGGGTCTCCTACCCGGGAACATCATCGGAAGAAGAAACCCGCGGGGGCGGCGTCAGTGGACGCTCCTGGTTCCTCGAGGGCCAGGTCGCATAGCCCCGATAGCCATCCCGGGTCCTTGGAGATGGAGAGGCCTTCCAAACATCCTCGTCTCGAGATGGACTCGCCTGCTCACGTAAGTGCTGTAGTCCTCGTGCACTCGCCTCCGAAGGAACCGACGTTGGGCCCGACGCCGTCGGGGCCCGAGTCGGGGGCTGCTGGGTCTCCTGAGCTCGAACTCAGGTTGACGCCTTGGAGAGCAGTCTGACTGCCTTCATGGACCAGCAGCGGGCATTGATCGCTGGCCTCGCCGGTGCTTCTGCCCTGACCACCGGGACGTCGACGTCCAAGTCGACCCCGGAGACCAAGCCGATCCTCGAGCCCATGAGGGCTCGAGTCGATCCTCGGTCACGGTCTCCCTCGGCCTCCCGTTCGGGACCGAGGTCGTCGACGCCGACTCCCTCGGCGTCGGGGCGGACGGCATCGATGCCCGCCCGACCGGACCCGCTCGACTCCTCCTCCGAGGAGTCAGCCTGGGAATCCGAGGACGAAGAATCACCTGGTTCTTTTCGGACTCGGTGTGTCCCATCGGAATCCCCCGAGTCCGAACCTTGGAGACGGTCCCCCCCGGAGGATACCCGGTTCTCGGACTTCGTGCGGGATATGGCCAAGGCCTTGGCCTTCCCCGCGGATCCCGAGGAGGAGCCTCGAGCCGAAGAGCTCGCTGCCCTCCAGTATGACTCTCCCCCAAAGGAGGCCTTTACTGTACCGGTTCCTCCGATGCTGGAACGACTTCTCTTCCGCATGTGGGAGAGCCCGGCGTCGTCGCCGGTGTTAAGCAAGCGGGTCGATTCCATTTATCGAGTCCGCAAGAGCCCCGGGTTCCAAAAGGCACAACTACCGCACCATTCCATGGTGGTGGAATCGGCCATGCATAGACTTAAGAGTCAGAAGATGCACTCCTCGGTGCCTCCCGGTCGGGAGGCTCGAAGCCTGGATGCCCTCGGTAGGAAGTGTTTCCAGGGCTCTATGCTTGCTTGTCGAGTCCAGACCTACCAGCTCTATATGGGCATGTATCTCCGAGACCTGGCTAAAGAAATAGCCGGGTTCTCTGCTGGTCTCTCCGAAGAACCTTTGCAGAGGTTCCAAGCCTTGTCAACTGCTATTCGAGAGTGCTCAAGGTTTATCTCTCGAGCAGCCTACGATGGCTTTGAAGCATCGGCTCGAATAGCCTCAGCCGGCATCGGTGCCCGCCGACAGGCTTGGCTTCAGTCATCCGACCTCGAGCCATGGGTGCAGGACAAGTTGGTCGATGTCCCCTGCAGAGGTGAAAACCTCTTTGGCAAACCCATGGCTGAGAAGGCTGCACAGATCGAGACCGAGACTCTCACCAGGACTCGGCTCTCAAGGAAGACCTCTGCCCCTTCTCAGAAGAAGAAGGGCTCGGGGAAAAAGCCCTTTTACCCGAGGAAGGCGGCTGCCTATAAACACTACCCTCATTATCAGGCCTCAGCAGCTCCCCAACAGGGTCAGCAGGCCAAGGGACGGGGTAATGGGTCCCGTAGGCAGCAAGCCCCCAAGCCTGCACCTCCGGCCCCTGCTCAGCAGGGTGGGGGTTTTTGACTTCATCAGCATAGCCTCTCCCCCTCAGTTGGTTTTTCTCAGCACGGGAGGCCGGCTGGTCCACTTTGCCCACAGGTGGTCCAACATCACTACAGATAACCTGGGTGCTTCACATAGTCCAAGAGGGCTATCTTCTGCATTTCCACCAGGTACCTCCCTCCTACTTTCCAGGGGAGCCTCTCAGACTCCCTCTGCACAGGGACTTACTCCTTCAGGAGTTAGCAAGTCTTCTTCAGGAACAGGCTGTGGAACCGGTGCCCCACCACCTGAGAGTTCAAGGCTTTTACTCCAGGTACTTTCTGATACCAAAACGAACAGGAGGCCTCAGACCCATCCTTAACTTGCGGAACCTCAACAAGTTCCTCGCAAAGGAAAAGTTCAAGATGCTTACCCTTGGAATCCTGCTGCCCTACCTCCAGCAGGGAGACTGGCTATGCTCCTTAGATCTAAAGGATGCGTATACTCACATCCTTATTCATCCAGACCACCGACAATATCTCAGGTTTGTTGTGGGAGGAAATCATTACCAGTACAGAGTACTGCCCTTTGGCCTATCCTCCGTCCCTAGGGTGTTCACCAAATGCCTGGCAGTGGTGGCGGCCTATCTAAGACTTCGAGGCCTTTTTGTATTTCCATACCTGGACGACTGGCTCATCCGAGCCCAGTCTTCCCAAGAAGCCACTCAGGCCACTCATCGCACTGTGACTGTACTCCAGCACTTGGGATTTGTCATAAACTTCGCAAAGTCCACTTTGCTCCCCTCTCAAAATCTCGAGTTCATAGGCGCCAGGTTGGACACTCTTCAGGCGCGGGCCTTCCTGCCTCTGGACAGGGTCAACAGGCTCATGGATCTCGCCAGCCACTTTCACAGCAATTCCCTGGTCTCTGCCAGGCAATTTCTGAGACTGCTCGGCCATATGGCTTCCACAGTCCATGTGACCCCCAATGCCCACCTGAACATGCGGCCTGCTCAATGGTGCCTTCGCTCACAATGGCATCAGGCCACTGGGAGCCTAGCGGACTCCGTACAGATCTCCGACCCGCTGGTCTCTTCTCTGCAATGGTGGCTTCATCTGCCAAACCTAGTGCTAGGAATGGCTTTTCAGTCTCCTCCGCCTTCTCAGGTCCTGACGACCGATGCTTCTCTCCTGGGTTGGGGAGCACATTGCCAAGGGACATGTACTCAAGGCCTCTGGACTCCTTGGGAGTCTGCCCAGCAGATCAACTTCCTGGAGCTCAGAGCTATCCGCTTGGCTCTGAGGGCCTTCTCCCACCTCACTTCTCACCAGTCTGTGCTGGTCCAGACGGACAATCAAGTTGCGATGTTCTACGTGAACAAACAAGGGGGCACAGGCTCCTTCCTTCTCTGTCAGGAAGCAGAAAAGCTGTGCTCTTGGGCCGTCAACCGCGGCATCCTCCTCAAAGCTGTTTATCTCCCGGGTCAAGAAAATTGCCTGGCAGACAAACTGAGCAGAATCCTCCAACCACACGAGTGGAGATTGGATCCGTTAGTGCTTCAGCGGATCTTTCTCAAATGGGGCCTACCCACCATGGATCTCTTTGCCAGTCCTCTCAACCGGCAACTTCCTCGATTCTTCTCACGACATCCGCATCCTCTCAGAGTAGCGGCGGATGCTTTTCTTCTCTCCTGGTCCACAGGCCTTCTGTATGCCTTTCCTCCCATGCCGCTGGTGTCTCGGATGCTCTTCAAGGTTCTCCGGGACAAAGCCTCAATGATCCTCGTGGCTCCCCGGTGGCCGAGGCAGCCCTGGTTCCCGCTTCTGATGCAGCTGGCGGTGGACACTCCTCTCCCTCTGGGGTTTCAGCCCGATCTCCTGACCCAGGATCACGGGACTCTCCTACACCCCAACCTCCGGTCCCTCCATCTGATGGCCTGGCTGCTGAAAGGGTAGTCCTTGCTCCCCTCCTGCTGCCTCCAGATGTGGAGGAAGTCGTCTTGGCCTCCAGGCGAGCCTCCACCCGGAAGTCCTACGCTCTTAAGTGGCGTCGGTTCTCCGTCTGGTATGCTCAGCAGTCTCAAGATCCCTTCTCCTGTTCGGCATCAGTGGTCTTGCAGTACTTGCTTTGCCTCTCCAATCTTGGACTTAAGTCCAACTCGGTCAGGGTCCACCTCAGTGCTCTTTCTACGCATCACATGCCGGTGGATGGCAGACCTCTTTCCAGCCACCCTCTAGTGGCTCGTTTTCTCAGAGGCCTCCTTCTCCTTAAACCACCTTTGCGCCCACCAGCCCCTGACTGGGATATGAATGTGGTTTTACAGCGGATTACCTGTCCGCCTTTTGAACCTATGGCTACCTGTCATCTTCGTTTTCTTTCTGGGAAAACCTTATTCTTGGTAGCCCTCACTTCTGCTAGACGCGTTAGTGAGCTACAGGCCCTAGTCTCTGATCCACCTTACACTAGGTTCTACAAGAATAGGGTAGTCCTACGGACTCACCCTAAGTTTCTTCCTAAAGTGGTTTCCCCTTTTCACATCAACCAGGAGGTGGTACTTCCGACCTTCTTTCCCAGGCCACACTCCAGCCGAGCTGAAATGATCCTGCATACCCTGGACTGTAGGAGGGCGTTAACCTTCTACCTTGACCGTACGCGGGAGCACCGAAGGGCTGTTCAGCTCTTCGTGTCTTATGACCCCAATAAGTTGGGGCTCCCTGTCTCCAAGCGTACTCTGTCCATCTGGATTGCTGACTGTATCGCTTGGGCTTATGGGGCAGCCGGCCTCTCGTTGGAAAGTCGAGTCACGGCTCATCGTGTTAGGGCGAAGGCTGCGTCAGTGGCTTACCTCCGCTCTGTTCCATTGGCAGACATCTGCCGGGCCGCTACTTGGTCTTCAAGCCAGACCTTTGCAGGCCATTACTGCCTGGAGAGGGAGTCCCGCAGGGACAGTGCTTTCGGACAGGCAGTCCTCCGTAATCTCTTTGAGGTATAGGCAACTCCTGCCCTCCGTCCCGGATGTTGGGCTACCAGTTGGAGGCGTACTCAGAGAAGATTCCTTCCTTCTGTGCTGCTGAGCTTGAGGGAGCTCCTTTTTTGTGCTTAGGGTCTCCGGTAGTCTTAAGCTTGGGAGTCCCATATGTGAGGACTGACTTCCTGCTTGGTCCTGGAGAAAGAGTAGTTACTCACCTGTAACAGGTGTTCTCCAGGAGCAGCAGGAATCAGTCCTCACGACCCTCCCTCCTCCCCTTGGAGTTGAAGTCCTATGATTTCGTTTTTGCTAATTTTTTTGCTGTCTTTTAGCTATGTCTTCAGACTGAGCAAGATGGCACCCTTGGGCGGGAAGAGGACCGCGCATGCGCGCTGCAATTCCCAAAGGCTTTCTTTGAAAGCTGGGGAAAATTGCTCCGCGAGGGCTCCATCGGCGCCGACGTCACCCATATGTGAGGACTGATTCCTGCTGCTCCTGGAGAACACCTGTTACAGGTGAGTAACTACTCTTTATCCATAATGACGCCTACATCA
The DNA here is from genome assembly GCA_033557465.1 of Ichthyophis bannanicus. NCBI lineage: Eukaryota > Metazoa > Chordata > Amphibia > Gymnophiona > Ichthyophiidae > Ichthyophis > Ichthyophis bannanicus. The sequence continues at coordinate 105,907,506 of CM066033.1, forward strand.
TTTTCCTGGGTGGTGGTTCCTAATGTGCAACCTTGCATCGTGTAACCATAGTTTGGGTTGTTCTTCCCTAGGTGCATAATTTTGCACTTGTCCACTCTAGGTGCAAGGAGCTCTTTACTCTCAGGGAACGAGTCCGTTCTCTAGAGGCTAGAGTAGCAGACTTGGAAAACATAAGAAAGACAGAGAGGTACATAGACCTACAGGGATATAGTCCTGAAGTTCCACCTCCAGTCTGGCAGCATCCCTGTTACCATGGAGGAGAGAGGTCACGTGACAGGAGAGCATCACCCTGGTGTGGCAGGAAGTGATCCTGTAACTAGGACCTGTCCTCCAGGTGATGTAAAACCCTCTGCACCGAGGATGTTAATCCAGGGCCATGTGCCCATGAGGGAAGGGTTAGGACAGCTGTCATAGTTGGTGATTCGATCATTAGGCATGTAGATAGCTGGGTGGCTGGTGGATGTGAGGATCGCCTAGTAACATGCCTGCCTGGTGCGAAGGTAGCGAACCTCACGCGCCACCTAGATAAGGTCTTAGATAGTGCTGCGGAGGAGTCTGCTGTCTTGGTACATGTCGGTACCAGTGACATAGGAAAATGTGGTAGGGAGGTTCTGGAGGCTAAATTTAGGCTTTTAGGTAGGAAGTTTAAATCCAGAACTTCCAGGGTAGCATTCTCTGAAATGCTTCCTGTTCCACGTGCAGGACCCAAAAGGCAGGCAGAGCTCCCGAGTCTCAATGTGTGGATGAGACAATGGTGCAGAGATGAGGGTTTTGGATTTGTTAGGAACTGGGGGACATTCTGGGGAAAGGAGGGGATGGGCTTCACCTTAACCTGGATGGACCCAGGCTGCTGGCATTAACCTTTAAAAAGGAGATAGGGCAGCTTTTAAACTAGATAATAGGGGAAAGCCGACAGTCACCCAAGAGCGGATGGTTCGGAAGAATGTATCCTTGAAGGATACTACCAAAAACAGAGAGGTTCCAAAAAAGAGTAAAGTAGCCCAAATGCCCTCGTGTATGGAGCAGACAGAGCTTAAAGATCCCAAATTACCCATGTCTACCAATAACCAAATTAATATGAATAAAATACAGTCTCTAAAATGCTTGTATGCAAATGCTAGAAGTCTAAAAAATAAGATTGGAGAGTTAGAATATATAGCACTAAATGAGAGGTTAGATATGATTGGAATATCAGAGACATGGTGAAAGGAGGACAACCAGTGGGATACTGTGATACCTGGGTGCAAACTATATCGTAATGATAGAGCTGATCAAATTGGTGGAGGGGTTGCGCTCTATATTGGAGAGGGCATTGAGTCAGAAAGGATTAAAGTTTTGCAGGAAACAAAATTTGCTGTAGAATCTCTATGGATTGAAATTCCATTTTTAAAAGGGGAAGGCGATGGCAGTGGGGGTGTACTATCGACCGCCTGGCCAGAATGAACAGATGGGTGATGAAATGCTCAAAGAAATCAAGGAAGCTAACAAAAGTTACAGCGCAGTAATAATAATGGGTGATTTCAAATTCCCCCAGTATCGACTAGGTCAGTGGAACACCAGATCTAGTGCAAGAGATAAGGGTGTTGGGGCCACTTGGCAATAGTGATCATTTTATGATTGCATTTGATTTAATTAGTGGAGGAGTAAGGAAATCCACAGTACTACCTTTTAACTTTCGATTGGCAGACTATGATAAAATGAGGAAAATAGTTAAGAAAAAACTAAAAGGAGCAATTGCAAAGGTTAACGACTTACATCAAGCTTGGGTGTTGTTGAAAACTACTATCATGGAAGCCCAGACCAGCTGTATTCCACACTTTAAGAAAAGTGGAAGGAAGTCCAAAAAACTGCCAGCATGGTTTAAAGGCGAGGCCAGAGAGGCCGTTGCCAAAAAAGCATCTTTCAGGAAATGGAAAAAAGAGCCAAACGACGAAACCTGGTAACAGCACAAGCACTGGCAAGTCAAATGCAAGGCATTGATAAGCCAGGCAAAGGGAGAATTTGAGAAGAAGCTTGCTGTGGAAGCAAAAACACGAAATCAACTTTTTCAAGTACATTCGTAGCAAAGAAACTGTGAGAGTGTCAGTTGGTCCATTAGATGTTAAAGGGGCACTAAGAGGCAACAAGGCGTGTGGCAAGGAGGCCTATCCAGATTCTGGGGGAGGACAAAGAGACAGGGAATTCACCCTAGTAAAGGGCCCCCTTTCACCAATTCAGGGTAGGAAAGCCATAAACACCCCCAGGAATCAGAAAACTTCCACGTGGACCACAGTTCATGCTCCCCCCTAGTGGAATGAAGGGGAGAGGATACAAGGCTCAGAACCCTTTAGGCAGTGAATGCTTCAAGCACTCAGCTGCCCGGAGTCAGGCTGATTGCCATCACCTGAGTAGGGTAGGGTTGGAGCTAGAGCCCTGCAAGTATAAACCCAGAGCAGAGTATGATTTAGTAGAAGAGAAAAGGAGGAGAGGAGAAGCAGGCAGCCAGGCTGAGCAGAGCAGAGTAACGGAGCTTCCAGCTGGAGAGAGTGCTATTTGGCATGTAGCACAGCTGCAGGAGAGTTTGGAGCCAGGAACAAGGGAGACTCCAGGATTCCCCGGAAGGCTGTTAGCTGAGCACTGTGAGCAAGGTGGGGAGTCAGCACCTATGCATCTGGGAGAGCCTGAGGTGAAGCTGATTGAGGAGGGACACACCCATGGACTGTTCCTTGTGCCAAGCTGTAAACCTGGGGAACGTAGAGAAAGCAAGCCAGTCCTGAGAGAAGGTATTCCAGGAAAAAGGTGCCCTTATTCCAAGCACGGTGGCTGAGATCCCCATGTGTTTATAGAGGGGAAGTTTACCACAGACTGTAAATGTGATTGTTTTTGTTTTGTGCTTTAACACCAGCAAAGCTGAGAAGGGAATACAATAATTGCTTGCTGGTAAAGACTGTGTATCCTGCAATAGAGAAAACCTTTAAAACTGCATTTTTGTGGTTGGATATGTTTTGGACAATTGTTGCTTCAAAGAGTCCTGAACCAACAATCCTATATGTGGTATGATCGAACCATTGTGTATATAAAAATAATAAATTTCTGTCATTTGCCTTACCTACTTGAGCCTGACTACAGCTTTCTGCATGGTGCACCCATACAGCTGAATAAGGACTACATTTCCCAGAGGGCATTGCAGGGAAATAGTTTTTAAAAAAAGCTGAAAAAGCATGCAGCAGAAAGTTCCTCTAAAAATCCACGCCCCTCTAACCTAGAGGCGAGTGGTGGTGGCGTGACAGGCGATAGCGGAGAGACTGAATGAATTCTTTGCTTCGGTCTTTACTGAGGAAGATGTAGGGATGTTACCCATGACTGAAGTGGTATTTAAAGGTGCGGAAGAATTGAAGGAAATATCGATACATCGGGAAGATGTATTACAACTATTAGATAAACTGATGAGCAGCAAATCAACTGGGCCGGATGGTATACATCCAAGGGTGTTGAAAGAACTGAAATATGAGATTGCAGACCTGCTATTAGTAATCTGTGAAATTTCATTAAAATCATCTGTAATACCTGAAGATTGGAGGATCGCCAATGTAACGCCAATTTTTAAAAAGGGTTCCAGGGGTGATCTGGGAAACTACAGACCGGTGAGCCTGACGTCAGTACCGGGAAAAATGGTAGAAACCATCATAAAGAACAAAATTACTCAGCATGGCCTAATGGGGGACAGCCAACATGGCTTTAGACAAGGAAGATCTTGTCTTACTAATCTGTTATGTTTTTTTGAAGGTGTGAATAAACATGTGGACAAAGATGAGTCGGTTGATATAGTGTATCTAGACTTTCAGAAAGCCTTTGACAAGGTCCTTCATCAGAGACTTTTGGGAAAACTAAAGAGTCATGGGATAGGAGGCAGTGTACTGTTGTGGATCAGGAACTGGTTAAAAGATAGAAAGCAGAGGGTAGGGCTAAATGGCCAATTTTCCCAATGGAGAAAGGTGAATAGTGGTGTACTCCAGGGATCTGTGTTGGGTCCGCTGCTTTTTGACATACATAAATGATCTGGAAAGTGGAATAACGAGTGAGGTTATCAAATTTGCAGATGACACAAAACTATTTAAAATTGTTAAAACCCAAGAGGATTGTGGAAAATTGCAAGAGGATCTTGATAAATTGGAAGACTGGGCATCAAAATGGCAGATGAAATTTAATGTGGACAAGTGCAAAGTTAAGTGCAAAGAGCTCCTTGCACCTAGAGAAATATGAATAATGGAGTACCCCAGGCATCTGTGCTGGGCCGCTGCTTTTTAACATATTCATTCATGATCTGAAAATGGGAATAATGAATGAGGTGATTAAAATTGCAGATGACACAAAATTATGCAAAGTTCTTAAAATACAAGAGGACTGTGAAAAATTGCAAGATCATCTTGATAACTTCGGATTCTGGACGTCCAAACGGCAGATGAAATTTAATGTGGACAAGTGCAAAGTTATGCACTTAGAGAAGAACAACCGAAATTTTAGTTACACAATTCAAGATTTTATACTTAGAATCACTACCCAGGAAAAGGATACAGAGGATATGTTTACTAAAGGGTGGTAGCTGCTACTGTGGGTCTAATGCAGTATTAACGCCCCAGGGTAGCAGTAAAACAGTGAAAAATTCAGATATACAAGCAATTTTCTGCGACATCTGATTATGGTGGTACAGGCCACTAGGTGTGGGATTGGAGCATATCGAGATGGGAGTGGGGGTTGTGATGGTTGACAGCAGATACTCGAGAAGAGTTTCACATGGTGGCTGCCAAAATAAAGTCCAATTGCAGCAGCAGATATCGCCACCTCAAGAGGTGGTGTTAACTGCCTGGAAACCCGATAATGTGGCAGTCCAGCAGCTGTGATCAGGCTTCCCAATCTCTACAATATTGTCAGTGCCATGGTGCTGAGATCCACAGCACCAATTATATTAAAAATAAGCGGTGGTCCCCCTGTAGCACTGATTTTTTTTTTTCCCCCCTCCCCCTATGTACAGCTCCTGATCCATGGGCAGGTCCGCAAGATAGTGGCCATCTTTGTTAGGCCTGCCCTTCTCATAGGCCCTAACAAAGATGGCTGTGATTTTGCAGTACTGCCCCCTAGCATGCGGCTGGAGGGCAGCACCTCATGATGGTGGCCATTTTGATTTGGCTGCATGACGAAGCAGGAGCACACTCACCCCGTTTCACCACTAGAACACCAGGTGACCTTCAGGTATGTGCTTGGGGGGGGGCCTGCAGATACTGCTGAGGTTTTCAGCTTACCATGCAGTTTTTGCTACTAACGCACAATGTTAGCAGACAAAACTAATGTGGTTTAATCGACATACCCTTAGGTGGCATAGTGCATAATACCTTGAAACCCTCTACCCAGTGTGCAGCGGCTCTCTAGGAAGCAAATAGAATTCTAGGAATTATAGGGAAATAAATGGAAAATAAAGGATAATATGATACCTTTGTATTGATCCACGGTGCGACTGCACCTTGAATGTTTTATGCAATTCTGGTCGCCATATCTTAAAGGAATTATCATAGCAGAATTAGAAAAGGTACAGAGAAGAGCCATCAAAGCGGTAAAGGGGCTGGAAGGGATACCCCTATGAGGAAAATCTGCTTTTCAACTTGGAAAAGAGACTGCTGAGGGGAGATATTATAGAAGTATATAAAATAATGATTGGAATGCAATGAGTACATGTAGATCAGTTGTTTACTAATTCAAAAAGTAGAAAGACTAGGGGGACATGCAATAAAGCTATAATTTAGCACATTTAAGGCTAATCATAGAAAATGGTTTTTTGCTCAATTTGTAATCCAACTCCAGAATTCCTTACCGGAGGATGTAGTAAAAGCTGTTAGTGTAGCTGTATTTAAAAGAGATTTGGACAAATTCCTAGAGGAAAAGTCCATAATCCATTATTAAAGTGGACTGGGGAAATCCACTACTTACCCCTGGGACAAGCATTGTGGAACCTGTGTCTTTTTGGCAACCTGATAGGTACTTGTGACCTGGATTGGCCACTGTTGGAAACAGGATACTGGGCTTGATGGATCCTTGGTCTGACCCAGTTTGGCATATCTTATGTTCTTTTCTACTGCAAGCCTCCTTAGGCTCTTCTGCACCTATGTGCTCTCTGGGAGGGTTGAGAATGCAGTGTAATATGCAAGGCAGAACCGCTGTCCGTGTTGCCGCATGTTCAGCAGCATCAGACCATGAGGAGCAAGGTGCCAGTAGCTGAAAACAGTTACATTCAGGAGAGTATCACCCCTGACCTCAGAGAGCTATGATTACAATATTTACAGCCAGATCAGACTTTTCCTCAGTTGTTGCGTTCCTTTACTTGACTGATGTAAGGGGATAGGGGCAGCCATGAAGACCCAGAGCTACTTTTACCTATAAGGCGACTGTCTGCTGGCTTAGGGAATGACTGTTAATCATCTGTGTGTGACTCACTGCAGTGCTTCCTGCTGCAGCAGACTACCTAAACTTTCACCTCCCAGCACGTTGCTTTGAGTGGAGCTAGCATCTATTCTACCTCCCCCCCCCCCCCTCCCACCCAGATCTTTACTGAGTTAGAATGCATGGCTTTCTGGATGCTCAGTCACATAACACTCTTGGAGCTTTTCAGCCACAATTGCTGTCCCATTGAGCCCCAGGATGACTCAGACTTACTCATCCTGAATGTGCTTCTATATCCAACCACAGCTGATGAGCCTTGCATCTCCTCCTTTATGGTTTATGATTTATCTTATTTTATTTAATATATCGTCTTTAGTAACACGGCAAGGCAGTGCACATTCAAAAATAAAAAGAAGGAAAGGAACTGCAATATTGATACTGGAAAGAGAGTATAAATAAAACACAGAGATAAAAAAGCAAGTGCCTAATCATAAATTCCGCCTTACACTTAAGGATGTACTTGATGGCATGCTAGCTCCAGAGTACATCTGAGCACCACTATTGTGTTGAAGGCCATAGCAAATAAGGCCATACCTTTTTTTTAATTGTGCATTTATTAGTATTTGCACTATGCGCATCCAGGTATATGCATGAATGAAAAAGAAAATGGTTATAACATTTAAATAATAAAAAAAAAGCAAGCAAGCAATATACAATAAACCATGTTCCCATTAGTCCACAATAAAGAAGAAAAAGCAAAGGGGGCTACAGGAAATTATGCAGCCGTGAAAGGCACCCATAGATGCCTTAAACTAACCAAAGAAATACTATCATATTGGCAGGTGGAAACTTATATCTCAGCCGTGATGGGATTCTGCTGTAACTTGAGGCTCTTCCCTAGCCAATAAGAATTCCAAGAGTCGCTTGGGCTTAAAGATTAGAAAGGGTCTATCTTTAAAGGAAACATTACATTGAGAGAGAAATTTCAAAACAAATGTAGCCCCCAGGGAAAGGACTTTGGGCATATATCCCAGAAACTCCCTCCTCCTCATCTGGCTGGCTCAAGACAGGTCAGAGAACATCCAAACCTCAGAGCCCATGAAATTCTCATTGAAATTCTTAAAATATGCACAAAGAATCTGACTTAAGGGCCACTGTGACCAGTAGGGTGATTCTCTTGAGGAACCCCGTAAGATTCCCTGGCCCTGAGGAAGCGGCCTTACCACTGCAATCACCTGCTCCCAGGGATAAGTATTGTGCCCAGGTGAGGGAAGGGAGACACTCCAAGGGGATTTTTAACGTCTCCCTGAAGTATCTCCTAACCATCTCCACCGGAATATGAACTAGAGACCTAGGAAAGTTTAATAGCCTCAAATTGTTCTTTAATAGCCTCAGATTGTTTTCAGAAACTGTCTGTGACAACAAAGTCTTATCTTTAACCTGGGCAGCCTGTAAGTAATGGAGCTGCCTAAATTGTTGTTCCATTCGAGAGATCTTTCCCACATGGTTCGATTGAGTCCTTGAGACTTCTTGAAAATCTTGCTTAATTTCCATTAATTTATTACTCACAGTTCTGATGACAGCATGACAGCAGTAAGAGAGGAGCTTAGGGCAGCCCGAGCATCCCACAGTGCTTCCAAAGTAATGGTTGCAGGCTTTACCATCCCCAAGTCTCCAGGAAGCTGCTGTTCTCTGGATCTCGCAGAATGCGACTCAAGAGAAGGTGGTCCTGCATCACCAGCCATTTGCTGCACAGGGCCAGGTAGAATCACAAACACCGTCTTCACCTCTCCGCACCGGTGTGCTCGTCAGCAGACTGTCGGGAAGCACTTCTCCAACATGCACCAAACCTCTGGGTCACGGCAGGGGGGTGCGCGCTGCTCCGGGGACAACCATATCCTTGATGCATTCAGGGCCAAAGACAGATCACCACCTCGCCCTGCTGAAGACATGGGGGTGTGCTGCTCTGGGGACAACCATATCCTTGATGTGCTCGGGGCCAAAGGCAGATCATCGCTCAACCCTGCCAAAGACACCGCTCCGGTCCCCGAAATGAGAAAACTGCAAGAATCCAGCGTCCACTGAGAAGCCAAGATGGGGCCAGCTTTCTACGCCCCATAACAAGGCGAGCAGAAGGGAAAGGCTGCAAAGGGAGAGATCCTAAGCAGTTGACATGCCGAGGCATGTTCCGGCCGCCCAGGCTATACCTTTTCTTGTGACAGTCCTCATGGTGAGATTGATGTGGACACTACCTCTTCCTTGTATCCTTGTGTTGATTTCAAGGTTGACTGGCGAAACGTTAGCCTTAAACCTGTGTCCTAATGTAGGTGGGTCTTCTGATTGGAGTGGTGGGGTCTTAAGGGGCAAATGGGAGCTTGATTAATGAAACAGATGTTAATGGAAAGACGAGAGAAGAAAAAATCATGCCTAAAGGGGGAAGGAACCTACATGGAAAAGGGGTTGCCTTGATGGGAAAGGGTATGGGAGGATATGGAAAAGAAGGTGATATGCTGGCCACCTTGGTGGATAGGGAGGGGTAAATGCGAGACACCTTTTTTTGGGGGGTGGGGAGGTTGGAAAGAGGTAGGGGAAGAGGGAGATATACTGACCAGCTTGGGGGATAAATGAGGTCAAGAAAGGATGCTGGAGGAGACACGATGATTTGACTGAGGCCTAAGAGAAAGAAATAGCTTAAGGGGAAGGGTTTGTGTGCATAAATGTTTATACCTCTGAAACTCATCTGGAAAAACCATTCTTATCAGTCTTCACGTTCACTCATTGGGGCAATAAATCTCGCTCTTTGGGATTGGCTACCCTTGGCATTTCTGCTGTCATCGAACTATAGCTACTACTACTATTATTAATCATTTATATAGTGCTGCAAGGTGTACGCAGCGCTGCACAGTATGTGGATAACCTAAGACCTAAATGAGTTTTATGCTGTTTATATCCAGTGTAGTGCATTGCTGCTTCATTGGCTGATGAGAAGATAACACACAAAAGTTCCTCAAAGCTAGTCCAATAAAAAAATATCACAAGTTATTCAGTGACCCTTAATTCCACATTACAACCATAAAAATGTCAACATTAGAGTAACTGGTCTGCCAGTTATTACTTAATACAGTGAGTGTTATCTTTTTGGAATTTTTGCATGTGTTAATGATTTTCCTGCCCTTTGCTCATTGCCAACATCTTCTGTTACAACACTAGGTAAGCTTCACTGTGTTTCCAAATTCAAGCAGTTTTGTAGTACTGCTTCATATAGTGTTGATTAGAAAATCGAACTATGACATAGAGTGCTTCCCACATCTAAGAACGAGGACACCAGCAACAGAAAAGATGCTGCACAGTCTAAGACAGAAGATTTCTGCAGAGTTCTGGTTAGCCCCTGACAGGTCTAGTGAAATTCCATATCACCTTGCCCATCACGTTTTACCTGAAAGATTGAAACCAGACCCTATTTGTTTGATTGCATGTTTAACCATTGCTGTACATGGTTTATGGTGATGGTGATGGTGTGAGAAAACTACTGATGCTGAGCAAGGCAGATAATGTTGATAGCAGATGCTGCCCATATTCAAAGGAATGAATTTTGTAATCCAGCCTACAAAATTATGTATGAGCTGTGCCTTCAGCATGCATTAAGAATGCAGTGGATCAGCTGCGTGTAAGTAGTACACATGCATTAATGTAAGTAAGAGCTTAGTGTTCAATCAGCCATCTTTTAGCCAAAATAAAAATGTCTGCGGTATTCAAACGGCAGACAGCTATGAAAAGCAACATGCTTATAGCTGTTTGGAAAGTGTCTGTTTGTCTCCAATAAACCTGACACCACCCATTAGATCATTTTAGCTTAGCCTGCACGTATAACTGTAATTTGACTGTCATATTTAAGAGACATGTTATTTATGTAAAGATGTTGGCCTCTGACGATTGTCAGCAATGCTTCAAAGTACTGATTGAGCATGCTGGAGATTCAGCAGTCTGCAGTGGCTTTAGTCATCCTAGCAAGTGGAAATCATGTAACTTTGAGGTTTGGATGGTTGTTTTCAATTAATGGAACATAAATCTTCTGTTTCAACATGTAACTAATAAACCCTTTGTAGTAGGAAGCTTGTTTTGTAGAGTGTGCATCAATTAAAATGTTTAATTGTATGATTCATTGCAATTATGTGGTAACTTTTGCTCACAGAGAAATTTAGTTTTGTTAAAAAATGCATAATATATTTTAAAGGCATGTCTTAGATAGAATGGGGAGAGCTCAGCTGAACTATATACCTGTAGATTGGGATGCACACAATTCCAGCAGTATTTTTAGAAAAGACTCTGCCAAATGTAGAGCCGTTTCTAAACTACATAGAAGGAACTATGGGAGTGCACATGAATATAAATCCACGTACAGCAAGATGACCCATTTTACAAACCTACATGTAGAGAAAAATCAATGGAGGAAACTTGACTATTTACATGTGCAAGTTTATATTTTGCAGGCTACATGCATAAGTATTTATTTTACAAATCTATACATTTACCCATGCCAGTTAATAGAGGGAGCTATCTTTGTGATTTCGATTTGGAGGGGGCAATAAACAATATGGAATTAAAGAGGATAACCCTCTTAGTTCCGCCTGTAAAAGGACTGGTTGAAATGAACCTATATGCAGTGGTGGGATTCAAAAATCTTCGGAACCAGTTCAGTATCAGGTCAGTACAAGCAGGTTGCAGCACCCCAATCCTCCCACCCAACAGTATTTTGATGGCATAGGGGGGCAATCATGGCATTGGTAAAAGCCCCCGTACTACTTCATATGTTCTTGATTAGAAAATCGAACATCAAAATACTGCAGGTTCCTAATTGAGTAAAAAGATTTTTAGTCAAATTAAAATGTATAAAAAATATAATCATGTTAATAACAAGTTAAATATCTAAGATGGCTATTGCATTTGAACTGCTAGCAGCCACCATCTGTCTTCTGGTATCGGAAAACCTCTACTGACAAGCTCCTTCCCAACTCCCAGTGTGGTTTTGACTACATCCTTAGAAGGACTGCTTCTGCTGATGTAATAATACCAGCCAGTTGGCCTTCCAGAATTTCTGATAACCTTGCTAGAAGATCTGACTCAACTGTTATTGCATAGCATCCCTGCCTATGAATGCCAAAATTTTAAATCTTGAAATACAGCCCTGGATTTCACAGTGGCTCATTGATTGATCAAAAGCCTTTCAGTGCTGTTATTTTGGGAGGTGGTGGCTGGGTGGTAAGAGATTGTAGTGGTTATTTTGGGGAACATTTTTTAAATTTTTTGGTTGTATATTAATTGATATTTCTCTGGGAACGAGCAGGAAGTCATTCCTCACATATGGGTGATGGTGCCGACAGAGCCTGCACGTTTTCACTCCCCAGCTTTCAGAGAAAGCCTTTGGGAGTTACACTGCGCATGCAGGGTTGCCTTCTTGCCCAAGGGTACCATTCTTACCTCAGTCTTCCTTTTTCCACGGAGCCCTGCAGATGTTCTGTCTGTGCTCCCCAGTTAGTCAATTTTTCTCACCTAGTTCAAGTTTAACTTCACGCTTTTGCCGGGATCTGTTCCAATCACCTTTCCGCCCTCGGTTACATGTTTTTTTCTTCCCGAGTATACTTTTTACTTTTCTTTGTTTTTGGCGTGCGGGTCTTTGCTTGCAGCCTGGCTGACTGAGACATCCAAGATTGATCTCGTGGGGGTTGTTTTTCCCACTATGGCCTCTGTCAATGGTTTCAAGCAGTACGGCAACCGCACTATGTCCCACACAGACCGCCACAATACCTGCATTAAGTGCCTCGGGGCGGACCACGACGTGTCTACATGTCTGTCTGCCCGGTCTGCCAGTAAATATCGGCAATGACCCGCAAGCAGCGTGCAAGGCAGCAGGGGGAGCTGTTTTGCAAGTCTGCCTCGGGATCAGCATCAGAGGTGGAATCCCTGCCCTTGACACCAGCGTTTGATGACTCTTCGTCACACACCTGGGATCGGTCAGAGCTCCAGGGTCACGGAGCGTCAGACCGGGGATCATGCAAGCCAAAGGTGAGGTCCAGCCCCAGACTTGGCAATAAGACCTCCGGCTCCAGGGCGTAGAGTCTTCGACTCGACACTGACTGCGATGGCCGGAAACGGCCCTCCACCCAGCCCCGGTGGGAGGAGACTCTCAACAGCATCGGGGAATCTGGTCAGGTCCCCCAACGCTATCACCATTTGGTGATTCCCCTACAAGGGGCGTGGCTCCATGATCGATGACCTCAAAACCCGAGTCAGCTGTTGCGAAGCCACCTGCCATTGAGGCCAGGATGGCGGTCCTGGAACACATGCATTCCTGGAACACATGCATTCCTCAAGGTGTAGCGAGTCTGATGAATGTTACCTCTGGATCATCAGTGCTGGCTACAGGGCCATCCTCAGTGAGGACATCACTGGAGGATACTCAATTTATCTTCGAGACATTGGCTTGATCGGCGCTGCCTATGTCAGCGTCCGGCTTGAAGGATGACTTGTCTGGCACCGCTGTGGCTGGGTACCGACGCCAGGAGTAGTCGATGCCTAGTCGGCCTGGAGGAGTGCCCGGCACTCAATGATTCCTCTGACTCCGCATTGGCTTGAGAGACAGATGAGGAGTCCCCCAACACCATCCTTCACTGGGACATCCCTTTTGATATGTCCCCGCCACACCATCATTGGCAGTCTCCTCCGGAGGATCTTGCCTTACTGGAGTTCATGAAAGAGATGTCCCAGGCCCTTGCCTTTATAGCGGTGCCCAAGGACGAGCCTTGGACTGAGGATCTTGAGTTCCTCTAGTACGAGACTCCCCTGAGGGAGGCACTGATGGTGCCCATACCCCCCATCCTGGAACAGCGGCTGTTCTGGATGTGGGAGACCCCGGTGATGGTGCCAGTTGTGAACCATTGACTCGATTCTCAGTATCGAATCGGCCGGAGTCCAGGCTTCCAAAAAGCACAGTGCCTCACATCTCCATGGTGGTGGAGTCAGCCACGCATCGCATAAAGAGCCAGAGGATGCACTTTGGTGCCCCCGGCAGGGAGGCCCGCACTATAGATGTATTTGGCAGGAAGTGTTTCCAGTGCTCCATGCTCACAGCCCGGATCCAGACATACCAGCTGTACTTGGGCATGTACCTGAGGGACCTGGTGAAGGAACTCACCAGGTTCTCACCTGGACTGTCAGGTGAACCTCTTGAGTGCTTCAGGACCATGGTTTCCTTGTTCAAGGAGTGCTCCAAGTTTCAAACTCAGACGGCCTTCAAAGGCTTCGAGTTGGTGGCTCGGGTAGCATTAGTTCCCGACACCTTGCCTGGCTACAGTCCTCTGACCTGGAGCAATGGTTTCCGGGCAAGTTGGCCAACATTCCTTGCCGGGGAGAGAACCTCAGAGAAGGCCAGCTGTCCAGGAAGACTGCTGACCCTTCCTTTTGGAAGTATTAAGGGGAAAAGCCCTCCCACCCGAATACCTAGAAGGCTGACAAGGGTTACCCCAAATTTCCAGCCTATCAGGCTCCTCAGGAACAGCAGACCAAGGCACAGGGGCACGGCCCACATAAGCCAAAAGCCCCAAATAGCACCACAGGCACAGCCTAAGGGGAGAGGGGGTTGAACTCCTTGGGCATAGCCTCCTTCCTCCAGGACATAAGACCCAAGGTTCACAGGAGGGACGGCTGGTTCACTTCACACACCTATGGCGGACATCACTACCGATGTCTGGGTGCTGCAGGTGGTCAGGGAGGGGCATCTCCTCCACTTTAAGCTGCCTCCTTCCTACTTCCCAGGGGAGATACCCATGGAACCATTGCATAGGGAGCTCCTACAGAGGAAACGTGAGGCCTTGCTCGAGGATCACCCAGTAGAGCCCAGCCTTTCCAGGACCTGGGATTCTACTCCCACTACTACCTTGTCCCCAAGAAAACCGGGGGTTTCAGGCCCAATCTGGACCTGCGGGACCTCCAACTGTTTCCTGGTCAAGGAAAAGTTCAAAATGCTATTTCTTGGAACCTTGCTGTCTTACCTCTTGCAGGGAGATTGGCTATGCTCCTTGGATCTCAAAGATGTATACACCCACATCCTGATACATCAAAGGCACCATTAGTACTACCGATTTGTGGTCAGAGGCCAACACTGCCAATACAGGATGATCCCCTTCGTACTGGCTCCTCTGGTGTTCACCAAATGCCTGGCAGTCATGGCCACCTGCCTCTATCTCCTGGGGATTTTCATCTTCCCTTACCTGGACGACTGGATCACCAGAGCCAATGTGTAATGCAGCTCACCGCACCATAGGGCTGCTCCACTGCCTAGGGTTTGTGGTCAGCTTCCCACAGATGGTTCAAGTCCAGATGGACAATCAGGTGGCAATGTACTACCTTCACAAGCAGGGCGTTACAGGCTCATACCACCTCTGCTGGGAGGCCATTTGACTCTGGAATTTCTCAGCAGCGCGGAACATCTCCCTCAGGGCAGTTTACCTGCTGGGCCAGGACAACATACTGGCCAACTGCTTGAGCTGGGTCCTCCAGCCCCATGAGTGGTAGCTGAACCCAGCAGTATTGGGGGAGGTCTTTTGCTGCTGGGCACCCCAGAGATAGACCTCTTTGCCAGTCCAGAGAATGCACAACTGCCGCACTTCTGTTCCTGGAGGCCAGCTCAGGGATGGGACACGGTGGATGCCTTCCTCCTCCCCTAGTCCAGGGGCTTCCTGTACATGTTCCTGCCTATACCCCTGGTCCCCCAGGTGCTCCTCAAGATACAAATGGAAGCAGCCTCAGTCATATTTATCGCTCCCAGATGACCCAGGTAACCATGGTTCCCCCTGTTCCTGCAACTGTTCCAGAGAGACCCACTGCTGATGGGGAGCTCTCCGGACCTGCTGTCACAAGAGAACAGGATGCTTCATCATCCCAACCTCCCATCCCTCGCTCTGTTGCCCTGAATACTGAGAGATTAGCTATAGTGTACCACTGCCTCTCAAGGGAGGTGGAAAATGTCCTGCTGGCTTTGCATAAGGATTCCATGTGTCGGGGGTATGCCTTTAAATAGTGCAGGTTTTCACTGTGGTGCACGGATAGGGGTCTTAACCCCTTCTCCTGCGTGTGGTGCAAGACGTCTTGCGATCCCTCTTGCACTTTTCCGGGACTGGCCTCAAGTCCAACAGAGTCAGATTGCACTGCTGTGCCATTTCGGCTCACCACCACCCAGTGGATAGCCAAGTCGTCTCGGTGCACCCGCTGCTGGGCTGTTTCATGAGAGAACTCCTGCTGTCCCGGCCCCCAATCTGTCCGCCACCAGTGGCATGGGACCTTAATGTAGTATTGGGAAAGCTCATGGCTCCAACCTTTGAGCCCTTGGCTACCTGCCATCTCAAGTATCTGTCTTGGATGGTCATTTTCCTAGTGATGCTTACCTCTGCCAGGCACATGAGCAAACCACAGGCGCTGGTGACCCATGCACCTTACACTAGATTTCACAGGAACAGAGTCATCCTTCAGACTCACCCCAAGTTCCAGCAAAAGGTGGTCTTCGCCTTCCACTTGAAACAGGAGGTGGTGCTCCCCATCTTCTTTCCCAGGCCTCACACCTCAAGGGCGGAGGCCTCTCTGCACACGCTTGACTGCAAGAGGGCCTTTTTGCATTCAGAGGACACAGCCCCACTGCCACTCGGTGCAGCTCTTTGTCTCCTTTGGCCCCAATCTTCTTGAGGTTGCAGTCTCATGCATCCTTTCATGAAGGATGGCTGAATGCATTTCCTTCACCTACCAGCAGGCAGGGCTTTCTTTGGACCATCATGTCACAGCACACAATGTGTGTGCCATGGCGGCCTCTGTGGCCAACTGCGCTCAATGCCCTTACTGGACATCTGCCGGGTCACCACCTGGTCCTGTGTGCACACTTTTACAGCGCTCGAAAGAGAGCTCATGACATGATAGAGCCTTTGGCCAGGCAGTACTTCATCACCTCTTTGGGGAATAGTGCAACTCCTTCCCTCCAGCTCTTTGGGTTCAGGCTACTGGAGAGGAGATTATATTTTCGATGTTGCTACTGCAGTGCCAGCCTTCCAGCCAACCAGCGCTCCCTGCTGTCCTTTACAGTCCACTTTTTGGGTCACCTGTGGCTTCTACAGGATTTTTCAGTAGCTTGGGAAATCCCATATGTGAGGACTGACCTTGCTTGTTCCTGGAGAAAGCGTAATTACTCACCTGTAACAGGTGTTCTCCAGGGACAGCAGGGATCGGTCTCCCCGTGGAGTAGTTTTTTCTTTTTGCCGTCTTGTGCTATAATATACTGAAGTAAGATGGCGGGAAGGTGTGGTCATGCATGTGTGGTGTAACTCCCAAAGGCTTTCTTTGAAAGCTGGGGAGTGGATCTGCACAGGCTCAGTCGGTGCTGACGTCACCCATATGTGAGGACTGATTCCTGCTGTCTCCGAAGAACACCTATTAAAGGTGAGGAACTACGCTTTCCATATCGTCCTGCTAGACCAGTCCAGACAAGTGGGTTGTGTTCCCCTACCAGCAGATTGGTGGAGACAAAGAATCAAAGAAAAGACCTGGTTTCAATGACATCACTCCCAGGCCTCTATTTGCTTCAGCCATCAGAGGTCTCCTCAGCATTTCTTGTTCTCCAGCAAAGAGTGGATGGATTTTCTCCTTCCTGAAGAAAATATAAAGATTGAGAGAAAAAGATTGATTAAATGCTCGTGAACGACTACCTTGAGAGTGACTCTCTCACTTAACCATGACATCGGAGGCGCCACTAGACTGTGGTCTTTTCAATAGCCATAGGAGGAGGGAAAATCTGTTCAGCTCCATACTGTTATCATAATAAGAGCCTGTTGAGCAACCAGAAATTGGAAAGATTTGGAAGGATCTGGAAGTGTGCAGTAGCCTCACACAACTTCAGCACCCCCTCCCTCCATCCCTCCCTCCTCCTCCTCTTGCTCTCTCCCGAAGATCGCAGAGGCTCTCAGAGGGATCTGCCTGCCAGCCACCTTAAACACAGTACTGCAAAACCAGTAGAACAGTTTCAGGAGAGTAGAGCTGAGCCCAGCACAGATTTTCTGCCTGGTTCTCTCAGGGGGTGAGTATCAAGGCTTGACCTTGTCATTGTCCTTGTTGGGAGCTCCCAATTCCATCTTCCTGGGATGTAATTTGGGATCGACTGTGAGTGCCATGTGGGAGGCTCCTGCTGTTCTTTGCACACGTTAATAGTGTTTGTACTTATTGTGTGCCTGGTGGTCGCGCGATCCTAGCTCACATTCTGCTCAAGCAGCTCCAACATGCATTCGTTCCCTAGCACCTGTAACGTGTATTGCAATAAAAGCACAGTTAATGTTTGCCTTCGGGATGCTGGGGTTTTAGCATGTACTGGTGTGCTACTTGCCTTTTCTCCAGGAACAAGCAGGACGTCAGTCCTCACATATGGGTGACGTCGGCACCGATGGAGCCCTTGCGGAAGCATCCTCCCAGCTTTCAAAGAAAGCCTTTGGGAGATGCTACCACGCATGCGTGGTCCCCTTCCCGCCCAAGGGTGCCATCTTGCTCAGTCTCCTTTTTTCCATGGAGCACTTCAGACGTTTGTCTGGCTTATTCCCAAAAAAAGATTTTATTTCTTTTCTGAGTTTCATACTCGCCTCTAGTATTGCACCGGTACTCTTCCCACCTGCCAACCTTGTTGCCTTGGCGTCGAGTTGGCTCATTTTTGTAGTTTTCGTTTTTTCTTTTCTTGGCGCCTTCATGCATTTTTTTCTCTCACTGGCAGCTCGGAGAGTCTTTGACCTCGCAGGGGTACCAGTGGCTTTAAGAAGTGTGATCGGTGCTCCAAAATTATATCCTTGACCAACACACAAGACTGCTGTCTCTGCTGCCTGGGGTCAGATCATGACCCGGCAGCCTGCGGTCTCTGCAAGAGGATGTCCAGTAAGGCCCTCAAGAGCTGCCAGCAGCAGCACGGTAAGTTCTTCCCCGAGTCCCCAGTGCCTCCAAAGGCCAGGACCTCGTCTGCGGCTCTGACATCTTGGGCAGAACCCTCCATACTTGAGCCTTGTCGTGGGTCCTCGGAAAGGGGTTCTCCCTCGAGGGAACCTAGGAAGAAGAAGCAGGCCTCGCAGGTGGCATCTCTAGATTTTATTTATTTATTTATATTCTCTCATATACTGCGCTATTCTGCATCAGTGCGGTTTACATTGAACAAACTAAAATTACATTGAACAGGGCATTATAACTTGGAGATAACTATTTTACAGGGAACATGGGCTATGGAGGGTTAAGTGGCTTGCCCGAGACCACAAGGAGCACCTGTGGGACTAGAAACCCCAGTCCTTCCGGCCCAAGGTTGCTGTCCTCTAGTGGGATTTGAACCCCTGACCTTCCAGCCTGAAGTACCTTGCCTCAACCACTAGGCCACTCCTCCACTCCATCTGCATGGGTGCACCCCCAGGCCCAGTCCTGCGGTCCAAGACGCCTGTCCGAGGTGTCAGAGAAGGAGCAGCCTGCAAAAGTCCCCTGGAAGGAGCCAACCATGGACCGGCCTCGGTCCCCAGACACTCCCCCTTTGGGGGAGCCGGCTTCGGGCCCGGGTCCCTCGGTGCCCACGCCGAAGTCTGCGGAGCCTTCTGGTCTGGAGTCCAGAATGGTGGCCCTGGAGCACATTGTCCGTCACGACCAGTTCATCTACCCCAACCACCAGGCCCTCGAAGTCCCTCAACGCTTGATGGGACCGCGGTCATCCCTGGCAAGTTTGCTGGGCCACAGGGCATCGGGATCCCCGAAGGCTGCGGAGCAGCCCCTCCTACAAGTCCTCCACGGACTACTCAGAGTGGAAGACTGAGGATGAGGAGTCCCCCGATACCCGTCGCTACTGTGACGTCCCATCTGACTCCCCCATCTCGGAGCCTCGACGGCTGGCTCTGTCCGAGGATTTGGGCTTCCTTGATTTTGTCAAGGACACGTCCAAGGCCCTGGCATTCCCAGCGGAGTCAGAGGAGGATCCTTGGGTGGATGAGTTGGAAATCCTCCAATACAAGGCCCTCCGTGGGAATTGCTCATGGTGCCCATCC
This sequence comes from Ichthyophis bannanicus, assembly GCA_033557465.1. Taxonomy (NCBI): domain Eukaryota; kingdom Metazoa; phylum Chordata; class Amphibia; order Gymnophiona; family Ichthyophiidae; genus Ichthyophis; species Ichthyophis bannanicus. The sequence goes on from CM066033.1 coordinate 105,927,008, forward strand.
CTCCCATCCTGGAACGGCTGATGCTCCCAATGTGCGAGACGCTGGCTTCGGTACCGATGGGTGAGCAAACGGTTCGACTCGATGTATCGGATCCGCCAGAGCCCGGGCTTCCAAAAGTCACAACTGCCGCATAACTCCATGGTGATGGAGTCCGCACCATGGGTGCCCTCAGCAGAAAGTGCTACCAGGGTTCGATTCTCATCGGCCGCATCCGGGCCTGCCAGATGTACATGGGCATGTACCTGAGAGATCCGTCGAAAGAGCTTGTCGGGTTCTCGGCTGGTCTCTCCAAGGAACCTTTGCAGCGGTTCAAGAACCTGGCCAAAGCAGTCCGTGAATGCTTCAAATTCATGTCTCGGGCGGCCTATGATAAAGAGTTTGAGTTGGCGGCTCGAGTAGCAGTAGCTGCCATCGGTACCTGCCGTCAAGCTTGGTTACAGTCATCTGACCTCGAACAATGGGTTCAGGACAAATTTTTTGATGTCCCCTGCCAAGGAGAGAACCTCTTTGGCAAATCCATGACCGACAAGGCTGCCGAGCTGGAGACCGAGTTCATGATGAGGACCAGGCTCTCTAAGAAGACCACTGCCCCTCCCCGACAGACGGGCTCGGGTAAAAAGCCCTTCTACCCAAGCAAGGGAGCTGCTTACAGAAACTACCCACCTTATCAAGCCTCCCCAGCTCCCCAACAGGGTCAGCAGGCTGAGGGACAAGGGCATGGCCCTCATAAGCAGAAGAGTTCAAAACCCCCAACTCCGGCCCAGCCAGGGGGGAGTTTTGACTCCTTGAGCATAACCTCCCTACCACAAGGAGTTCAGCAGCCCACAGGGGGACATCTGGCCCTCTATGCCCAGATGTGGGGGACCATCACCACCGATTCCTGGGCACTAAGGGTGATCGGGGAGGGTTACCTCCTCCACTTGACTCAGACACATCCCCCTTATTTCCCAGGAGAGCCTTTCAGGTCTCCCCTCCACTGGGACCACCTTCTGAAGGAGTTGGCAGGTCTTCTCGAGGACAAAGCAGTGGAACCGGTGCCCCACCACCTCAGGGGCAAAGGGTTCTACTCCAGGTACTTCCTCGTGCCAAAAAGGACAGGGGACCTAAGGCCCATCTTCGACTTGCGCAACCTCAACAAATTCCTGGTGAGGGAGAAATTCAAAATGCTCTCCCTTGGAACATTGCTGTCATACCTCCAGCAGGAAGACTTGCTATGCTCCTTAGACCTCAAGAATGCATATGCCCACATCCTCATCCACCCCAACCACAGGCAGTACCTGTGGTTCGTGGTGGGGGGCAGTCACTTTCAATACAGGGTCCTCCCCTTTGGCCTAGCCTCTGCCCCAAGAGTCTTCACAAAGTGCCAGGCAGTCATTGCTGCCTTCCTCCGGCTCCAGGGTGTCTTCGTCTTTCCCTACCTGGACAACTGGCTTATAAAGGGCAGCAGAGCCTCGGAGGTGCAGCAGGCCACTGCACACACCATCCAGGTTCTGTAACACTTTGGCTTTGTCATAAACTACCCCGTCTCACCTCCTCCCGACACAATGTCCAGAGTTCATTGGGGCAAAGATCGACAAACTCCATTCGAGGATTTTCTTGCCTGGGGACTGAACTGATCATCTCAGGTCTCTAGATCAGGATGTACAGAACTGTACCTTGGTGCCCACCCAGCTTCTCCTACGCCTCCTTGGGCACATGACCTCCACAATCCATGTCAGCCCAGAAGCCAGCCTCCACATGAGGGTGGCACAGTGGTGTCTCCGAGATCATTGGTCTGAGGCCATGGGCCACCTCCGAGACCAAGTCTTTGTGACCCGCCAACTGGCGGACTCCCTGATCTGGTGGCAGTCACCTCAGCATCTTGAGGCGGGCATGCCTTTTCAGGCCCCAAGCTCCTCGAGGGTCCTCACCACGGACACCTCCCTGCTTGGCCGGGGAGCCTACTGCAGAGATCTCTGCACTCAGGGCAATTGGTCACCAAACGAGAGCACCCAGCAGATCAACCTCCTGGAGCTCCAAGCCATATACCTTGCCCTAAGGGTCTTCTATCACCACCTGCGTCACCAGCCAGTGCTGGTCCAGACGGACAACCAGGTAGTGATGATCTATGTGAACAAACGGGGTCATGGGGTCACGTGCCCTCTGTCAGGAGGCACTGGTCCTCTGCTCGTACGCAATCCAACATGGTATCCTCCTGCGTGCAGTGTACCTGCCAGGCCAGGACAACCTAATGGCCGACAGACTCAGCAGAATTCTCCAGCTGCATGAATGGCAACTGGACCCCAGTGTAGCCGGTCGGCTTTTCTGGCTCTGGGGGGACCCCGTGATGGACCTGTTCGCTAGCCTGGACAACTTCCACTTGTCCCGCTTCTGCTCCCGGCAGCCCCATCCCTCCAGGGTGGCAGCGGACATGTTCCTAATCTCATGGTTGGGAGGCCTTAGAGAAGGAGGTGACGGATGGCGCTATGGGTAAGGATATCTAGCCAGCCAGAGACTCTGGCGTCTGTCCTGTGAGCTGCTCCTCATCCGCTAGGGAGTCTGTGGTGGCTGTGCCTCCAGGTTTTGAGGGGGTCATTTCTGAGGAGAGCTTCCAGACTCTGAATTGTCCTCCCCAGAATTCTTTTCTTTTTTGCAGCAGGCCTGGTCCTTCTGGCATGGAAATTTGGACCCTGTGGCCTCTGGGGGTCCCTGGTTGCAGTTTCATGCGGGTCAGGCTGAGAGAAGCAGTCCCCTTTGATTTCCTTTGGCTAAGTGAGGGGTGCCCCATGGAGATGGGGAACAGCTGGGAGCTGTCTGAGATTTTGACTGGCTTGGATTCAGATGACTCAGTACTGAGCTCTGATGTGAATGAATAAGTACTTTTGCCTTCAGAAGATTGTGAAGAGGCCGGAGTGATCTGCCTATTTTAGAAGGATTTGCTGGTGGCATTGATTGGCAGGGTTTCATCTGCCTTGAACTAGACATGCTTCCAGTACGGAACAGGAGCCAAAGGTGCACCCTTTTCTTCAGAGTATGGAAATCTACTACTGTCTTCCCGTTCCCGGATGTGATCAAAGTTAAGATCCAGATGGAGTGGAACTCTCCCACCTAAAGGGCTAAGGGTGTGTATTTAGATCTATGCTTTCCTGGAGAAGAAATGCGCTGAGTGGTTTGGCATTCACAAGGTGAATGCGCAGGTCATGGCCTTTATCAGACGGACCACCATTCCTGTGGAAGGCGGATCGGACTTAAAAGATTTTCTGAACTGTAAGGTGGATTCATTGTTGAGGAGCCAGTTTGCTGAGGCGGCTGCTATTCTACAAATGGTGGTATGTACCTACCTGACGTCTTGCACTGCTTTACTGGATTGTCTCTTCTGCCGGATGATATTATCCCTCTTTTGGAGTAGCTACAACCTTCCTTTCTGATGCCATTTATGACCTGATATGTTTAGCAGCCAGGGACAGTGCCCTGATGACGGTATTACGGCATTGGATTTGGCTCCAGCACTAGGCAGCGGATGCATCTTCCAAAGCCTGGTTAGCCCAAATGGCCTTAAAGGGGAAGCTTCTTTTTGGAGCCAATTTGGAGAGGCTGGTGAAGGACCTGGGCGAGACAAAATCTTACTACCTTGCGGAAAACAGGTCCAAGGGGCCTGTGAAGCGGGCTGGTGCTCCTTTCTCTTCAGTCTCTGCCCATCCAAGGGTATTCTGGCTGGATCCCCGGGGGTCTCAGGACTTTCATCATTACCGACCTAGAAAATCTTTCTTTCCCTCTACTTCCGGGCATCGGGCTCATTCTCAGTCCTTTCATGGAGCACGTGGGCCCAGGGTCCCCTCCAGAGAAGGACCCTCCCAGGCTGCTCCATGAAGGTTTGGTGGCCCATTCCCTGGTTCCTCTGGTTGGAGGCAGGCTTTTGCCTTTTCTTTCAGGAATGGGGCTTAGGTTACCAATGACTGCTGAATTCTAGGCACCATTCAGTTCAGCTATATTCTGGAATGCAAAGAGCCATTTCCGGATGCCTTCGTCATCTCCCCTTGTGGGTTTCCAGTCAAGAGTGCTGCTGTGTGGATCACCTTAGATAAATTGCTGTGTCTGAGGGCGATGGTGCCTCTCCCACCGGATAAGCGGGGCAAGGGCAGATACTCCATCTATTTCATGGTACCCAAAAGGATGGTTCCTTCCAGCCCATTCTGGACAGCAAGGGGGGTCAGTGAGCACTTGTGTGTCTTGCACTTCCAGATGGAAATCTTGTGCTCCGTGATTCAGACAGTACGCTGAGGGGAACTCTTGGCTTCTCTGGATCTAGCTGAGGCGTATTTTTATATGCAGGTCTGGGCAGATCAGCAAAAGTATAAGCATTTTACCATGCTTGGCTCTCACTGTCAGTTTGCCACCCTCCTTTTTGGGCTATCCCACTGCCCAAGGACACACTAAGGTCATCGTGGTGGCAACTACAGTGCTGAGGGATCCTCTGTCCATCTATGTCTGGACAGTTGGCTCATCTAGGCCCATTCCCTTTTGGAGGCATCTTGGGTGGCGTCCTGCATAGTGTCCTTTTTGACAAGCCTCAGTTGGGTGGTCAATCGGGGAAAAGAGCCAGCTGTTATCTTCCCAGTCCCTGGAGTTCCTGGGAGCACATTTCAACATTTGAGTAGGCGGTTTTCCTGCCAGAGGAGAAAGTCAAGAGGCTGTTGGATTGCCAGGCACTGTTCTGCGTGCAACAGGCTCCCAGAGTCTGGGATTATCTTCAGCTCTTCGGATTGATGGCGGCAACCATAGAGATGGTGCCCTGGGCGCATGCTCACATACGACCTCTCTAGCAGTCCTTGTTGACACAATGGTCCCTGAGTTCTCAGGAGTTTGAGTGCAGGCTCAGGCTCCCACTCCCAATGTTGGTGAAGATCAGCTTGCGATGGTGGCAGCAGCCCTGTCATCTGAAGAAGGGCGTGCTGCTGCATGATTTCTCCTGGATGCTTCTGACAACTGATACCAGTCTCTCGGGGTGGGGCGCCCATTGCCAAGACCAGATAGCCCAGGGTCATTGGTACAGCAATGAAGCAGTCTGGTCCATCAACCGCCTTGAGGTGGCCATCAGGTTGGTTCTTATGTGTTGCTGGCCGGGTGGTTCAAGTGTTTTCGGACACCATGGCAGTGGCTTATGTCAATCAGCAAGGTGGCACGAGAAGTACCGGGGTGTCTCTAGAGATGGCTCTCCTGTTTGCTTGGACAGAGAAGAACCTTCTAGCCTTGTCGGCTCAGCACTGCTAGGGTGGACGATGTGGAAGCGGACTTCTTCAGCCAGCACTCTCTGGATCCTGGAGAGTGGGAGTTGAGTCAGGAGGCATTTCGGTTGATTCTGCACCGTTGGGATCACCCCAAAATGGATCTGATGGCAACCCGCTCCAATGCCAAAGTTTGTCATTCTTCAATCACCACATGGAGACGGGGTCCGAGGGCATCTACGCCCTGGCACAATCTTGGCCATGTCAGTACCTGATGTAAATGTTTCCTCCATGGCCCCTTGTGGGGCATGTGATCTGGCATATAGGACGTTACTTTGGCAGGATTGTTCTGATGGCACTGGATTAGCCGAGGAGTGCATGGTTCGGAGACCTGATGCGGCTCCTGCAAGTGTCTCCTTTTCAATTGCCTCCATTTCAGGGCTTATTGCTCACTTACAGCTTGACTTTTGAAAGAAGACAGCTAGTGCATAAGGGCTACCCTCCAGAGGTGGTCTCTGCTCGGAGCCCAAGGTAGCATAAGTGCAGATCTGATGCTTCTTTGAGCGTTGGTGCAGCGCTCGGCAATTGGTTGCTGAGGCTGCCAAAGTTTCATCTCTGTTGGCCTTTCTATAGGATGGCCTGGAGAAGGGCCTTTCCTTTAGCTCACTGAACGTTCATGTGGCAACTTCAGTCTGTTTCTGAGGTCCGGTGACTGGTATGGCTGTAGCCTTGCACCCAGACTTCTCGCTCTTTTTCCAGGGAGTTCAGCATCTGCATTCTCCCCTCCAGTCTGGAATTCCTTCTTGGGATCTGTGTCTGCTGCTCAGGGCCCTCATGGCAGCACATTTTGAGCTGTTGAAGCACACTACTTTAAAGGATTTGACACTCAAGACTCATTTTTTGTTTTTTTGTAATTTTTTATTGTCCATTTCCAATACAGCCTAAAAACAGCACACAGCTTTCAAAAGATGACCTTTATTAATAGCATAGGCCATAGAACATTATTACATATTTTTAAATCCAAACTACTACTACTATTTAAACATCCAGTTTATTTATTTAACTTTTCTTATATGCCGCCTTGGGGAATAGCCTAGTGGTTAGAGCATCTGCCTAGTACCCAGAAGATCAAGGGTTCGATTCCCACTGGCACTCCTTGTGACCTTGGAAGAAAAGGCTGGCAATCTACTTCCAGTGATACATTGCCAAGAAAACCCAGAGGTAGCTGGGTCGTTATGAGTCAACATTGACTTGATGCACTAAAAAAAAAAAAAAAAAAAGCCGCCTTTCAATGTTATCAAAGCGGTTTAAATTCTACTCAACAACTATACATGGAACTGATACAAGTATAACTATAATACATTAGGTAATGAACTGCTAGGTGGTGTTTGTTGGCCTGTAGTATTACCCCTCTACATCCCTGTACCCACTCTTTGCCCTCCCACCACTTCTTTCCTTCCTTTCCCCTTCATCCCTTCATAGACCCCCACCTTCTTCCAATCCTTAAATTGCCCACTTAAAGTAACTCTGAATGTAACTTTTAATCTTGTCAGGCTAAACTCCCGCACTGCACCTCTCCTCCCCTCTTCTTTATACCGAAAACCCCCTTGCGATGGCCTCCATGCCTAGTACCACTGCCACACTCCCAGGAACTTCGCCCTCGCATGGTGCTGGTAAGCCACTATGTCTCTCATCCAGTAAAAGTGATCCAAGCATTTTATCACCATATTTCTTGAAGGAACCTCATGCCTTTTCCACATCACCATTCGCTCCATTCTAGTCGCAGTCATACACAGTCCCTTAAATGTCCCCAAGTCCCCGTATTTCTCCTCCCGGATCTCATTGAATAGGGCTTCTACAGGACTAATCCTCACTACTACTCCCGTGATATCTCCCACCAAGTCCTCTATTTCTCCCCACAAACGCCGTACTATTGGGCAGTCCCAGAGCATGTGTTTCAAATCTCCCCTGCCCCTACACCCCTTCTAACATTCTGGACTATAGCTGTCCTTGATGGCATGCAGCTGAGCCTGCATCCAGTACTTTTGCAACCTAGATTTTAGGCAATTTTGCAAGAGTGCCATACCCATAGGTACCCTTTTTGCAGCCCGAAAGATATTCCGCCACCTCCTTGCATCCCACTCCCCCTGCAGCTCCTGCTCCCACTTCTCCTGACATGGGAACATCCCCTCCCCCTTAAGGCACTTTCCTAGGATGGAGAACAGCCCCTTTCTGCGAACCTCCTCTGTCCATGAGCACCTCAAACGATGTAACGGCCCTCTGTAGGTCTGAGCGCAAGCATCCCCTAGATAAATAAAAGGTCAGCTGCAGATAGGGATAATAGTCCTTGGCTTCCAACCCTTATCTCTACTGCAATTCGGAGAGCGGTAGCATCCCGCCTCCCCATCCACCACTTACCCTAGTCATAGCAATCTCTTCCTCCCCCACCTCCTAAAACTTTCATTTTGCTGCCCTGGTTGGAAATCCTTCATGCCTTGAATAACCACTAATCTAGTATAGCGCTTACCTCCCAACAGGACAGTTTTTAATTTCCTTCAGGGGTCCAGGGTCACTCATACCATGGGGTTTCCTTCCCCCTTCGCCGCTTCCCACACGTCCCACAACTCCCACTCAGATGGCCTTCCCCTCCCCTGTTCCATCCTCTCCAACTGCTGTGCTCCCCCTCCCCCTTCCAGGCAATAAGAGCCCTTAGCTGCACTGCCTCATAGTATTTTTGGAAGCATAACCCGCTTCCTCCCTTTCCTCAAACATTAGCTTCCTAGCTACCTTAGGAGCTTTCCTATCCCATATGAAAGACATGTCTGCACTTTGCAAGGCCCACAGGAATCTCCATGAGACCGCACATGGGAGAGACATAAACAAGAATAACACTCTAGGCAGCACATTTACATTCACTACCGCTAAGCGTCCCAACCATGACAGGTATAACGCCTTCCATTTGGAAAAGTACCTCTTCATTTTTCAAAGAAGGGGCTCATAATTTCACTTTACCAAGTTTTGCAGTGTATTATCCAAATGCACCCCCAGAAAGGTGTGCTGCACCCACTTGAATGGAAAGCCAGCCCACAACCTATTCTCCAGTTCTGGGGGAAGTTTAGAACCCAATTTCTCTGTCTTACCCTTATACCCTGGGACTTACTTGTTTTACTTATCTTATACCCTGGGACCTCACTGTATGCCTCTGTCTCCCACATCAATACTGGAAGGGAGGTTAGAGGCCGTCCCAAAGTAGATATGACATCTGCAAACAGACCAATGTTTACCTCCTCTCCTTCCATCACCACCCCCTTAACATCTCCCTGTGCCCATATTCTAGCCACCAAGGGCTCAATTACTAAGGCAAACAATAGTGGGTTAGTGGGCTCCCCTGTCTGATGCCTCTGCCCAGGTCAAAGGGCTCAGAATAGCCCCCATTAATACATATCCGCTCTCCAGGGCCTGCATACAATGCCCTACCCAACCCAAGAGATTCCACCCTAATCCCATTCTCTCCAACATCTTGAACATAAACTCCCACTGCACTTTATCAAACACTTTCTCAGCTTCCACTGTAAGAAAAACAGCCTGCTCCACTCCCTGCCTTAACTTCCACATCAGATTTAAAATCCGCCTAATGCTTTTGCCTAATGCAATTTGGCCAGCCTACCACAGACAAAGCCTGTTTGATCCAGATGTATTAACTTAGGAAGATACCCCTGTTGCCTTGTAGCCAAACTTTTGACATCTAAATTTATCAAAGAGATGGGTCGATAAGACTCACAACCTGAACAGTCCTTTCCCTGCTTCGGGAGGACTGTGATTCCTACCTCTGCCATCGAGCTTGGGACATTCCCCACCTGCAACACTTCATTTAACACCTCTGCCAGGAAAGGCATCAAGTGGACTTGAAACATCCTGTAAAATTGGCTGTTAGGCCGGCCATCCATCCAAACTAGGTGCCTTCCCTACCTTATCTCCCTATCTAGTCTCTCTGCCGCCTCCTCCTCCTCTAACTTCCCCAGATCACAACCCTGTAAATATTCCTCCCCCCTCTCACTCCCTGCCAATACCTCCACTTGGTACAGCCAGGTATAGAAATCTTGAAAGACTACAAATTTAGGCCAGTCCTGTGACTATCTCCCTTTTATTTCGGATACTGTTTATCTGGCTTTGCTGTACCCATGCCCTCAAGCAGCTAGCTAACATCCAGCCCACCCAATTGCCCTCTTTATTATTGAGCTTGTTTAAGTACATTTAATTCATATGCAATTTGGCTCCCCTGAAGCTGACTCGGTTCATTTTTTATCTGGGCTATTTCCCCTAACATCTCAGTTCATTTATTATTTGGGCTATTTCCCCTAACATCTCCAGATGTCTGTCGTTCTGATGGCTTCTTTCTAGGGCCCATGGTTATTAGCACAACACCTGTTCCACCTCCCTACTGTCTGTCTTTGCCCTCAAGGCTATACTTAGCAGATGTCCCTGCACTATGACCTTCAACCCATCCCACACTGCCCCTAAGCCAACTCCACCCCCCCCCCCATTGCAGTGGAGATATTCTTCTATTAGAGCCTTTATTTTCCCCACCGCCTGGGCCACTTCCAAAACCCAGTCCATCCTCTCTCTGCCCCATATCTAAATATCTAAGCTCATCAGCACCAGAGCATGATCTGACCAAGTTATACTGTTCATTCTCAATGGCAGATATCTTACACATAAGACTCCCACTTACCCAGACATATCAATCCTATTGTATGTGTTATGGAGATGGGAGTAAAACGTGTACCTTTATTCTCCTGGGTGTCTGCTCCTCCAAGTATCTACCAGCCCTAACCTCTCCTTCAAATGCAACAGTCCCTGCCTCTCCCATTTCCTGCCCATAGCTCCTGCTCAACTGCTCCTTCCATTCTGCTGCAGCCTCCAGCTTCTGTTACATCTCTGCAAAGTCCTCTGCCATCTGCTCCAACCTGTCCTCATGATCTCCCTCATGGCGTCCGATATCATCCATCTCCTCCTTGAGCTCTCCAATAAAGTTGCCCAACCTGCCTTCATAGAAGCAAGTTCATTTTTGAGCTCCCTAAACTATTCCTTGAGCTCAGCTTTTGTTAGGTGCGCCACCATCTCCATCTCTCTCTCTGCACTCTCAGCATTCACTGCCCATGTTGCCTGCCTGAGGCTGATGACCTCATCCACTGCCATTTTTGCATCTCTGCGGCCCTCCTGATGACTGCTCATGTAGGCAAATTCTTTCAGGTCTGCTGCCTTCCTGTGGGTCGTCATGGCCGTTGCTGCCAGATTCCCCTTTATCTCTGTTGCAGCTCCAGCTCTCAAAACGGCACCAATGAAAGGGCTTGCTATTTTTATTGGAGCCAGCATCATAGCTCTGCTCTCAAACTGCCATCGTACCCAGTGATGTCATTTCCTCTGTAAATCCTCAAGACAGTCTTTGTGGTCACGATTTGTTCCGCAAGGTGGATTTCCGAGCTGCAGGCTCTGTCTTGCTGAGATACTTACTTTTTCAAAGGAGGCCGTTTCCATTCGGCATGTGCCTTCCTTCTTGCCTAAGGTGCTGTCTCCCTTTCACATGAACCAAGTGGTCTGCCTGCCCTCCTTTTCTAAGGAGCTGTGTCAAGGGAAGATTAAGGATCTTTGCCTTGTTGATGTCTGGAGGGTGCTTCTCTGGTACTTGGAGGTTACAAATTTCTTTTTTTTTTTTTTTTTATTTCAACAACTTTCATCAAAAGATATATATAAGAAATACAAGAAATTAAGATACAAGCCGATAAATACACAAAGAAAACACAAGTTTTAAACTCCCAGCCCACAAAATGGAGTGTGTCAATTACGTAGAATAATCTCTAATCCAAAGTTGAGAGAAACGGAGAATAATACAATCCCACATTATACTAAGCAAAAAGCCAACAAATATATCAGGTCTGATTATTGAGAAAAGTTTCTAATTGAGAGGAATCAAAAAAGATATAAGATTTTCCCAGATGAATGACAACACATTTGCATGGATATTTAAGAATATAAGAGGCTCCCAAAGCTATAACACGAGAGCAAAGTTGAAGAAAAGCCTTCCTTTTTAATTGTGTAACACGGCAGACATCTGGGAAAACCTGTAACTGATGACCAAAAAATTTCTCTTGCCGAAATTTAAAATAAGACCTTAAGACCATCTCCTTATCCCTTTCCAAAGAAAAAGTTACCAAAAGAGTAGCACGTGTAGAAATTTCTTCAACAGAAGACTCTAAGTACGCTGATAAATCCATACTCTGCTCTGATAAGTGATCTAAATTCCCACCAACTACATCACCTGTCTCCAAATCGCCAACCGGATGTTCTCTGACACCAGTAGGCAAGTAATAAATTTTAGATAAAACCACAGCATCCGGTTCTTGAATTTTCAAAACATCTTTCAAGTACTTAGTAAATAGAATAGTTGGAGGAAAAGGTAGTGAGTGCGAGGGAAATTCAGAAATCTGAGATTCTTCCCCCGCAAAGCATTTTCAAATATTTCATCACGATGATGCAATTGCAAGGAGTGTGACTTTTACCTACTACTATTGCCTGGAAGCTGAGAGGAACGGCTGCTCTGTTCCGGAGAGCACTTGGGAGCACGTGAGCAGAGCGGGCCCTCCCTCGCTGAATCTTGTGTGTGACTTTTACCTACTACCATTGCCTGGAAGCTGAGAGGAACGGCTGCTCTGTTCCGGAGAGCACTTGGGAGCACATGAGCAGAGCGGGCTATAAGACCGGGCCCTCCCTCGCTGAATCTTGTGTGTGACTTTTACCTACTACCATTGCCTGGAAGCTGAGAGGAACGGCTGCTCTGTTCCGGAGAGCACTTGGGAGCACGTGAGCAGAGCGGGCTATTAATTATAGCCCCACCGCGGGACGTGCACCGCGGGCGTGTGCTCCGAAGGGGCGTGTCCTAAGGGGCAGACCACGCCCCTTTGGAGCCCCTTCGGAGCACTTTGGAGCAGTTTGGTGAAGCTGGTCCGGTTTGTCTATGGGGAAGCGGAAGAAAAAGCCGCTTCAATCCACAATGTCGTCCGGTAAGTCAGCTAAAGTTGTTGGCCCTATGGATAGCCATCTTAAGGCCTTATCGTCTCCTTCAGTGCAATTGTCACCGGATTCTCTAGCTTCAGTTAGTCCGACTTCACTGAATGAGTCTTCAGATCCGCGTAGGGTTGTATCCCCGCCCAGCACTCAGCCTCGATTGTCGAATGGAGAATTGTTTTGTAGTGCTGTGGAGAGTAAGACATCACCATCTCTACCCGTACTTTCAGAGTCATTTTTGAAGATTCGATCTGATGAGATTGCTATTCCCAGCCCAATTGATTTCTCTTCCTTGTCTATGGACGATCTCCAACCCCCTAAAGATGTATCATTGCAGGACATTTGGCGAATAGTTTCTAGGACTGAACTTACATTAAAATCTTCTTTGGTTAAATTTTCTGCCTTTTCACAGGAGACAGTTAATTCTTTAATAGATCATCGGAATAGATTGGGAATTCTTGAATCCCACAAAGCTAAAATTGATGGTCAGTTAACTTCAATTCAAGGAGTCCTGACATCTCAGGTGGAGGTTACAAATTTCTTTCATAAGTCAGACCATCTTTTTGTGCTGTTTTCTGGCCTGCGCAAGGGTGACGCAGCAGCCAAGTCGACTTTGGGGTGCTGGATTAAGGGTCATTGCCTCGGCATATCTGTTGCAGAACAGGCCAGTTCTGGAGGGTATGTGTGCCCATTCTACCTGAGCACTAGCATCCTCATGGGCAGAGCAGAGCTTAGTAGCCCCTGCAGACATTTGTTGGGCAGCAACATGGGTGTCACTATCCACTTTTGTCAAGCATTACCTCTTGGATGTCCACACATGGGCAGACATGGCCTTTGGCACAAGAGTTTTGTGAGCTGCTGGGTCTTCTTCCTGCCCAGTGGAGTTGTACCTTTGGTACAACTCACTTGTCTGGACTAGTCTAACAGGACAATATGGAAAGTGACATTTTTACTTACCCGTTAATGTCCTATCTCCAGGAACAAGCAGGAATGAGTCTTCACATATGGGTACGTCGGTACCGACGGAGTCTGCGCGGGAACGCTTCCCAGCGTCCAATCAAAGAGCTTATGGAAACATCCCACCACGCCTGTGTGCTGCCTTCCCGCCTTTCCCAACTGCCTCTCCTCAATTTTCGTTTTTCCGCGGAGTCGGCAGGACGTCCTCCTGTCACCGCAGAAAATTCTTGTTTTAGTTCTTTAGTTTTCTTGTGGTCGTGGCTGTCTTCCAGACGCCACCGGTACTGCTGGTGTTTTCTTTTCTTTTTCTGTTAAAATTTCCTTTTCCATGGGATATTTTTTCTTCATAGTGTCCCACGGGTTCTTAGGCCTTAAAGGCCTCTTCTTTTTCCTTCATGGAACCGCCGGCCATTTTCTCTAAGAAATGTTCAGATGGTGGCGGTACAACTTTAATTTTAGACCCTCGAAGTCGGTGTCTAACCTGCTTGAGTCCTGACAACAGTTTGGTGAGAAGAGGTCTTCAACATCGAGGTTCCCTCGATACACGGTTGCCCTCCAACTTCGGGGCACCGTCCCCTTCTTCTTCTTCACAGGATCAGGTAACCCACAAACAGTCTGTTAAGACTAGTCAGCCCTCGAGTGGTAGGTCTCATGCACAGCATGTAGACGGCTCCGGCCTTGCCCTCGAGGGACCACTGGCTTCAAAACCCCGGCGGGAGTCTTCAGTCTCCAAAGCATATAAGGGGTTTCAGGTTGTTCCTGGGGCTCACCCCTCACAGAACATACCTCAGCCGTGTCCGGTGGTGGCATCCGCTTTGAACGGTACTGATACCCCGGCATCGGCACTGGTGTTGGATGAAACACTCCTCACCAGGGATCGTCATCTGGCGTCCTCGGTACCTTCGGGACCGGTGGATACACTCCAGACTGACTTTCCATTATCGGTACCAGCACCGATACTACCACCGATGTCGGTACCCTCCAGACATGCATCGATAGCCTCGCTTCCTTCGATGCAGAGTCTGGAATCGATCTCCAGTCTGGAGGACTGGGTACCGACTCGCCTTGGTACCGGCTCTCGGCGGCAACTCTCGGTTCCCCTGAGGCCGATTGAGTTGCCACTGGTTGACCCTCCTTCACCGGTATCAGACACAGTACCGAGATCGGTACCAATGTCCTCATTACCTTTACAGTCGGTGCCTTCCAGACTTCGCTTATCCGGCTCTCTGCCCTCGATGCCGAGTTTGGAATCGATCTCTAGTCTGGAAGACTGGGTACCAATACGCTTTGGTACCGACACCGATCGATACCGGTGGCTCGGTACCGAGGTTAGCAGCCGGAGTTTTTCATTTACCTCGGTACCGATTGAACTGTCTCCGACATCGATACTGGTATTGCCATCGGTACTGGTATCCACAGTAGCATCGTGGCAAACTCCTGCCATGCTTTTTTCAACAGGATTGCTCCCTTCTATACCAAGCTTGGAGTCGATACCTGGCATGGACAGTGTGGTAATGAAGGTCGCTGTTCCTGACAACCAGTACCGGTGACCATCCCTTAAGCATTCCACACTACACTGTGCAGGATCTTCTATTCCTATATATTTGGATGCCTCTGTCAGTGCTCAGGCTAGTTCTTCAGATCTAACCTGTCCAAGGGAGATTCCTGTTGGGGATCCCTCTTTTCAGAGTTTCCTCCTGGATATAGCAAGATCTCTTGCCATTCCTATCCCAGGACATGATCCGGCACAAGGCTCTCTTTCTACCATAGCAAAGGAGAACATAATGCTTCCTTTGCATCATTCCTTGCAGGATCTCCTTCTAGGAATGTGGGAAACACCTTTAAGGGTACCCCCACCTCCCAGGGCAACTGATCTCTTATATCAAGTTCCCCCCTCTTCAGGGTTTCAAAAGACTCAACTTCCTCATCATTCCATAGTAGTGGAATCAGCAATGAGGCGGGTAAAGAGTAAGAAAAAGCACTCTTCTTATCCACCAGGTTGTGAGTCTAAGACACTAGATGCCTTTGGACGTCAAACCTTCTAGACATCTATGCTTTCTGCAAGAATTCTCTCATATATTTTTTATATGAGTCTATCTCTTGAGGAGGTCTCAAAGCAATTACATCTTTTGACTCCTTTCCTTCCAGATTCCAAGAGTGCAAACTATTCCTCACTGCTTAAGCATATCCAGAATATCTCTTGGTTTCTTTCTCGTGCTTCCCTAGACTCTTTTGAGTCTGTTAGCAGAACTTCTGCTATAGCTATAGGGGCACGACGTAGAGCCTGGCTCCAAGCTTCAGACTTGGACAAATGGGCACAACAAAGACTGGGACATACTCCTTGCACTGGAGAAAATCTTTTCAACAAGGAGTCTTTACGTCAGGTTACTCAGTTGTCCACTGATTTACCTGTTCCTAAGGGTTGTTCTACACCACCTTCTGTCCCAGTAGGTAGGAAATGTCCTACCAAACTTTCTTCCCACAGGAGAAGAAGGTTTTATTCATCACTTGCCCATCATACAGATGTTCCCAAACATGGGAGGATGCCTGGTCTGAAGAATCCAACCTCTCACCAGGCTCAGCAAACCCAGCAACCGCAGGGTTTCTGATCAATCATCATCAGATGCTTGTAACTCTTTGGGTTAGAATCTTCAGTTACTTCTTCTCAATGGAAGCAATCCACTGCTGTCATTCTAAATCCTAAACATGGATCTCTTCCCAAAGACATCCATTCTTCCTTTTTTTTATGAGCTGTCAGGATGTTCATGCTTCTACATCACAGGGTTCTCCTCTTCTTCCTGCTAGGGAAAGAGGTCTAACCACTATCAAACGATAGCTTCCTGTGCCAGCATGTCTTTTTCCTTTCTATAGACTTACTATTTTGTAAGTCTTCTTCAGCTCCATTCTTTTTACCCTCTTACCAGATTTTTCCTCTGTAGGAGCAGTATTCCTTCACTAGAGGGCTTTTCTTCAGCCTCTCTAGTTTTGCTACTTTTCCAGTGCGGAGTTCTCTTCTCTAAGTTGACTCCTCTTCTTCACTCTTGCCTTATAGCAGTTCTTCAGACATGGCCAGAGTTTCTACTCTTGTTCTGTCTGTTCTTCTGTTTTTAAACAGTACCATTCTTCTGCTGTCTGGCAAGCAGCTGCCAATGCAGGAGCCTTTATGTTTGGACCACTGGTTCTTGTCCTTCAGCAACCAGATCTGTCCTCCACTAACATTCTGTCTAGTCTTAGTAGTGGCTCCAAGTCAGTGCTCTCATCTGTCTTGGAATTATTTTCACTGCAGCCTTGTTGGATTGTCTTCTCTTCTGCCATCTCCATTTCCTAGGGTTTGGCAGCATAGTTGACATAGGTCCTGGCTCTCCTGCAGCCAGTTCTATCTCCTCTTTCTCCTGCATCATGCTTTCTGCAATTCTACAAAGAAGCTCTCCACTATGGGCCCTTGCTAGAGAGCATGGGGGGCTTTTTCTCTAACAGCTATACTAGATGGTTGAAAAAGACTTTTTCAGTCGTGTCTCCCATGACTAGGAAAGTTCTCCTTTTAATATAAAGGACATAGGCCTCCTCTTACATGAAAACTTAAGGAGTTGCTAATTCCCTGCTTGGTCCATAGTATTTCCAATTGGGAATATGTTTTCTCCTTCCAGCTTGTCCTCATGGTAAGAACACATGATACCTTTTTGCCCTTAAGCAGGTCAGCATGGTATCTCCTTTTTTATGCATCTTCTATTCACTTACCATGCTTGAGTTCTAGAATACTTGGGACTTGCTGGCTGCAGACTGATATCATCCTCTGCTTTTCACGTAACCATCCTGGTTATTCCACTACCTAGCATCCCTGTAGCTCATAACCAGTGGAAATTGATTCTCTATATATCTTCTCAAGTAGGTTCCACCTTCTTGTTACATGAATCTTTCCTTTCCATTTTTTCCTATATGAATACCATTTGTGTAGGCATATCTCTGTCTGCTTCATTGCAGACTCCCATATATATATTCATACCTATAGCATACATCTTACAGATGTCTATGCCTATCATTTCTGTGTATTTTATGCCCTTCATATCTCACTATAGATATATTCTCCTATATCTATATGATATATATATATATATATTTCTCCAGGACCAAGCAGGAAGTCGGTCCTCACTTATGGGTGACGTCGGTGCCGACGGAGCCCGCGCGGAGCAATTTTCCCCAGCTTTCAAAGAAAGCCTTTGGGAATTGCAGCGCGCATGCGCGGTCCTCTTCCCGCCCAAGGGTGCCATCTTAGCCAGTCTTCTTTTTTCCGCGGAGCCCTACAGACGTACCCGTCGTGTCCCCGCGAAAAAGTTGATATTTCTTCATAATTTACTCTTTTTTCCTTCGGTTCGACGCCGGTCTTTTTCCCGCCCGGACTCGCGACGCCGGTCACGAGTCCTCTTCTTCTTTTCGGTTTTTCTGACTTAGTCAGTTTTCGTTTTCGGTTTTTCCCTGGCAGCCCGGTCCTTTGACCTCGCCGGGGCCCTTTTTCCCCCGATGGCTGCCAGTGGTTTCAAGCGGTGTGGTCAGTGTGACCGAAATATGTCACTAACTGACACACACGACTTTTGCCTCCGCTGCCTGGGCCCGGATCATGAAGAAATGATCTGTGGGCCCTGCGGCAAACTGTCCTCCAAAGCGTTGAGAAGTCGGCGGCATCAGCGGGATAGGATCTTCGCTGACCCCAGCCGTACCCGGACCTCGTCGGAGGCCTCCGCGTCCAAGGGTTCCAGCTCGGACCGTCGCCGGAGTTCCTCCGACAGGGGTTCTCCCTCCTGGGACCATCGACGTAAGGTGAAACCCGCGAGGGCGGCGTCGGTGGACGCTCCTGGCTCCGCGAGGGCCAGGTCGCATAGCCCCGATAGCCGTCCCGGGTCCTTGGAGAAGGAGCACCTCACGAAGCGACCTCGCCTGGAGTTGGAGCTGCCTGCTCGGGTAAGTCCTGTGGTCCTCCTGGACTCGCCTCCGCGACAGCTGACGTCGGGCCCGACGCCGTCGGGGCCCGAGTCGGGGGCTGCTGGGTCACCTGAGCTCGGACTCAGGTTGACGGCCTTGGAGAGCAGACTGTCTGCCTTCATGGACCAGCAGCGGGCACTGCTCGCTGGCTTCGCTGCCCCGACCGCCGGGACGTCGACGTCTAAGTCGACCCCGGAGACCGAGCCGATCCTCGAGTCGATGCGAACTCGAGTCGATCCTCGGTCGAGGTCACCCTCGGCCTCCCGTTCGGGACCGAGGTCGCCGAGGCCGACTCCCTCGGCGTCGGGGCGGCAGGCGCCGCGCCCTGCCCGGGCCGACCCCACCGAGTCCTCGTCGGAGTTGGTCTGGGAGTCTGAAGAGGAAGAGTCGCCTGATTCTTTCTGGACTCGGTGTGTCCCCTCGGACTCACCTGAGTCCGAACCTCGGAAGCAGTCCCCCCCGGAGGATGCCCGGTTCTCGGACTTCGTCAGGGATATGGCCAAGGCTTTGGCCTTCCCTGCGGACCCCGAGGAGGAGCCTCGAGCCGAAGAGCTCGACGCCCTCCAGTATGACTCTCCCGCCAGGGACCATTTTACTGTACCGGTTCCTCCCATGCTGGAACGACTACTCTTCCGCATGTGGGAGAGTCCGGCCACCTCGCCGGTCCTGAGCAAGCGGGTCGATTCTATCTATCGAGTCCGCAAGAGCCCTGGCTTCCAAAAAGCACAGCTACCACACCATTCCATGGTAGTGGAATCGGCCATGCATCGTCTTAAGAGCCAGAAGATGCACTCCTCGGTGCCTCCTGGCAGGGAGGCCCGTAACCTGGATGGCCTTGGTAAGAAGTGTTTCCAGGGCTCTATGCTTGCGTGTCGTGTCCAGACCTACCAGCTATACATGGGCATGTATCTCCGAGACCTAGCTAAAGAGCTAGCCGGATTCTCCGCTGGTTTGTCCGAGGAACCCTTGCGGAGGTTCCTGGCCTTGTCCACTGGCATTCGGGAATGCTCAAAATTCATATCCCGAGCAGCCTATGATGGCTTTGAAGCATCGGCTCGAGTGGCCGCAGCCGGCATCGGTGCCCGCCGACAGGCTTGGCTTCAGTCGTCTGACCTTGAGCCCTGGGTGCAGGACAAGTTGGTCGATGTCCCCTGCCGAGGCGAAAACCTCTTTGGCAAGCCCATGGCTGAAAAGGCTGCACAAATTGAGACGGAGACTCTCACCAGGACTAGGCTTTCTAGGAAGACCTCCGCCCCTTCCCAGAAAAAGAAGGGCTCGGGAAAGAAGTCCTTTTACCCGAGGAAGGCGGCTGCCTACAAACAATACCCCCAATATCAGGCCCCTGCAGCTCCCCAACAGGGCCAGCAGGCCAAGGGACGGGGTAACGGGTCCCGTAGGCAGCAAGCCCCCAAGCCTGCACCACCAGCCCCTGCTCAGCAGGGTGGGGGCTTTTGACTCCTTAAGCATAGCCTCTCCCCCCCCGCTGGTTCCTCCCAGCACCGGAGGCCGGCTGGTTCACTTCGCCCACAGGTGGTCCAGCATCACCTCAGATGCCTGGGTGCTTCAGGTCGTGAGAGAAGGATATCTTCTCCACTTCCACCAGATCCCTCCCTCCTATTTTCCGGGAGAACCTCCACGACCCCCTCTGCACAGGGAACTACTCCTTCAGGAGTTAGCGGGTCTTCTGCAGGAGCAGGCGGTGGAACCGGTGCCCCACCACCTGAGAGGTCAAGGCTTTTATTCCAGGTACTTTCTAGTACCAAAGCGGACAGGAGGCCTCAGACCCATCCTGGACTTGCGCAACCTCAACAAGTTCCTTGTGCGGGAGAAGTTCAAGATGCTTACCCTTGGAATCCTTCTGCCCTACCTCCAGCAGGGAGATTGGCTATGCTCCTTGGATCTAAAGGATGCCTACACGCACATCCTCATCCACCCAAGCCACCGCCAATACCTAAGGTTTGTGGTGGCAGGAAATCATTACCAGTACAGAGTACTGCCCTTTGGCCTGTCCTCCGCACCGCGGGTCTTCACAAAATGCCTCGCGGTGGTGGCGGCCCATCTCCGGCTTCACGGCCTCTATGTCTTTCCGTACCTCGACGACTGGCTCATCAGAGCAGCGTCCGCTCCGGAGGTCACCAACGCCACACGCCGCACGGTGACTCTTCTGCAGCACTTGGGCTTTGTTATAAACCTCGCAAAGTCCACTTTGCTCCCCTCACAGGATCTCGAGTTCATCGGCGCAAGGCTGCACACTCCTTAGGCACGAGCGTTCCTACCGCTCGACAGGGCTCAACGGCTCATGGACCTAGCCGACCGTTTTCGCAGCCAGCCCCTGGTCTCCGCCAGGCGCTTCCTGAGACTACTCGGCCATATGGCTTCCACCGTCCATGTGACCCCCAATGCCCGCCTGAATATGCGGCCTGCTCAATGGTGTCTCCGCAAGCAGTGGCAACAGGCCACAGGCGGCCTAGCGGACCTAGTGCGCGTCTCCGAGCCGCTGGCCTCGTCTCTTCAGTGGTGGCTTCATCGGCCGAACCTAGTGCTCGGCATGCCTTTTCAGCCACCTCAGCCGGCCCGGGTGCTGACGACAGATGCATCCCTCCTGGGCTGGGGAGCACATTGCCAAGGGACATGTACTCAAGGTCTCTGGAACACGTGGGAGTCTGCTCAGCAGATCAACTTCCTGGAGCTCAGAGCGATCCGCTTGGCTCTCAAGGCCTTCTCCCACCTGACCTCTCGCCAGTCCGTCCTTGTCCAGACGGACAATCAAGTTGCCATGTTCTACGTGAACAAGCAAGGGGGCACGGGCTCCTTCCTTCTCTGTCGGGAAGCAAGGAAGCTCTGCTCTTGGGCCGTCAGTCACGGCATTCTTCTCTAGGCAGTTTATCTCCCAGGCCAAGAAAATTGCCTGGCGGACAAACTCAGCAGGATCCTCCAGCCGCACGAGTGGCGCCTGGATCCCTTGGTAGTTCAGAAGCTCTTTCTAAAGTGGGGCCTCCCCACGATGGATCTCTTTGCCAGTCCTCACAACCGGCAACTTCCTCGCTTCTGCTCTCGTCAGCCACATCCCCTTCGAGTTGCGGCGGACGCTTTTCTACTCTCATGGTCGGGGAGCCTTCTGTACGCTTTCCCTCCCATCCCGCTAGTCTCCCGGACTCTTTTCAAGGTTCTCCGAGACAAAGCCTTCATGATCCTGGTGGCCCCTCGCTGGCCCAGGCAGCCGTGGTTTCCACTCCTGCTGCAATTAGCGGTAGAGGATCCATTCCCTCTGGGGTTACAACCGGATCTCCTCACTCAGGATCAGGGGTCTCTGCTACACCCCAACCTCAGGTCTCTCAACCTAATGGCCTGGCTGCTGAGAGGGTAGTCCTTGCTCCCCTTCTCCTGCCGGCAGAGGTTGAGGAGGTCGTCTTAGCTTCGCGACGACCTTCTACCCGCAAATGCTACGCCCTTAAATGGCGTCGTTTTTCCGTTTGGTGTACCCAACAGTCTCAGGATCCCTTCTCCTGCCCGGTGTCGGTGATCTTGCAGTACTTGCTATACCTCTCTAATCTGGGACTTAAGTCCAACTCCGTCAAAGTTCACCTCAGTGCTCTTTCAGCACATCATGTGCCGGTGGACGGCAGGCCTCTTTCCAACGACCCTCTCGTAGCGAGGTTTCTCCGAGGTCTCCTTCTACTTAAACCACCTCTGCGCCCGCCAGCGCCTGACTGGGACCTGAATGTGGTTTTACAGCGGATCACCTGTCCGCCTTTTGAACCTATGGCTACCTGTTCTCTCCGTTTTCTTTCTTGGAAAACATTGTTCTTGATAGCCCTCACTTCCGCTAGACGCGTAAGTGAATTGCAGGCCCTCGTGTCTGATCCCCCTTACACTCGGTTCTACAAAAATAGGGTAGTCCTACGGACTCACCCAAAATTTCTTCCAAAAGTGGTCTCCCCTTTTCATATCAATCAGGAGGTGGTACTTCCAACCTTCTTTCCCAGACCACACTCCAGCCGAGCTGAAACGGTCCTCCATACCCTGGACTGTAGAAGGGCATTGAACTTCTACCTTGACCGTACACGGGAGCACCGTAAAGCTGCTCAGCTTTTTGTGTCTTTTGACCCCAATAAATTGGGGCTCCCGGTCTCCAAGCGTACTCTGTCCATCTGGGTTGCGGACTGTATCTCTTGGGCTTATGGGGCAGCCGGACTCTCCTTGGAAGGTCGAGTCACGGCTCATTGCGTTCGGGCAAAGGCTACGTCAGTGGCTTACCTCCGCTCTGTTCCGCTGGCAGACATCTGCCGGGCCGCTACTTGGTCTTCGAGCCAGACTTTTACGGTCCATTACTGTCTCGAGAGGGAGTCCCGCAGGGACAGTGCTTTCGGACAGGCAGTCCTCCGTAATCTCTTTGAGGTCTGAGCAACTCCTACCCTCCATCCCGGATGTGGGCTACCGGTGGGTAATAATTCAGCGAAGATTCTTTCCTTCTGTGCTGCTGAGCTAGAGGGAGCTCATTTTTGTGCTTAGGGTCTCCGGTAGCCTTAAGCTTGGGAGTCCCATAAGTGAGGACTGACTTCCTGCTTGGTCCTGGAGAAAGCGTAGTTACTCACCTGTAACAGGTGTTCTCCAGGAGCAGCAGGAATCAGTCCTCACAACCCTCCCTCCTCCCCTTGGAGTTGCAATCGCCTGCTTTAGTTTTTTGCTAGTTTTTATGCTGTCTTTTTTAGCTATGTCATCTGACTGGCTAAGATGGCACCCTTGGGCGGGAAGAGGACCGCGCATGCGCGCTGCAATTCCCAAAGGCTTTCTTTGAAAGCTGGGGAAAATTGCTCCGCGAGGGCTCCGTCGGCGCTGACGTCACCCATAAGTGAGGACTGATTCCTGCTGCTCCTGGAGAACACCTGTTACAGGTGAGTAACTACGCTTTCTATATATATGTATCTCTCGAGATTTGTTACTATGGGTAGATATGTTTTTGTATTTATCTACCTGACTGTTCAGGCTCATATAGCTATATGATTCTGACAGATGGGCTTTACCCATTCTTATGCTATCCAGCATGTTTTTGGGTTCCACAACCACTTCAGTGGTGGTTAACAACTCCACCATAACCTTACGGTTAGATACCTCTGAAGCTCTCCATGTCCACTATCTCTCCTAGCTGACTCCAGTTAGGAGAGACATTGCGGATCTTCAGCTAATCACAGGCTCTAACGCCTCCAGCGTTTGTCCTTTCTTTTGGGATACAAGGGGTTCCCATCCCCTTTCCCCCACAAGGACTGTGCCTGTTTTGTCCAAATTGGTTAGCCTTTCTCTTTTGTCTCTAAGAGTGAGCCACTCTGCCAAAAGAGTTCGGTTTTTGTCATAAAGCCTTCCACTTAAGGCCCACCGTTTTTGTACTACCCCAGTTTTTCCTACTGGGGTTACCTGTTACCTTTCAGGATTCTGACCTCCACTTTTTTTCCTACAGGTTTATTACCTCCACTTACTGTGAGGTCCTCTTGAGGTTCCTCTACTGGGTTTCCCAGTAGATTCCATGAACCTCTATACTTCTGAAATCCTGTCAGTGGAGGTCCATATTGCAATATCATTCATGACAATTATCATCCACACAAGGACTCCTTGTCTGCAGTCCTATGCTGGGTTACCTGTTCCACAGCATCTTCTTTCTTCAACTCCTACCCTCCATCCTCTGGATGCCTGGTGTTGTGGGGTATAGCATGTTCTAACCTATCACATGCTGGGACTCCAGGCATCTCAGCTTGGGAGTCCCCATATGTGAAGACTCATTCCTGCTTGTTCCTGGAGATAGCACAGTTACTTACCTGTAACAGGTGATCTCTGGGAACAGCAGGAATAAGTCCTCACAACCCACCCACCTCCCCAGGAGTTGTATCTCTATCTTTCCTTTCCTCTCTCTCTCTCTCTTTGTCTCAGCTTTAAAACTTAACTGAGGAGAGGCAGTTGGGAAAGGCGGGAAGGCAGCATGCAGGCGTGGTGGGTTGCTTCCAAAAGCTCTTTGATTGGACGCTGGAAAGCGTTCCCGCGCAGACTCCGTTGGTACCGACGTAGCCATATGTGAAGACTTATTCCTGCTGTTCCCAGAGATCACCTGTTACAGGTAAGTAACTGTGCTTTCCTTGAGTCCTGCCAGACCAGTCCAGGGCCCTCCCCGAAACTGTATTCTCTCTGTTCTTCTGCTGTGGTACCCTTGGGTCCACTATGGTTTTTAAACTTGGCTTTGCAGGTTCATTTTCTACTGACGGCCTTCTGTTTATGCTTTCTTGTACATAGTTCTTGACTGTTGATTACTCCTTGTTGCCCACGATTGAGGTTCTGTGAGGCTTGCCATGTTTCTCACATATGCTTTGGAACAAATACTGAGGGGACCTCTGGTGGCTGAGGTGAATAGAGGTATATGAGTGATGTCATTGTATCCTTGGCTTTTCATTGTATTTTTGTCTCTACGAATCTGCTGATAAGGGAACACAACC
Organism: Ichthyophis bannanicus; assembly: GCA_033557465.1. Lineage (NCBI taxonomy): Eukaryota > Metazoa > Chordata > Amphibia > Gymnophiona > Ichthyophiidae > Ichthyophis > Ichthyophis bannanicus. The sequence goes on from CM066033.1 coordinate 105,951,690, forward strand.
CACATGTTTGGACTGGTCTAACAGCATTCAAGGAAAGGTCATTAAATCTTAAGTAAAATGTCACCTTTTGTATTCTCTGAGGACAAGCAGGATAGCAAGCTTTCACAACATGAATTTCATCACTGGTACAGCCCGGTGCGGGAATGCTGTTCCAGCTTAGAATAGTCTGGAAGCTTTTAAACTGCCTCACCTTGCATGTGAACCACATCCTGTCTGCTGCTGCCGCCATGCAGAATCACCTCATTTTCAAAATCAGATCATTTGATTTCACGGCAGCTATACTTTTTTGTGATATGTCCCTGAAAAGTTTCCTACTGAGTATAAAAATTGCACCTGGTGTGCCTAAGGTAAAATCAGTGATGAAAACTCACAATTGGTGCTTGCAGTGTCTGGGGCCCAACCATGAACCCTCTCAATGTAATTTTGTGTTCACAAATATCAGAGAGGAAATCTTCAGGGTCCTTTGAAGCAGTGTGAATTAATTTTTGGCACCTGTAAGTCAGGTTACTCAATATTAGCATTGGATGCGTTTGTCTTAATGGATCCAAGCGCTACATGGGATGTTGGGTATGCATAGACTTTGGACATCCTCTGAATCCCACTTGAAGATGAGGAAGGATTCATCCTTGTCTTTGTGGATGTTGAAGGCTTGTAGTGCTGAATGCCAGGTGGATACCAGGGTGCATCAGCAGTGCACCTCTTTGGAACATAACTTTGAGAGCACTGAGGCACAGAGATCACCAGTGCCCTCAAAATGCCTCTGCTATGAGGACCACTCATTCTCCTCACTGCTGGAGGGGAAGCAGCAGCCTCCAAGGACCTGATACCAGGCCTCTGATACTCTCCATGTGACTCAGGAGGACATGACCACTCTTTCTCGTCTCCTCACACCTTTGTAACTGGCAGTTTTTGAGGAGCAGCTCGTGAAGAAATGCAAATGAATGGAACACCTCTTTGCCTGATGTGATGCTGTGGTTTCAACGTCATTGATAGTGTTTCAAGAGATCAGCCAGTCCTCCAATTCATGCACAGCAGGCAGGAGAGACATCAAAACAGAGACCTCAAAGGGCCTCAGATTTGGTTTCTGAAGTACCGTTGTCTCTCTCCATGGTATCAAGGCAGGAATCTTCTCCAAGACATCAGAGATCCTTGGTGTCTCGACTCTCTTGCTCGAGGCCAGCTCACACTGATATGCAGAGATTAAAATGGGCAGAGACCCAGACTTCTCCTATGGCATTGGTTTTCAACCCAGTCCTTGGGGAACCCCAGGCCAGTCGGGTTTTCAGGATTCCCAGAATGAATATGCATGAGAGAGATTTGCTTGTTCTGCCTTCATTGTATGCAAATCTATCTTATGCATATTCATTGTGGGAATCCTGAAAACGCGACTGGCCTTCCCCGAGGACTGGGTTGAAAAACCTATGTCCTATGGAGTATTTCAGGATTAGACAGATCACTCCTGGAAGTCTGATCAGCCAGAGTTATTCTCTGAACATTCTGGTTTACCATCAGATCTATCTCTACCACATGAGAAGAGAGAGCACCATCTGAGGAGCTCTACTTTTTATTTTTTTTCCCAAGGCAATGGTGGAGACCATTTCATTTAAATTTGAGATGAACAAACCCAGTTCATAAACATTGGCTATTCTCCAGTTTCTTGAACTATCCAAGAAAGCTATGACTGTGCCATTCACAGAAACCTCAAAGATGTACCATCTATCAGTAAGAAGATTGACTCTATGAACAAAGCCCAGAAGGTTCCCGGATTCAAGAAACATTAACTTCCTTGTTGTTACATGGTGGGCAAATCAACTCTCCAAAGGGCTAAGAGTTCTAAGTCCCACTCTTCCATGTTCCCAGGGAGACAGGCTCAGACATTGGTATCTTTTGAGAGGAAATTCTTTCAAAATGCTGTGCTCACTTTCCACATAACTTCTTATCAGCTCTTCATTGGCATGTACTTGCAAAACACTGTGCGCAAAATGCAGGAGTTTGCAGATGCTGCCCCTCAAGAGAAGGCCAAGCAACTCCTTTCACTAATGGATAGATAGGGTGTGGCAAATATATGGTCAGAGAAACATCCGATATTTTAAAACAGCATCAAGAGCAACCTCTGAGTATTTCATGCCCAGGAGCTCTCATAGCTCCAGGCCTCAGATCTGCAATTACAGGAAAAGCTTGTAGCTGTGCAGTGCCATGAAGAAAATCTCTTTGGAAATAAGGTTCGAGAAGCTATAACTCTTATCAAGCAGCACAGTGACACCCTTTAAGACCTTCTCTGGGCCCACTTCCAATCTGGCTCCCTCATGTAGGTGGTTTTAGTGGAGGGCAAAGTAGATCTTATACTCTCAGAAATAGGTATCGTGCTCCCTCTCACTCTTCTCAGAAAGAGAGAGATCTTGCTTTCATCTAAGACTGCAGAGGACTCAGAAGTCCCTACCAGTTCCACAGCCATAAGAAGGGATGAGGTGTTGACTGCATCCATGGGAGTATTCCAGTATTTGCATTGGGCATCCTTCCAGTAGGCGGGAGGCTAAGGTTTCATGCAAACTGAAAGACCATTATAATCTCTGATCATTGGCTGCTAAAAATCATCCTGCTAGGATACTGTCTTCATCTATTCAACATTCCACCAAATTACCTACCTAGAGTATTTTGACCAAATTTTCTACAGCAGGAAATACCAAGGAGCTCTTTTCCTTCTTGGAGGCCAACATAGTCAAACCCATTCCATCAGTAGAAGGAGGGAGGAGATTCTACTGCATGGATTTCCTGTTTACAAAGAAAATTCTGTCCCATTCTAGACCTAAGCATCTAGTTCACAGAAAGTTCAGGATGGTTTCCCTGGGCACCTTCATTCCTTAGCTCCGGAAAGGAGACTGGTTGGTTATATTCACTGCCTTTAAAGGATATTTACACCCACATAGAGATGCTTCTCAGCTGGCTAGCAGACTGTATTTCCTTCACTTATGCCCAGGCAGGTTTGACACTTAAGGTTCATGTCACAGCTTATAATAGCAAACCTATGGCTGCATCAGTAGCCCACTGGAGGTAAGCTTCCATGGGAGAAATTTACAAAGCTGCAACATGGTTTTTAATCCATACATTCACATCTCACTACCAAGGCCAGCCCAAGGGTTTCTGCCACCCTAGGCAGACTGACCATGGCCCGCCTCCCGGGGATTGCAGCACCACCTGGCCCATCTTACCACCCTCTCACGGCATCCATCCTCTCCCCTGGGAGAGGGTGAGTGGCATGGGGATCCCTCTGCTGCATCAGACCTTAAAGTGCTTACGCTGGCGGACATACTTTAAAACACAACACAACAGAGGCTCTGGTGGGCAACATCGTCCCCCCTTGCCCCTGGCGAAGTGGCAGTTAAATTCTGCCAGGCCTACCTTGCTGCCTCCCTTCCCCAGCATCCATCTTCTCGCCTGAGGGGTGGGCCGCATGGCGAATTCTCTGCTGTGTCTGGCTTTAAAGTGAGCACACCAGTGCAGGCATGTTAAGGCCCTATGAAGTGGCACCAGGTGAGAAGTTGTATGCTAGAGTTGGGGGGAATGGCATGACCGGCTAGGTGGTGTTGAACTGCTGCTTGATGGGGGCTGATGCCTCCCACTAGGACCTGCTGTCGTAGGTGACTGCTTAGTTTGCCTAGTGGACGGGCCAGCCCTGCCCACTACTGTTTAGAAATAGACTGCCAACAGTAGGTTTGTCAAATTTTCCTCCAGAATCTGCTTGGGAGATTAGCATCGAAATCTATCTCCCCTGGGTTCATTTTTTTTAATTTTCAGGCTGCTTTCCAAATAATTAAAAAGGAAAGATATGAAAAGGGCTGATTTGCCACCAAAAAGATGTTAGTATCTGCCGGTTGCAGCGTCTTACATGTTAGTTATTTTTCCCTTTTTCTGTAGAAAGCAGCCTGTACAGCTAGGGAGTCCCATGTTGAGAACTACTTATACTGCTTATCCTTGGAGAAAATGAACTTATTTACCATTAGCAGATGTTTTCCTTGGACAGCAAGTCCCCATGTACCCCACCTCCCCAGGGAGTTGCATTCTGCTGTGAGCTATAATATTAGATCGATGCGGTCCTGCACAATAGTAACAGGTGGTACACATGCAGAGTAAAATTGTTCAAAAGCTTCTGGACTAATTTAAGCTGGAATAGCATTCCTGTGTCAAACTCCATTGGTGATGTCATCCGTTTTGTGAGAACTTATGTCCTGCTGTCTGGTAAGCACCTCTTTTTCTATTATGTACCCCTGCTCTGCTCATAGTAAGTATATTTTTTGGGGAATAGGTGCTGTTTTATATTGTATTTTTTATTAGCTTGCTGTACTATGTTTCTAGTTGAGTTTATTGAAGATAAGGTAGTTTATAAATGTTAAAAATGAAGATTAAAAGAAATGTATTCATGTTATAGTCACTGTAAATTCTGAAAGAAGATTGCTGTAGATATCTGTCCATATGAAGCTATGAACCCTGCTACTTTCTAGCAGTGCAGCTCATCTTGGTGGCTTTTAATCTTTTTCCACAGGGCTGTCTCATTCTCAGTGATGAGTTGAACCATACCTCTCTTATCCTTGGTGCCAGGCTCTCAGGAGCTACTATCCGAGTGTTTAAGCACAATAGTAAGTATGGTGCCCTTCATGTCCAATCAGATTGTATGGAAATAAAATTACAAAACCGTGGGAAGGGCAAAGCTTGTAGATACTTTTACCTTGTGAATTTTTCACCAGTTTTGAAGGCAAAAGTTTGGGCACTTGGCTTTCCTTTTGAACATTACCCAAGGAAAAGTCCTCGCAGATATTTGCATCTACTTATTCTGCAGGAATGTTTGTTGCCTAACATGCAGAAGTCCTTAAAATCCAAAACTTATGTGTACTGTTGTAACTCCCCCACCTTTCCCTCCCCCAGGAATACTTCCAGTTAAATGCATGTACCATGCAGTAACCTCTATACGGGGTGGACAGTTTTCAGACAGCCTTTTAACCAGTTAAATTGTGTTAGGCTTTTACATTTTTTTTAGATTTAGCTTACACCTTTTCACTAGCTCAGGGCGAGTTACATTCAAGTACAGCAGGTATTTCCCTGTCCTCCAAGAGCTTGCAACCTAAGTTTGAACCTGAGGTAGGAGAAGTGCAAGGTTATGCACCTAGGGAAGAACAACCCAAACTATGGTTACACGATGCAAGGTTCCACATTAGGAACCACCACCCAGGAAAAAGATTTAGGCGTCATTGTGGATACCTTGTTAAAACCCTCGGCCCAGTGTGCAGCGGCGGCCAAGAGAGCAAATAGAATGCTAGGTATGATAAGGAAAGGAATGGAAAATAAAACAAAAGATATTAGAATGCCTCTATATCGTTCCATGGTGAGACCGCACCTTGAATATTGTGTGCAATTCTGGTCGCCGTATCTTAAAAAGGATATAGCGATTTTAGAAAAGGTTCAGAGAAGAGCCACCAAAATGGTAAAGGGGATGGAAGGCTACTCCTATGAAGAAAGGCTAAAAAGGTTGGGGCTCTTTAGCCTGGAGAAGAGACGGCTGAGGGGAGATATGATAGAAGTCTATAAATTAATGAACGGAGTGGAACGGGTAAACGTAGATCGATTGTTTACCTTATCAGAATATGGAAAGACTAGGGGACATGCAATGAAGCTACAGGGTAAACTATTTAAGACTAATAAAAGAAAATATTTTTTCACTCAACGTGTAATCAAACTCTGGAATTTGTTGCCGGAGGATGTAGTGAAGGCTGTTAGTGTAGCTGGGTTTAAAAAAGGTTTGGACAAGTTCCTGGAGGAAAGGTCCATAAACCATTATTAAGAAGGGACCCAGGATATCAATGCTTGAACCATTACAAGCATTGTGGAACCTGTGTCCCTTGGGGAAACTGCTAGGTACGTATGACCTAGATTGGCCACTGTTGGAAACAGAATGCTGGGCTTGATGGACCTTGGTCTGACCCAGTATGGCATATCTTATGTTCTTATGTAAGATAAAGTGACTTTCCCAAGGTCACAAGGAGCATCAGTGGGATTGAATCCTGGCTTTTTGGGTTTCAGCCTGCTGCTGTAACCGCTAGGCTACTCTTCTCTCTGTTGTCTTCTGTCATATCCAGGCCTTGAGCCAAATCCATGCAGTTTTGTATGCAAGCAGAAATTTTTCTGTACATTTTTTCATTTGCATAAAATTTAAGCCTGGGGCAGAAAATGCATAGTTTTAGATGAATAAGCAAAGCAAATATCTACTCTTCCTGAATGTAACTTGCCTTGAATCTCTGAGAAAAGGCATGAACTAAATCCAATTCCCTTCCCTTCCCTAACTACAGAACATTTAGAAGAATTTGTGAAAGCACATTGATTTTACAGATATTTTGTGTTAAATAGTATCTTTATGCATGCAATAAATCGCAAATCAACGGGAATTTTTTTGTTGTCTAACTGGCTGAAAAGTAAATTTTCATAGTCAAATGACCAAATTGCTCTTTTTAGCATTGTATTCACATTTGCGTGTGATTTTCACTTGGTCATAAAATTGAAAAGCTACTATACAGACATGCGTTCTAATGGGGATCAGAATCCTGTCATTGAACATCTCTTTAATTGCAGTGGAACTTGGTTGATTGCCAGTATTTTTATATCAGATGTAAATACAGAGGTGCTAATTGGTGAAGCAGAAGGTGATTGAGTTCTAGTAGAAGCACAGGTACTCATGTAATCTGGTCTATCTGAGAGCCTGCACCAGGACCTAGTAGAATGAACATTTGTGCAGTGGCCATGATAGTTATGACCATTTAGATTATTACAGAGTTTTGTGGCCAGATATTGACATGATGGTCATTGGAGGAAAATAGGTGGGATCTTCTGTATGCTTGTAACCAGGATGTTGACAAAACTACTACTACTATTAAACATTTATAAAGCGCTTCAAGGCATACGCAGCTGTCTTAGATGAAGAGAAATCTTGAAGACCTTCACATTGTGTGGGTTTGCAGCTGGAATTTATCCTTAGTTCTATAGACAGGATAACTGGACAGACCAGATGGGCCAAAGGTCTTTTCTTCTGTCATTTACTATGGGCTCAATATAGCAAAGTGTGCTGCCATTAGCATAGACCAGGGTCTCCAATTCCAGTCCTGGAGGGCCGCAAACCAGTCAAGATTTTAGGACGTCCCCAGTGAATATGCATGATATACTTGCATGCACTGCCCCCCCCCTCCCCCCGTTTGTATTCAAATTTATCTCATGCATATTCATTAGGGTCATCCTAAAAAACCTGGCTGGTGTGCAGCCTTTCAGGACCTGAATTGGAGACCCCTGGCGTAGACAATAGCACAGTGTTTACATACAGTTTTCTGCACTGGTGTGGATACAGAATGAAGGAAGTGGTCTAATGTAAGCATAATCAATGCGCAAATTACTGTGATAATAGCAACACATGCATGTAAATCCATTGTAATGGATGGTAATAAATCAATTAACTATGCAATACAGATGCAGAGAAGTATGCAGAAGGCTAAGCTCAACGCTGGGATTTTAACATAGGGCCTGAGGTGACATTAGGCTTAGCTCATAGGTCTGTGGTCAGTGCTGGTGAGGAATTTATGCCTGAGTGTACAGCACCTGCAACTGTTTTCTGCCTTTTGCTGAAGGGAGTGATGAAAAAACAAACGGCAAGGGAGGTGTGCTGGAACAATATTATGTGCATGTGCTGTAATGCTAAGCACACAAAATGTCTATATAGCAACAGAATCTATGGTGATTAATTTATCACAGATCACTCTGATGGCATCACAAGAAGCAGTTCTGAATAGAGGACTATCTTTTGTCCCTACAAATCATCATAACCCCTTCCAGGCACGACTGGATGTATATCGCCTTATACAGACAGTCCAAATCAAGTTGTTTTTTGCAAGCACACCAGTGAACTCTACTGATGGAGAGGTCCATCAATCACTTTTTCGCCCCGTTCACATTGGATCCCCCCAGGACCCGTAGAGACTCGCATCTCCACTTTTAGGGATTTAGCATTAAAAGATATTAGTGGCATAGAAGCAAAAGAAGGGATGGTCTTTTGACGACTTACCTTCTATCGAACAGGAGGCTTTAGAACAACTGCAGAATTTGGAAAATGTGGTGATAAAACCGGCAGACAAGGGTGGTTCTGTTGTGGTCCAACATTGGGACCAATATTACACAGACGTTATGTGCCAATTGTCTGATCAGAGGTACTGCAGACAAGTTCAAAAGAATCCGACAGCTGAACTTCAGAGCCAGATATTGTGTCTATTGCAAGAGTCACAAGATAAGAAAATCTCTTCTCCAGGCAAGAATATAGTTTCTTGAAAGTGCATAACCCCAGGGTACCGTTGTTTACATAGTCCCCAAGGTGCACAGGACCCTTCAATCACCGCCTGGTTGTCCCATCATATCTAGTAAGTCCTTACTAGAACCATTATCGATTTTTCTTGATTATTTTTTTGCAATCAGTTGTGCAGCAATCTAGGTCATACATTAGGGATACATTCCACTTTCTTCAGATACTGGCACAACTGGATACATGGCCAGACACAGCAATAATGGTAACGTTTGACATAGTAGCACTTTATACAAATATCCCACAGGCACAGAGCCTAGCATTAATATGTGAGATTTTGAGCCATCATCCTACCACTGAGATTGTTACTGCTCAATTTCTGTCTTCCATTGCTGAAATAGTACTCACTAAAAATTATTTCCAGTTTGTGGAGAAATACTATATACAAATACACAGGATAGCAATAGAAGCTAGTGTTGCCCAGAGTGTCGCAAATCTTTATGCAACCTCTTTTGAAAAAACTTTTTTGTATGGGTCTGACTGGTATAAACATATAGGGCTGTGGGTCAGATTCATTGATGATATTTTTTGTGTCTAGTTAGGTACAGAGGACACATTAGAAGTTTTCTTGGCATGATTGAACACCCATGACCCCTGCTTACAATTCACATTGTCCAAATCTAACACCCAGTCGCTGTTTTTGGATGTGTTGGTACAATGTGAGAAGGGAATTTTACATACATCATTATACCATAAATCAATAGACCGTAATAAATTATTACATTTTAGCAGCCACTACCCTTATAAAATGAAAAGAGCACTCCCCATAGGGCAGTTTCTAAGGGTGTGTCGGGTCTGGTCCAGTGACCGAGATTTTCATATCCAGGCTAAGGACCTTAGTAATAGATTGCTATAAAGAGGATATCCTAGGCAGATAGTTCATAAAGCTTATTTACGTGTGAAGTATTCGCAGCGCCCTCTTCTTTTACAAAAAAAATAATAAACAGTTATGTGTCCTCAGGTATTCTGATCAGGCACAAAAAAATAGCAGGTAGTATTTATAAGCATTGGCACGTATTAGCACTACAGATGGTATTTCAGGCAGGACCCTGCATAGCCTTTACGTGGGCCAGGAATCTTAGAGATATCCTGATACATTCTGATTTTTTGATACAGGGATCTGGGCCAGGGGGCATGGGGCACCATGGACCATGTGGACAGTACAGTATGTACACTACATCATTGGACATTGATCAATGGATTAACCCTATGAGTAACACAAAGTACCTTTTGAAATGAAGAACTGATTGTCAAACCTCATGGGTTCCCATATGCACGGATCTATGTTGGGAAGACTTGCCAGCCTGTTAAAATACATCTTAGTGAACACAAATCCCTTGACGTGCAATGTGTTAACAGCGCCTGTTGTCCAGCATTGTATCGATTATGCACATTCTTGGAACCAACTTCGCTGGCTAATTATAGATTGGATTAAAGATCTCCAAGCCATTCAAACAGAGTAATGTCTAGCCAGGTTAGAACAGAAATGGAATTTTGTGCTTGACTCTGTTCAACCTGTAAGATTAAATGAGTCATTGGATTGGATGACGATGCTTTAAACTCATTGGCTGGGCGTTTGCTGATGCATCTGTTTTTACCGGAGATAGTCAACTATTGAGGTGCCAGATTGGATATCGGCACATTGAACCTATTGGTTGAGTGCCTGCTGATACGCTTGCTGTCTTCATTTAAAAAGCCTCGTATTGAGGGGCGGTAACATTCTTGAAGGGTGTCGGTTTTCTGTTTGGTCCAGTCCTGAGGCAGTCCAACAGTCAGAAGAGCGAAACTCGAGTCGACAAAGCAGGTCAAGCAGTGACACTTGCTCTGAGGTTTGGGAATTAAAACACAATTTAAGTTATTTTTAACTGTTTTTAAATGCATTTGGAAAATTGAACAAAACTAGGTATGGCCTATGATTGAGAATTGGGGCCTTGAAGAGAAGGGTGTTTGCAGCGGGTAAACGTCTCTCAAGTGCAACCCCTTGCCGTACTACTGAGGCCAATCCCAATACCTCAGAGTGTATGTGTGGGGTGAATAAGAAATAGAGCCTTTTATAGGAGGCAGTAATTGAGCTTTGACATTGAGAAGTTGAGATATTCTCTTTGTCTGGCCGGAAGCCCCAGGGTTTGTTACTAGTGCAGAGTTCATCGTAGCTATTATTTTGTATTTAGTTGTATGTGGTATGAGAACTGTTGGGAGTTTATTTTGTTGGAAATGCTATATGGCACATAAACATTGATAAATTGTGCAGAATAATAGGGTGGGGACCACAGTCTGTTTTGTTTTGTATTTTCTCTATATTATGTTTTATTTAGCCTGTTCTTATTGTAAACAGCTTAGAATGTTGCACATGGTAGCGGCACCTAAATGTTTTTAAATAAATAAATAAATAGACATTATTCTGAACAGAACTTTTGCAAAGAATAATAATGCTTTATGCACCGGAGAGAATTCCAGCATGTGCCCACAAGAGCCAAACTTGGGGGTTTTTTGTTCACAAGATATAGGTGCTGTTAATGCAGATCCCTGCGCACATGTGCCTGGCTTGCTGTCCTTATTTAGCACAGACTTTTTGTGCACAGTTAATTTGCATGATGTTTGCTTACAGCATTGCAGAGCAAAACGTCTGCCCTAAAACCTGAAAAATATAAGCCATTAGATTTTTATTCGACTAACTTAATACATGTCTCGACTAGCTTTCTGGGGCTCTTAGGTCAGAACCGTATGAGCAAAATATGGTAATAGTAGAAAATCTGTGAATCCTACAAAGCATCCCAGTGATCGTATGAGGGGGGAAGATGGCAGGAGAGGAAGGTTGATGGGGGATCATAAAGTGGCATGTAGTAGAATTTTATGGCTAATAGAGGATACTTTTATAAAGTATTTTTCATGTGTATGTGACCACATAAGTATGTAAAAGGCTATTTATTTAAAAATATAAGTTTCTATACTTCATTCAACATGGTTTACAAAAATAAAATATAATATACAAATAAAAGAGCAAACATTAAAATAACATAGAAGCAACACTACAACCATATGATTGTATCACATCCCTAAGCCGAACAATAATCCATTTGCATTTAACTGCAAACTCAAAACTGAAATTAAAAAACGTTAAAGTGCTTCTAAAACAGAAAAGGCAAGTCTTAGTTCGCAGATCCAACAGGAGCATCTTCCACAACTGCAGTACAATCACTGTAAATACATATAACCAACATTCCAAACAGACTTCAAACTTAGTAGGAATATTTAATTTCTTCCCTTAGCTGAATTGCAGAGACCTAAGTGGATATAGAGCCTGATTCTGAAAGGGACACGTCTGGGCTGTCTGGATGGCCCCGCCGTGCATGACGGGCAGGGAAGGACCTGAATCTGTACGGCGGGAATAAAACGTTCCCACCACACGCAGAATTGGGCCTGAGAATGGCCTGGCGTGCCCCTGCATGCCTGTGGGGACTTCCTCCCTGCAGGGCTCTCCTGACTCCCATGGTTTAGACCCCCCATCTTCTCCGCTGCCTGACCCACGGCTGGCCAGCAGGGGCCTGGATCAGATGGGGAATCCCTGGCCCCGATCGCCTTTGAGGTGGAATAAAGCAGCACATACCCTCTGATCCCGCAGGACATATAGGGTCGTGACCAGAATCGGGCCTGCCCCCGCTCCGCCCAGACCTTGCTCCCTCCCATCCCCCTGCTCTCTCCATCCTCCTGCTATTGGATGTGCAGGGAGAGCAGGAGGGGGAATCGGGGCAAGATGGCTTGTGGGGCTGCACATCCCGCCCTGCATCCTGCGACTCTGAATTGGGTCTGATAGTCGTCAAAGGTTTCAGTTGCCTAACCAGCCAAACTTTGAAAAATCCATTTTGCACAACAGCTGGTATCTGAGCCTCACATTTTTATCCTTCAGAATGCCCAAATTTCTAATTGAGTCTTTGGGCAACACAACATCATCATCAACCATCAGGTTTCCAGGTAAACTTGCCCAATTTTCCCCTCCAAATAAGAAAACTTTATTTTTTGTGGATTAAGAGCCAGTAGACTATCCTTGCACCGTCACAGCCCTTTCCAGTTACTCATTAACCCTGGAAATAACTTCCACTGGATATGGACCTCGTGGAAAGAGAATTTGTATATTATATGTAAAAAAAAAGAAAATCCATAAGGCCAAACCAATTCACCCAAAATCTGCAAAAAGATATTGAAGAGAAGGAGAGACTACTGAGCCTTATGGTACCCCACAACATCCTATTAACCTGAATCTGAAATGTTTCTGCAAGAAAAGAGCGAAGCCTAGTTAAAAACGCTCCCTCCTCCCAGTCCTGCTACCTAACATCTTTCAACAGAAGTGAATAATCTACCAGATGAAATGCAGCAGTGAGCTCTTCCTTCCTTTATCAACTGGCTTAAAAGTACATGCCTTGTCAAGAAGGCATGTACTTTGCCAGTAGGTGTAGTCAGGGATGTAGTCTGGGCAGAGTTCAGGCAGAGATGTGGAGTATGCACATAGATCAAGGGTTCTCAACCCAGTCCTTGGGACTCACCTAACCAGTCAGGTTTTCAGGATAACTGCAGTGCATATGTATGAGAATGATTTCCATGCAATGGAGGCAAAGGATTCAAATGTATCTCATGCATATGCATTGTGGCTATCCTGAAACTAAAACTAGACTGGCTAGGTGTGTCCTAAGGACTAGGTTGAGAATCCCCTGATATAGATCATAAAATATATTTATACATGTATTCAAATCATCTACATGCGGTATTTACACCGGCTCTCCAATAGATGCAAATTTTTTTATTTTTTTTTTTATTTATTTACATTCTCTTATATACCGCGCTATTCTGCATCAGTGCGGTTTACATTGAACAAACTGAAATTACATTGAACAGGGCATTATAACTTGGAGATAACTATTTTACAGGGAACATGGGCTATGGAGGGTTAAGTGGCTTGCCCAAGACCACAAGGAGCACCTGTGGGACTTGAAACCCCAGTCCTTCCGGCCCAAATGTCTGCACCTTCTTTCAAGGTGGCGATCATTGCCGCTTAAGCTAGTATTTAATAAAGACACATAGGCGCCTGTGTGTCATCATAAAATAGATGACAGCTTATCTCTTGTTTTAGGCTCGTTCTCAGTCCTTTTGTGTAGCACCTGGACCCAGGGACGCAGCCACCTCCAAATGAGGAGCCTCCTGGACTCAACGCAGGCCAGAGTATCCCTACCTCCAGACAGAGCATAGCACCTTGCGTTGCTGGCAGGGGAGATGCAGACACGGTCAACAGCATCCGTACGGCTTCTGCTGCGCTCATTGTGGTACATGGCCTCCACTGTGCACATAACCCCACAGGCCCACCTCAGGATACGTCATGCCAAGTATACTAAGCTCTCAGTAGACTCAGGCCAGGGGCCATCTGGAGGATCGGATTCAGGTCACCCTCACCTGGTGGCCCATCTGCCCTTTCAGGCCCCACTGATACAGTGCATCCTTACAACGGACACCTCCAAGCTGGGCTGGGGGGCCCACTGCAACAGTCTGCAGTCGCAGGGCACCTGGACCCGGGAGCAGAGTGTCCTACAGATCAACCTCCTCGAGCTCAGGACAGTGACCAACACCCTCAAGATGTTCTGTACCCATCTAATGTTTCAAGTGGTACTCGTCCAGATGGACAAACAAGTAGCTATCTTCTAGATCAAAAGCAGGGCAGGATGGGCTCCTACCTCCTCTGCCTGGAGACTGTTCACCTTTGGAATTTCGCCCTGGAAAATGGCACAACCCTCTGGACAGTTTATCTGCTGGGCCAGGACAGTCTGCTTGCAGATCGTCTCAGCAGGGTGCTTCAACCCTACAAGTGGAGACTCAACCCGGTGGTGGCCAACTCCATCTTCCAATGTTGGGGGACCCCAATGATGGACCTTTTCACCAGTTCCAAGCACACTCAGTTACCGCACTAATGCTCATGGAGGCTGGTCTCAGTCCGAATGGTAGTGGAGGCCTTCCTCCTGCACTGGTCTGAAAACTTCTTTTATGCATACCCGCCTACTCCCCTGGTCCCCAGGACAACCTTCAAGGTCCAGTCAGACAGGGCCTCAATGATCCTCATTGCCAACCCAGTGGGCTTATCAGCCATAGTTCCTGCAACTGTCCCAAGCGGCCCTGATACCTCAGGCTCAGAATTCAGACCTGCTGTCAAAGGACAACAGGACCTTTCTCCAACCTAATCTCCGGTCCCTTGCCCTGACGGCCTGGCTGCTGAGAGGCTAGCCATAGCACACCTACATCTCTCCAGGGAGGTAGATGTCCTGGTCTCCTGCACAGACTCTACGCATCACACGTATGCCTTCAAGTGGGGACGATTCTCTGCCTGGTGCTCAGAAAAGAATCTGAGCCCTTTCGCCTTTGCAGTACAGGACATCCTGCAATATCTCCTGCACCTTTCTCGGACTGGACTTGAAGTCCAACTCTGTAAGGGTGTACCTGAGCACCACTGGGCGCATTATCACTTGGTCGACGGCCAGTCTGTCTCCATGCACCCGCTAGTTGGGTTGCTTCATGAGGGGGCTTCTTCTCTCGCAGACTCCTGTCCGCCCACTGCCGGTGGCATGAGACCTGAACGTAGTTCTGGGGAAGCTGATGGCTCTCCCGTTTGAATCTCTGGCTACGTGCCATCTCAAGTACTTATTATGGAAAGTAGTGTTTTTGGTAGTGCTCACCTCAGCCAGACGTGCTAGTGAGCTGCAGACATTGGTGGCCTATGCCCCCTGTAGCAGATTCCACAGAAACAGGGTCTTTCTGCGGGGACACCTGAAATTCCTGCCTAAGGTGGTGTCCGCTTTTCACATGAACTAGGAGGTGGTTCTTCCCACCCTTTTTCCCCAGCCTCATACCTCCTGCACGGAGGCCGCATTGCACACCCTGGATTGCAAGATTGCGCAGTCCTTCTTTCTTCAGCAGATAAAGCCTCATTGCCACTCATCGCAGCTGTTCATCTCCTTTGATGTTAACAGACTCGGGGTTGCCATCTCCAAGTGTACTCTATATATCTGGGTGGCAGACTGCATCTCCTTCATTTATGAGCAGGCTGGACTTTCCCTGGAGCATCACATTACCGCACACAATGTGTGTGCCATGGCGGCCTTGGTAGCCAACCTGCGCTCATTCCCTCTGCTGGACATCTCCAGGCCGCCACCTGGTCTTCGGCCATATCTTCGCTGTGCATTACTGCTTGGAAGAGAGCTCACGGTGTGGCAGCGCTTTCGGCCAGGCAGTCCTTTGTCATCTCTTTGGAGAATAGTGCAACTCCTTCCCTCTAGCCCGCTGAAATCCGGCTACCGACGAGGTGATTCCTTGTTTCTCCGGAAACAAGAAGGAAGTCAGTCCTCACATATGGGTGACATCAGCACTGACAGAGCCCTCGCGGAAGCATCACCCCAGCTTTCAAAGAAAGCCTTTGGGAGATGCTACCATGCATGTGTGTTCCCCTTCCCACCCAAGGGTGCCATCTTGCTCAGTCTCCTTTTTTCATGGAACCCTTCAGACGTACGTTTGGCTTGTCCCTGGGAAAGTTGATTTTTCTCTCTGAGTTTCATACTCGCCTGTGGTATTGCAGCGGTACTCTTTCCACCTACTGACCTCTTTGCCTCGGCATCGAGTTTGGTCTATTTTTTGTTCTTTTCTTTTCCTGGCGTCTTTGTGTCTTTTTTTCCCTACTGGCAGCCCGGAGAATCTTTGACCTCGCAGGGGTACTTTTTTCCCCCATGGCTACCAGTGGCTTTAAGAAGTGTGATCAGTGCTCTAAAATTATTATGTCTTTGACCCACACACACGACTGCTGTCTCTGCTGCCTTGGGCCGGACCACGACCCGGCAGCCTGTGGTCTCTGCAAGAAGATGTCCAGTAAGGCCCTCAAGAGCCACCAGCAGCAGCACAAGACGTTTTTCCCAAGTCCCCGGTGCCTTCGAAGGTCAGGGCTTTGTCTGAGGCCCTGACATCTCGGGCGGAGCCTTCTGAACCCGAGCCTCATCATGGGTCCTCAGAAAGGGGGTATCTCTCGAGGGAACCCAAGAAAAAGAAACAACCCTCGAAGGCGGCATCCTTGGATGGTTCCAACCGGCCAGGTGCTTCCCGGGCCTGGTCCCGCAGTCCGAGATATTCATTCGAGGCATCGGAGAAGGAACGGCCTGCGAAGGTCCCCTGGAAGGATCCGACCGCGGACCGGCCTCGATCCCCAGACACTATCCTTGTCGAGGATTCCCCTCCGGGGGAGCCAGCATCAGGCCCGAGTCCCTTGGTGCCTGCGCCCAAGGCTGCGGAGCCTTCTGGTCTGGAGGCCAGAATGGCAGCCATGAAATGCAGTTTGTCTGCCTTCATGGACCAGCAGCAGGCTCTGTTCTCTGGCACAACCGGTTCATCCGCCCCGACCACTGAGCCCTCGACCTCCAAGAAGTCCCCAGAGGCCGAGCCGAACCTCGGGGTCCTTTGGCCTCGAGTCGATCCACGGCCAAGGTCGTGATTTGAGTCCTGCTGGATGGGACCGCGGTCATCCCCGGCAAGTTTGCTGGGCCCTAGCTGTAGGGCATCGGAGGCCCGTGGAGCAGCCCTCCTACTCCGAGTGGGAGTTAGAGAACAAGGAGTCCCCCGATACCCATCGCCACAGCAACGTCCCTTCTGAATCTCCCATCACGGAGCCTCGATGGCGGTCCCCACCTGAGGATATGGGTTTCCTTGATTTTGTCAAGGATATGTCTAAGGCCCTGGCATTCCCAACCGAGTTGGAGGAGGACCCTCAGGAGAATGAGTTGAAAATCCTCCAGTACGAGGCCCCTCCATGGGAATCTCTCACGGTGCCCATCCCTCCCATTCTGGAATGGCTGCTCCGAATGTGGGAGATGCCATATTCGGTGCCAGTGGTGAGCAAACAGCTCAAGTCAATGTATCGAGTCTGCTGGAGACTGGGCTTCCAAAAGTCACAGCTGCCGCATAACTCCATGATGGTGGAGCCGGCTGAAAAGTCAGAAGATGCACTCCTTGGTGACCCCTGGCAAGGAGGTCCGCACACTGGACGTTCTCGGCAGAAAGTGCTACCAGGGCTCAATGCTTATCAGCCGCCTCCAGGCCTGCCAGCTGTACATGGGCACGTACCTGAGAGAGCTAGCGAAGGAACTCACCGGGTTCTCAGCTGGTCTCTCTGAGGAACCTTTGCAGCGGTTCAAGAACCTGGCCAAGGCAGTCTGTGAATGCTCCAAATTCATGTCTCGAGCAGCCTATGACGGGTTTCAGTAGCGGCGACTGGCATCGGTGCATGCCATCAAGCCTGGCTACAGTCATCTGACCTTGAGCAGTGGGTTCAGGAAAAATTGGTTGATGTCCCCTGCCAAGAAGAGAACCTCTTTGGCAAACCCATGACCGACAAGGCTGCCGAGCTGGAGACCGAGTTCATGACGAGGACCACGCACTCCAAAAAGACCGCTGCCCCTCCCCGACGGAAGGGCTTGGGTAAAAAGTCCTTTTATCCGAGGAAGGGAGCTGCTTACTGAAACTACTGTCATAGAGCAGGAGCTAATAAAAGTGAGGACATAGGAAAAGAAGCTGTCTGTCCCAAAACAAATGAGGTGCAGAGAATGCAATTGTCTAGCAAAACAGCTAGAGGGAGCAGGCGTGCACTTACAGAGGCTGAGTGGACACACCTAGCTAATCAGCAGCACCTGAGAACTAGCCCGGGAAGCTCAAAGGCAGAAGACCTTTATAAGCAAGAGGCTGGAGACAGAAAGCTGGGCAGCACCGGAGAGCAGAGCACTGCTGAGAAATGGAGCAGTGGAACCAGGACTAGTGGCACGGCTGCAGGAACTGGAAGTGAACCAGAAGGTCCCAGGGAGAAAGACAGATGGAGGAGAGTCAGTCCTGTGGAAGTCGTGGTAGCCAGAAACTCCAGAGGTAAAGAGCTTAGAAGCAGGAAGCCCTGAAGTGGAAAAGGAAAACCCGGAGTGGAAGAAAAACCCGGAAGGGGAAAGTCGTGGTGTTGCTGGCAGTGGTGGCAGAGTGCTACAAGGAGGAGCAGCAGTGTCTTTTTCCAAAAGTTGACTCAACCCCAGCATCAGGTAAAATGTAGATGGGCATGACCTGTGCTGGATGTGGGTGTAAGATTTGAGAAAAAAAGAAAAAAAAAAAGGGGGAAAGAGAGTGAGCTGATTTTTGGTTATCAGGCCGCACTTGGTTTTCTCTCTGATTTTGGTTTTTTTTTTTTTTTTTAGGCATACCATCGCTATGGATCAGAAAGAGCTATGTGCATGGATGGCCCTCCAATTCGACAAACAAAGAGAACTGGCTTGCCAAACTCAGCAGCAGGCAGTACTGGCCATGCACGAGCAGCAGAAGCCCATCTTACAGATGATGGAGGCATGGGTAACTCATCAGCAGAAGTCACAGGAAACAGCCGCAAGTCATCAGGGACAGAATCCTGGACAATGGTCTGTTGACGCTTTAACTGTAGGGAAGTTAAGTGCTACAGATGATATTGATGACTTCCTTGATTCTTTTGATAGGATTGCACATTCAGCGGCTTGGCAGAAGGAACAATGGGCAATTCGCCTGGCAGATTACAGGGCGATGCCTCCTACTTTAGTAAAGGATTACAATGAGGTAACCAAGGCCATCAGGGATCGCCTGGGCCTCACACCACTTGTGTATAATCGTATGCTACGAGCCGCTCACCTTAAGATAGGCGAGACACCTAAGGCTCTAGGCCATAGGTTAAGGAGCTTAGCAGCAAAATGGTTAAAACCGGAGGAAAAAACTGTAGACACTTTAATGGATATGATAGTGTTAGAACAATATATGTCTGCAGTACCTAAAAGCGTGCAGAGCTTCCTCATTTTGCAGAACTGTCACACCACTGCAGAAGCCATTACGCTAACCGAGCGTTATTTGGAGGTGGAATTGGCCACCCAGCAAAGTGGGGAAAGTCCAAAGATGGCAGCTGGTGCGATAAAGCAAACATCAGAAAGTCTCTCACACTATAAAACTCAAGGAATGACAAATGTTAGTTCTGTGTTGAGGGACCGCTCTAAAAGATGTTTTTCATGTGGGAAAACGGGCCACATAAAGAGCGAATCTCAGACCCGTACTGCTCTCATTGGTGAGAACATGAAAGCATTACGGGAGGGATTTGTATTGGATGTAACAGTACAAGGCATTGATGCCAAGGCTCTCCTGGACTCTGGCGCGAATCAAACCATGATCTCCCAAAAACTATGGTCTTTGATCATGGAGCAAGGTGAATCCGCACCAGACCGGCCAGAGGGGAGGGTAAAGATAAAGTATATTCATGGGGCTGCAACATATTATCCTGTGTTTAAGCTGATTGTGAAAGGCTTTGGTATTGAAAGAGAAATTGTTGGTTGCAGTTGTACCCAAACTACCCCAAGAGCTAGTGCTAGGCAGAGACTGGCCTCAATTTAGAAAAGGGTTAAGAAAGGGCCTATCTCCTAAGGAAGTTCTTGTATCTACTCGTACACAGACAAAAGCCTCAGAAAAACCCTCTTGTTCCAGAGAAGCAACTTTAGATGACCTCCCTTCTCATGATGACTTAATAAATTTCCCCACTGAGAGGGAAAGAAAGTCGAAAGCTGAAAAAAGAAAAGAGAGAAGGGGTCGCTTGCAGGGCAGAGCCGAGTTGGAAGCGAGGGAGGGAATGCCCTGGGTTCCTTCGGAATTAGTGGAGAAGTTCCCCTCCTTTAAAAAGGAACAAAGAGGTGATCCCGCGCTGGCCCGCGCTTTTGAGCACGCACAAGGGGAGAAAGATACCTTTCCCGGGTTTATTATAGAGGAAGAGGTACTATACATGGAAAGTATAGACCCCCGGTCTGGAAATATTTGGAAGCAGCTGGTAGTGCCGAATACCTTCGTCTTTGGTTCTGCGGTTGGCCCATGATCACCCCATAGGAGGCCACAAGGGAGCACAAGGGACCCTTGATCAAATACTTGCTCGATTTTATTGGCCAGGAGTCTTCAGAGAAACCACCCGTTTTTGTGAGTCTTGTGCCTCCTGCCAACGCGTAACCCCTATACGACCGCCCGAGGTACCCTTACTCCCGATGCCGGTAATTTCAGAGCCTATTAGAAGGCTGGCAATGGATATAGTGGGGCCTCTCATAAAAACACCAAGGGGATTTCAGTACATACTGGTTATTATTGACCAAGCCACACGGTTTCTGTGGGCTGTCCCCCTAAGGAACGTGTCAACGAAATCCATTGCTACTGAACTAATAAAACTGTTTTGTGAGGTGGGGTTTCCTCAAGAGGTACTAACGGACAGAGGAAGTAATTTTATGTCCAAATACTTGGCCCAGGTGTGGGACGCCTTTGGCATCCACCATCTCAAGACAGCTGCCTATCACCCCCAATGCAATGGTTTGGTGGAAAGAATGAACCAAAGCATAAAGCAGATGCTCTGACGTGCTTTGGACGGGGAAATGACAGAATGTAATAACATGCTACCCTTCATATTATATGCCTGTAGGCAGCGGACACAGGTTTCCCTAGGCATCTCGCCATACGAACTGATGTACAGACGATCACCTAGGGGAGTGCTAGATATCCTGCGTGAACAATGGATTGAACCAGTAGAAACTGAAGTGGGAGTACCTCAATTTTTGAAAAACTTGAGGAGTCGTCTAAAGATAGCCAACAAAAGCAAAGAGAGATTATGACAGAGATACAAAGCCTAGGCAACTAAGTGTAGGCGAGAAAGTGGTAGTCTTAGTGTCCGGACCTACCCCAAAATTCGAAGCCCAGTGGAGGGGACCGTATATAGTGGTCAAACCACTTGGTCCAGCCTCGTATCTGATACAGGACAAAAAGGGACACAACCAAGTCTATCACATAAATGTCCTCCGACATTGGCATGAAAGATTGGCTCTCATGGCGTCATCAGAAAAAGGGTCTAACTATATGGCGTTGCAACCTTATGACTATAAGGTAGAGCATAGAGCAGGGAAATTTCATTATAATGCTGATGCCATGTTGCGAATTACGTGCTGTAGGGAAAATAACTCAGCCCGTAATATTTTAAGAAGGGGGATATGTCATAGAGCAGGAGCTAATAAAAGTGAGGACATAGGAAAAGAAGATGTCTGTCCCAAAACAAATGAGATGCAGAGAATGCAATTGTCTAGCAAAACAGCTAGAGGGAGCAGGCGTGCACTTACAGAGGCTGAGTGGACACACCTAGCTAATCAGCAGCACCTGAGAACTAGCCCGGGAAGCTCAAAGGCAGAAGACCTTTATAAGCAAGAGGCTGGAGACAGAAAGCAGGGCAGCACCGGAGAGCAGAGCAGCACCAGAGAGCAGAGCACTGCTGAGAAACGGAGCAGTGGAACCAGAACTAGTGGCACGGCTGCAGGAACTGGAAGTGAACCAGAAAGTCCCAGGGAGAAAGACAGACGGAGGAGAGTCAGTCCTGTGGAAGTCGTGGTAGCCAGAAACCAGAGATAAAGAGCTTAGAAGCAGGAAGCCAGGCTTGGAGAGAGGCCTACACTTGCCAGAAAGCCCGGAGACCAGATTGAAAGGTACCAGAAGCTTTCAAGAGAAAGATTGTCAGAGAGACTGGGTCCTAAGGGAAATACCTGAGGACACTTCCAGCTATGCCTATTACAGGAAACCAAGGTATGATGATTCTTTATTCATGAAGAAAGGCTCAGCTGCTAGAAGCCCTTATAAAACAGATGCCCAGTTTAAAGGAAGAGAAAGCAGGCCAGAGTTTCATCAGCCAAGATATAGAGACTATAAAACAGGCCATGCTCATTTAAGAACCTTCGAACAATTGAATGGAAAACGAGGGAACAGAAATAGGGACTGGCCAGTGATAACAGCCAGAGAAAGCCCCAGCCCAGAAGAAAATAGTGATTTAGAACCGATGCAAGTGGAGCTTATAGACCCTATTCCCTCATCTCAGGAGGAATTGATGGATTGTTCCATGTGTGTTGTGGGTAGTTTGGAATCACTGCCGGAACTGTGAGCCTTAAAGATATTACCTTAAGAAGTTTTCATATTTGTGCTGAATGAAAGAAGAATGTTCAGACATGTAATTTACTCCAATGTTGAAAGAATCCTTGGTTAAATTCCTTTCCACAACTGTGAAGATTACAACAGTTTGCTTTGTACCTTGAGTTTGGTTTATACCTGAAAAGAAGGACTTTCTTTAATTTTTGTAGCCCAACGAATCTTTTTGTGAAAAGGGAAATAAAAGCCTTATTCTCCCTCCATTTTGGCTTACATGACTTATTTGCACCAGGAGCAGGACTACATAGACCAGGCTGCACCTGGCCTTAAAAAAACCCTCCTCTCCTAAAATTAACTATATGCCCAACCTCCCTGTTCAGCCACCGGCCACCAGGGGGAGGTTGGCGACACTACCCACCTTCTCAGGCCTCCCCAGCTCCCCAACAGGGTCAGCAGGCCATAGTACATGGGCATGGCCCACATAAGCAGAAGGTTCCAAAACCCCAGGCACCTGCTTCGGCCCAGCAGGGGGGAGTTTTTGACTCCTTCAGCATAGCCTATCTACCCATAGGAGATCAGCAGCCTACAGGGGGACATCTGGCCCTCTATGCCCAGAGGTGGATATCCATCATCACTGATTCTTGGGCACTTTGGGTAGTCAGGGAGGGTTACCTCCTCCTCCTGAATCAGACACCTCCCCCTTATTTCCCAGGAGAGCCTCTTAGGTCTCCCCCTCCACCGGGACCTTCTGAAGGAGTTGGCAGGTTTTTTCGAGGACAACACAGTGGAACCGGTGCTCCACCATCTCAAGGGCAAGGGGTTCTGCTCTAGGTACTTCCTCATGCCAAAAAAGACAGGGGGCCTGAGACCCATCCTCAACCTGTGCAACCTCAACAAATTCCTGTGCTCCACCTTGGAATATAGCTGCCATACCTCCAGTAGGGAGATTGGCTATGCTCTTTACCTCAAGGATGCTTATACCCACATCCTCATCCACCCCAACCACAGGCAGTACCTGAAGTTTGTAGTGGAGGGCAGGCATTTTCAGTACAGGATGCTCCCCTTCGGCCTAGACTCTGCTCCAAGAGTTTTCACAAAATGCCTGGCGGACGGGGCCACCTTCCTCTGACTCCAGGGGGTCTTTGTCTTTCCGTAACTGGATGACTGGCTCATAAAGGGAGGCACGGCTTCAGAGATGTAGCAGGCCACTGCACACACCATGCAGGTTCTGCAACACTTGGGGTTTGTCATAAGCTACCCCAAGTCCCACCTCCTTCCGACACAGTGTCTGGAGTTCATTGGGGCAAAGATTGACACTCTCCAGTCGAAGGCTTTCTTACCGAAGGACCGAGCCGATCATCTCAGGACTCTGGCTCAGAACGTGCAGTACCATCCCTCGGTGCCCGCTCAGCTTCTCTTGCATCTCCTCGGGCACATGGCCTCCACAGTCCACATCACCCCAGATGCTCACCTCCACATGAGGGCGGCACAGTGGTGTCTCTGGGACCAGTGGTCTCAGTCCACGGGCTGCCTTCGAGACAGAGTTTCTGTGACCCGCCAGTTGGCGAACTCTGGGTTGGTGACAATCTCCCCAGCATCTTGAGGAGGGCGTGCCTTTTCAGGCAACAAGCCTCTCAAGGGTCCTCACCATGGACGCCTCCCTGCTCGGCAGGGGAGCCCACTGCGGAGATCTTCGCACCCAGGGCAACTGGTCACCGGTCGAGAGCACCCAGCAGATCAAGCTCCTGGAGTTCTTTGCCATACACCTAGCCCTGAGGGTCTTCTGTCACCACCAGACAACCAGGTGGTGATGTTCTAAACAGGGGGGCATGATGTCTCGTATCCTTTGTCAGGAGGCACTGGTCCTTTGCTCGTATGCAATCCAACAGGATATCCTCCTACAGGCGGTGTACCTGCCAGGCCAAGACAACCTGCTGGCCGACAGGCTCAACAGAGTTCTCCAGCTGCACGAGCGGCAACTGGACCCCAGGGTAGCCAGTCGGCTTTTCCGGCTCGGTGGGGAATCCGTGATGGACCTGTTCACCAGCCCTTACAACTTTCAGTTGCCCCACTTCTGCTCCTGCAGGCCCACCCCTCCAGGGTGGCAGCAGATGCATTCCTGGTCTCATGGTCGTAAAACCTCATGTACACCTTCCCTCCTACGCTGCTGATTGCCAAGACCTTGTTCAGGACCCTCCACAACAGGGCCTCACTCATCCTGATAGCTCCTCGTTGGCCTAGGCAATCGTGGTTCACGCTGCTTCTATAGTTGACTGTGGAGACCCCCATCCCCTTGTGGACTGCTCCGGGACTCCTTTCCCAGGAGGGGGGCCCTTCTCCTGCACCCCAACTTGGGGTCCCTGTCGCTGGCAGCATGGCTGCTGGGAGGGTGACTCTGACCCCTTTCAACCTCTCGGTTGAGGTGGAAGACATTCTGCTGGCCTCTCGCAAGACCTCTACTAGGAAGACTTACGCCCTCAAATGGCGCAGGTTCTCTATTTGGGGTGCCAAAAACGGGGCTGACCCTTTCTCCTGCCTGGTGGCTCTGGTGTTACAGTACCTTCTCCACCTCTCTGTCCGGACTCAAGTCTAACTCCGTCCAGTGCACCTCGTTGTCCTGGTGGTGCACCACCATCCGCTTGATGGTAAGCCCCTCTCATTCCATCCCTTGGTGACCCGTTTTCTTCAGGGCCTGCTCTTATCAAAGCCCCCAGTTCGCCCTCCACCAACTGAATGGGATCTCAGCATAGTGTTAGGGCAGCTCACTCACCTGCCCTTCAAACCTCTGGCTACCTGCCACCTTCGCCACCTCTCTTGGAAGGTGACTTTCCTGGTTGCGCTTACCTCCGCTTGCAGAGTTAATGAGCTCCAAGCCCTTGTGGCAGAGGCACCCTATACCAGGTTCTACAAGTACAGAGTGGTGCTTTGCACACACCCCAAATTCCTGCCGAAGGTAGTGTCGCCCTTCCATCAGGAGGTGGTGCTCCCTACCTTCTTTCCAAGACCTCGCTCCAGTCGGGCAGAGACAGTCCTCCAGATCTTGGACTGTAAGAGGGCTTTCAGGGTCATCGCAAAGCCTCTCAGCTTTTTCATCTCCTATGACCCCAGTAAGCTGGGGGAGGTGGTGACCAAGCGTACCCTGTCCAGATGGGTGGCGGACTGTATTGCCCTCGCTTATGAGCAGGCGAGGCGCCCACTGGAAGGCTGCATCATGGCGCACTGTGTCAGGGCCATGGCAGCTTTGGTAGCAAACTAGCGCTCTGTCCTGATGATGGATATCTGCCGGGCCGCCACCTGGTCTTCAGTCCATGCCTTCGCAGCCCATTACTGCCTGGAAAGAGAGTTCCAATGGGACAGTGTCTTCAGCCAGGCTGTGCTCCATAACCTTTTTGGGATTTAGGCAACGCCTACCCTCTGACCCTTCTGTGCTCAGGCTACCGGAGTGCTGGTTTCATTGGACACAGGGATCCTACTGTAGTCTGTGTACATGGACTAAATTGCTGCTGCTTGCGGCTCCCTGTGAGGGAGTCTCTAGTTTGCTATGGGCTTTCAGTAGCCAGGAACTAGGGAGTCCCATATGTGAGGACTGACTTCCTGCTTGTTCCCGGAGAAAGCGTAGTTACTCACCTGTAAAAGGTGTTCTCCGGGGACAGCAGAAATCAGTCCTCACAATTTATTTATTTATTTATTTAGCTGCATTTGTATCCCGCTTTTCACCAGGTCAAAGCGGTTGGGGGATACATTTAACACGAGGGGATATGAGACACATACACTGATACTTACAGGGAACACGGGCAATGGAGGGTTAAGTGGCTTGCCCAAGACCACAAGGAGTACCTGTGGGACTAGAAACCCCAGTCCTTCCGGCCCAAGGTTGCTGTCCTCTAGTGGGATTTGAACCACCGACCTTCCGGCCCATAACCAACCTTCCGGCCCACAACCCTTCCTCCTCCCCTTGGAGTTGCTCCTTTACCGTCTTTTAGCTATGTCATCTGACTGAGCAAGAATGGTACCTTTGGGCGGGAAGAGGACCACACGTGCTTGGTAGCATCTCCCAAAGGCTTTCTTTGAAAGCTGGGGGGGATGCTTCCGCTAGGGCTCCGCCGGTGCCAACGTCACCCATATGTGAGGACTGATTCCTGCTGTCCCCGGAGAACACCTGTTACAGGTGAGTAACTACGCTTTAGTGCTGCAGCTGAACAGTACCGGTCCCAGGACAGATCGCTGGGGAACGCCACCACTCACCTTCCTTTCATCTGTGTGAGCTCCATTTACTATCACCTTCTGTTGTCTCTCAGTCAACCAATTTCTGATCCATTTCACCACCTTGGGACCCATCCTCAGGCTGTTCAGTTTATTAATAAACCTCCTATGAGGAACAGTATCAAAGACTTTGCTGAAATTTAGGTAGATCACATCCATCACATGCCCTTGATCTAGTTATCAAAGAACTCGATCAGATCTTTTTGACATGATCGTCCTTTGGTAAAACCATGTTGCCTTGGATTATGCAACCTATTGGTTTTGAGAAAGTCCACTATTCTCTGTTTCAGGAGCACCTGCATTACTTCCTCCCCCCTCCACCACCGAGGTAAGGCTTACTGGCCTGTAGTTTGTCACCTCTGTGAAGAGACACCACATCAGCCCTTCTCCAGTCCTGTGTCTCCAAGGATCTATTAAAAACTTCCTTGAATGTATCCCATCCAGTCCCATGGCCTTGTCTACTTTCAGTTTTGCAAGCTCTTCAAACACATCATCTTCTGTGAATGGTATATTATCTACTCCATTCCCATTTATATATTTGTCAATCACAGGTGGTCCTCCAGTATTTTCTTTAGTAAAAACAGAACCGAAGTATTTGTTTAGCATTTTTGCTTTTTCAAGGACACTTTACACTAATCTGTCCTTGGCACTTGTGAGTCTTGCATTTCCACCTCTGATCGTCCTCTTCTCCCAAATATACCAGAAAAAAGTTTTGTCTCCACACTTCATATCTTTAGCCATCTTTTATTCTGCCTTTGCTTTTGCTATCCTTATTTCTCTTTTTTTGTCTCTTAGCTTTTATCCTGTATTCTTTTCTGTGTTCCTCTGTTTGTGAACTTCTGAATTTTGTGAAAGCTGTTCTTCTTGACTTTATTTGTGCAGCCATTTCTTTGGAGAACCATATAGGTTTCCTTTTCCTCTTGTTTTTATTTATTTTCCTAACATATGTATCTGTTGCCCCTTTTGTTGCCTTCTTCAGTTTTGCCCCCTTTAGTTTTGCCCACTGCAATTTCACTTCCCTTATCTCCTCCCACCCTGCCAACTCCTCCTTCAGACACTTGGCCATTTTGCTGAAGTCAGTGTTTTTGAAGTCTAGGACTTTGAGCTTCCTATGACTGGACTCTGCCTTGGCTTTTATCTCAAGTGTGATGATCACTGCTGCTCATGTGGGCAACCACCCAGACATTCGACACGCTATCTCCATTGGTGAGTATTTATTTATTTGAACAGTTTTCTATACCGCCCCTTCCAACGATCAAGGGTGGTTTACAAAAAATAGTTAAGATTACATAGAACAATAATTAAACTATATACAGAGAACATTTAACATGCCATCTACACCCGGGATGAGTATAGTGGAGGTTGGACAATATAACTATATACATAATAGAATTCACAACATGTGTAATGAACAGAGGTGGCTGAGAGGTGGGGGTTCAGCCTGGGAGGGAGTGCTAGGCAGTAGTTGGGTTGCTGGGTTGCATGTTGCTGGGTTGTATGATTGTGTCATTAATGGAGAGGTTGTTAAAGTGTTTTGTTAATTAGAACTGTTTTCAGTTATTTTCTGAATGCTTGAAGGTCCTTTTATTGATCTGTTTGGGCCTGGGAGAGAATTCCAGAGTTTAAGTGCTGTATAGGAAAATACTCTAGTACTGGTTGCCTGTTTTGTTTTTCGGAATGAGGATGGAGTTGCTAGTAGGTTTAACTTACTTTTTCTCCTACTTCTATTTTCTGGTTGGATTTTTATCTTGGTTGTAAGAAAAGATGGAGAGATATTATTGATAAGTTTGAATGTGGTGACTAAAGATTTGTGTTTTATCCTACTGGCCACCGGGAGCCAGTGAAGGTTGTAGAGGATAGGGGAAATATGATCAGTAAGTCTTGCCTTGGATATGACTCTTGCAGTGACATTCAGAGTTAGTTGGAGAGTGTGGAGACTCTTTGTAGGCAATCCTTGTAGTATGCTATTACAGTAGTCCAGATGGAGAGTGATAAGGGCCTATACTAATGTTCGGAAATCATGGGTCTCTAGGAGGGGTCTGAGGTGCTGAATTGTCTTTAGTTTGTAAAATATAGTTCTTGCCGTTTGCTTGATTTGTGCTGTCATTGAGAGTGATTTGTCTATTGTAATGCCTAGGTATTTAACCTCATCGTTAATTGGAATGTTTGTCATGACGTTTAAATGTTGTGGGAGGGGTGAAGCTTTGATTTCTTCTTGTGAATAAGATCTCTGGGGTTTTTTTTTAAATTTATGTGAAGATTATTTTCCTTTAGCCAAGATTCAGCTTCAGCTATGCAATTTGTGATACTATGGTATGTGGGGTTTTTTATGTGTATGGGTGTGTAGACCATGATATTGTCTGCGTCAATGTGGTAGTTTATATTGTATTTCTTGAAGATTGAGCATATAGGTTGAAGGTATATGTTGAACAATATAGCGGAGAGTGCGGAACCTTGTGGAATTCCCTGTTCTTGTGGGAAAGTGGAGGAGAGTTCCTAGTCGACTTTCACATACAGCAAGCAGTTAGACAAGTAGGATTTAAACCAGTTGAAGGTAGTACCGGTTATGCCTATATTTGCAAGTCTTGTTAGGAGGGTGTTGTGGTTGACATTATCAAAAGCAGAGGATATAGCCAGGAACACCAAGAGGTATGCTTGGTTTACATTATCTAAGCCACTGAGTAGAGTATCAGATAGTACCAGGAGTAATGTTTCTACTCCATGGTATGGGCGAAACCCATATTAGTGTTCATCAAGCAGGGCATGACTATCGATGTAGTCTTGAAGTTGGGTTTGCACAACTTTTTCTATGATTTTTGCTAGGAATGGAATGCTAGCAATCGGTCTATATGATGAAGGATCATCCTTGTTAAGGGATCTGTTTTTAAGTATGGGACGAATTAAATGTTTGAATGTAATTGGCATTGTTCCTGATATTAAGGATTGATTGACAATAGTTCAGTTTTTGTTGCTTTAATCCATGGGACCGGGCATGGATCAAGGTATGATGTGGTGGTATTAATTTTGGTTATTGTTTCTAAGGTTTGTTTTGTGTTGAAGAGGTGAAAGAAACATAGAAACATGACAGAAAAAGACCACATGGCCTATCTAGTCTGTCCTTCCATATCAACAACTACAACAGTCCACTTTTTACCTTTAGAGATCCTCTGTGTTGGTCCCATGCTTTTTTGAATTCAGTTACTGTCCTCATCTCAACCACCTCCACTGGGAGACTATTCCATGGATCCACTACTCTTTCCGTAAAGAAATATTTCCGCATATCACTCCTGAATCTATCTCCCTTCACCCTCATCCCATGTCCCCTCATAGCAGAACTTGCTTTCAATTGAAAGAGGCTCTCTCCCTGAACATTTATGCCATGGAGGTATTTAAACATCTCAATCATATCACCTCTATCCCGGCTTGCCATTTGTCAGGGGTAGGGTGACCACCTCTAAGGGGAAGGAAGGTTTTGGGATCTTTGTTTTTTAATTTTATTGCCAGGTGGTTAGCCGTTGTCTGTGGGTTAATCTGTGTGTTAGATGTGTAGTTTTGGTGTACTTTGGTTAAGGTTTTCACTAATTCAAATAATTCCCTGGGGCGATTTAAGGCTTTGTTTAGTATGTTTGTGTGATAGGCCTTGTTGGTTCTATGGATGGTTTCCTTGTAGGTATTCAGTGCAATAGTGTAAAGATCCTTGTTTTCGGGGGGTTTCTTGCTCTCCATTTCTTCTCGGCCTTACGAAACTCCCTTTTGAGGGTTCGAATGTTGTGTGTATACCATTTTTCAGAGTGCTTGTGGTTAATATTCCTGATAGGTATGTTGGATTTCGCGGCATTGCTGATTAAGGAAAAGCAGTTTTCAGTAGCGTTATCAAGGTTAGTGGACTGAGGTGCAAGTCAATGAGTAACTTCTAGGAATGATTCTTTGTCGAGTTGTCTAAATCTTACGATGTGGGACATTTTTTTTGGGAGGGGGGGTTTGGGTAGTGAGGTTGTAGGAAGATTTGTTCGTATGATAAAGTGATCTGACCATGGAACTTGAGTTGCTGTAGGGGGGAAGAACATTGGGTGTGTAGTGAGGGATATTGGGATGAAAATCATATCAAGGGTATTACCTTTAATGTGAATGGGTTGGTTTATTGAGGTCTAGGAAGGCTGTGGATTGCTGGACAGTGAGAGATGCAAGGATGAAATCTCCTAGTTTAAACTGGGGCTTCTTCGAGGAAGCAGTGCATGCTAATTCCAGTATGGAGGTAAGGTGGTGGTTGTTGGTGGGTGGTCTGTAAAGAAGGCATATTGCTACATAGCTATTTTCGATTTTGATCAGATCAACCCCATCACAGTTGCTACAAATGGTAGTTGATGTTTTTAGTTTTGACCTGGCCAAGATAAGGACTCCACCTCCTCTTTTGGAGTCTCTAGGGCCGTTGTAAAGGGTGTAATCCTTGGTTGTTAATCGATTAATTTGTACGGAGTCTTGTTCAATGATCCAGGTTTCTGTGACACATACTAGGTCTGGGTTTTCATCTATTAGGATATTGGGTATAA
Organism: Ichthyophis bannanicus; assembly: GCA_033557465.1. Classification (NCBI taxonomy): domain Eukaryota; kingdom Metazoa; phylum Chordata; class Amphibia; order Gymnophiona; family Ichthyophiidae; genus Ichthyophis; species Ichthyophis bannanicus. The sequence continues at coordinate 105,982,887 of CM066033.1, forward strand.
TAGGGATTTTGTTTCTTATAGATCAGGAATTAATGAGAATGCAGCTTAATGATGTGGAGTGTCTATCCTTTGAGGGGGAGTTAATGTTGGGGGTAGTGTCAATGTGAATTAGTCTTCTCTGTTTATATTTGTAATGATGGCTACTTCGTGGGTGTGCATATTCGTAAATGTTGGGTGGTTGATTGAAGATAGGGTGGTATTGGCTAAAGAGAATGGGTAACTAGGGAGAAGGTTCCTGGTAGGTCTGAAGGGTGTTAGTCAATAGGAGTGCTAGCATGTGTAAGGTAAATATTAAGATTTGTGTGATATCAGCCATTTTGTCAAGCAGTGAGGTACAAGAATGAGGGTTTAAGACTGGAGCTGATAGCATAAGTGGGTATGTAGTGACATGGCTACAGAGAGGTGACAGTAATGGTTGCTAAGTTTAGAGTGTGCTGAGGGGGTGGCTTAGTTCTCGATAGTAAAGTTATACGTGATCAGTACTGAAAGGTATATGCTATCTAAGCTCGGTAATAGTACTCCGTAGGTGGTGGAGATAATACATGTATTTTGTAAAGGTAGACTGTTTAACAGGTAGTAAATATAGTACCCCTCACTTGGTTTGCAGCTTGTCGTGCTGTGAGGGCTTGTGTGCATCAGTGATGCTGAGAGCTAAACTATCGGTAGTTTAACTACTGGCAGGGTCTCCCAAGATGGACAGGTCTCAGCTGAGGTGCCAGACCAAGACAAACCACCCATCTGGGCAGCAGCAGAATGGGATAGTGTTGACGGCGGAGGATCACATTTCTGTGACAACGGCAACAACACCAAACTTAAACTGCGCGGAAGAAAGGCCTGGCAATCTACTTCTGTATCTTGCCATGAAAGCCCAATGGATAGTTACAACAAAACAAATTGTGCTATAGTGCTGGAAGATGAGACCCCCCAGGTCGGAAGGCACTCAACTAGCTACTGGGGAAGAGCTGAAGACTTTTCAGAGTAAAGCTAGCATTTATGATGTGATTCGATCAAAACCCTCGGGACGTCTGACTGCTGATGTAGCTGCACATGAAATGAGTCAGAAGCTGTAAAGATGTCTTACACATTGGAACATGGAATGTACGAAGCATGAACCAAGGGAAGTTGGAGGTGGTCAAGAATGAAATGGAACGTGTACAACTTGATCTGTTGGGTGTCAGCGAACTGAAATGGACTGGCATCGGGCACTTTGCATCAGCTGATCACATGGTCTACTATGCTGGAAATGAAAGACAAAGAAGAAATGGTGGTGCATTTATAATAAAGAAGAAACTTGTAAGAACTGTAAGGAAATACAATGCAATCAGCGAACGCTTAATCTCTATTCGTCTACAAGGAATGCCTATCAACACAACTATAATTCAAGTATATGCCCCAACAACAGCTGCAGAAGAGAATGAAATTGAAGAGTTCTATGAACAAGTACAAGCTGAAATTGACAGAACATGCAAACAGGATATCCTGATAGTCATGGGTGACTGGAACGCAAACGTTGGCAACAAAGAAGAAGGCAAAGTAGTTGGAAAATATGGGCTTGGCAACAGAAATGAAGCTGGAGAAAGACTGATAGAATTCTGCAAGACCAATGATCTATTCATCTCAAACACCTTCTTCCATCAACACAAGCGGCGACTGTACACATGGACTTCACCCAATGGATTGTATAAAAATCAAATTGACTACATCTGTGGAAGTCAACGATGGAAAAGTTCTATAACATCAACAAAGACAAAACCTGGAGCTGACTATGGTACAGATCATCAACTACTAGTATGCAAACTCAAGCTAAAGTTGAAAAAGAGTAAGCCACTCATGAATGCAGCAAAATATGACCTTGAGAATATACCACTGGAATTTAAAGACTGCCTGCAAAATCGATTTGCTGCTTTAGATACAAATGACAGAGTTCCAGAAGAGTTATGGAATGACATCAAGAAGGTTGTGTTGGAAGAAAGCGAGAAGTCTCTACAAAAGGTGAAAAAGAAAAAACGGCCAAAATGGATGACGGAAGAAACTCTGAAAATTGCCCAGAAACGCAGAGGAGAAAGAAAGACAATAACAGAACTCAACAGAGATTTCCAATGTGCAGCAAGACAGGACAAGGAAAAGTACTACCACGATGCATGCAAGGAAATAGAAGCAGAAACTATTAGAGGAAGAACAAGATCGGCTTTCCTAAAGCTACGAGAGTTAAAGAAAAAGTTCCAGCCTCGAATTGGAATGTTACAAGATGCTCAAGGTTCTATGTTGAATGATGCTGAGAAGATCAAGAAAAGGTGGAAGGAATATGCAGAGTTTTTATATGATAAAGATCAAGTGGACCAACAGCCGTTTCAACCTGTACCTTATGATCGGGAACCATTGGTGATGAAAGAAGAAGTTGAAGCAGCATTGAAAGCCTTATCAAAGAACAAAGCACCAGACATTGATAGCATTCCCATAGAAGTATTACAGCAATCTGATGCAGCTGTTACCGTACTTACAAGGCTCTGCCAAGAAGTATGGAAAACTTGGCCAACTGACTGGAAAAGATCTGTGTTTATACCAATACTAAAGAAAGGTGATCCCACTGACTGTGGAAATTATCGCACAATCGCTCTGATCCCACATGCCAGCAAGATTCTACTGAAGATTATTCAAAAGAGACTACAACCATACCTGGAGCAAGAACTACCTGAAGTGCAAGCAGGGTTCAGGAAAGGGCGAGGAACGAGAGACGACATTGCGGATGTGAGATGGATCCTTGAAAAGACTAAAGAATACCAAAAGGATATCTATTTGTGCTTTATCGACTATAGCAAGGCTTTTGACTGTGTAAACCATGAGAAACCCTGGGCCACATTAAGAAGCATGGGTATACCAGAACACCTGATCGTACTCTTGCACAATCTGTACATTGATCAAGAAGCAACAGTTTGAACGGAACAAGGAGAAACAGAATGGTTTAAAATAAGCAAAGGTGTAAGACAAGGCTGCATACTTTCCCCCTACCTGTTTAATTTATATGCAGAACAAATCATCAGAGAAGCAGGATTGTATGAAGACAACAGAGGTGTGAAGATTGGTGGAAGACTCATCAACAGCCTTCACTATGCTGATGATACCACATTACTGGCTGAAAGTGAAGATGATCTGAAACATTTGCTTCTCACAATCAAAGAACATAGTCTCAAAATGGGCCTGCACCTTAATGTAAAGAAGACAAAGATCATGACAACTGGCATAATCAACAGGTTCATCGTTGAAGGAGAAGAAATTGAAATCGTGAACAACTTTAACCTACTTGGATCAACTATCAATAAAGAAGCAACAAGCAGTCAAGAAATCAGACGACGCATTGCTCTTGGCAGAATGGCTATGAAAGACCTAGATAAGATTCTCAAGAGCAGAGATGTCTCTCTCCATACAAAGATTTGACTTGTTCAAGCCATGGTATTTTCAATAACATCATATGAATGTGAAAGCTGGACAGTGAAAAAGATAGACAGGAAGAAAATTGATGCCTTTGAATTATGGTGCTGGCGGCGAATACTGTGTATACCATGGACTGCCCGAAGAACAAACCAGTCAGTACTAGAGGAGATCAAACCTAAGCTTTCTTTAGAAGCTCAGATGACAAGACTTCAACTTTCATACTTTGGACACATCATGCGAAGAGAGAGATCATTAGAGAAAGAAGGTCAACGCAAAAGAGGAAAGCCAGCAATGAGATGGATCGAGATGATAACAGCAGCTACATGTACCAGTCTGTCAACAATGAGCCACCTGACTCAAGACCGAACACAATTTAGGATAGCTATCCAGAGGGTCGCCATGAGTCGATTCCAACTCGATGGCACTTAACAACAACAACAACAAATATAGTACAGAGGGAGGAGGGGTCCACATCGGGTGGAGGAGTGGCCTAGTGGTTGGGGCAGGGTACTTCAGGCCGGAAGGTCGGGGGTTCAAATCCCACTAGAGGACAGCAACCTTGGACCGGAAGGACTGGGGTTTCTAGTCCCACAGGTGCTCCTTGTGGTCTTGGGCAAGCCACTTAACCCTCCCTAGCCCATGTTCCCTGTAAAATAGTTATCTCCAAGTTATAATGCCCTGTTCAATGTAATTTCAGTTTGTTCAATGTAAACCGCACTGATGCAGAATAGCGCGGTATATAAGAGAATATAAATAAATACAGTAGTAGGTTCAAATATGACGTTAACTAAAGCTTGATATATGAGAGACATTAACAGGAGGGAGAGGGAGCAAGGATGTTATGTGTAAGTGGTCCTTGTAGCGTATCAGAGGCTTTGGTTATAGATGGCAAAATGTACAAGATAATCAGATGTTAGGGAGATGTATAACAGCTTAAGGATGAGATTGATTATCGGTTACATGTAATAGAGGTAACATGTAATAGATGTAACAGGTTGCAATGTAACAGGGTGATGTAGATATAACATCTTAAAGGGTAAGCTTGATTATCAGTTATAATAATAGGGAGGCCTATGAACAATGATTCACTGAGTCTAAGAAGCTATATGTATGCTGGAGCCAGGTTTAGCTTTACCTTATCTCTAATGTTATACAGGTGCTGCTGTTTTCCGGTGGATCTTCACTCTTCCATTCTTTTCTTCCGATACACCTAATTTCCATGTCTAAGGGCCATGCCGAAGGACCCTCTGGCGAGGCCCTCAGGCACAGGTACACCTGCCAGTTGCTGGAATTTGAAGCAGTGCTGCCGAGCCCCGATTGGGCCTTGGTGGGGGGAGCAGGAGGGGCGAGCGGCTCCTGCTTCCTCCCCCGATGTCCGATCGGCGTGCTGCGGGTGAAGTATTAAATCCAGTATCAAACGTTCCCTGGTTAGTTCCATCACCATTTGTCTAAGCAATGCTTCTTGGAAGGCATCCACGATCTTTTTACTTTCTTCCAGATTTGCAGCAGGAATACTCCAGTCCACATCGGGTAAATTCAAGTCACCCAATATGATCATTTCCCCCTTCATGGCTACCTTTGCAATATCAATAATCAAGTCTCTATCCATTTCTTCGGTTTAAGTTTGAGGCCTGTAGACTAAACCAGCATGGATGATAGTGCCATCTCCTCATTCCAATGCAATCCACGGTGTTGCTTCTTTCCCCCACATCCCCCTGCATTTCAGAAGCTTTAATGTTGCTTTTGACATATAGGGCTGCTACGCCTCCTCTTCTGCTTTCTCTCTTTTCTAAATAAATTGTAGCCAGCTATAGCTATATACCATTCATGTGATTCATTAAAGCATGTTTCTATAATGGCCACAATGTCCAAGTCCATTTCCACCATTAGGACTTCCAGGTCAGGAGTGGCTTCATAACAGCTCTATATGAGCATGTTCCTCAAAGATGTTATGCAGGACTTAGCTGACCTGTCTCAGTTCCTTCCTCCTGAGAAATTGGAGCGGTTTCATACCCTATTGGGCCATGGCAAGGACTGCTCAAAATTCCTTGTCCGGGCAACCTATGATGCCTTCAGGGCAGTGTCAAAAGTGAGTGCAGTAGGCATTCAGGCCTGGAGATTTGCCTGGCACCAATCTTCTGACTTGGAACAGTCGGCTCAGAATAAACTGGCGGGTGTATCATGCTGTGGTGAGAATTTGTTCAGTAGACATTTGGAGGAGAAAGCTGGCATCATAGATAAGCAGCATATCATGCTTATCAGACTCCTCAGCCACACATCTGAACCAGCTTTACCATTGGATGTACCAAGGAGGGGGCCAGAAGAAGACCACATACTCCCATAGGCATCGGTACTTGCCTGGACCCCAAACCTCTCGGCAGAAACAGCAGGCTCCTCACCAGGGAAAAGCCCCAGAGTACCAAACCAGCCCCGAAGCCAAAGCCTGGGGCAGGGGTTTGACTAGTTCCTCTGGAGCATAACCATTCTGCGAGGGGTCACCATGATAAACCCTCTGGTGGGGGGGGAAGGCTTACTCTCTTTGTCCAGGGATGGCCTCTCATAACCTCTGATTCCTGGGTACTACAGATAATCCAGAGCAGATACAGGTTGCACCTCTGTGAATTACCTCCAAGTTGGCCTCCCAACGTCATATCGCCTCGACCCCTCCACATCAGGAACTGCTTCGGAAGGATGACGCCATCTTTCTGGCAAACCTAGCTGTCTAGTTCATTCTTCAGGGACCTAAACACTTGGTGAGAGAGAGGGTCAAGATGATTTCTCTGGGTACCCTTCTCTCAAACCTTCTAAAAGGAGATTGGCTATGCTCCCTGCATCTAAAAGATGCATACACTCACATACCGATTCATCCCGCTCACAGGAAGTATCTCAGATCTGTCTTGGGAGGACAACACTTTCAGTATCAAGTGCTACCTTTTGGCCTTGTCTCGCCCCCCCCCCCCCGCCTCTCCCTGAGTATTCACAAAATGCCTTGAAGGTAGTGACAGCCTACCTCCAAACACTGGGGGTGTTCTTCTCTTACCTGAATGATTAGTTAATAAAACGTACCACTCCAGATGGAGTTCGGGACTCCACATGGCTGACCATTCAGGTGTTGGAGCTGTTGAGGTTTGTGATCAACTACCCCAAGTCCCACCTTCAGCCTACCCAACAGCTGAAATTCATAGGTCCTGCTCAACACGACTCAGGAGAAGGCTTTCCTCCTGCAGGGCTGGCTTCAAAGGCTGACAACCTTGGTACAGGACACTCAACTGATTCACTGAGTGATGGCTCACAGGGCGCTAACCATCCTGGGTCACATGGCCTCTACACTGCATGTTACACTCCTGGCATATCTTCAGATACAGCATACTCAATGGACTCAGCAGACTCAGTGGATCCAGGCCACAGGTTGCCTCTGGGATTGGGTGTATGACACCAATCCTCTGGTCCAATCACTGCATTGGTGGGCAGTCCCTCAAAATTTGCTCAAAGATCTCCCCTTCCAAAGACCTTGCCCCAGAAGATCTTGACAACAGACGCATCCAAATTGGGATGGGGAGCTCATCTCAATGGCTGCCACACTCAAGGCAACTAGTCTGTCAAAGAGAGTCTTCACCAGATCAACTTCTTGGAATTGAGAGCCATAGAAAATGCTCTGAAGGTCTTCTGGGATCAGCTGACCAACCACATTATCCTCATTCAGACCAACAATCGAGTTGCTATGTTCTATATCAACAAGCAGGGGGCACTGGCAACCTCTCCGGCTCAACCATGCTCCAGACCTCATTTTGCAGGACAGTTGGAGGATGCTACATCCCAATGTTCGGTCCTTGGCCTTCACAGCATGGATGAGAGGCTAGTCCTGTCAGGGCTCAATCTGTCTGACAACAGAACTGATATCCTGTTGGCCTCCAGGAAGACCTTAGTGAGGAGGTCCTACATCTGTAAGTGGAGGAGGTTTGCTGTCTGGTGTGAAGGCCAGGCTCTGGACCCTTTCATCTGTCCTACGGGGAGGCTGCTTGATTATCTTTTACACCTCTCTGACTCGGGCCTAAAGTCCAACTCCTTCCGAGTTCACCTCAGTGCGATTGGGCTTACCATCAAGGGGTAGATGGGAAATCTATCTTGGCACAGCCTTTGATTGCTTCACGTGACGGCTGCTCCTCTTGAAGCCTCCATACAAGCCCCCCACTGTGGCTTGGGACAGTGTGGTACTAGCATGGTTCATGAAAGCTCCCTTTGAGCAGCTCAACTCATGTCCACTGAAATTCTTGACCTGGAAGGTCTTGTTTCGGGTAGCTGTTACCTCAGTATAGTGAGTGAGCGAGCGAGCGAGCTTCAGGCTCTGGTTGTTTAGCCATCGTATACCAGATTCCACCGTAATAGTGTTTCTTCAAATGCATCACAGTTTCCTTCCAAAGGTGGTTTCGGATTTCCATTTCAATCGGTCCATAGTGCTACCTACATTTTTCCCTAGGCCTCATGCCCACAATGGGGCAGTGACATTGCACATGTTGGACTGCAAGTGGGCCTTAACCTTCTACATGGAGCAGATAAAGGACCATAGGAAGTCAGTCTAACTTTTTTGTTTCTTTTGACCCCAGCAAGGCGGGAGCTGTTGTTTCCAAATGCTCTCTTTCAATTTGTCTAGCAGGCTGCATCTCCTTCACTTATATCCAGGCAGGCCTGAGCCTTGATGGTCATGTCATTACTCACAATGTCCGAGCTATGGCTGCATGGTGGCCAACTTGCGCTTGGTCTCCATGGAGGAAATATGCAGGGCCACAACATGGTATTCTTTCCATGGGTTCATTTCTCACTACTGCTTAGAAGGGGTTTCCCAACGCAACAGTAACTTCGGCCAATCTATACTCCAGCACCTGTTTGGGGATTAGAATCCAATTCCATCCCCCAATGCTCTTCTATCCATCCAGGCTATTAAAAATGTAAAGAAAAATTTGAGTTGAAAGAAAGAAATGTCAGAGTGCAAAACAGATGTGGAAAGATTTGCTTTCATTGTACATAGTTGGTTTTGTGTGTTCTACAGTTCATGTTGCCCCTGTTGGCCTTCTCAGCAGCCGCCTCGGTTTTCAGTAGCCTGGGAGTCCCATGTGTAAGAACTCCTGCTTGTCCACAGAGAAAAAGGTAGTTACTCACCTGTAGCAGGTGAACAGCAAGAATGAGTCCTCACAACTCTCCCACCTCCCCAGGGAGTTGTATTCTGCTGCAGCTATATTATTAGACTGATGAAGATGGCGTGTGAAGGAGGCACACAGGCGCGATAGAGCCTCCCAGAATCTTCCAATAGAAGCTGGGAAGCGTTCCCGCACAGAATTCCATCGGGGAAATCACCCATGCGTGAGGACTTATTCCTGCTGTCCACGGAGAACATCTGCTACAGGTGAGTAACTAGAATCAAAGACCCCCAAAGGTGATCAATAATAATATTAACTGCAGGGTTAACACCATAATAATCCCAAAACCCAATTAACAATATTTTTGTCGGGCAAGACTGTGGGAGGAAAATACTTCAAAATATTCCCATCAGTCAGACCAAGCCCATTTTATTCATCCAAAATGTCTAAGATGCGTATTTTAAAATCCATTCATACGAACTGACACTTATCTGAATCCAAATCAATCAATGGCACACAATCAGTAGCACACGACGTGCATGTTTCGGGGTGTTCCAAACCCTGTATCAAGTGCTCCAAAGTGTTCAAAGCTCCAATAGGTTCTTGCAGAGTGTCCCAAATCTTCTCACAACTGCCAAAAGACGCCGATACATCGGCTGGTGAAATAAGAGACTATGGACTCAGGATTGGCTAACAGCGAACTGCCTGTCATCTGTGAAACCACTCACAGTTGGGTGTTCCCTGGTTAGTGGGAATCCCCTTTGTGATTGGTGTGTTCTATTTTCCTCCCACAGTCTTGCCCGACAAAAATATTGTTAATTGGGTTTTGGGATTATTACGGTGTTAACCCTACAGGTGAGTAACTAGCTTTTATGGTGTAGAAGCTATGTTCATCAGTCACAAAAAGGTAACATCCACATTTATTATTACTGCGCTGTAACTTTTGTTAGCTTCCTTGATTTCTTTGAGCATTTCATCATCCATTTGTTCATTCTGGCCAGGCGGTCGATAGTACACCCCCACTGCCATCGCCTTCCCCTTTTTACGTGGAATTTCAATCCATAGAGATTCTACAGCAAATTGTGTTTCCTGCAAAACTTTAATCCTTTCTGAGTCAATGCCCTCTCTAACATAGAGCGCAACCCCCTCCACCAATTTGATCAGCTCTATCATTACGATATAGTTTGTACCCAGGTATCAGTGTCCCACTGGTTGTCCTCCTTCCACCATGTCTCTGTGATTCCAATCATAACTAACCTCTCATTCCTGATCGTGTCCACAGTCTAGTCCCGAAACCTCTGGGTTCCCCATCTCATGTAGCAGCTTGGAGACTGAGAAACTCCTTCTTTTTGTGACATCACTGGTATATCCTCTCTGGATGCGCCCCGTGTCACCAGTTACCTCAGTCTCCAAGCAGCTGGATGGATGGTGAGCCCAGAGGTTGGGCTCACTGGAGAAACAATTAGGAAAAGTGTAGTTTGAGTTTAACGCCTATATTTTGTATTTAAAAAAAAAAAAAAAAAATTCATAGGAAGCCTGGGTTGGGGTGTCTGTGCCTTTAAGTTCTGTCAGGCCTGATCTCTTCTCCGGGTTCCTCCTCCCACTTTCCTGTCTCCCTTCGGGGCTTCGGGATCTCCGTGCAGCGGCAGCGGTAGGAGAGAAGCAGCTCCAGTGGTAAATATTTCGGAGGAGCGGTGCCTAAGTTCCTGCCAGCGCCAAGCAGACGTTTGCCTGCAAGCGCGCCTGGCAGAGCAACAGAGGCTGCACGAGGTCGGAGGAGCTTTTCACGTTCAGTAACGTGCTCCGGGAGTCAGCGGCAGGTAGACTTGTCTGGACTAGAGCGCCCTGCCGCCGGCGAAGGTAAGATGGCGCGCCTCTTTGCGATAAGCCGGCAGTGCGGTTTTGGCGCGAACAAGGCTTTAGGCCTGGGCCGTGTGCAATCGGCGTCTTCAGGCACCGGGGCTCGAGCGGGCAGGCAGCAGTTCCTTCAGGGGGGTTGCGGGGGAACCGCCGAAGCGTGCCTTCGTCTCACAGTGCCCTGCTCAGTGCGCTTGCCTCAGGGTAGGCTAATTTAAAAAAAAAAAAAAAACCAGAAGAAGTCAAAGGAACGCCGGTTGCTAATTCCGTTCCTTGGGCTGCTCGGGGTATTGGGCAGGCCCAGGGTCTGGATTTCGCTCACTCTTTCTCTACGGGGGTGAGTTTGACCAGTCCCCCTGATATCCTGGGACTCTGTCTTAATATGCCCTCAAAACCCCTGTGTGTAGTGTGTGGCGCTAAGAAGGCCACAGAGTCGGGGGTCTGTAAGTCCTGCGTGCGGGACGCGTCGGGGTCGGAGCAGGAGAGAGAGGGAGCATCCGGATCCGGCGCACTTCCCTCGGCATCGCAGGCTTCCGAGGTTCCGCTGGAGGAGCCGGTGGCAGGTCCCTCCTCTGCGGTGGAGCCCGCCTCGTCGCCAGTGGCCTGGCCTCAGCAGCTGACCTCCCTTTTCTCTCCAGACTTTCTTTCGTTGCTGCAGCAGTCCGCCCTGGGTAGCACGCAGCAGCTGAAAGCTACGGCGGGCGGGCGCACGGTGAAGCGGCCCGCTCCCCTCGGGCCAATGGAAGACCTTCCACATGGGAACAAAAGGCCGCGTGGTGAAGGAGACGTGGTAGAGCAGTCGTTGGTCTCTGAGGGGCCCATGTCGGACGAGGAAGGAGTAAGTTTGGATTTGGAAGACGAGCTGGAGGAAGGTGAGCTTGCCGAAAGCGAGGACCAAGCCAGAGTGGTGAGGGTCTTCCGAAGAGAGGAATTGCCGGCTCTGATTGCAGAGGCATTGAAGGTGTTAAACATACCGGTTCAGGGCTCACAGGAGGATGAGACCCTGGAGGATCCTTTGTTGCAGGTCTTCCGGAAAAGTCAGAGCTTTTCCGGTCCACCGGGTGTTTCGCGAGATGATCCAGAAAGAATGGAATACCCCAGAGGCTCCGTTGCGAGGGGCGCGCGTCATGGGATGCCTGTATCCTCTGGCAGAACAGGACAAGGAGGTGTTTAAATCACCGAAAGTGGACGCGGCTATCTCCGCAGTAACTAAGAAGACTACCATCCCGGTTGAGGGTAGTGCGGCCCTTAAGGACTCTCAGGACAGAAAGTTGGATGTGCTATTAAGGCAGGTGTTCGATGTCAATGCACTATCACTTCAGGCAGCTATCTGCGGGGCCTGGGTAGCCAGAGCCTGCCTGCGTTGGTCCCAACGGGTGCATGATGGTCATGGAAGCGGATTGTCGGAGGAGGCGTCCAGGTTGGAGTCAGGGGCGGCTTATCTGGCGGATATCCATTATGACCTCATGCGTGGATTGTCCAAGAGTATGGCATCGGCGGTGGCAGCACGGCGCTACCTGTGGCTCAGAAACTGGGCGGCGGATACTTCCTCCAAAGCTCGGTTAAGTAAACTTCCCTTTAAGGGCCGTCTGCTCTTTGGGGAAGATCTACAGAAGTTGGTTAAGGATCTCGGGGAGTCCAAAGGGGGCAGGTTACCGGAGGATAAGCCCAGGACAGGGCAGACCATCCCGACGGGCAGAGGTCAGCAGCGGGATTTCCGCCGGTTCCGTTCCCAGCGGTTCAGTTCCTTTCCTCGCGGACATTTCCCTAGTAGGACTCAGGGCTTCCGGGGGTTTCGTGGAGCGGGACGGGGTTTTGGGGCTTCCTCCTCATCCTCCTTTCCCCCCAAGAAGTCCCAATGAGATAAGGGGGGCCCAGCCGCCCTCACTTGCCGTAGGGGGGCGGTTGCAGGAGTTTTATCCTGCCTGGGCCCAAATCACATCGGATCAGTGGGTGCTGGAAGTCATCCGAGAGGGCTATACGCTGGAGTTCCTGCGGCCAGTGAGAGAGTTCTTTGTACGGTCCCCCGGCAGGTCGTCTGCCAAGCGCGGGCTTTTACGGGAGACCGTACAAAAGCTGCTGGACCTCCGGGCCATAGTTCCAGTTCCACCAGACCAATGCGGCAGCGGTCGGTACTCCATCTACTTCATCGTCCCGAAAAAAGACGGCGGGGTACGGCCTATTCTAGATCTCAAGGGTGTGAACCGCTGTCTCCGGGTGTCCCACTTTCACATGGAAACTCTGCGGTCCGTTATCGTGGCGGTACAGAAGGGAGAGTTTCTCACCTTGCTAGATTTGTCCGAAGCCTACCTTCACATTCCCATACGTCCGGACCACCACAGGTTCCTCCGTTTCGCGCTTCCCTGTGGCCACTTCCAGTTCCGGGCGCTGTCCTTTGGCCTGGCGACGGCCCTGCAAATTTTTACGAAGGTCATGGTAGTGGTAGCGGTGGCCTTACGGAAGGAAGGCATTCTGGTGCATCCCTATCTAGACGATTGGTTGATCAGGGCGAAGTCTCGGATAGAGAGCGTGACGGCGACGGCCAGAGTGGTAGCCTTCCTAGAAGGACTAGGGTGGATAGTCAATGTTTCCAAGAGTCACTTGGTACCATCGCAGAGTCTGGAATACCTGGGGGCTCGGTTCGACACGCGGGTAGGAAAGATTTTCCTCACGGAGCAGCGGGCTCAGACCCTGTGGTTGCTAGTCGTGAAGTTCCTGAAGTACGAGGCGCCAACGGCCTGGCTTTACCTGCAACTGCTGGGCACCATGGCGGCGACCATCGAAACAGTGCCGAGGGCGCACATGAGACCCTTGCAGGGAGCACTTCTTCGGCGCTGGTCGCATCAGGAGGACTCGCTGTCCTAGAGGCTTCCATGCCCAGAGGAGGTTCGGCAGGCTCTGCGGTGGTGGCTAGTTCCCGACTTGCTGGAGCGCGGGAGAGATCTGGAGTCCCCAGCCTGGGTGCCTCTAATGACCGATGCCAGTCTGCTCGGCTGGGGAGCCCACTGCCAGGGCAGTTTCACGCAAGGACAGTGGAGTGTTCAGGAGCGATTGTGGCCAATCAACAGGTTGGAGCTCCGAGCGGTGACTCTGGCGTTGCAGAATTTTCGCGCGGTCCTCGACGGGAAGGCAGTCCGGGTGTTTTCCGACAATGCGACGGCAGTGGCCTATGTCAACAAGCAAGGGGGAACCAGCAGCGTGGCGCTCGAAGAGGAAGCCAGCATGCTATGCTGTTGGGCGGAAGCCCACCTGCTGGATCTCTCTGCGGCGCACGTGGCCGGGATCGACAATGTTCAGGCCGATTTCCTCAGCCGGGTAAGGGTTCACCCGGGAGAGTGGGTCCTGCATCCCGAAGTCTTCCAGATGGTGACCTGCCGGTGGGGCGAGCCGGTTATGGATCTCATGGCGACTTTCGACTCAGCAAAGGCAAGTCATTTTTTCAGCCGGCGGAGAGAGAGGATGTCAGAAGGCCTGGACGCTCTTATTCAGGTCTGGACGGTGGACCAATTGCTCTACGTCTTCCCGCTGTGGGTCCTGATCGGCCGCGTGCTGCAGCGCATAGAAAGGTTCCGGAGGCAGGTCATTCTGATAGCCCCGGACTGGCCTCGCAGACCCTGGTACGGGGTCCTGGTGAGGTGGTTGGTGGCAAAACCGTGGCGCCTCCCAGCCAGGGCGGATCTTCTGTCCCAGGGTCCTCTGTTCATGCTGCATGTGGATCGGTTCTCGCTTACGGCCTGGCTCTTGAGCGGGCGCGGCTGAGCTCCCGCGGTTATTCGCCGGCGGTCGTTTCGACCTTGTTGAGGGCCCATAGGAGATCTACTTCGTTGGCGTACGTTCGGATCTGGAGAATTTTTGAGGCTTGGTGCGGAGTTAGGGGGTGCGCGCCTTTCAAGGCCTCTGTCCCGCAGATCTTGGAGTTCCTACAAGATGGCTTTGATAAGGATTTGGCAGCCGCGTCCCTGCGTGTGCAGGTGGCTGCTGTGTCGTGTTACAGAAGAAGAGTAGGAGGTCAATCGCTTGGCTCTCAGAGGGACGTCAAGCGTTTCTTGCGGGCGGTCTCCATCCTACGCCCGCCGTCTTGCCACATCGTGCCCAAGTGGCACCTCCCATTCGTCTTGGAAGCACTCGAGCGTGAGCCCTTTGAGCCTCTGTCTCAGGCGACTCTCAAGGATCTCACGCTGAAGGTGATCTTTTTGGTGGCGGTGTGTTCAGCTAGAAGAATCTCTGAGCTGCAAGCATGTCGTGTAGGGAGCCCTACCTTTCCTTTTTTGCATCCAAGGTGGTGCTGCGGACGGTGCCGGCTTTTCTTCCCAAGGTCGTCTCGCCTTTCCATGTGAGTCAGGACATCTCGTTGCCAGTCTTCTCGAGGGGTGCCCGCGGGACGGCGGCGGGGAGGCTGCATTTGTTGGACGTTGGTCGGGCGTTGAGGAAATACGTTCGGCGAACGGAGTCTTTTCGGAAGTCGGATAGACTCTGTGCTTTTCGCAGGTCAGAGAAAGGGCGAGGCGGCATCCAAAGCGTCTATTTCTAGGTGGATTAAAGAAGCCATTGCATCGAGGAGCCTGCAGCATTGAGGGTGAATTACCGGTAAGTTCTGGGGTCCTTGCAGGGCTTCCGGGTCTGCAGGGTCCTTTAGAGGCCGCATGCTTCTTCTTTTCGGGTTGCACTTTCCTTCCTTTGGGATGAGGGAGTGGTCTGATCAGGCTAAAGTCACAGTTTGTTTAAGGGGTTGGAGCAGTTCCAGTTAGTTTATTTCTGTTATTAATTCTTACTTGTTGCTCCGGTGAGTCTGCTTTGTCAGTAGGTAACTGGTAACACGGGGCGGATCCAGAGAGGATATACCAGTGATGTCACAAAAAGAAGGAGTTTCTCAGTCTCCAAGCTGCTACATGAGATGGGGAACCCAGAGGTTTCGGGACTAGACTGTGTCCACTCCAGGAACTACAATTAGCAGGTAAGCCTAATGTCATCTTTAGTGCTATATATTTTAACTCTCCCATCTTATTTTTTAGACTTCTAGCATTTGCATACAAGCATTTTAGAGACTGTATTTTATTCATATTAATCTGGCTATTGGTAGGCATGGGTAATTTGGGATCTTTAAACTCTGCTCCATACTCGAAGGCATTTGGGTAACTTTACTCTTTTTTGGAACCTCTCTGCTTTTGGTAGTATCCTTCAAGGATACATTCTTCCGAACTATGTGCTTTTGGGCGACTGTTGGCTTTCCCCTATTATCTAGTTTAAAAGCTGCTCTATCTCCTTTTTAAAGGTTAATGCCAGCAGCCTGGTTCTATCCCGGTTAAGGTGAAGCCCATCCCTTCGGAAGAGCCCCTCCTTTCCCCAGAATGTTCCCCAGTTCCTAACAAATCCAAAACCCTCATCCTTGCACCATCGTCTCATCCACGCATTGAGACTCCGGAGCTCTGCCTGCCTTTTGGGTCCTGCGCGTGGAACGGGAAGCATTTCGGAGAACACTACCCTGGAAGTTCTGGATTTCAATTTCCTACCTAAAAGCCTAAACTTAGCCTCCAGAACCTCCCTACCACATTTTCCTATGTCATTGGTAGCGACATCTACCAAGACAGCAGACTCCTCCCCAGCACTATCTAAGACCTTATATAGGTGGCGCGTGAGGCCCACTACTTTCGCACCAGGCAAACATGTTACCAGGCGATCCTCACTTCCACCAGCCACCCGGCTATCTACATGCCTAATGATCGAATCACCAACTATAATGGCTGTCCTACCCCTTCCCTCATGGGCACATGGCCCTGGAGAAACTTCCTCGGTGCGAGAGGGTTTTACATCACCTGGAGGACAGGTCCTAGTTACAGGATCACTTCCTGCCACACCAGGGTGATGCTCTCCTGTCACGTGACCCCTCTCCTCCATGGCAACAAGGATGCTGCCAGACTGGAGGTGGGACTTCAGGACTATATCCCAAGTCTGCTACTCTAGTCTCTAGAAAACAGACTCGTTCCCTGAGAGCAAAGAGCTCCTTACACCTAGTGCACACGTAAGACCTCTTACCAACTGGGAGAAAATCATACATGTGACACTCAATGCAAAAGACTGGAAAGCCCCCATCTTGCTGCTGGACTGCTGTCTGCATCTTAGTTTTCAGCTTGTGTTTAGATCTTTAAGTTCTTTACTTACTAAGGGTTGCTATGGATATTTATACTAATAAAACTGTACCTAATACGTTTAATATACCTTGTTCACCTGAGGCTTAATTAATCTCAGGTCCTTAGTGTATGACTGATTTGGATAACGAGCTTCACCTGAGAGCACCTCCTTTCCTTTAAGATGTGTAAGTGCCTATAAAGCTACGATTATCCCAGGGGTGGGTGGGTGTTGGGGAGCGAGGGAGGGAAATAACACTTATTACAAGAGGGCTGCTACACAGTAACCTGTCCCGTGCTGCTGAGATAAGCTGTGACCAACTTCCTGGGTGATTAACAGCCCTTGCTTGGATAGAAGGAGTCTTTCAAAATGGCCTTTTGACCTGCAACCTGGTGTTAACACCTATTGAAAATGTTTCACAGGTCTCTTGTCCCCTAGGTAGAAGGCCTCTTTGTAAAGGTTAGAAGACTTTATTTGTTGCTCAAGTGTACTGACCCTGTTTTGCCTTTTATGCTAAGTTATATTCTGATTTAAATTACAGCTCTTTGCTGCTGCTAGGCTCTGACTTATTATGAAATTTAACCTACAAGCTCTCTGCTGGGTTCTAAAGTTAACCAGAAAGCTCTCGTCTGTGTGTTAAATTTAAACTAAAAGTACTTTGCTGATACTAGGCCCTGAGTGAGTATTAAATTTAAGCTACAAGCTCTCTGGTGGGTTCTAAATTTAACCAGAAAGGTCTCTTCTGTATTTTAAATTTAAACTTAAACTGTTGCTACTAGGCCCTGACTGATTTAACAGAAACACTGGGTTCACAGATTAATTAGCTTTAATACAAAGAAATCCTTTCAGAAAACTCCCAGAAGTATATACTCACAATTGCAGATCTCTCTCCAGAAGTAGCAGTCCCTTTTTCTAGTCCTTCAAGACCTCTCTCTCTCCAGCAATATGGTCCATGCAAAAGTCAGTATGCTGTTATTGGCATGCATATTTACACACATGTATATACCTATGCTATTTTATAACTGCCATTTCCTGCTTATAAAACATATTCTACATGCGGAAAACACTTTATAAAATGAGCCCCAATAATCTACAGGATTATTTCAGATTTTCTGAAATGTGCTATATTTTTCATCATCTGCTAAATGTGAACTAATTGGTTCACCTTTTGGCTCTTTATATCCACCATCCTAACTCTTGCTACACCTAGTTGAAAACTGTGTTGAGCTTTGCTCTACCCACTCCCTCCTCTTTCTTTTTTCAAGGGTAAATGACAATGGGGAGCTAGTATAATTGAGCAAGACCTGATTTACCCTGTAAAGCTTTCAGAGTGGTCACATGAGGAGAATGCAGCAGATGTACTCTGCAAGTCTAGAAAGATGTATGAGCCCTGTTGCTTCCAATCCAGTGGATTCAGTAAACAGGAGTATCTCTAAAGAAACCAGCTAAAACTGGAATGACCCTGATGATATATTTTACTTTAAATTTACATAATATATATAGTCTTGATACTTTTTATCTACTTCATAATCAAATGGTTGGACCCAGTGCACCACTGATAAAGCAGTAAATGAATTTTCACTCTGTGGCCCCATCTATAACTTTATCAAACCAAACTTTTTGTCATTAAAGTTGTGTTGTGGGATGTTACAGAGAAATGGGGCAGAAATAAAAAGTGAATAAATAAAAACAAAATAATAAGGTGATACCCTTTTATTGAACAAACTAAATACATTTCTTGACCATCTTTCAGGTCCAGAACAGTATGAGCAAAAGATGGCATAAAGGGGTATGTTTACTAAAACATGGTACTGTAAGTTGTGCCCCAAAATTTAGCAAAGGAGTTGCGCCAGACTCACACTAATGAATGGCAGTTAGTGCGTGTCCAACACCACCCCTGCACTAAGCCAGTTGCCTTGATTACAGTATGTGAACGTAACACCACCCATTGAGATAAATACACCTGCACTAAATGTGACATTGACGGTGAGCGTGCACTAACCACCGTGCACAGTCACCAACCACGCTGTGCCCCAAACCCATCCAGTCCACCCCAACTAGCGCTAAGTGGTTAGTGGGGGAATTTTAGCCCTACTGCATTTTTATCTTGTGATAACTGTACCATTGCAGGCTTAACGCACAGTAAACCTTGCACTAAATGTTAGTGCGGTTTAGTAAACATACTCCAAAATGCATTCCAATGATAATTTTAAGGGGAAAGGTATGTGGGGGGAGTGAGGTTGTTGCTTGATCAGAAGGTGACAGGTAATGGCTGTTAATATGTTAGGACTTAACGAAGGTCTGAGCTTGCTTTCTTGTTATTTCCAAAGTATCTGATCATATTAACTTCAAAAGAAGTTTCTTTTCAGTATACTTACCAAAAGGTCTTAGATAAAGTGGTCTGGTCCTGAAAACTGCTTCCCATGGAGGCCTCATTTTGTTCTGCTTTTGTGGAGGCTGATATATATATATATTTTAAAAATTTCTAGTATTTGTCTTTTGCATTCTATTCTGATGTGAGAGAGAGAATGTAAGCTCCCGAAAGCCAGTTGAGAAATATGTCGTTAGTCCAATAAAAAGGTATCACCTTAAACCTTGGGGCGCTTTTTTTGTTAACTTTTATTTCTGTGCATTCAGATGGACTCGCTCACCAACCACAGAACTTTATTGCTCATCCCCTTTTCTCTGGATAATCAACAAAATTTTTACAGGAAAATCTCCAGTTCTAAAATACTGTAACAACTTTTTTCAATGATTCCTGGCAGGTTTAATTTCTTTTTATTATTAAAGACATGCAGAGCCTAGAGAGGTTACTGAGGGATGCAGTGGTGAATGGCCAACCTCGAAGCCATAGAGCCTGGAAGAAAATCCTTATCCTGGTCGAGGGCATCTACAGGTAAGAAGAACTCTACTTCATACTCATCTTTTATCACCAGAAATTTATGAGTAGTGACTGAAGGAAGGAAGCCATAACTGAAAAAATCTATAGCTGTACAAATATCTGATTGCATTACAAATCTAATATGACTTTTTTCCTCGACCATGTGCTAGATTTTGGTTTATGTTAATCACTTAGAGACTGTGGGTGACAGGAAGTCAACGGCAACAGTTTCAGGCTCTGAAATACTTCCTTAAGTGGAATCTTTAATAATTTCCTTTATGCAGGAAATTTGCTGGCCACTAATGCCCAGTCTGGAGGTGTTGAAGACATGGGGCACAATCATTTACTTCAAGCCATGCCATTAAAGATCCTCACAGAAGATGACTGATTTTATAAACTACATTTTTATTTTAGTTTGATGGGGGTTGTTTCATTTAATGCTTTTTTTAAAAATGTAATTGTGAGTCTTTATTGTGAAAGGAAGTTTACAGTTGGTGGTATCTCCAGTGAAAGAGTCTATTACAAACCATTATTTCCTGATCGTGATAGCCAGTCTAGTCCCGGACCTCTGGGTTCCCAATCTCATTCAGCAGCTTGGAGACTGATAAAACTCCTCCTTTTTATGATGTCACCGATATATCTCCCCTGAATCCGCCTCCCAAGTTCAGTTACCTCAGTCTCCAAGCAGCTGGATAGACTGGAGCCCGGGGGTCCGGGCTCACTTGAGACTCAAGTTTGAGATAGTTAGATTCTGGGAGTAAATTTCACCCTTTGGGGTCTTGGTGCTAAAGCAGGTTAACTTGGGGTGCTGTGCCTTTAAGTTATCTGCAGGCTTCTTCCTCACTCCCCCCCCCCCCCCCCTACCACAGCGGCCGTTATTCTGTCAGGGTCAGTGCCTAGTGCTTTGGGGAACTCTGGATCGGAAGCCTTCCGACTCCGGTGCCTTGGCTGCGGCTAGTGGGGAGTGAGAGCCGGAGAGGAGCCCTGCCAGCGCCACACAGAGGTCTGCCTGTTCGAGCGCTGGCAGGCTCGGCTCGTGGGAGCTTTGTGTCAGTGTGGTTTGCACGGGTGAAGCAGCTGTTTCTCGGTGACCCGATCTCCGGTACCGCCGACAAGACTCTCTGGAGCACGAGGTGCAGAGTGCTTGTTTCGGCTGGGCAAGAGGTAAGCCAGCATTCTTGCAGGGGGTTTTTCTGTATACAGAGCAGTTTTGGTGTGAAGTCGCAGGCGCCGTGCCTAACCGTGTGGCGGGACCGCGTGTAAACGCAGCTGTCTGAGACGCTGAGTTTTTCCTCGCAGGGGTTCTCCGGAGCTTCGTTTCGCGTTTCTGAACAGCGTTTTGGGCAGAGGGGCCTTTCCTGCTTTTTTCCTTAGAAGAAAAAACAACAAAAAAAAAAACGGCAGAAGGTATTATTATTATAACAAAAGGGGCACCGTTCCTTTTTTGTGCTGCTGGGCTGCTGGGGCTCTAGGTGAGAATTTTTCAGTTCAGCCGGCTTCCTGGGCTGCGAGTGACTTGGCTTGGCCTGCTTACCATGTCCTCTAGGCCTCTCTGCCTTGTCTGTGGCTTAAAGAGGGCCTCTGCTTCAGGAGTGTGTAAGTCCTGTGTTAGGGAGGCCGCAGTGATGGAGCAGTCCAGGGATGCAGGAGGAGTGGTGTCAGAGGCCGAGAAGGAGAAATCGGTGGCGCTACTGCAGGAAGGGCCTCCGGGGGAGCCAGTGGCTGGACCCTCTTCAGCACCGGACGTGCCTGTCCCTCCGGTTCCCTTTCCAAAGGAGTTGGCGGCTATTTTTTCACAGGATTTTGTCACGCTGCTTCAGCGTGCAGTGTTTGGTGTGGCTCCTCAGTGGGCAGGGGCGGGGGTCTCCGGCGGGCTTAAGAGACCCGCGCCGACCACACAGGCCGAGGATCTTCTCCGGGGGGCTAAGAGGTCTTGTCTAGAGGGTTGTATCTGGGGAGGCTTCTGTAGCCTCGGACGGACCTTTGTCCGATGACGAAGACCACGGTTTAGAGGTGGAAGAGGAGCTGGAGGAAGGGGAGCTTTCCGAGAAGGAAGATCAGGCTAGAGTGGTGCGGGTCTTCCGGAAGGATGAGCTTCCTGCACTGATAGCGGAGTCTTTAAAGGCCCTCAATATGCCGGCGCCCGGGACGGCAGAAGAGGAGTCTCTTGAGGATCCCTTGTTGCAGGTCTTCCGAAAGAATCAAAGGGCTTTCCCGGTACATAGGGTGTTTCGGGAGATGATTCAGGAAGAGTGGAACGTGCCCGAGGCTCCTCTTAGGGGGGCCAGGGTGATGGGTCGACTGTATCCTCTGTTGGATCAGGGCAAGGAGGTGTTTAAGTCACCCAAGGTGGATGCGGCCGTGTCGGCGGTCACCAAGAAAACCACCATACCAGTGGAAGGTAGTGCGGCGCTTAAGGACACTCAGGACAGAAAGTTGGATGTTTTGTTGCGTCAGGTGTTTGATGTGAATGCCCTGTCTCTCCAGGCGGCTATTTGCGGAGCTTGGGTTGCTAGAGCCTGCCTGCGCTGGTCTCAGCGGGTGCAAGCGAATCAGGATGCTTCGGATGCTAGCGAAGGGGCTAAGTTGGAATCTGGCACGGCATACTTAGCGGACATTCATTATGATCTGATGTGTGGTCTTTCCAAAAGCATGGCGTCGGCAGTGGCGGCACGGCGTTACTTGTGGCTGCGCAACTGGGCGGCAGATAGTTCTTCCAAAACGCGACTGAGTAAGCTTCCCTTTAAAGGCCGATTGTTATTTGGGGAAGATTTGGAAAAGCTGGTCAAGGACTTAGGGGAAACAAAAGGGGGTAAGTTACCTGAAGACAAGCCCAAGGCCAGCCGGTCGTTTACGCCCAATAAGGGGCAACAGCGCGATTTTCGGCGCTCGCGATTCCAAAGGTTTGGTGCGAACCAGAGAGGTCGTTTTCCCACCAGAGGTCAAGGTTTCCGGGGGTTTCGAGGAGCGGGACGGGGTTTCGGCCCTTCCTCCTTCTCGTCCTTCGCTAACAAAAAGCAACAATGAGATAAGGGGGACCCGGGCACCCTTGCTGCCGATAGGAGGGAGGTTGCAGGAGTTTTATGCTGCCTGGGTCCGAGTAACCTCAGATCAGTGGGTTTTGGAGGTCATCAGGGAGGGCTACGCACTGGAGTTTTTGAGACCGGTGCGCGAGGCCTTCGTGCAGTCCCCCGGCAAGTCCGTCGCCAAGTGCGAGGCGTTGCGGGAGACTGTCCAAAGGCTACTAGATCTCAGGGCGATAGTGTGAGTCAGGTTGATACTCCATTTATTTTGTGGTGCCCAAAAGAGATGGCGGGGTCCGGCCTATTTTGGATCTCAAGAGAGTAAACCGTTGCCTTCGGGTGTCGCACTTCCACATGGAGATGCTGCGGTCGGTCATAGTGGTGGTAAGAAGAGGGGAGTTTCTTACTTCTCTAGATCTGTCCGAGGCCTACCTCCACATCCCCATCAGACCAGAGCATTGCCGATTTCTCAGATTCGCAGTTCCCTTCGGGCACTTTCAGTTCCGAGCTCTTCTGTTCGGCTTAGCGACGGCGCCACGCACTTTCACAAAGGTAATGGTGGTGGTGGCGGCAGCTCTCCGGAAGGAGGGCATTCTGGTACATCCTTACTTGGACGATTGGCTAATCCGAGCAAAGTCGCGATCCGAGAGCGAGACAGCTACGGCACGTGTGGTGTCGTTTCTCGAGGAGCTAGGTTGGGTAGTCAACCAGGCGAAGAGCCAGCCGGTTCCCTCGCAGTGTCTGGAATATCAGGGGGCTCGTTTTGACACGGGGGTCGGCAGGGTTTTCCTTACGGGGGACCGAGCGCGGACCCTTCGGGGTTAATAGTCCAGTTCCTTCGGCGCAAAGCCCCCTCGGCGTGGCATTACCTTCAGGTGTTGGGCACGATGGCGGCCTCCATAGAGACAGTTCCGTGGGCAAGGGCCCACATGCAGCCGTTGCAGAGGGCGTTAGTTCGGCGCTGGTCGCATCAACGGGACCCGTTGTCTCGAAAGTTGCGCTGTCCGGCGGAGGTTCGACGGTCCCTGCGGTGGTGGTTGCGTCCAGGATCATTGGAGAAGGGGAAGACGGACACGCCACATTGGGTGCCTCTAATGACGGACGCCAGTCTTTTGGGCTGGGGAGCGCATTGTCAGGGCAGCTATGCTCAGGGGAGCTGGGACGACCAGGAGAAGACGTGGTCAATCAACAGACTGGAATTACGAGCAGTGTACCTGGCACTGCAGCGTTTTCAGCCGTTAGTCGCAGGCAGGGCGGTTCGAGTGTTCTCCGACAACGCTGCGGCATATGTCAGCAAGCAAGGCGGAACCTGCAGCGCTGCGCTGGAGATGGAGGCCGAAGCCCTGTGCGTTTGGGCGGAGGCGAACCTTCTGGATCTCTCGGCGGCACATATAGCGGGGGTGGACAATGTGCAGGCCGATTTCCTCAGTCGAGTTCGGGTGGACCCAGGGGAATGGGTTCTCCATTCCGAGGTCTTCGAGATGGTGGTACGCCGGTGGGGCGCGCCGGTCATGGATCTCATGGCGACCTTCACGTCGGCAAAGGCCAGCCGTTTTTTCAGCAGGCGAAGAGAAAGGATGTCGGAAGGTTTAGACGCTCTCGTTCAGGAGTGGCCGGTGGGGCATCTCCTGTATGTTTTTCCCCCGTGGGTCCTGATCGGAAGAGTTCTGCAGCGAGTCGAAAGCTTCGCGGGTCAGGTGATTCTGATAGCCCCAGACTGGCCTCGCAGGCCCTGGTTACGGGGATCTGATGCGTTTGGTAGTGGCCAGGCCCTGGCGGCTTCCCGCTCGCCCAGATCTGCTGTCGCAAGGACCTCTCTTCATGCCTCATGTGGATCGGTTCTCTCTTACGGCATGGCTCTTGAGAGGGCACGGTTGAAATCCAGGGGCTATTCGGAGGCAGTCGTAGCTACGCTCTTGAGGGCCAGGAAGCGGTCTACCTCGCTAGCTTATGTGCGTGTTTTGGAGGGTTTTTGAAGCCTGGTGCGCGGAAAAATGGTGTGAGGCGCTCAGGTCCTCCATTCCTCAGATTTTGGATTTTCTGCAGGACGGCTTTGATAAAGGGCTTGCGGCAGCGTCACTCCGCGTGCAGGTGGCGGCGTTGTCCTGTTACAGAGGCAAGGTAAGGGGTCAAGCGCTGGGGAGTCAGTGTGACGTTAAGCGTTTTCTCCGGGCGGCATCCTTAGCGCATCCTCCTGCTAGCCCGATCGTTCCTAAGTGGCATTTGCCGTTTGTTCTCGATGCTTTGGAGCGTGCGCCCTTCGAGCCGTTGTCTCGGGCGTCGCTTAAGGATCTTACACTCAAGGTGGTGTTTTTGGTGGCCATTTGTTCGGCGAGACGGGTCTCGGAATTGCAGGCCCTCTCTTGTAGAGAGCCCTATCTTTCGTTTTTTGCGTCGAAAGTGGTGTTACGGACGGTACCAGGTTTTCTTCCTAAGGTGGTTTCGCCGTTTCACATGAATCAGGAGATTTCTTTGCCGGTCTTTTCTCGGGACTCTTGAGCATCGGGTCCGAGAAAGTTACATCTGTTGGATGTCCGCAGGGCGCTGAAAAAGTATTTGCGGTGGATGGCATGTTTTCGCAAGTCGGACAGACTCTTTGTGCTTTTCGTGGGGCCGAGAAAGGGTGAATCGGCATCCAAGGGGTCTATTGCTCGGTGGATAAAAGAGGCCATTGCGTCGGCTTACCTGCTGAAAGGTAAAGCTGTGCCCGACGGTCTGCGGGCACATTCAACTAGGGCGCAGGCTTCTTCTTGGGCGGAGGTACGTTTGGTTCCTCCAGCGGAGATTTGCAAGGCTGCTACTTGGTCTTCCTTGCATTCCTTTGTTAAGCATTATCGCCTGGAGGTGCAGAGGGCGGAAGAGACCGGCTTTGGGTCTGCAGTTCTGCAGGCCGGTCTTCCGGGTCCCTCCCATGCTTGAGGCGCTTTTCACTGCTCTGGTACTGACCCAGAGGTCCGAGACTAGTCTGGCTATCACGATCAGGAAGGTGAAATTAGTCTTACCTGCTAATTGTTGTTCCTGGAGTGTAGACAGTCTAGTCCCGTGTCCCACCCAGTGTATTTTTCGCTAGCTAGTCGACCTTGAGCTGGAGCGCATTTACAGGTAAGAGCATGTCGTTGCTTGCTGAGGTCTGGCATGGCTGCAGAGCGCAATTGAGTATCCGTTTGTTTCAAGTAAAAGAAAAAATATATATATACATTAAAACAAATGACTAAGAAGTCAGGGAAAGCGGGGATGATCGGGGCTTTTTCTGCTTCTTTAGGTATGCCTATGGGTTGTTCCCTCGTGGGTGAGAGAGGGAGTGGCCTGCTTAAGTTAAAGTCACGTTAGCCTTGTTGTGTGCCGTTGAGTGTTTCTTCTTGTTGTTCAAGACTTAATTGTATCTCTGGTGAGTCTGCTTTGTCAATAGGTTACTGAACTTGGGAGGCGGATTCAGGGGAGATATATCGGTGGCATCATAAAAAGGAGGAGTTTTATCAGTCTCCAAGCTGCTGAATGAGATTGGGAACCCAGAAGTCCGGGACTAGACTGTCTACACTCCAGGAACAACAATTAGCAGGTAAGACTAATTTCACCTTATTTTACTAGTTTTAGATACCGTCTTAGAATACAGAGACGTCAAACTGTACCCCCATCTCAGTAATGCAATCCATCCAGTTCAACTCTTAAGAGTTTTAACCATTACCCTTACCCCTAAACCACAACCAAAATAACCCAAGAATGCGCGATCATCTCCATTATAGTCATTCCTAGAGAGTCTGCATTGTAAGCAAGTTAATTCTGTGGCTCATGAATACAAACTCTGCCTGAGAGCTCTTAAAGGGGGCTTTTGTTTTCATTTTTAATGCTGCATTGCCTAATAATTTGTAGCTGTATTGCAGAAGGGGGAATTTTTGTGTTTTTTAGGCAAAGGTTTTTTTTTCTGCTGCCAGAGTTCTTTTTCTTCTCTTCTAGCCTTCGAATTCAGAGGTAGCCAAGCTCTCTGAAGTCACTGAGGTGTTAGATCCCTTCCTTCCCATCACAGTTCCCACCCACCCCATGTGAGAATTCTCGCTATATAGGGCAACTCCCCAATTAGCTTGTTGACAAAGCTAACAGATTTTTATTGGATGGTTGAGAAAATCTAGGAAGCAAGTAGTTCCACATCTGAATATCTACTAAAAGTAAACAATTTGATATTCTTCAAGGAGCTTTAAGTAATTTTACAAAGTGATCGCATTAATCTATATACCTCAGACACACAATATCAGAATTTCTTGTGTAAAGTAATAACTGTTTAGCAAGCAAACAAGACTACACACAGGTACATAGAACAAACAGCACTGTCAGAACACATACAAGAGATTAGCTGCCTTTTCTCTTAAAGGACAGCTGAGGAAAAGTCAGAGACTTTGGTAGATCAATCTCGTTTACTTTAACAGGTACCAAAGCACCAACAACTGAATGATGGCTGGGAAAAGTCCAATGGCCAAAGCTGTTGCCACCATTACAGCTTCTGCCTCTGTCCAGACAGACAGCTCGATGCCAGTCAAGGGACTGATTCCATGTGCAAGATGCTTGCAAACTGAAGCCCTCATGAAACAAGTGGAGAAGCTCAGAGGAAGAGGTGGTGAGGCTGAAAAGCATCCGTGACAGCAAGAAGTACATTGATGAGATTATTCTTGAAGCATCCAGGCTCTCTGACAGAGGTGAAGATGGTATGCTACAGAATGAAGTGAGTTAGACACGAATCACCAAAGCCTGCAGAATAGACAATCTAACTTTTCCAGCCCTC
Organism: Ichthyophis bannanicus; assembly: GCA_033557465.1. NCBI lineage: Eukaryota > Metazoa > Chordata > Amphibia > Gymnophiona > Ichthyophiidae > Ichthyophis > Ichthyophis bannanicus. The sequence goes on from CM066033.1 coordinate 106,010,115, forward strand.
GAACTTAAAAATGAATATGCAACCCTGGAAGTGGAGAAAGTGAAAACATCCCTGGAAAGGGAAGAATCAGTTCAAATATCCCAAAGTTGCAGAATCTGTGACCACAAGAAAGTGAACGGTAGTGGTGGTTGGTGACTCGATTCTGAGGGTTACTGAGGTGTCCATCTGTCAACTGTGCTTATGTCCAGGGAGATGTGCTGACAGATGCCAAAATCAGCACTATTACAGAGAGTTTGTCGAGACTCATCAAACCTACTGACTATTCTCCGGGAACAAGCAGGAAGTCATTCCTCACATATGGGGATGTCTGCACCGATGGAGCCCACATAGTAATCTCTCCCCAGCTTTCAAAGAAAGCCTTTGGAAGATAACCACGCATGCATGGTCACCTTCCTGCCCAAAGGAGCCATTTTCCCTCAGTCTTCATTTTTCCGTGGCGCCCACCAGACATACTATCTGCACCTCGGGGGAAAAAAGTTGTCTTCTCTTGCAGTAAGCTCTTGGGTTTTTTCTCACTTTTTTCTCTGTCATGTACCGTCACCTTCTCGCTGTCCTGGAACTTGCTACCTTGGCATCATGTTTTTCTCGGGTACTTTGTTTCTTTTTCGGTGCATAGGTATTTTCCTCTTGCACTCTACTAATCAGGACATTAGAGTTTGGCCTCCCGAGAGCCGTATTTTCCGCTATGTCCTCAATTAGTTGTTTCAAGAAGTGCACTGATTGTGACAGGACCATGTCCATCACGGACTGTCACAGTTACTGCTTTCAATGCCTTGGGGCCAATCACGACATCCCCTCTTGCCTGCCCTGTCTTCAGATGACAAGCAAGGGCCATAAGAAACATGAAAAGCAGAAGGAGAGGATGTTTGACCCCAAGTCCTCAACCACAGCCTCATCAGCTTCGAAATCTGCATCCTCCAAGGTGGCTGCAGAGGATTCTGCACCTCAGCAACCATCAAGCTCTCTTGGAGCCCCAACGTCACACAGCATCGGACCAGTGACCGTCAGTAGAATACAGTCCCCAGAAGGACCGATCTTCATCTAAGTCCTCGTCAGGAGCAAGGTCGGTGCCATGGGAAAGTCCCGCAAGCATCTGTGCCACAGTGCTCAATGGGATTACAAGGGCGATGGTCAAGAGTGGCCCTCAAAGCTGCCTCAGTGGGAAGTGGTTCCCTCTCCCTCAGAGGATCGCCCTCAGACTACTGAGGCAATCACCATCGGTGTGTCCCCTCTGAGGGGAACTGGCATCAGGGCTGATAGCTTCGGTGCCCACACCAGTGACTGCAGAGCCTTCGGACCTTGAGGCCAGAATGGCATCCCTGGAACGCAGCCTGAGACCCCAGTTCTAGTTCTGTCCAGTTCCTCGGGGCTGGTGATGGGCTCCTCCACCATGAGGACCTCGCCAAAGGAGATCCAGCATGTCCTGGAATGGCATGCCCTGTTGGCAGAGTCTGATGGCCAATGTCTGTCTCGGTCCAAGCCTAGGGTTTCTCCACTCAGTGTGTATGATCAGACCTCCGGGAACCCTGGCTGCCGTTCTCACCCCCGACAATGCACTGGTGTGATTCCCGCCAGTGCTTCGAGCTCCCTTCCAATTCCGATTTGGATTGGAAGATGGATGACGAGTCCCTTGCTACTGCTCTGCATCGGGACGTTCCATCGGACCCCTATGATCCTCAGGAGCGTTGGACATCTTTGTCGGAAGACTTATTTATTTATTTATTTATTTATTTCAACTTCTTATATACCGCACTCTTTGACATCAGCGCGGTTTACAAATAACAGAAAGGAACCAGAACAACAGGCTGTTTGGTATTACATATAACAGGAGTATCAACTTGGATAACATGGGAGAACTATTTACATGGAGTATATAATCTATTAGCTAGATAGCATGCTCGAACTATTTACATAAAATTAGCAGGGATGCTTGGAACAAGAGGGATATTGTGGATTGTACTAGGGTGAGGCTGTTATGTTACGGTTCATGTGGGGTAGTATTTGATGAAAAGGTGCAGTTTAAGGGCCTTTCTGAACTGGGTTAGGTCGGTTATGGCGCGGAGATCAGGTGGGAGAGAATTCCAGTATTTTGGTGCGCTAAACATGAAAGCTCTGTTTGATGTTGATAGGCTGCACGTTGTTATAGCCTTTGGGGTTGTTAGTGAGTTTAATGCTGCATGTCTCCTATTTCTATTTGATGGGACGGATTGGATGAGTTTAGTAAGTGTTGTGGACGATAAACCATTTAAGGCCTTAAATGTGAGAATGAGGGTTTTGAATGTAAGTCTTCCGTGTATAGGGAGCCAATGGAGCTGTTTGAGGATAGGTGTGATGTGTTCACTTCTGGCCGCTCCTAGAAGAACCCTGGCTTTGGTGTTCATTGCGAGCTGCAAGGAGCTTATGGTGGATTGTGGGAGTCCTTGTAGAATGGAATTGGCGAAGTCGAAATGCGGCAGTATCAGAGCTTGGTAGATGGTTCTGAAGTCTTCGTGGTCTAGTAGGGGACGCAGATGTCTGAGAGTGCGTATTTTGAAGTATACAGATTTTACGATATTGTTTGTGTGATTTCATATCGAGCCTATGGTCTAGTGTGACTCCGAGGTATTTTATAGTATCCTTGGTGTCTAGGTCAGCTCCCTTGACACTTATATGTGGTGGTGGGGTGAAGTTGGGGTCTCTTGTGATAAAGAGAACCTCAGTTTTCTTATGCTGAATGCGGAGGTTCTGTGACAGGAGCCATTGTGAGACTGCGTCGAAGCAGTTTGTTATAGGCAATAAATCCATTTGCATTGTGGAAAATGGCATGTAGAGTAGGATGTCGTCGGCGTATATCATACATTTCACATTGAAGGACCTGATGATATCGCAGATAGGCTGCATATAGACGTTGAACAGGAGGGATGAGAGTGAGGACCCCTGCGGAACGCTTTGTCTTTGGTGGAAGAGTTTTGATTCTCCTGTTGCGGATTTGACGTATTGCATTCTGGTGTCGAGGTATGATTTACACCATTCAAGTGCTGAGTTGCAGATGCCTTTTCCTTTCAGTCGACCGAGGAGAATCTCGTGATTTACCGAGTCAAACGCTGCTGCTATATCCAAGAAGATTAGCACAACGCCTTGTCGGATGTTGTCTATGGTATTGAGAACATCATTGAAGAGGGTGATAAGCAGTGTCTCAACGCCGTGGAATTCTCTGAAGCCGTGTTGAGAATAGTCTAGAGGGGCTGCTGAGTCGATGTGGTCTTGGATTTGGCGCTGTGCCTCTTTCTCAAAGATCTTTGCTAAGAGGGGGATACTGGCCATTGGCCTGTAGGAGTCTGGCCGTTTTGGGTTTAGTTTAGCGTTTTTTAGCAGTGGCCTGATGAATGTGCGTTTTAATGCAGATGGGAAGGAGCCAGTAGTGAAAGAGAGGTTCATGATTCTTGCAATGAAGGTGCTAAAGTCACACCGCAGATCCTTTATCCAAAAGGCTGGGCAGGGATCGGTTTGCGCAGTGGTCGTGTTGAGTGAGGAGATGGTGTCTTCAATGTGTTTAGAAGAAGGCGTGTTAAGTGCGGATAGGGATGTTGGGCAGGTCGTTTCTTGTATATTGTTTTTTGAGAGTTCATCTGTCTGTAGGAGTTTTGATTGCAAGTAATCAGCGAATTCTTGCGGGTGGATATCATTATTTTGTTCAGAGGATGGTTCCTTTGATAGTGACTTAACCAGGTTGAAAAGGTCACGAGGTTTGTTCAATGATCTCTTGAGCATATCTGAGTGGTATTGCTTCTTTCTGGCTGCGATTGCCTCGCGGTGAGTTGAGAGGTGAAGAATGTAGGCTTCGTGGTCATCGGTAGCTAGTGAGCGGCGCCAGCGTTTTTCTAGCCTTCGTAGGTGCGTAAGAGAGGCCCGTAGTTCCGGGGAAAACCATGGAGCAGAGGTTCTTTTCCCTGATAAGGTCTTTTTGTTTGGTAGTTGAGCAACAGCGTTGAGGCGGCTGTTCCAGGCAGCGATTGACTCGTCGAGGTTGAGTGATGTGTTGTTGAGGATTGGTTGGGTACTTGACAGAATAAGTTCTCTGTTGAAAGGTCGAAAGCCCCGTGTTACTCTGGATGTATTGGCAAGTTTGCTGGTGTTCAAACTATGACTGTTGTTCAGGGGGATTCGTAGGTTTATAAGTTTATGGTCAGACCATGGGACATCGGTGATCGATTTTACAATGTTGCTGTTTTGCTCGGAGACATGGTGTGGGGCAAATACCATGTCAAGAATGTTTCCTTTGGTATGAGTGGGTTCAGTGATCATTTGTTTATAACCAAGATTTTCGATGGCATTGAGGAGTGAGGAGGATTGGTTTTGTTGTAGTGATGGGAGGTTCAGGTCTCCCATAATCCAGTTGGGAGTGTTGGGGTTGCTGGTGTTAGCGGCCAGATCCAATATAGTGGGCAGATCGTCTGGGGAGCTCGAGGGGGCTCTGTAGACAAGGTTTATGGAGCATTGTTTATTGGCTATGGTGATTATGTCCAGATTGTTTGTGCTATGGGAGTTAGTCATGTTGAAGAGGAGTTCAGACTTGGTGAGTATGAGTGCTCCTCCTCCTTTCTTGTTTTCTCTGTGGGTTGTGTGTATAGTGAAGTTTGGTGGAATGAGTTGGTTGATAAGGACATTGTCTTCTTTAGATAACCAGGTTTCGGTGATCATGAGAGCATCAAGATCATGGAGGGTAACTATGTCTAGGATTACAGGCCATTTTTTTCGAATTGATCGAGCATTTATAAGGGCACATTTTAGGTTTTGTGAGGGCGAAGGTTTGTGTTGCTTCAGGTTGCTGGATTGCTGTATTGCAATGTGGATCAGGTGGGAGTGTCGGATATGCGTTTCCCTAGTCGGATACTGAAAAGGGTTGCCTGCCCATTGCTTTCCGTGGTTTTTGAGGATGGGGATAAGATTGTAGGTGGGGGCGTAGGCAATGGTGGTTCCGAGTCAGTCTGTGAGAAGATAGAAACTGAGGAGAGTAATGAGGTGGAGAGACATTTTGGTTTCTGGGATATAGTATGAGGGGGTAATTGAGTTTTGGGTGGTAAGAATACACAATACAGTATACAGGTAATTTCACAGTACAGTATACAGACTATGAGGTGGGAACAAAGATATCACTGGTTAAGGTGTATGTTACAAGGCTAGTAATGGCTATAGCAAAATATAACAGGTGTCGTGTGTGTGCGTGTGTGAATGCTATACAGGCAACTGTAAGAGTAAGACCAATGAAGAGAGTCAGGTGTGAGGGTATGCGAAAACAGGTAACTGTAAGAGTCAGGCTGATGAGGAGAGTCAGGTGTGTGGGTATGTGAATGTAATACAGGCAACTGTAAGAGTCAGGCAAATATAACAGGTGTCAGGTGTGTGCGTGTGTGAATGCTATACAGACAACTGTAAGAGTAAGACCAATGAAGAGAGTCAGGTGTGAGGGTATGCGAAAACAGGTAACTGTAAGAGTCAGGCAAATATAACAGGTGTCAGGTGTTTGCATGTGTGAATGCGATACAGACAACTGTAAGAGTCAGGCTGATGAAGACAGTGTTTGTGAGTGGTGTTGCTTGGTGAGGGTGAAGTGGGAGATCAGTTGGGAGTGAATACTGACGACAGTATAAGACAGTATATGACAACATAAGACAGCAGAATCTTGATGGTTACTGACAACAGTATGGGACTAGTCAGGAGTATAGGCAGTTCGTTGGATCTTAGGGTGTATATTCAAGGGACAGTCATGAAATGCTATAAGTGGCAGTATGTGGGATTGCTTTGAACTGCTGGGTGAATTTCTTGGTTAGAGAGTTGAAGTATACTTATACTTATACTTCCTGGACTTTGCCCAAGGCATGGGCAAGGACCTTGCCTTTACTATCAAGACAGAAGAGGAGCCTCAGGCAGAGAACCTAGACATACAATAGTATAACTCTCCTCACTAGGAGACCATAACAGTGCAAGTGCCTCCCATCTTGGAGCATCTACTTTTCAAGATGTGAGAAGCCCTGATTCTCTAGGAAGAAGCAGGAAGTCAGTCCTCACATATGGGTTACATCAGCGTCAATGGAGCCCATGCTGAGTATTTCCCCAGCTTTCAAAGGAAAGCCTTTGGGACATGCTACCACGCATGTATGGTTCCCTTCCCACCCAAGGTGCCATCTTGCTCAGTCTCCTTTTTTTCTGCGGAGCCCAACAGATGTCTGTCCCATTTTCCTGGAAAAAATCCTTGCTATATCCTTAAAAGATAGCTTTTCCCAGTTTGTGTACTGGTTCCTCTTCCCGATTCCAGCCGGCACTGTTCTTGGCTTTTTCTTACTTTTTTTGATAGAGGCTTGCCTCCACCACCATTCACGCCTTTTTTTGCCCCGGAGTCGTCAACCTCAGCTGGTTGTTTTGTACCATGTCTCCTGGAGGGTTCATAAAATGTGACCACTGCAGTCAAACCATGTCATTCACCGACACCCATGACTGATGCTTATGCTGCCTGGGCACGGACCATGACAGCACCTCCTGCAACCTGTGCAAGGCCATGATGGCTAAGACCAATAAAAAGAGGTCTGAGTTGCAGGAGAAACTGATCCTAAAGTCCGACTCTGCACCGACTTCCCCGACGCCAAGCTCCAAGCCCAGCACTTCCCGTGAGGCCCAGGCGTCCTTAGAATCCCATGGCGGTGGCTCCTCTGAGAAGACCCCAGGCCCTGAGAGAGAAAAGAAAAAATCCTTGAAGTCTGTTGAGGTTCCACCGGAGAAACCTGGTAAAACTGCTCAGAGGCACTCGGGCGGCTCCAAGAAGCGCCCTACCAAGGTCCTCAAAAAGGATTCCTTGGCCAGCAGAGACCATGCGAGGTTCCTTGACTCTGTAGTTCTCGTCAAGGATGCACTCACGAGAGTGCCGGCGCCGGGCCTGAGATTCTCTGTGCCCGTGCCAAAAGCTGCAGAGCCTTCTGGCTTGGAAACCAGAATGTCGGCCTTGGAGCAGAACATCACTGCTATCCTTGCCCTGCAGCAGGCAATAATGGCTGGTTCGTCCACATCATCTGCCACAACTCCCGGTCCCATTCCTCGGGCATCCAATCCTCCCCGGCCAGTTTCCGCAACTCTGACCCCAGGTCCTCTGGAGGCCCTTGGCCCCTCGGCACTGGCCTCAAGGCAAGGAGTTGCAGGGCCTCAGATTCGTCGTCACTCCTCAACTCCGAGTGGGAGACCGATGACGAGGCATTCCCGGAAACCAGACAGCACCGAGACATTCCCTCAGACCCGTCTCCCCCAGCACTATTTTTCTCCAGAGGACATGGCCTTCCACTACTTTGTCAAGGATATGGCCAGAGTCCTCTTGGTGCAAACTGAGACGGAGGAGGATCCACTCGCCGAAGAACTGGAGATTCTCCAGTACGAGTCTCCACCCAATGAAACTCTCACGGTGCCAGTGCAGTCAATCCTCAAGCGGCTACTGTTGAGAATGTGGGAGATCCCGGCGTTGGTACAGGAAATCAGCCAGCATCTCGATGCCATATACTGTCTTATGAAAGGGCCAGGGTTCCATAAACTCCAACGCCCACATAACTCCATGGTTATTGAGTCAACCATGCAAAAACGTAAGAGCAAGAAGAGACACACTTCAGTTCCCCCTGGAAGGGAGGCTAGGGCCCTCGACATCCTTGGGAGCAAGTGCTACTAGGGCTCGATGTTGGGTTGTTGAATCCAGGCCTACGAGCTACACATAGGCATGTATCTAAAGGCCCTAACCCAGGAATTGTCTGGGTTTTTAGCGGGGCATGCCGGGGAACCCCTCCAACAGTTCCAAGATCTGCCCTCCGAGATCAAGGACTGTTCTAAGTTCCTCTCCTGGACGGTCTATGACGGCTTTGAGTCAGCAGCTCGAGTAGCAGCGGCCGGCATCGGTGTCTGATGCCACCTGTCTGCAGTCTTCGGACCTCAAGCAGTGGGTCCAAGACAAGCTGCTCAACGTCCCCTGCACAGAGAGAACATGTTCAGCCAACCTATGGCTGACAAGGCAGCCAAGATAGAGGCCGATGTGGTGACCCACCAGATGCTCTCAAAAAAGACATCTTCCTTTCCCCTTAAGAAACCCTCGGAGAAGAGACTCCTGTTCCCAAGGAAAAAGGGGCACTTCCAACAGTCACCACTACCAGCCCTTCTCAGGCTCAGAAGCCCCAGGCCCTGGCTCCAGCCAAACCAGGTGGAGCTTTTGATTCCCAAGGCAAGGCCTCCTCTCCCCCAGGAGACCTTCTCCAGCTCACAGGGGGCCACCTGGTGCTCTTCGCCTAAAGGTGGGCCAATGTCACCTCGGACCAGTGAGTACTGCAAGTGGTAAGGGAGGGATACCTCCTACAACACGTACCACCCAAGTTCTTCCCAGGAGAGCCAGTGCGACCTCTCCTTCACCAGACCTTTCTTCTCTGAGCTCACAGGTCTGCTAAGGGACAACATAGTAGAGTCTGTACGCAAACACTTATGGAAAAAATGCTTCTACTCTAGGTACTTCCTTGTCCCAAAGAAAACTGGGAGCCTCAGACCCATACTAGACCTGAGAAACTTAAACAAGTTTCTGCTGAGGGAGATGTTCAAGATGCTCTCCCTTGGAATACTACTGCCTTACCTCCACCAGTGAGATTCGTTGTGCTCCTTGGTCCTAAAGGATGCATACACTTGCATCCTGATCCACCCCTCCCACAGGCAGTACCTATGGGTTGTGGTTGGAGAAGAGCACTGCCAATACAGGATGAAACCCTTCGTCCTAACCCCCTCGCCGTGGGTCTTTACCAAATGCCTGGTGGTGGTAGCTGCCCACCTGTACCTACAAGGGGCTTTTGTCTTCCCTATCTAGACAACTGGCCAATCAGGGGTGGTATGGCCTCAGAGGTAAGTCAGGCCACACAGTGTGCAACCCTCCTGCTCCAGCACCTGGGATTCATCATCAACTACCCCAAATCCTATCTCTCTCCAGCCCAAAGTGGACATGTTACAGGTCAAGGCCGTCCTCCCAAGAGAGGGCAGAACATCTCAGGCAGCTGGCAGGAGAGGTGCAATGCCACCAGTACGTACCGGCTTGCCGCCGCCTCCTATATGGCCTCAACAGTCTACGTCACGCCCTTAGCCCACTTACACATGTGGATAGCCCAATGATGCCTCTGCTCGCAGTGGACTCAAGCGACAGGCAGGCTACGGGACAGGGTCAGGATTACCCGCCAACTGGCAGAGTCCCTCAACTGGTGGCAAAATTTGCACCACCTCCAGGAGGAAATTCCCTTTCAGGCACCTGCACCATAGAGGACTCTGATCACAGATGCCTCCCTCCTGGGTTGGGGGGTGCATTGTAGGGACCGCCACACAAAGGCAGCTGGTCTCAGGAGTCATTCTTACCGATCAATCTCCTAGAGCTCAGGGCAATCTTCTTGGCCCTATGAGCATTCTGCCACTGCCTGCGACACCGGCCTGTGCTGATCCAGATGGACAGCCAGGTTGCCATGTTTTATATCAACAAGCAGGGTGGCACGGGCTTGTACTCCCTCTGCCAGCCGGCTCCGTGCTCCCCGATCGGAGTTGAGCACACCTGAGCAGGGTTCAGCCATCTTCCCCTGCTCAGGAGCCTCCAGCCCAATCGGGGCTGTGGGAGGCGGAGCCTCACACAGCAAAAGCAAGCCGCCGACAGGCGGGCCCGCGCCTGAGGGCCCTTTGGCACGGCCCTTAGGCAAAGGCCCCTCCAAAGAACCCAGGAATCGTCCAAGAAGCCCACAGCTCCATGCACATCCTGCAACAGGGCTACCCTACATTCACCAGCACGTCCTCGGTCTAAACGCACAGCAAGTATTCACTATCTATAAAGCTGAACTAACCGCTGCTCTAGTTTCAATATCACCGCCTTCAGTGTCATTGATAGCGCACACTCTCTTGCAGATCTGTGCCTACTCTATAGCCAATCATATTTGTTACAGTTTGTTACAGTTGCCTGTATTGCCTGATTTGTTACAGTAGCCTGTATTGTATTATAACTGCCACCTGATACAGTTGCCATTATTGCCCTATAATTGCCATTCCTACAGTTGTTACAGTTCTACAATTGCCTGCATTGTACTATAACATCTTCTACCCGTAGCCTAATCAGTACTATCCCTACCTGATATTATATACAGCTCACAGAAACACCCAATACCTCCTCAACAAAAACCAAAATGTATCCTCACCTCATCACTCTTCTTTGCGTTTACCTTCTCACAGACTGGATCGAGACCTCCTCTGCCTACTCTTCTTCCACCATTCATATCCCTATCCTCAAAAACCACGGAAAAAAATGGTCCAGTAACTCTTACCATTATCCAGCTAAGGAAGCTCGTATACGGCACTTCCACTTGATTCACATCGCATTACTCCAAAACAGTAACCCCAAGCAACAAGACTCCCCACCTTCCCAAAGCCTAAAATGTGCCCTTATAAATGCTCGCTCGATTAGAAAAAAATGGCCTGTAATCCAAGATATAGTTACCCATCACAATCTTGACGCACTCTTGATCACTGAAACCTGGCTATCAAAAGAAGATAATGTCCTCATTAACCAACTCATTCCACCAAATTTCTCCATACACACAACTCACAGAGAAAACAAGAAGGGAGGAGGAGCACTCATTCTCACCAAGTCTGAACTCCTTTTCAATACAGTTAACTCCTACAGCTCAGACAATCTGGAAATTATCACCATAGTGAACAAACAATGCTCCATCAACTTGATTTATAGAACCCCGTCAAGCTCCCAGGGCGACCTTCCCACCATATTGGACATTGCTGCCAATACCAGCAACTTCAACACTCCAAACTGGATAATGGGAGATCTCAATCTCCTATCACTACAGCAACATCAGTCCTCTTCATTCCTCCATGCCATCGAAAGTCTTGGATATCAGCAACTAATCATGGAGCCCACACACATCAAAGGAAACATTCTTGACATGGTCTTCGCTCCACAATCTGCTTCTACACAAAACAGCAACGTGATAAAATCTATCACTAATGTACCATGGTCAGACCACAAACTCATAATCCTACAAATTCCCTTGGACAACACTCATTCCCTAAACAACAGAAACCTTGACAACACACCAAGAGCCCCATCAAGAGGCTTTCGGCCCTTCAATAAGGATTTTATAATGACAAATACCCAACCACTCCTCAACAATACAACACTCAACCTGGAAGAAGCAATTGAAGCCTGGAATAACAGCCTCAATGCCATTGCTATTCAACCACACAAAAACAACACTTCAAGGAAAAGAACCTCCGCTCCATGGTTCTCTCCCGATCTGCGAGATTCTCTTACGCACCTTAGAAGACTCTAAAAACGCTGGCGCCGATCACTTGCCACTGATGATCATACAGCCTACAATCTCTATTTAGCAACTCACCGTGAAGCAATCACAACCAAGAGGAAGCAGTATCACACTGAGATGCTCAAAAGATCATTAAACAAACCCCGTGATCTTTTCAGCCTAGTAAAATCACTATCAAATGAACCATCATCAGAACAAAAATATGATATTCACCCACAAGAATTTGCTGATTATTTGCAATCTAAACTTCTACAGACGGATGAGCTACAGAAAGTAGATATCCAAGAATCAACCTGCCAAAACACCTTAACATCACTTTCCGCACCTTCAGCTAAACAAATTGAAGACACAGTCTCCTCACTCAATACCTCCACCGCTCAAACCGATCCTTGCCCAGCCTTCTGGATAAAGGACCTTAGAAGTGCTTTTAGCCCGTTCATTGCAAGAATCATGAACCTCTCATTTACAAATGGATCCTTCCCATCTGCTCTAAAGCTCACATCCATCAGACCACTTTTAAAAAAACCCAAACTAGACCCAAAAAGAGCTGACTCATACAGGCCTATTGCTAGCATTCCCCTCCTAGCAAAAATCTTTGAAAAAGAGGTGCAACGCCAAATTCAAGACCACATAGATTCCACAGCCCCTCTCGACTACTTTCAGCATGGATTCAGGGAACATCATGGAGTTGAAACACTCCTCACCACTTTCCTCAATAACTTACTCACCAGCATAGACAACATCCGCCAAGGCGTTGTGCTAATCTTCTTAGATATAGCAGCAGCGTTTGACTCGGTAAATCACAAGATACTCATTACACGTTTGAAGGAAAAAGGCATCGGTAGTTCAGCCCTGGAATGGTGTAAATCTTACCTGGACACCAGAATGCAATATGTAAAATCTGCAACGGGAGAATCAAATCTCTTCCATCAAAAACAAGGTGTGCCACAAGGGTCATCTCTCTCATCTCTCATGTTTAACATCTATATGCAGCCTATCTGCAATATCATCAGATCATTCAACGTGAAATGTATGATATATGCAGATGATATCCTACTTTATATGCCATTTTCTACAATGCAATTAGACCTACTGCCCATAATAAATTGCTTTAATGCAGTATCAGAATGGCTTCTCTCACAGAACCTCCGCATCCAACACAAGAAAACTGAGGTTCTCTTTGTTACGAGAGACCCTAACTTCATTCCACCATCACATATAAGTGTGAAAGGAGCTGATCTAGCCACAAAAGAAACAATAAGATACCTTGGAGTCACGCTGGACCACCGTCTCAATTTGAAAACACATGTAAACAATATTACAAAAGCTGTGTACTTCAAAATATGCACACTCAGGCATCTACGCTCATTACTGGACCCAGACGATTTTAGAACCATCTTCCAAGCACTCATCTTGCCACATTTCGATTTCGCCAACTCAATTCTACAAGGTCTCCCACAATCCACCCTAAGTTCTCTTCAACTTGCCATGAATACTGCTGCAAGGATTCTACAAGGAGCGTCCAGGAGCGATCATGTGACGCCAATCCTCAAACAGCTTCAATGGCTCCCGATACAAGGCAGGCTCGAATTCAAAACCCTAATCCTCACATACAAGGCCATCCATGGTTTATCTGCAAACTCACTAATTGATCTCACACAAACATTACCACCAACGAGATCCAGAAGACAAATAGCGATAAACACCCTAATAATGCCGAAGGCCATAACGTAGCCGATCAACAGCGAACAGAGCCTTCATGTTCTGCGCCCCAAAACACTGGAACTCCCTACCACCCGAAATTCGTGCCATAACTAACATAGTCCAATTCAGAAAGGCCCTCAAGCATAACCTATTCATCAAATACTACCCTACATAAAGCTTCCCTTCTCAAGCATTACCTATTCATCAAATACTACCCTACATAAAATGCAAAATATTCACTACAAACTTAACCACATTGCCTCCTTTCCCAAGCACCATTGTCAATTTCACGTAAATACCTCTCTCATGTGATCAAATTAACAGACCAACATTCTATGTATATAGTTTTACCCCCATATTATCCAAGTTTATCGTATCCAAGTTTATCTTCCTGTTTTATGTAAAACCGAGCAGCCTGTTGTTCTGGTCTTTGGTTCTCTGTAAACCGCGCTGATTGTAAATAGCGCGGTATATAAAAAATTGTAATAAAATAAATAATAAATAAATAAAAAAAATAAAATGGTGGCCCTCCTTCTCAACATGCAACAGCAAGCTTCTGTGAGCGGTGTACCACCCGGGCCTGGACCACTGCCTAGCGGATGGGCTGAGCAGAGTCCTTCATCCACACGAGTGGCACTTAAACCCCAGGGTGATGGAACAGCTCTTCTACCTCTTGGGCAGGCCTATGATGGACCTATTTGCCTCCCCAGATAACACGCAGCTGCCTTGCTGATGCTCACGTCAGCCACACCCGGGGAGAGCAGCGGCAGATGCCTTCGTGATCTTGAGGGCCTACTCTTTGCTTTTCCACCAACCCCCCTCCCCCAGTCACCAGAACCCTGTTCAAGGTCCAGAGCGAGAAGGCGTCAGTTATACTGATCGCCCCCAGGTGGCCCAGGTAACCTTAGTTGCCCCTATTGCATTCCCTCTTGGTGGCACTCCCAGTCCTGGGTCAGGCCCTAGACCTCCTGTCCCAGGAGGAGGGCTCCCTCCAATCAGGGGTCACTAAAACTAACAGCATGGCTGCTGAAAGGGTAGAGTTGGACCCTTTCAATCTTCCTGGAGAAGTTGAGGAGATCCTGCTGACCTCCTGAAAAAACCCTCTATCAGACGGACTTAAGCCTTTAAGTAGAGAAGGTACTCCACCTGGTGTGCAGAAAAGGAGAATCCCTTTGCCTGCCATGTGCAAATTCGGTACCTACTGCATCTGTTGCACACCGGGCTGAAATCTAAGTCAGTGAGGGTGTATCTGAGCGCCATAGCTGCTCACCATAACCCTATCGAGGGGAAACCCCTCTGAAATCAGCCCCTGTTCCCCAGGTTCCTCTGGGGCCTCCTGTTATCCAAGCCCCCTTTCTGTCCTCCAGCGGCAAAGTTGGACCTCAATGTGGTGCTCTCCCAGCTCACCAAACTGCCATTTGAGCCCCTAGCCACTTGTCACCTGCGGTACCTGTCTTGGAAAGTGGCCTTTCTGGTGGCCCTCATGTCCGCTCGAAGAGTGAGTGAACTCCGGGCCCTGGTGTTAGACCCACCATATACAAGGTAGGTGTTATCTCATTTCCACCTCAACCAAGAGGTGGTGGTCCTCACCTTCTTCCCATGGCCTCACGCAGGCAGGGACGACGTACACTGGATTGCAAATGGGCTCTGTCCTACTTACAACAGACGCGGGCCCATTGCAAAGCTCCTCAGCTTTTCATGTCTTATGACCCCAGTAAACTGGTGCTCTCCATGACTAAGCAAACTCTGTCCACTTGGGTGGGGGACTGTATTGCCCTCACCTATGAGCGAACTGGCCTCTCCCTCAAGCACTGGATCACAGCGCATCGCGTGAGGGTGATGGTCATGTCTGTGGCCAACCTCCGCTCAATGCCGGTGACTGAGATCTGCAAGGTCACCATATGTCTTCAGTTCATACATTCGCAGCTCACTACTGCCTGGAGAGCAAGTCCTGCAGGAACAGTGCGTTTGGCCAGGCAGTACTTCGTAATATTCTTGGGGTATAGGCAACTCCTGCCCTCTGACTCTTCTGTGTTCAGGCTACCGGAGTGATGGTGTTGCTAGACGCTAGGGTCTTGCAGAGTGTCTCAGTGGGGACTCACGTTCTGCAATTCACGGCTACCTGATTGGTCACCGTTGGTGCTGTCGTGGTTCAGTCCTCAGCAGCCTGGAGCTAGGGAGCCCCATATGTGAGGACTGACTTCCTGCTTGTTCCTAGAGAAAGCGTAGTTACTCATCTGTAACAGGTGTTCTCCAGGGACAACAGGAATCATTCCTCACAACCCTACCTCCTCCCCTGGGAGTTGCCTCACTACCCTGTTTTAGTTTTTTACTGCTGTCCTAGCTATGTCATCTGACTGAGCAAGATGGCACCCTTGGGCCGGAAGGGGACCACGCATGCGTGGTAGCATGTCCCAAAGGCTTTCTTTGAAAGCTGGGGAAATGCTCCGTGCGGGCTCCATTAGCGCTGACATCACCCATATGTGAGGACTGATTCCTGCTGTCCCTGGAGAATACCTGTTACAGGTGAGTAACTACACTTTACGTTTCCCATTGTGAGCAGGCGACTCAATTCCATGTATCTGATCCACAAGAGCCCCAGCTTTGAAAAAAAACAATTACCATACAACTCCATGGTGGTGGAGTCAACTATGCACAGGATCAAGAACCAGGAGACGCATGCCTCGGTGCCTCTGGGTCGGGGGGCCCGCACCATGGATGGGTTTGGTAAGCGTTGTTTTCAGGGCTCAATGCTCATGATCCGTATCCAGGCTTACCAGCTGTACATGGGCATGTACTTGCAGGACCTGGCAAAAAGCTGCTGGGTTCTCAGCTGGGCTGTCCGATACCACCTCCCAACACTTCTGGGGCCTGGTGACCACGGTCAAGGAGTGCTCCAAGTATGTGACTCGAGCGGCCTATGACAGCTTTGAGTCTGTGGCTAGAGTGGCTGCAATGGGCATTAGTGCCTGCCTCCTGGCATGGCTACAGTCCTCAGACCTAGAGCAGTGGGTTTAGGACAAGTTGGTTTATGTCCCCTGCCAGGGGGAGAATTTCTTCGGCAAGCCGATGACATACAAGGTCGCCGAGATGGAGACTGAGATGATGACCAAAACCAGGCTCTCTCGGAAGACTGCTGATCCTTCCCAATGGAAGTTTTCAGGGAAAAAGTCCTTCTACCCAAAAAAGAAGGCGGTCTGTAGAACTTACCCCAACATCAGGCCTATCAGACTCCGCTGCAGGAGTAGCCAGGCAAGGGCCAGGGACAGGGCCCTCGTATGCCTAAAGCCCCCAAACATCACCTGTGCTGCAATCGGGAGGGGGGGGGTTACTCCTGGGGCATAGCCCCTCTTCCCATGGGATGTCAGGAACTGCAGCACATAGGGGGACATCTCACATTTTCTGCCACCAGTGGCTCAGATTACCACCAACACTTGGCACTTCAGGTGGTAAAGGAGGGCTACCAGATGCCGCCCTTGTTCTTCTCAGGGGAAATTCCTCTGAATTCCGCCCATCAGGACCTCCTTCAAGGAGAGCTTGTGGCTATTCTTGCTGATAAGGTGGCGGAGCTCGTCCCGTTGCCTCAGAGACACAGGATTCTACTCCCGCTACTTCCTGGTTCCCAAGAAGACAGATGGGTTGCAACCCATTCTAGACTTACGAGATCTCAACCGCTTCTTAGTGAATTAGAAGTTCAAAATAGTATCTCTTGAAACTTTGCTGGCTTACCGCCCTTGGGGAGACTGGCTATGCTCCTTGGATCTCAAAGGTGCCTATACCCATATCCTGATCCACCCTTGTACCAGCAGTACCTCCACTTTGTAATCAGAGGATGTCACTATCAGTGCCGGGTCCTCCCCTTCAGTCTGGCTTCCGCTTCCAGGATATTCACAAAGAGCCTGGCAGTGGTCGTCACCTTCCTATAGATGCAGGGCATGTTTGTCTTCCCCTATCTGGACGACTGTCTGATAACTGGAAGGTCCCTGGATGAGGTCAGACAGACCCTAAATCGCACCATCCAGCTCCCTTGAATTTCATTGTGAACTATCCCAAATCCCACCTGCAGCCCACACAGCACCTGGAGTTCACTGGGGCTCTCCTCGATACCTCTCAGACTCAGCCCTTTCTTCCATCCAACAGAGCTCAGTGCCTCTCCAACTTGGCAGAGGGGATCCTATTCTCTCCAACTGCCTCGACTCAGAAGATGCTCCACTTCCTGGGGCATATGGCTTTGACAGTCCATGTCACACTCTCGGCCCATCTCCATATGCGTTGGGCCCAGTGGACTCTGCAATCAGTGGAAGCAGGCAACGGGGCACCTGTCGGACAGGGTACGGATCATCCTGCTCCCTCGCCTGGTGGCAGTGGTCCCGCAACCTTCTACCTGGCCTCCCTTTTCAGGATCTCCCACATCAGCAGGTCCTCACAATAGATGCTTCCAAACTTGGCTGGGAAGCCTATTAGAACAGGTTACAGTCCCAAGGTCTCTGGTTGCCAGAGGAGAGCCAGCTCCAAATCAACTTTCTTGAGCTCCAAGCAGTTGCACACATCCTGCAAGTCTTTTAGTACTACCTGACAAATCATGTTATTCTGGTTCGAATGGACAATCAGGTGACGACGATCTACATCATCAAGCAGGGCGGAACAGGATCCTACCTCCTCTGTTGGGAGGCAATCAAACTCTGGAATGTCGCAAACTGACGGGTCATGCTCCTCCAGGCCATCTACTTCCCAGGGCAGGAAAATGTCCTGGCGGACCAGCTCAACAGGGTGCTGCAGCCTCACGAGTGGGCCCTCAGCTCCCCAGTGGCCCAGGACCTCTTCCGGAGGTGGGGCACCACAGCGGCAGACCTCTTCGCCAGCCCGCACAATGCTCAACTGTGAAGGTTCTGTTCCAGGATCCCTTGCCAGGATCACCTTGCGGCCGATGTGTTTCTCCACCACTGGGGTGAGGACCTGCTGTCTGCTTATCCATGCCTGGTGGCCAAGCTGTCTGCTTATCAGCCCATGCCTCTTCAAGGTCCAGATGGATGGGGCCATGATGATCCTTATTGCCCCACGTTGGCCTCAGGGCCGTGATATCTGCTGCTGCTTCGCCTTTCTCAGGTGCTGCCTATTCCTCTGGGTTTCACTCCGGAACTGATAACTCAGAATGATGGGACCTTCCTGCATCCCAATCTCGTTGACTCTGAGAGTGTGGATGCTGAGAGGATAGCCCTTGCTCAACACCATTTGTCTAGGGACATTAAGGACATCCTCTTCGTGTCCTGCAAGGATTCCACCAGGCGAGCATATGCCTTAAAATGGTACAGGTTTTCAGTCGTGTGCAGATAGAGGTTTTAATCTGTTCTCCTGTCTCATTCCAGTGATTGTGCAGTACCTTCTGTGCCTCTTCAGGGCTGGATTAAAGTTGAATTCCGTCCACATATACTTTAGTGCCTTGGCAGCCTACCATCATGCAGTAGATGGACGTTCCCTGTCAGTGCATCCTCTCATTGACCGCTTCATGCGAGACTCTTGCTCTCGCGGCCTCCCATTCGGCCGCCCATGGCAGCATGGGACCTCAGCATGGTTCTGGGTAAGCACATTGACCCTCCTTTTGAATCACTGGCTTCCTGCCATCTCAAGTACCTTTCGCGGAAGGTAGTCTTTCTGATGGCACTCACATCAATGTATAGGGTTAGAGAGCTACAGGCGCTAGTGGCTCATGCTGCATATACTAGGTTTCATAGGGTTGTTCTCCTTGGTTCCTTCCTAAGGTGGTTTCTCCCTTCCACCTTAACCAGGAAGTGGTTCTTCCCACCTTCTTTCCAAGGCCACATTCCAGCAGGGTGGAAGTCTCTCTTCGTATTTTGGATTGTAAACGGCCTTGGTTTTCTACCTTAATCGGATGAAGGCTCATCGCTGATCCTCTCAACTGTTTCTTATGACCCCAACCGATTTGGCGTGGCGGTCTCTAAGCGCAGCCTTTCTACATGGGTGGCTGACTGCATTTCCTTCGCCTGTGGACAGGCTGGTCTTTCCCCGGAGTACCCTGTGATGGCCAATAATGTTTGAGCTGTGGCGGCCTCCATGACTTATCTATACTCAGTTTCTCTGCTGGAGATTGTCGAGCGGCCACCTGGTTCTCGGTCCATACTTTCGTTGCTCACTGTTGCCTCGAGGAGGCCTCCTGCTTTGACAGCACCTTTGGCCAGGCTGCTCTACAGCACTTCTTTGGGGACTAATGCAACTCCTTCCCTCCGGCCCTTTTGTGTGACCAGGCTACCGGAGAGTCTATTCCTTTGCAGATGCTGGGGTTGCACCCTGATGCTTGGGGGCTAGTCAGCGTCTTTCAGCTGCCATTCACGGTTTAATCTTTGTTTCGCTTCTGACTCTTTACAGGTTCAGTAGCCTGTAGCTGGGAAGTCCCATATGTGAGGACTGACTTCCTGCTTGTTCCCAGAGAAAGTGTAACTGTTCACCTGTAACAGATGTTCTCCATGAACAGCAGGGATCAATCCTCGCAGCCCTCCCTCCTCCCTTTGGAGGAGTTTTGTTTTTTTAGGGCTTTATTAAGTTATATCGTTATACTGAAGGAAAATGGCTCTCTTGGGTGGGAAGGCGACCACGCATGTATGGTTGATCCTCCTAAAGGCTTCCTTTGAAAGCTGAGGAGAGATTACTGCATGGGTTCCGTTGGTGCCAACATCACCCATATGCGAGAACTGATTCCTACTGTTCCCGGAGAGCTCCTGCTAAAGGTGAATAACTATGCTTTATTTGATGTTGCTCATCCATGTAGGCACAAATGATACTGCTAGGTATTTCTCCAAGCATATCAAGAGTGACTTCATGGCTCTGGAATAGAGGGTGAAGCAGACAGGTACACAGATAATGTTTTCCTCAATCTTCCCTGTTAAGAGTAAAGGTCGAGGAAGAGAAGCATGCATCCTGGGGGTGGTGTCTCGAGAGCATTTTGGTTTCCTGCACCATGGGATGATTTTCCAAAGTTCACAGAACAGAGATGGCATCCAGCTATCCAAGAAGAGTCAGTGTCTTCCACAGCAGATGGGCTTTCCTACCAAAGAGGGCTTTAAACTAGATTCATTGGGGATAATTGAAGAAAGCCCCCAGGGAAATAAAGGCCCTTTGTAGAAATGAGTAAAAGACGCAACATCTGGAAAGCAGTGTGCATAAATGCCTGCAGAATGGGAAATAAGATCCCAGATATTGAGACTTTAATAGAAGTAGCTGACTTAGATTTAGTGGCAGTTACTGAGACAGGGTCTCCCAAGATGGACAGGTCTCAGCTGAGGTGCCAGACCAAGACAAACCACCCATCTGGGCAGCAGCAGAATGGGACAGTGTTGACGGCGAAGGATCACATTTTTGTGACAATGGCAACAACACCAAACTTAAACTGCGCGGAAGAAAGGCCCGGCAATCTACTTCTGTATCTTGCCATGAAAACCCAATGGATAGTTACAACAAAACAAATTGTGCTATGGTGCTAGAAGATGAGACCCCTAGGTCAGAAGGCACTCAACTAGCTATTGGGGAAGAGCTGAAGACTTTTCAGAGTAAAGCCAGCATTTATGATGTGGTTGGATCAAAGCCCTTGGGAAGTCTGACTGCTGATGTAGCTGCGCATGAAATGAGAGTCAGAAGCTGTAAAGATGTCTTACACATTGGAACATGGAACGTACGAAGCATGAACCAAGGGAAGTTGGAGGTGGTCAAGAATGAAATGGAACGTGTACAACTTGATCTGTTGGGTGTCAGCGAACTGAAATGGACTGGCATGGGGCACTTTGCATCAGATGATCACATGGTCTACTATGTTGGAAATGAAAGACAAAGAAGAAATGGTGTTGCATTTATAATAAAGAAGAAACTTGCAAGAACTGTAATGAAATACAATGCAGTCAGCGAACGCTTAATCTCTATTCGTCTACGAGGATTGCCTATCAACACAACTATAATTCAAGTATATGCCCCAACAACAGCTGCAGAAGAGAATGAAATTGAAGAGTTCTATGAACAAGTACAAGCTGAAATTGACAGAACATGCAAACAGGATATCCTGATAGTCATGGGTGACTGGAACGCAAAAGTTGGCAACAAAGAAGAAGGCAAAGTAGTTGGAAAATATGGACTTGGCAACAGAAATGAAGCTGGAGAAAGACTGATAGAATTCTGCAAGACCAATGATCTATTCATCTCAAACACCTTCTTCCAGCAACACAAGCGGTGACTGTACACATGGACTTCACCCAATGGATTATATAAAAATCAAATTGACTACATATGTGGAAGTCAACGATGGAAAAGCT
This sequence comes from Ichthyophis bannanicus, assembly GCA_033557465.1. Taxonomy (NCBI): domain Eukaryota; kingdom Metazoa; phylum Chordata; class Amphibia; order Gymnophiona; family Ichthyophiidae; genus Ichthyophis; species Ichthyophis bannanicus. The sequence goes on from CM066033.1 coordinate 106,031,482, forward strand.
CTGTAACATCAACAAAGACAAAACCTGGAGCTGACTGTGGTACAGATCATCAACTACTAGTATGCAAACTCAAGCTAAAGTTGAAAAAGAGCAAACCACTCATGAATACAGCAAAATATGACCTTGAGAATATACCACTGGAATTTAAAGACTGCCTGCAAAATCGATTTGCTGCTTTAGATACAAATGACAGAGCTCTGGAAGAGTTATGGAATGACATCAAGAAGGTTGTGTTGGAAGAAAGCGAGAAGTCTCTACAAAAGGTGAAAAGGCAAAAACGGCCAAAATGGATGACGGAAGAAACTCTGAAAATTGCCCAGAAATGCAGAGAAGCTAAAGCCAGAGGAGAAAGAAAGACAATCGCAGAACTCAACAGAGATTTCCAACGTGCAGCAAGACAGGACAAGGAAAAGTACTACAATGACACTTGCAAGGAAATAGAAGCAGAAACTGTTAGAGGAAGAACAAGATCGGCTTTCCTAAAGCTACGAGAGTTAAAGAAAAAGTTTCCAGCATCGAATTGGAATGTTACAAGATGCTCAAGGTTCTATGTTGAATGATGTTGAGAAGATCAAGAAAAGGTGGAAGGAATATACAGAGTTTTTATATGATAAAGATCAAGTGGACCAACAGCCGTTTCAACCTGTACCTTATGATCGGGAACCATTGGTGATGAAAGAAGAAGTTGAAGCAGCATTGAAAGCCTTATCAAAGAACAAAGCACGCTAAAGAAAAAGAGGGTGGCTTTCTTAAAATACAAGAGATCACACGAAGAAGAAGACAAGCATCAATATTTGGAAACATTTAAGAGAAGCTAGGAAAGTAGGAAAGCAAAGATACAAAGAAGAAGAAATAGTTAATGCAATAAAAAGGGGGGACAAGACATTTTTCAAATAGGTTAACGAGAGGAGGAAGTGCAAAAGTGGTTTTCAGACTCAAGGGTGAAGGGGAAGAATATGTAGAAGCTGATGAGGATAAAGTGTTCTCCAGGAACAAGCAGGAAGTCAGCCCTCACATATGGGTGACGTCGGCGCTAACGGAGCCCTCATGCGGAGCAATTCCCCAGCTTTCAAAGAAAGCCTTTGGGATTGCATCGTGCATGCACGGTCCCCTTCCCGCCCAAGGGTACCATCATGCTCAGTCGTCTTTTTTCCGCGGAGCCCAACGGACGTGGTCCGATTTTCACTTTGGAAAAGGTAGAAAATTTGCTTTATTTTTTCAACTTCCCAGTTCGACACCGGTTCCCCTTCCCGCCTTCGGCTTGGTTCACCGGTACTGAGTCCGGTCAGTTTTTCATTTTTGTCCTTCGTGACTAGCATAGAAACATAGACATATGACGACAGAAAAAGACCACATGGCCTATCTAGTCTGTCCTTCCATAACAAGTCCAAGTAGCGTTCGTGCTCTTTTTATTTTTCACTGGCAGCCTGGTCGTTTGACCTCGCAGGGGCCCTTTTTCCCCCCGATGGCTTCCAGCGGGTTTAAAAAGTGTGATCGGTGTAAGAAGTTGATGTCTCTCACCGACACACATGACTGCTGCCTCCGATGCCTTGGCCCTGACCAGGACCCGGTGGTTTGTGGGCCGTGTGGTAAGGTGTCTTCGAAGTCTTTGAAGAGCAGGCAGCATCAGCATGACAGGATTTTTCCTGAGTCCGCAACCGCCCGAGCTCGGACCTCGTCAGAAGCCTCGACATCTTGGGAATCGGAGCCCGAGCACCGTCGTGGGTCTTCTGAGCGGGGGTCTCCCTCCAGGGAACACCGGAGGAAGAAGAAGCTCATGAGGGCAGCGGGTCCTTGGAGTCGAAGCGGCCGGCTAAACAACCTCGCAAGGAGCCAGAGACATCAGACAAGGTAACCTCTGTTGTCCTCGTGGACTCTCCTCCGGAAGAGCCAGCGTCGGGGCCCGAGCCGGGAACTGCGGAGCCTTCTGAGCTCGGTCTCATGTTGGCGGCCCTGGAGAGCAGCATGGCTGCCTTCATGGAGCAGCAACGGGCGCTAATGGCTGGTCTCACCGGTCCGTCCGCCCCAACCACCGGGACGTCGACATCGAAGTCAACACCAGAGGCCGAGCCAATCCTTGAGTCGATCAGGTCTCGAGTCGATCCTTGGCCAAGGTCCCCCTCGACCTCCCGTTTGGGACCGAGGTCGTCGACGCCGGTGCCGTCGAGGCGGTCAGGCTTGAAGCCCTCGAGGCTGGAGCCTGTCGAGTCCTCCTCAGAAGACTCGGCGTGGGAGACGGAGGAGGAAGACTCCCCAGACACCTTCCAGACCCGGTGTATCCCATCGGATTCTCCGGGTTCGGAGCCTCGGAATAGGTCCCCTCCGGAGGACACTCGGTTCTTGGACTTCGTCAGGGACATGGCCAAGGCTTTGGCATTCCCTGCGGACTCCGAGGAGCTCGATATCTTCCAGTATGACTCTCCCCCCGAAGGAGGCCGTTACTGTACTGGTGCCTCTGATGTTGGAATGGCTGATGCTCCGCATGTGGGAGTCCCTGACCTCGATGCCGGTGCTCAGCAAGCGGGTCGATTCCATCTATCGAGTCCGCAAAATTCCTGGGTGCCAGAAAGCGCAGCTGCCGCAAAACTCCATGGTTGTGGAATCGACCATGCAAAGGCTGAAAAGCCAAAAGACGCACTCCTCGGTGCCTCCCGGCCAGGAGGCCCAGAACCTGGATGCCCTCGGTAGAAAATGCTACCAGGGCTCGATGCTGTCATGCCGTGTCCAAACTTACCAGCTGTACATGGGCATGTACTTGCGGGACCTGGCAAAGGAGATTGCCGGGTTCTCGGCTGGCCTATCCGAGGAACCCTTGCAGCGCTTCAAAGCCTCGTCCACGGGGATCTGAGAGTGCTCGAAGTTCATGTCTCGAGCAACTTATGACAGCTTCGAGGCTTCGGCCCGAGTAGCCGCAGCCGGCATCAGTGCACACCGTCAGGCCTGGCTCATGTCATCAGACCTGGAGCCATGGGTTCAGGACAAGTTGGTCAATGTCCCATGCCGAGGAGACAACCTCTTCGGCAAACCCATGACTGAGAAAGCTGCAGAAATCGAGTCCAAGTACTTGACCCGGACAAGGTTGTCGAAGAAGACATCTGCACCTTCTCACAAGAAGAAGGCCTCGGGGAAAAAGACCTTTTTCCCAAGGAAGGATGCGGCTTACAGAAACTACCTCACTTACCAGGCCACCCCAGCTCCCCAACAGGAGCAGCAGGCCAGAGGACAGGGGCATGGCCCATGTAAGCCGAAGACCCCCAAGCCTCCAGCTCCGGCTCCTACCCATCCAGGAGGGGTTTTTTGACTTCCGGTGCATAGGTTTGGCCCTGCACAGGAGGAAGGCTGGCACTGTACGCTCACAGGTGGCCAGCCATTACTACTGACGCCTGCGTTTTGAAAGTAGTGCAGCAGGGCTATTTCCTTCATTTCAACCAGGTACCCACCTCCTTTTTCCCAGGAGAGCTTCTCAGGCCCCCCCTCTTCACAGGAACCTCCTCCTGCAGGTGTTGACAGGTCTGCTGAAGGATCAGGCAGTGGAACTGGTGCCCCACCACCTGCAGGGGCAAGGCTTCTACTCCAGGTATTTCCTCATACCAAAAAGAAAAGGAGGCCTACGCCCCATCCTAGACTTGCGAAATCTGAACAAGTTCCTGGTGAGGGAAAAGTTCAAGATGCTTTCCCTTGGGATCCTACTGCCTTACCTCCACCAGGGAGACTGGCTATGCTCTTTAGATTTAAAGGATACTTATACTCACATCCTCATACACCCAGACCACAGACAATACCTTAGGTTTGTGGTCGGAGGAAACCACTTCCAGTACAAGGTGCTTCCCTTTGGCCTAGCGACCGCTCCCAGAGTATTTGCCAAATGCCTAGCAGTGGTGGCGGCCTTCCTCAGAAGCCAGGGTGTCTTCGTCTTTCCATACCTGGACGACTAGCTCATCAGGGGCCAATCGGCACAGGAGGCACAGCAGGCCACTGCTCGCACAGTCACTCTGCTCCAGCACCTAGGGTTTGTTATAAGTCACGAAAAGTCCACTTTACTCCCCACTCAGAACTTGGAGTTCATAGGGGCAAGACTGGACACACTTCAGGGAAAGGCTTACCTACCGCTGGACAGGGCAAAGTGGTTGCTGGACTTGATCCACCACAGGCCTCAAGTCTCCGCAAGGGTCTTCCTATGCCTCCTGGGCTACATGGCCTCCCCGGTGCATGTGAATCCATATGCTCGATTCCACATGCGCACAGCTCAATGGAGCCTCAGAGACCAGTGGACGCAAACCTCTGGCCACCTCAGAGACAGAGTAGCGATTTCCAAGCTACTGATGACAGCCTTGCAATGGTGGCTTCAACCCCCCCCCCCCCCAACTTACTTCAGGGAGTACCATTCCAACCTCCCTCTTACAGCAGAGTGCTGACAGATGCCTCCTTGCTGGGCTGGGGTGCCCATTGCCAGGGTTCATGCACTCAGGGTCTGTGGTCCTTGCGAGAGGCCGCGCTTCAGATCAATCTTCTAGAGCTTCGAGCCATCCGCCTAGCTCTTCAAGCCTTCTGTCATCTTCTGGCACATCAGTCGGTGCTGATACAGACAGACAATCAGGTGGCGATGTTCTACATCAACAAGCAGGGGGGCACAGGATCTCGCATCCTATGCCAGGAAACTCTGGACCTCAGCTCTTTTGCAGTGGCACATCACATGTCCCGAAAGACAGTTTATCTGCCAGGTCAGGAGAACCTCCTGGCAGACAAGTTGAGCAGGATTCTTCAGCCTCACGAATGGCAACTGAACCGGGATGTAGCCCAGCGGATCTTCAACTGTTGGGGTCTCCCATCCATGGATCTCTTTGCCAGCCCGCAAAAACCATCAGTTGCCCCGGTTCTGCTCGAGGCAGCCACATCCGCTGAGCATAGCGGCGGATGCTTTCCTGATCTCGTTGGCACAGGGCCTTCTCTATGCATTCCCACCCACGCCCCTGGTGGCACGCACTCTGTTCCAGTTTCTTCGGGACAAGGCCTCGGTCATCCTGGTAGCACCCAGGTGGCCCAGACAGCCTTGGTTCCCTCTTCTCCTTCAACTGGCGGTCGAAACTCCACTCCCACTGGGGGTGCAGCCCGACCTCTTGACCCAGGAACAGGGTTCCTTGCTAGACCCCAATCTCAGATCCCTCAACTTAATGGCCTGGCTGCTGAGAGGGTAGTACTTGCTCCTCTACTCCTTCCCAAAGAAGTTGAGGAGGTGTTGCTGGCCTCTAGGAGGCAATCCATTAGAAAATCCCACGCGTTCAAGTGGCGTCTGTTTGAAGGGTGGTGTGCCCAAAATAAGGAGGACCCGTTCACTTGTCAAGTACCTCAGGTATTGCAGGACTTGCTCCACCTCTCAGAGTTAGGCTTCAAGTCTAACTCTGTCAGGGTCCACCTGAGTGCGCTATCAGCTAACCACTCTCCAGTGGACAGGCAACCTCTGTCAGGTCACCCTTTGGTATCCCGTTTCCTCAGAGGCCTCCTACTCTTGAAACCTCCAATTCATCCACCGGCTACAGAGTGGGACTTAAATGTGGTCTTGCAGCGGCTTACTTGCCCACCTTTTGAACCAATGGCCACCTGTCATCTCCGCTTCCTTTCCTGGAAAGCACTCTTTCTGGTGGCACTCACGTCTGCTCAACGTGTGAGCGAGCTGCATGGTTTAGGATCGGATAGGCCGTATACATGGTTTTATAAAAACAGAGTGGTCCTATGTACTCACCCCAAGTTCCTCCCAAAAGTGGTTTCCTCGTTTCACCTTAACCAAGAGGTGGTTCTTCCAACCTTCTTCCCCAGGCCACATACCAGCAGGGCAGAAGCGGTTCTGCATACCCTGGACTGTAAGAGGGCACTTGCCTTTTACCTAGAGCGTACACGGGGACATCGGAGGGCTTCCCAGCTCTTTGTCTCTTATGACCCTAGCAAACTGGGTCTACCTGTCTCCAAGCACATGTTATCCACTTGAGTTGCAGACTGCATCGCCTGGGCATACAGGGCAGCTGACCTCCAGCTGCAGGGCCGAATCACGGCCCACTCTGTCAGGGCTAAGGCCGCATCAGTGGCTAACCACCGCTCTGTTCCATTGGCAGACATCTGCCGGGCCCAACTTGGTCTTCAAGCCATACTTTTGCAGCCCACTACTGCCTGGAGAGAGAGTCCTGGCGGGACAGTGTTTTCGGTCAGGCGGTACTCCGTAACCTATTCGAGGTTTAGGCAACTCCTACCCTCCGACCCTTTGGTGTCAGGCTACCGTGGGGGTTGTGTTCTCGGAGAAAAATCCTATCACTGCTGCTGCGGCTCTTCTAGAGGGAGCCATTTTCAGCTATGGGTTTTCGGTAGCCTCTACTTAGGGAGTCCCATATGTGAGGACTGACTTCCTGCTTGTTCTTGGAGAAAGTGTAGTTACTCACCCTCCCTCCTCTCCTGGAGTTGCAGTCCTTTGATTAATTTTTTCTCATTTTTGCTGTCTTTTTAGCTCTGTCATCTGACTGAGCAAGATGGCACCCTTGGGCGGGAAGGGGACCGCGCATGCGAGATGCAATCCCAAAGGCTTTCTTTGAAAGCGGGGGAATTGCTCCACACGAGGGTTCCGTCGGCGCCATCACCCGTATGTGAGGATTGATTCCTGCTGTCCCTGGAGAACACCTGTTACAGGTGAGTAACTACGCTTTATTGCTTAACAAACATTATTGTTCTGTGTTCACAGATGAAGGGCCAGGAACAGGATCTCAGAAAACACCCACAAATAAGAACAGAAGTGAAGGGAATCTTGAATGATTTTTAGAAGACTGTGTTTGTGAGGAGCTAGTTAAACTGTAAGTAGACAAAGTGAGGGGGCCAGATGAGATACATCCGAGAGTTTTGAAGGAACTTGGGGAAGTTCTAGCATCTCCACTGACGGAGTGGTCCGCAGAGGAATGGAGAAGGGCACATGTGGTCCCTTTACACAAAAGCGGAAGTGAGGATGAGGTTGAGAAATACAGGCCGTTTGACCTCTGTGGTGAGTAAATTAATGGAAATGCTGCTAAAAAAAAAAAACAGAGGCTATTAAGGTTTCTGGAATCCTATGGATCATAGGATCCGAAGTAGCATGGGTTTACTGGAAGCAGGTCTTGTCAGACAAATCTGTTTGATTTCTTTGGCTGGGTGACCAGAGAGAGAGTTGAATCGAGGGACAACCCTAGATGTGGTGTACTTAGATTTCAGCAAAGCCTTTGACACAGTTACGCACAGGCGATTTATAAGTAAATTGAGCACCCTAGGGATGGAGCCTAAAGTGACTGGCTTAGAAAATGGTTGAATGGGAGCAGACAAAGTGTACAGTAAACGGAGCTCACTCTGAAGAGAAGGATGTTAACAGTGGTATACCTCAGGGATCTATCCTTGGTCCGATTCTTTTTTTTTTAACAATTTTGTTAGTGATCTTGCGGAATGGCTTTCAGGTAAGGTTTGCCTGTTTGCGGATAATACCAAAATCTGCAATAGAGTAGACACCCAGAAAGGGGTAGATAACAGGAGGAGGGATCTTGCTAAGCTTGAAGAATTTGGCAGCTGAAATTTGATGCTAAAATAATTCAGGGTCATGCATTTGGGCTGCAAACAAGGGAGCAGTACAGTATAGGAGGTGAAGTACTTCTGTTCAGAAAAGAAGAGCGAGACCTGGGCGTGATTGTTTCTGATTATCTTAAAGTGGTTAAATAGGTAGAAAAGAGGATAGAGAAAGCCGGAAGGATGCATGGGTGCATATGGAGAGGGATTGCCAGCAGGAAAAGGAGGTGATAGTGCCTCTGTATAAGTCTTTGGTGAGATATCATTTGGAGTATTGTGTGCAATTCTGGAGACCACACCTTCAAAAGGATATAAACAGGATGGAGTCTGTGCAGAGTGTGGCTCCCAAAAGGTCAGTGGTCTTTGTTATAAGACATATGGGGATAGACTTAAAGATCTCAATATATATACTTCAGAGGAAAAGTGGGATAGAGGAGATATGATAGAGATGTTTAAATACTTCCGTGGCATAAATGCAGAGGAGTGACAGCCTCTTTCAATTGAAAGAAAATTCTGCAACGAGGGAGCATAGGATGAAGGTGAAAGGGGAGAGACTCAGGAGTAACATGCAGCAATATATCTTTACGGAAAGAATGGTAGATGCATGGAATAGTCTCACTGTGGAGGTAGTAGAGACGAGGACAGTGAATTCAGGAAAGCATAGGACAAATACAGAAAATCTCTAAAGGAAAAAAAGGAGCTAAAATAGTTGATATGGAAGGACAGACTGGATAGGCCATATAGTCTTATTCTGCCATCATGTTTCTCTATTTTCTATGTTTCTATTATTAGCCTTGGTATAGGGGAATAGTCCGTAATTATAAAGTGCAGTGTTGCCTCAAGGAGAGGAAGCATATAATTTACAAAAAGGGTTTCCATACTTTGTCAAAGGGCCCTAACCTTCGCTTTTGCAGAGCAGTCAGGTTCTCCATATTAGATAAGCCACATCCTAGTTAACCACATAGGTATTGGAGGAAATGACACCTGTTTCCATGAAGAGACCAAGTTCAGCTTAGCACAAAGAGCGAGTGGCATGCGGAAGTCACAGGTGCTTTATTCGATAAAAACTCCTACGTGTTTCAGCTGATGCCTTCTTCAGGGGGTACACATCCTCAAGAAAATATAATAAATAATAACACAGTCAAAAACAATTAAAAACGATAATGTGTAAGACAAAAACTAAACAGATATATAAATATAATTCAATAAATATTAAAGCACAGTTAAAAACAATCATAGAAAAAACATTAAACATTAAAATCAAAAACGTAAGGCATATAAAGTAATAATGTGACTGTTAACAACTTAGTGCACAAACCAAATGTACAGGCCCGAGGTTCCAAAATGAACATTATTATCCCTCTTTTGCTAAAAGATATGGATATACTCATTTTCTTATTAGATATGGTAATATTAAACATGAGAATTTGCCATTGAGGCTACCACACTATTATTTGACTTATTCCTGTCTTATCTTTTACAGCCTTATTTTTTTCAGTGATTGGTGTTCTTGCCAAGACAATATTTTCACAGTGTGCCATTGTGAGTACTAGTTTTATAGATTTGGCATACCTTAGCTCCTCCTCATCTCTTTCTCATGTTCCCAGTTTTGGGTCTGTACATTTGGTTTGTGCACTATATTGTTATCAGGAACATAATTACTTTATATGCCTTACGTTTTTGATTTTAATGTTTCTTTTCTATGTTTTTAATTTGTCTTACACATTATTGTTTTTAATTGTTTTTGACTGTGTTCTTATTTGTTGTATTTTCTTGAGGATGTGTACCCCCTGAAGAAGGCATCAGCCGAAACGTGTAGGGGTTTTTATCCAAAAAAGCACCCATGACCTCCATATGCCACTCGCCCTTTGTGTTCCGTTGCTATGTACTGTGAGGGCCCCTGCTCTCCTTGTATTCTCCAAGTTCAACTTAGCTACATTAAAGCAATTCCTAGCTAAGGTTCTCAGCACTCCCTCTTAAATTTGGAATTTTCATATTCAGCAGGAAAATCCCTGACTTCCATTGGATGACTACCCCAACAGTCCGTTCAATTCTATATTGATTGGCTTTCTAGTATCTACGAATGCATGGGCAGTGTCACCAGACATATGCCACATTATCCACCACACCACCATCACTTGTCAGAGGTCCCAGAATAAATCTTAAAATAGTCCATTTGGAGTCAGTGGTTCTCCTGCATCACAATGGCTATAGAAGTACTAGGTAGAGTCTCTTCCTTCTCTTTCCATTGTTATCCAAAAAATTGCAGCCCAATTCATTTTCCACTTTGTATGGTGAGACACAGGGACAATTTGCCTATCATGTATTTTAGCTAGCAATATAAGACAGAAATGAATCACCTAGTGGAGGTCAATCCATCAGAAAATTCTTCCCTTGCACAGACATGTTCCTAGTTATATGTGACTTTAACTTCCGTGCCCCTGCTAATGTGACAACTGCAAGTAGGCAAAATGAAGAGCTGGTAAGAGATTGAATCCTCACTATCAAATAGCCACTTGATGAAGCCTCATTGCTCCCTCTGCCTGTATACTGGTGAGTTCCAATGTGGGGGAAAGAGCAACTAAGGGCCACAGTGACCCTATTCACACTTGTTGTCCACCATTGTCCCAAAATGATGGTCCCAACACCAAAATGAGTAACCAACAAATGGGCTGCCTCCCCCTTTATCCATTCTAAACAGTGGAGGAGTCCAAACAAGACCTGCCAGTTTACTGATACTCCTACTACTCACATGGACATTAACCTACTTCATAGCAGCAATTAGATCAAGCTCTAGTGGCCAAATACCTATAATCACCAGCTACAGATGCTCGATACATGCAATCTCCAGGAACAAGCAGGAATGAGTCTTCACATATGGGTACATCGGTACCGACGGAGCCTGCGCAGGAACGCTCCCCAGCTTCCCAAAAAAGGAAAGCTTTTGGGAGCATCCCACAGTGCCTGCGTGCTGCCTTCCCGCCTTTCCTAACCGCCTCTCCCCAGTTCTTCTTTTCCGCGGAGCCAGCAGGTCGTGTTCCTGTCACCGCTGATGAAGTTCTTTGTTTTATTTTATTTCTTTGGTCGCGCGTCTGCCTTCCCCGACGTCGGACCGGTACCGCCGGTCTTTCTTTCTTTTCTTCAAAAAAACAAAAAAACATATTTTCCCTCAATTAGTGTGTTTTTCCTCTTTTGGGCCTTAGGCCTCACGAAAAATTTTCCTCATGGAAAACCAGCCTCCGGGTTTAAAAAATGCACTAAGTGCAACGGTACTATTTCTGTTACCAACACCCATGAATGGTGTCTTAAATGTTTGGGTCCTGACCACTCCATTTTGGACTGTTAGTCCTGCTCCTTGATGTCTAAACGAGGTTTACAGAACCGAGCAGCCAAGCTCCATGTGCTGTTTCCCTCTGATGCAGCTTCAGTGGCATCGACGTCTTCCAGGGCTGCTGCTTCTTCCCATGGATCTCAGGTAACCAAACATAAATCCAGCCGGTCCTCGAAGGGTAGATCTCCTTCCAAGCATCGAGATGCCTCCGGGCTTGCCCTCGAGGATCCTGCACCGGCAAAACAACCCCGGCGGGAAGCTCCGGCTTCCAAAGCTCCACCTATGGGGTTACAGGTTGACATCGATGGCACGACCTCGACCGATCACCTGTTAGAATGCTCTGGGGTACCGGCGCAACCTTCCGGTACCGAATTCCAGGCATTCATGGCGTCCATGGATTAGAATGTCCTATCCATGCAGCAGGCTATCACGGCCTTCATTCAAGCTGCGACGCCGCTGATACCGTTGTCGGTATCAGCTCCGGTACCGACTGCATCGACATCGGCCAGGATGCCGACTGCAGCGGTTCCCTGTCCAGGGATGCCCATCGGTACCGAACCGGTACCAATGACGCCCGATGTCGATACCGCTCGATACGCGTATCGAGCTTTGGAAGAGCACCCTGACAGTCGATACTTTGATTCCTCCGAAGATTCTGATGCATCGGAGGAGTCTGCTGAAGTATCCATAGTCCTTCCTGAAGAGCCGCCTTCTCCAAAAAGAAGAATGTCTCCTCCAGAGGACTTGTCCTTTCAAGACTTCATAAGAGAAGTGGCTAAAGGGCTTTCTATTTCAGTAACCTCTGAATCAGAGCCTAGAGCTAAAAAAATTGGATATTTTAGGTTATTCTAAGGCTCCTAAGGAGGCAGTCACCTTGCTAATTCATGAGATTCTTTATGATCACATGATTGACTTATGGGAGACTCCTCTCACTATCTCTCCTCATTCTCGTAGATTGGACACTATGTACCGTGTCCCTCCTTGTCCTGGTTTTCATAAAACACAGCTTCCTCACCATTCTATTGTGGTGGAGTCAGCTATGAAAAGGATAAAGAGTGCAAAAAGACACTCCTCTGCTCCTCCAGGAAGAGAATGCAGGACCTTGGATGCTTTTGGTAGGAAAATCTTCCAAGCCAGTATGCTCATTGCCAGAATCAACTCCTATAGTCTTTATATGGGTATGTTTCTGAAAGAAGTTGCAGATAAACTGCACACTTTCCTCCCTTTTCTTCCAGAGGATAAAAGGGAAGAATTCCTTATTTGGCTTAAGCATACTCAAGATATTTCAAAGTTTTCCAACCGTGCAGCTTTTGACTCCTTTGAAGGTGCCAGCAGAGCTTCGGCCATTGCCATAGCTGCTCGCAGAATTGCTTGGCTCCAGGCTTCTGATCTAGAATCTTGGGTCCAGGATGGCTTGGGAAATCTTCCCTGCACAGGTGAAAACCTGTTTGGCAAAGATTGGCAAATAAAAGCCACTCAAATGGATGCAGAAAATTCTGCTTTGGATAGACTTTCAAAGTCAACCTCCATTCCTGCCAAGGAAAAACCTTTCAAGAAGTCTTTTTTTCAAGAAAGGCAGATTCCATCCTGCTTCTGGCCAACAATCATCTACAGGTCGTTTTGCTGCTAAGCGTCAGCAACCTAAACAGGCCAGGCCTAAGCCTACAGGGGCTGCTGCAACTCAGCAGACCCAGCCTCCTCAGGGCTTTTGACTTGATGCTAGAGAACTTAGCCTTTCTGGCTCTGAAACAGCCAGAGCCTCTCACCATTCCAGGAAGGTTAGCTCATTCTGCTCCCAGATGGGAGCAAATTACAGCAGAGCAGTGGACCCTCTCCATCATAAGGGAGGGCTACAAACTTCATTTCTCAAACCTTCCTCCTCACACCATGGTGAGACATTTCAATTCTCCAACATCTCTTCTCGACCTTCTAGGTCAGGAGGTGGCTACCCTTCTTGCCCAAGGGGCAATAGAAGAAGTACCTCTTCTTCAACAAGGGTCAGGGTTTTACTCCCCCTACTTTCTGATCCCAAAGAAAACAGGGGGCTACAGACCCATATTAGATCTCAGAGAATTGAACAAATTTCTATGCAAGGAGAAATTCAAGATGCTTTCTCTGGGCACTCTCCTTCCATACCTTCAGAGTCAGGATTGGCTTTGTTCTCTAGATCTCAAGGATGCGTACATACATGTCCTCATCCATCCTTCTCACAGAAGGTTCCTCCGTTTTCTTTTCCAAGGAAAGCATTACCAATACAGGGTGCTTCCTTTCGGTCTGGCCTCTGCTCCAAGAGTGTTCACCAAATGCATGGCAGTAGTAGCTGCATTTCTACGCACTCTGGGAATATTTATATTCCCATACCTGGAAGACTGGCTCATCCGAGCTCCATCTCAGTCAGAGGCCCAGACTTCCCTGGACTGCACAAGGCGCACTCTGCAGTATCTGGGACTTGTGGTAAACCTCCCAAAGTCCCAGTTCACCCCTACTCAGTCCCTAGATTTCATAGGGGCCTGGTTAGATACTACCACTGCAAGGGCCTATCTTCCTCAGGCCCGTTGCCTACGCCTAGTGCAGTTAGCCTCCCAGATTCAGTCAAAGAGCCATTTAACTGCCAGGGAGATGCTACAACTGCTAGGCCACATGGCATCCACAGTGCATGTGGTCCCCTATGCTCGCCTTCACATGAGAGCAACTCAATGGACTTTGTCCACCCAGTGGACTCAAGCATCAGGGGCTCTGTCAGACAAAATAGCAACCTCCAGGTGCCTCTTTTGGTCTCTCCAGTGGTGGAAGTCCACCCAAAATCTGTTGCTGGGGTCCCCCTTCCAACAGTTGTTGCCCCAGGCAACCCTCACAACAGATGCCTCCCAAACAGGTTGGGGGGCTCATCTGCAAGACCTCTCCACTCAAGGCACTTGGTCTCCACAGGAGACCTCTCTACATATCAACCACTTGGAGCTCCGAGCAGTTTTTCTAGCTCTCAAGGTCCTCCATACCCTGCTCAGCTACAAGACAGTCCTCATTCATACGGACAATCAGGTAGCCATGTTTTACATAAACAAGCAAGGAGGAACTGGCTCTCTGTCGCTTTGCAACGAAGCTTTAAGATTGTGGGCCTTCGCCAGAGAGCATCAAATCCATCTCCTGGCCGTATACCTTCCAGGAATCCAAAACTCTTGGGCAGACAGACTCAGTCGAGTTCTGCTTCCACACGAATGGTCCCTGCACATGGACCAGGTACTCAGAATCTTTCAAGAATGGGGAACCCCGGACATAGACCTCTTTGCAAGTCCATGGAATGCCAAACTTCCCCAGTTCTGTTCCAGAATTCCGTGTCAGGGAGTTCAGGCCAAGGATGCCTTCCTCCTTCATTGGGGTCAAGACTTTCTGTATGCCTTTCCACCCATTCCCTTGATTCCCAAGACTCTGTTCAAGCTCCAGAGGGGATCAAGGATCTATGATCCTCATAGCTCCACGCTGGCCACGCCAAGTGTGGTACCCTCTACTTCTGCATCTCTCTCAAGCTCCCTCCCTAGACTTGGGAGCTGCTCCAGACCTTCTTTCCCAGGAGGAGGGGACTTTGTGGCACCCAAACCCCTTCACCTCAGAGCTTGGTTGCTGAAGGCCTAGACCTTCAGGGTTGGAATCTTTCCCAGTAGGTGAAGGATATCCTCCATGCTTCCAGAAAACCACCTACTAGACGTTCCTATGCTTTTAAATGGAAAAGGTTTTCCATTTGGTGTACTGAGAAGGGTCTTGACCCTCTAGCACTACCTTTGAATTCTCTATTGGAATATCTCCTGCATCTCTCCGATGCAGGCCTTAAGACGAATTCAGTAAGGGTCCATTTGAGTGCTATTGCAGCATCCCTTAAGCCTATCAATGGACAGCCTATTTCCTCTCATCCTCTTATTGCAAGATTCATGAGAGGCCTAACTTTAACTAAACCTCCCATTAGGCCTCCTCCGGTGGCATGGGACTTAAATCTGGTTCTTGGTCAGCTTATGAAGCCACCTTTTGAACCCTTAGCCACTACCTCCTTGAAATTTCTTTCCTGGAAGGTTATTTTCCTCATTGCAGTCACCTCAGCTCGCCGCATCAGTGAACTGCAGGCCTTAGTGGCTAATCCACCTTATACAAGGTTCCATCATGATAAGGTACTCCTTAGGACCAATCCACACTTTATGCCTAAAGTGGTCTCACCTTTTCATCTTAATCGGTGTATTTACCTGTCTTTTTTCCAGGTCCTCATGCATCAAGTGCAGAGAGGAATCTTCATACCCTGGATTGTAAGAGAGCTCTTGCCTTTTACTTACAAAGGACACAGCAACATAGAAAGTCTTTTCAACTCTTTGTTGCCTTTGATCCCTCTCATTTGGGACTTCCAGTCTCTAAGAGGACACTGTCCAATTGGATTGCTCAGTGTATTTCTTTTGCCTACCAGAGTAAGAACCTTTCTCTGGAGAGCCATGTCACAGCTCATAATGTGAGGGCCATGGCCACCTCTATGGCTCATCTAAATTCTGTGTCCATCGACCAGATCTGTCGAGCGGCCACCTGGGCCTCGGTTCATACCTTCACAGCCCACTACTGTTTGGACAAGGACTCCCGCCGGGATGCCTTGTTTGGTTAGGCTGTTCTCAAACACCTGTTCCATTCTTAATCAACTCCTGCCCTCCTTCCCTGGATGGTTGCCTGAGATCCATAAGAGGAGGTAGAGCCCTTCTCAGGGTCTCATAACCTTGGGGATCTCCCAGGCATCTCTAGTTAGGGAGTCCCCATATGTGAAGGCTCATTCCTGCTTGTTCCTGGAGATAGCACAGTTACTTACCTGTAACAGGTGATCTCTGGGAACAGCAGGAATAAGTCTTCAGAACCCACCCACCTCCCCTAGAAGTTGTATCTCTCTATCTATCTTTCCTTTCCTCTCTCTCTTTGTCTCAGCTTTAAAACTCGAACTGGGGAGAGGCGGTTAGGAAAGGCGGGAAGGCAGCGCGCAGGCGCTGTGGGATGCTCCCAAAAGCTTTCCTTTTTTGGGAAGCTGGGGAGCGTTCCCGTGCAGGCTCCGTCGGTACCGACATACCCATATGTGAAGACTTATTCCTGCTGTTCCCAGAGATCACCTGTTACAGGTAAGTAACTGTGCTTTACTCACAATACAAGCCAGTCCTCAATACAAAAAAATTCCAATGTGCCCTAAAAAACATATGACAGATGACGAACAGTACAGTGGAGCCACACCACCTGAACAACACAATGCTTCCTATACGATGTGCCCTCATCAACGCTTGCTCATAAAATTGACATAAAATTCAAACCCTAGAAACTTTGTTCACTGACACTGATTCGGTCCTACTAAACCAACTATGTCCTCCTAGGCACACAATATTTACATCAAACCGCACCACCAGTAGAGGCGCAGAAGTGTGCATAATTGCGAGAGAGAACCTGGCATTCAGCATCTCCAACTCCAATTCCACTAAAGATATGAACACCCTACATATAACAAATAAAATCATTGTGCCCTGCTTAGCATACTGCGCCCCCCACAGGGATACTGCAGACCTCTCCACCCTGAAGCTGCATGCTCCTCTCCAGACAGGCGCCAGCCCCTGATAAATTTAGGAGACCTTAACCTGGCATCCTCCCCCATATCACAATCAGAGACTTTCCTGGAAGCCATGAACACTCTTGGATACATACAAATTATCACATCCAATCCACAAGAAAGGAAATATACTGGACCTAGTATTTATTTATTTATTTATTTTATTTATTTTACATTTCTTATATACCGCACTGTTTACGATCAGCGCGGTTTACATGAAACAAAACAGAATCCGACAATGAACAAGAGTCAGGTCATTACAATGAACAGGAGCAATCAACTTGGATAACGGGGGAAACTATGTACATAAATGGAATACTAAAATATATCTTCAGAGTTTCTCTCCAATCCCCAACAATCTCCCCGCACAATTCTCGTAAGAACATAAGAAATGCCATACTTGGTCAGACCAAAGTCCATCAAGCCCAGTATCCTGTTTCTAACAGTGGCCGATCCAGGTCACAAGTATCTGGCAGATACTCAGTCCACAGCTTCCCCCATGCTTGTCCTGGTGTAAGCAGTGTATTTCCCGGGTCCTCTTTAATAACGATTTATGGACCTTTCCTCCAGGAACTTGTCCAGACCTTTTTTAAACCCAGCTACACTAACAGTTTTTACTTTTGCTGGTATAGCATGATTGTTAAAGCGCTATCTTTAGACACAGCAGACCTCCAGTTCAATACCCACAGGCTCCTTTGTAAGGATGGTGGATGCGTGGAATGCCCTCCCAATGGAAGTGGTGGGGGCAAAAACAGTGACAGAATTCAAAATGTCGTGGGACAGACACAGTGGATCCCTTTTATAGCAACAGGATAAAATCAAAATAAACATAGCTATCTTTTATTTCTGAACAAATAGGGGTGACCTACACGGAGCGGTGGGTACACCCCTAAACAAAGGCACAGAGCGGCAGGTGCGCCTACTCTTGCTGCCTTGCCATTTCTTGAAAGATGCTTTTTTGGCAGCAACAGCCTCTCTAACCTCACCTTTAAACTATGGTGGCAGTTTTTTGGACTTCCTTCCACTTTTCTTCAAGCATGGAATACATCTGTTCTGGGCTTCTGAGATAGTATTTTTAAACAATTAAGTACTCACGATCTTACATATCTCATCAGACTAAATTCGTGCTCTATAGAATTTGTGCTCTATAGAATTCTATGGAGCACGAATTTAGTCTGATGAGATATGTAAGATCGTGAGTACTTAATATGACTTTTATTTATTATTAGTGCTTTTAAAAGAACCCCCTGAAGAAACTGGATAAGAGTGAAATGCAGAGAAGGCGCTGAGTTTGGGCGTTGGGCATTACTTATAATAAGCTAAGCATTTTGAAACAGTTGCTTAAAAAATCAGTTGATTAAGGTGGATTAAGAAGCTATAAGTTCTAACATTAAGCGACATGTCAGAGGTCATTGATGCAAAAAAAGGTGCATATGTCTCAGATATGTTAGTCTGAATAAAAGCACCCATATAAGTCTGAGACCTCGTCGCTTATATTAATTACTATTGTTATTCTGGTTATAAGTCATTGATATAACATCACAATCTTGTAGATAATATTGGAGCGTGGTACTTTGAAAAATTAGCAGAAAATTCGCTCTGAAAAGTGACCTACTTGGTGGCTTGTGAGGATTTTATATGGCAGTCGACTGGTGTTCATTCTGCAAACATGGCCAAACTAGTGCAGTCTGCGTTTTTGGATTTGTTCTTCGACCTAGTCCAAATTGTCTCGTTTCAATGCAATCATGAAGAGACACACCCAAAATCTATCTCGAGCATCACATTTGAAAGGCTTCGAGTTTGTTTAAGTCAGTGTCCATGATTCCGATCTGTACTGGAGAATTGGCAGGATCAGTGTTCAGAAGAGGCAAATTTTGGCACCATTTAAGTGAGGTGAATGCTACTGTTGCCTGTCCAATCCTGCTGAGAACTTCAGTGGTGGATACCACCTTCATCTCCCATACCATCGATCCTAGATATTTGAATTCTTGGACTTGCTCAGTTTGAATTCCATCGAGGTGAACAATGGCCTGTGATCCATCTGTGGTCATAACTTTGGTCTTGTCCACATTGATTCTTAGGCCGTAAGATTGGGTGATATGGAAAAGGATATTGATGGCCTCTACATCGATGTCAGCAAATATAGCACTGTCATCTGCGAACATCAAGTCTGTCAGGAAGTTGTTCACACTGTACTAGACCCCGCATCTGTCCTTGAATGTTTTCCTCATTATTGCATCAATGACAATATTGAAAAGCAGAGGTGAGGCGACATCTTCCTGGCGGACTCCAAATTGGATAGGAAATTCCTTGGTTAGCTCATTTCAGATCTGCAAGCTGCTGTTTGAGCCATTGTATGATACTTGGAGAAGTTGATCTTGTGGCACATTTTCATTCTCTAGTGCCCTCCAGAGGGCAGGCCAGTGAACACAATGAAATGCAGATTTGAAATCAATGAAGATAATGGTTCACTTTCCACACCTGATCCTTTCCTCCACCAGTAGACGAATGGTGAATATTTGAATGGGTGCAGTCCCGATATGGCCTAAATCCTGCTTGCTCTCTGCTGATCTGTTCACGATGTTCTGCAGCCTTGATTGTATGATCTTCATGAACACCTTGCCAACAATTGAAAGGCGGTTGATGCCGCGGTAGTTCTTACATTCTCGGCTATCGCCTTTCTTTAGGATTGTTATGATGATGACTTTCTTCCATGCTGATGGAACTTGTTCCATGTGCTAGATGAGTGTTAGAAGAACTTGAAGCCATTGCAGCAGGATGTCTCCCCCAGCTTTGATCATTTCTGCAGTAACTTGTTCCACTCCAGGCATCTTTCCACTCTTCAGAAATGTTATTATACACTTCACTTACTCAACTGTTGACTCACCATCAAGGAATGAATTCTCTGGCAGGTTGTTGGGTTGTGGCTCTGGTGGTGGTCCCTGGGACGGATCGTGGATGTATAGCTGTTGGAAGAATTCTTTCCACCGTTGCAGGCATTCATCAGGGGAGCTGTCCACTTTCTTGATGTTGTCATTGGCTGTTTTGGTTTTGCCACTCAGTCTCCTAAGGGTCTGATACAGAGTCTGATACTCGTGCCTGGATGTTGCTGCTTCCGGTGTGGTTGCGACATCATTCCAGTAGGCTTCTTGTTTTGCCTTCATCTTCTGTCTGTCCTCTTTGTTCAGTTGCCGATACTGCTCGAAGTCAACGTGTTTGATTCATTTCCGTTTATCCACCAGATCCAGGCACTCATCTGAAATCCATGGCTGTGTCTGATGACGGATGGGTGTGCACAGAGGGTGGTGCATTCCAGAAAGCAACAAGTATGAATCTGCACAAAGACTTCAAACCCTTTCCCACAGAATACAGGTGTGCCATAGGGATCAAGCCTATCAGCCCTTCTTTTCAATATATACATCCAGCCACTATGTCAGATCTTCAAAACACATAAATATCCTATATCAAATCTATACAGATAACATAATATTCTTCACACCTATTAACCCCCTCTCTCCACAACTGGACAGCTTACATAAATGCTTCATGGATGACAGTAGCTGGCTCAGTAGACACAACCTCCTCATCAATCATGCAAAGACCAAAACACATTACATAACCATCAACTCAACCTTTATCCCACCATCAACATTAGAATTTGGAGATATAAAAATCAAAGTAAACTCTGAGACAAAATACTTGGGCATAACAATAGACCAGCAACTAACCTTTCAACCTCACATAAAAATAATAACAATCTTAGTCTACTACAAACTAAGAATCCTGAAACACCTCTGCCCCCTACTCTCCCCAGACATCATCTGAACAGTGTGCCAGACAATGATTACACCAGTACTAGATTACTGCAATATCTTCCAGGGTCTGCCTAAACAAACTCTTCACCCACTACAAATATCCCAAAACACTACAGCACGAAGAATTATGTTGCCTCATATCGATCACACATCACCCCCATACTGATACAGCTGCACTGGCTTCCCATCTCTGCTGGGAACAGATACAAAATTCTGATTATGATATTCAAAATACTCCATAATGAATCTGCCACATGCCTCCAAACCCTAATCTCGAGTACAAATAAAGAGAGACTACAAAGAAATTCCATCTTCAACCTGCTCGCAATACCACAGAAAAAATCAAAAAGTAAACAAGTCACCTGCAATAGGATGTTCACACTATTCGCCCCATCCATATGGAGTAAACTACCACCAACTTGAAGAGCGCTCTCAGACTTGTTAGACTTCAGGAGGAAATTAAAAACTCACCTATTTAAAGAAGAATATAACAAATCCTCCGACATAGAGACACACCTCCCATAAATCTAGTAACATAGTATATGACAGCAGATAAAGACCAGTATGGTCCATCTAGTCTACCCAGCAAGGTGGCTAGATGCACCTGCCGCTCCGTGCAGGTCACCCCTCCACATGCCTTTCTTTAGGGGTGTATCCACCACTCTGTGCAGGTCACCCCTATTTGTAGAGATATAAAAGATAGTTAAGTTTATTTTGATTTCCTCCTGTTGCTATCTACTGCGTCTGTCTCATGCCATTTTGAATTCAGTCACTGTATTTGTCCCCACCACTTCCATCGGCAGGGTATTCCAAGCATCCACCACCCTTTCAGTGAAAAAGTATTTCTCCAGGAACAAGCATGAAGTCGGTCCTCACATAGGGGTGATGTCAGCGCCAACGAAGCCCGCGTGGAGTATTTCCCCAATTTTCAAAGAAAGCCTTTGGGATGTGCTAACACACATGCGTGCTCCCCTTCCCGCCCAAGGGTGCCATCTTGCTTAGTCTCTTTTCCACGGAGCCCAATGGATGCCTGTCCTGTGTTCCCAAACACAGTCCAAGACGTGAGATATGTGGAAGACAATTTATTAAGTATATCAGAACCTATGGCAACCCGACACAGGCCGTGTTTCGTAACCTTCATCAGGAGTTGATTAGGTAGGATACTAAAAACATAAAAACATGAATATTAAATAACATATTCAAAAAAGTAAAAGAACAGATTAAGATCATAATATTTAGATCTTTCAAATAAAACTCATAACAGATAAAAAACAAAAATTAAAATACATATTAAAATTAAAACAAATAATAGAACCTAAAAAATGATGGAACGCTAAATAAATACACAACAAACATATTCTGACCATATTATTGATAACAATACTATCTTAAGTTATAAAGAGAGAACAACATATAGATGTGACAAGCGATAAAATACCCTCATGCATGGACCAATGGAAATTAGTGGCTCTGGATGGACAAAAACTGAAATAAATAAATATAACTAAAAAACGTAAAAATAGTTATACATGCATATTAATCATATTTTAAATAAATAAAAGAAATAATTAAAATAAAAAATCACTACTATTCTGGAGCAAAAGGAACTAAGGAGAAAGCAGCAGGAGCGAAGTGGAGGGGATTTCATTCAATATAGTGATAAACTGTATTTGAAAAATACCTTATTTATGTAGACTCAAGGAACATACAATCCAAGAGAATAGTGATGATATTACTAAAATAAATAAATGAATAACTCTAAAAAATATCACTACATATAATGGACACTCATGATAAATACTCTTAAAAGGTGGTGAATAGATAAGTTTCCTTATTTTAGTTGGTTTTAGTTATTTATTTATGTTAAAATAGATCCAATATGCTGTAAATGACCAAGGCAGATAAAAAGTCTATCAAATGTGGTATAATTTGAATATACAAAAAAGCTAAAAAAAATAATACAAAAAGCAAAAAAATTATTTTGGAACAATAGGACTAGCAATCAAATAAAGATGGGATATCAATCACATTTAAAACTAGATAATTTCTAATCAATGAAAGTAGAACCTTCCTATTAGATTTCAGAAAAATCATAAATTCTAAAACTGTAAAGTGATTAATATAGCAAGATGTTGTAATAGTTTAAAAATATGCTAAAAGTGGAAATGTTCAGACGTGTAATAACATGTCAATGGCCACCGTATTAATCGCCTTCATTGGCGTTGCAGGGAGAATTATATACTAATAAGTCAATTCACTATCATCCATCCAAAGATGCAGGCAAATCAAAAAAATGTAATAAATAAATAAATAAAAAAAATAAAAAATAAAATACTGCGAGCCAGATCCTCCTTGAAGGATAAGCCATCGGTGAGAAAATCTTAACATATCCATAACCCGATTTGTATTTAAGAGGTTATTTTACAGTGACAACAAAAGTACCCGCACTGGTATATAGTAACCCGGCGAGTCTCTTATATACAAATCATACTTGCCGCATCGTAAAAAATAAGGGGTGATAAAAAAGAGCATGGGACTAGATGGATATGTAAAAATTTAACAGGAGAAAACAAGTCTCCAAAGGAGATTCTAATATGAATCATACCTTTCTTTATATGATTTGAACAGAGTGTATATGTACATAATACACAAAAAGGGAAGATAAGAAAGGAATAGAGTTGCTATCTGATAAATCTACCAGCACAAATAGCACAGAAAACAATACCATTCGAAGGGACCTTCTATCTCCTACGATGCAACTTCTTTGCAGAAAATTCTTTGATACTAAAAGCGGCAAAACCGCTCGCATTAGTGAGTAGTAAAGCTTTGCAAACGCCGGCACATGCGCACATAATAAACTACCAGAGGGCGGGAAAAAAGGGGGCGTGTCCAAACACAGACGGAACATCCAGCAAGTAGTGAATGACAAAAAATACATAAAAGCATTCTATTGTAAAAATCTCACTGGGTGACAAATGTGGCACAATCATAGCTAGGGTTGTCCAAACAAAAACAGAACATTCAGCAAATGTAAAAATCGCAAAGAAAAACACATGAAAAAATATGAATAAAGAGCTCAATCAGACACAGCAATAACTTGGAACCACTAGAGAAAACTAGAGAAAAACAGCAAATGTTAAAATCGCAAAGAATAACACATGAAAAAATTCCTTATGATGAAGAGCTCACAGTAGTCAATCAAACACAGAATTAACTTGGAAACACTGGAGAAACTAGAGAAAGACAGAAAAATCTTGATCCAAATTGAGACCATGGGGAGCAAGAGAATCCAATAGGAAGATGTATTTCTGTTCCAACCTTAGGATGGTTTTATTTATATCCCCTCCTCTCCAGTTTGGTTTGACCTTCTTAATTACAAAAAAACTCAAATCTGTAACTTTATGATGTAGATCCCGCCAGTGCGCAACCAAAGGTTTGTCCTCCACGTTTCTTCTGATGCAGCTTTTGTGTTCTGTGATTCTGGTTTTAATACTGCGTGTAGTTTTGCCAACATAAAGTAATTTACAGGGGCATTGAACTACATAAATGACGTTGGATGTATCGCAGTTGGCAAAATCATTAATGTAAAACTTTTGTGTAATAGGATGGATGAATATATTCCTAACAGGTAATACATTTAAACAGACAGAACACTTGCCACATTGAAACTGCCCTTTGTGTTGCGACAGATATTTCCTCTCTGTGAGAGCTGAGGGGACAAGTAGATTACGCAGGTTAGCACTGCGTTTTTTTCCCAATTGCATACCGGTATCCCTTCCCGCCTTGAGACGGTGCTGTTTTCAGCTTCTTTCTTTTTTTCAGTCAAGGCTTGCCTCAACCAGCATTCGCACCTTTTTTCGCCGGGGGGTCGTCAACCCTGGCCCGATATCCCCCACCATGTCCCCTGGTGGGTTCAAAAAATGTGACCGCTGCAGTCAAACCATATCTATTAGAGATACATACAACTGCTGCCTACGCTGCCTGGGCCCGGACCACGACAGTACCATCTGCGACTTGTGCCAGGCCATGTATCCGAAAACCAACTAGAAAAGGTTGGAGTTGCAGGAGAGAATGTTCCTGAGGTCCGAATCGGCACCAACTTCCCTGATGCTGAGCTCCAAGCCCAGCACTTCCCTTGAGGCCCGGGCATCCTCTGAGTCCCACGGTGGCAGCTCCTCCGAGAAGACACCAGACCCTGAGAGAAAAAAGAAAAGTCCTTGAAGTCCATCAAGGTTTCACTGGTGAAACCCGAAAAAGTCCCACGGTGGGATTTGGGCAACTGAGCAGCACCCCACTAAGGTCTCTAAGAAGGAGTCCTTGGCCAGCGGAGACCGTGCGATGCTACCTGAGGCCATGATCCTCGTTCAGGATTCATTCGTGAGAGTGCCGGCATCAGGTCCTCTATGCCCGCACCAAAAGTTGCGGAGCCTTCTGGCCTCGAAACCGGAATAGCAGTCTTGGAACAGAATATTTCTGCTATCCTGTCCCTGCAGCAGGCAATGATGTCCAGTTCATACGCTTCATCTGCCCCAACAACCGGGCTCCCAATGGAAGGGGAGTCCCCGGGCGTTGCGCCAGGTTCCTAGCATCACCGGCCTCATGTAAGTCCTCAGCACCAGTAGAGGTCCTGGTCCCAGTCCTCAGGCATCCGGTCCTTTCCTCCCAGTTTCCAGGATTTGGACCTGAGATACACCAGAACATCCTGACCCCTCAGGGCTGGCCTTGAGGTACGAGACTGCAGGGCCTCAGAATCATCAATATTCTCTGAATCTGAGTGGGAGACCGACATTCAGGCATCCCCAGAAACCTGTCGACACCAGGATGTCCCCTTGGAGCAGTCTTCCCCCAGAGGACGTGACTTTCCTTGACTTCATCTGGGATATGTCCCGAGCCCTGTCAGTTCTGATGGAGTCAGAGGAGGATCCACCACTGAAGAACTGGAAATCCTCCAGTATGAGTCCCCACCACTGTTCCCTCTAAGCTGTGCGCGTGTGCGCGCGCACACACCTTGCCGAGCGAGCGCACATATTTTACAACAGAGCGCACAAAAATTACAGCTCTGATTCTGATAGAAAACAACACAAACGTCTTAAAATTTAAAAGTATGATTGTAATTACTAGACATTTCCCGCTTCATTTAGTAATCGTCTATTTTCATTTAATTTGATTAAAATCAATGTGGTGTACATAGTGTATTCTGACGTGTAGTCAAATTTTAAAGTATATAACTCCGAGTGTCGTTATGTGGCACACAAAAATTTAGCCTTCCTTCAAAAGCTGCACACAGCTGATATTTTATGCGCACACAGCCTACAGAAAATTAGAGGGAACATTGGTCCCCACCCAAAGAGACACTCATGGTGCTGGTATAGCCAATCCTCAAGCAGCTGCTCCTCAGGATGTGGGAGACCCCAGCCTCTGTGCCGGTGGTCAGCCGATGCTTCGATGCCAACTCTCCACCTCATCCAACCCCCCCCTTTAGGGCCTGTATCATAAACTCAGCTATGATGCAATCCCCTCTTGTATATAATGTATAAAGTTCAATTATTATCCATGCTTAAATTCCCCTTTTGTATATTATGTATAAAGTTCACCTGTTATCCATGTTTAAATTCCCTGTTTTATGTAAGTTCAATGTACGGTTACTCCACATTGTACCAACTTGTTACTTGTAAACCGCGCTGATGCCGAATAGTGCGGTATAGAAAAACGTTAAATAAAATAAAAATAAATCTACTGCATCAAGAAGGGCCCCAAGTTCCACAAGACTGCTCCCACATAATTCAGTGGTGGTAGAGTCAACCATGCAGAAGCTAAAGAGCCAGAAGAACTACTCTTCTGTCCCCCTGGGCAGGGAGCCCCAGGCCCTTGACACCCTAGGGCACAAATGTTACCAGGGCTCCATGCTCAGGTGCCAGATCCAGGCCTATGAACTGTACATAGGCATGTACCTCAAGACCCTGATCAGGAGATCTCAGGCTTTTCGGCTAGCCTTGCCAGGGAACTCCTCCAGTGGTTCCAATCCGTGGCAGCCGGGATAAGAGACTGCTGTATGTTTCTTTCTCAAGCCGCATACGACAACTTTGAGTCAGCAGCCCGAGTGGTGGCGGCCGGCATCGGCGCCTGTTGCCAGACCTGGCTACAGACTTCGAACTTCGAGCAATGGGTCCAAGAAAAATTGTTCAATGTCTCCTGTACTGGGGAAAACTTATTTGGCAAACCCATGACTGACAAGGAGGCCGAGGTAGAGGCGAGGTTGTGACTAGGCAGAGAATCTTTAAGAAGACCTCAGCCCTCCACTGCAAGAAACCATCTGGGAAAAGACCCCTCTTCCTGAGGAGAAAGAGGTCCTTCCACCAGAATCACTACTAGCCCTTCTCAGGCCATCAGCAACAGGGCTCATGGCCTAAGAGCCAGGGCCACGGGCCCAGGAAGCCAAAAACCCCAAAAGCCCCAGGCTCCAACTTCCACCCAACCCAGCGGGAACTTTTGACTCCCAGGGTAGGGCCTCCTCTCCCCCGGGAGACCCTCCCGAGCCATAGGGGGCTGCCTGGCTCTGTTCGCCCACAGGTGGGCCAAGGTCACCTCCGACCAGTGAGTTCTGCAGGTGGTAAAGAAGGGGTTCCTCCTCCGCCTACAGCAGTTAGCCCCAATGTTCTTTCCAGGAGAGCCTGTGCGACCTCTCCTTCACCAGACCTTGCTACTCTCAGAGCTCGCAGGCCTACTCAGGGACAGGGTAGAGGAGCCTGTTCCTAAGCACCTGTGGGGAAAAGGCTTTTACTTCAGGTACTTCCTTATCCCCAAAAGAACTGGGGGCCTCAGGCCCATACTGGACCTGCAAGACTTGAACAGGTTCCTGGTGAGGGAGAAGTTCAAGTTGCTCTCCTTGTAACACTGCTGCCTTACCTCCACCAGACAGATTGGCTGTGCTCCTTGGACCTAAAGGATGCGTACACCCACATCCTGATCCATCCCTCCCACAGGCATACCTAAGATTCATGGTGGGAGGAGGGCGCTACCAGTACAGGGTGCTGCCCTTCGGCCTGGTCTTTCTTTCCAAGGGTCTTCACAAAATGCTTGGCAGTGGTAGTGACCCACCTGTGCCTACAAGGGGCTTTTGTCATCTTCTACCTGGACAATTGGCTCATCAGAGACAGTACAGGCTCAGAGGCCAGGCAGGCCACAGAGCATACAACCCTTCTACTGCAGCACCTGGGGTTCATCATCAGCTACCCCAAATCCCATCTCACTCCATCCCTAAGTCTGGAGTTCATAGGGGCTGAGCTGGACACGTTACAAGTCAAGGCCATCCTTCCAAGAGAGAGGGCAGAACACCTCAGGCTATTGGCAGGAGAGGTGCAATGCCATCAGTCGGTACCGGCTCGCCTCCTGCTCCACCTGTTTGGCCACATGGCCTTGATGGTCCATGTCATGCCCTTAGCCTGCCTCCACATGCGGGCAGCCCAATTGTGCCTCTGCTCACAGTGGACTCAAGCCACCGGCAGGCTGCGAGACAGGGTCAGGGTTACCCGCCAACTGGCAGAGTCCCTCTCCTGGTGGCAAAACTTGCACCATCTCCAAGTAGGAATGCCATTCCAGGCACCTGTACCGCAGAAGACCCTGACAACAGATGCCTTCCTCCTGGGCTGGGGGGTGCATTGTGGGGTCCACCACATACAAGGCAGCTGGTCCCAAGAGGAGGAGTTCTTGCAAATCAACCTCCTGGAACTCATGGCAATCTGCCTAGCCCTGAGAATATTCCGCCACCAACTGCGGCACCAGCCTGTGCTGATCCAGATGGACAACCAGGTGGCGGTGTTTTACATCAACAAGCAGGGGGGCACGGGCTCATACTCCATCTGCCAGGAAGCGGTAGCCCTCTTCTCCTTCGCAGTGCAAAACATTCTCCTGCAAACAGTATACCTAACAGGCCAGGACAACTGCTTAGCGGACAGGCTGAACAAGGTCTTTTTTCCACACGAGTGGTGCTTGAATCCCAGGGTAATGCAGCAACTCTTCCACCACTGTGGCAGGCCCATGGAGTGGAGGAGTGGCCTAGTGGTTGGGGCAAGGTACTTCAGGCCAGAAGGTCGGGGGTTCAAATCCCACTAGAGGACAGCAACCTTGGGCCGGAAGGACTTGGGTTTCTAGTCCCACAGGTGCTCCTTGTGGTCTTGGGCAAGCCACTTAACCCTCCATAGCCCATGTTCCCTGTAAAATAGTTATCTCCAAGTTATAATGCCCTGTTCAATGTAATTTCAGTTTGTTCAATGTAAACCGCACTGATGCAGAATAGCGCGGTATATAAGAGAATGTAAATAAATAAATAAATGATAGACCTGTTCGCCTCCCCAAGCAATGCACAGCTGCCTTGCTTCTGCTCACATCAGCCTCACCTGGGAAGAGTGGCGGCCAACCCCTTCCTGATTTCATGGTCGCAGGGCCTATTCTATGCGTTCCCACCGTCCCCCTCGCCAAGACCCTCTTCAAGGTCCAGAGCGAGAGGACATCAGTGATACTGATCGCACTCAGATGGCCCAGGCAACCTTGGTTCCCCTTGTTGCTTTCCTCGTTCGTGGCACTCCCAGTCCCGCTCCTGTCCCAGGAGGGCGGCTCCCTTCTACAACCCAACATGGGATCCCTATCGCTGACGGCCTGCTGAAAGGGTAGCATTGGTCCCTTTCAACCTGGCCTCCCAAAAACCCTCCACCAGGCAGACTTACACCTTTAAGTGGAGAGGATTCTTCATCTGTTGTGCGGAGAAGAGGGAGAACCCCTTCTCCCTGTCACGTGCAACTGTTTCTCCAGTATCCTCTACACCTGTCGCACACTGGGCTGAAATTCAACTCTGTGAGGGTGCACTTGAGCACCATAGCCACGCAGCACCACCCTATCGAAGGGAAACCCCTCTTGAGTCAGCCCCTGGTCTCCAGGTTCCTCCAGGGCCTTCTGCTGTCAAAGCCCCCTCTCTGCCCTACAGCAGCGGAATGGAACCTCATTGTGGTGCTCTCCCATTTCACTAAGCAGCCCTTTGAGCATCCAGCCACTTGTCATATGAGATACCTGTCTTGGAAAGTGGCTTTTCTTGGTGGCCTCACATCCACTCAGAGTGAGCGAACCCGCCGTATACAACATTCTATAAGAATAGGGTAGTGCTCCACACACACCCCAAATTCCTTCCAAAGGTGGTATCTCTCTTCCACCTCAACCAGGAGGTGGGCCTCTCCACCTTCTTCCCGCATCCTCATGCCAGCAAGGAGGAATTAATACTTCATACACTAGATTACAAGCGGGCCCTGCCCTTCTACCTGCAGCGAACGCAGGCCCATTGCAAGGCCCCTCAGTTATTTGTATCTTATGATCCCAGCAGACCGGGGGCTCCCCGTGACCAAGCGAACTCTGTCCGCTTGGGTGGCAAACTGCATTGACCTCACCTACGAGCGAGCCGGCCTCTCCCTGGAGCACCAGATCACAGTGCATCGCGTGAGGGCGATGGCCGCATCTGTGGCCAACCTCCGCTCAGTGCCAGTGACTGAAATCTGCAAGGCTGCCACATGGTCTTCCATTCATACATTCGCAGCTCACTACTGTCCGGAGAGCGAGTCCTGCAGGGATAATGCCTTTGGCCAGGCAGTACTCCGTAATATTCTTGGGGTGTAGGCAACTCATACCTTCCGACCCTTTTGTGTTCAGGCTACCGGAGTGATAGTGTCGTTGGACGCTAGGGTCTGCAGAGTCTCTCCATGGGGACTCGTCTCCTGCAACTCATGGCTATCCCATTGGTAGCTGTCGGTGCTGTCGTGGTTCAGTCCTCAGCATCTTGGAGCTAGGGAGTCCCATATGTGAGGACATGAGATAGATTGACATGCACTGCTTCCATTGTATGCATATCTATCTTATGCATATTCATTGTGGATATCCTGAAAACCTGACACGCCTTGGGGTCCCAGAGGACTGAGTTGAAAACCACTGCTATAGTGATGACATTTCCCCTCTCCATTTCATTTTCTTGCTTTCTTTCGTTATTCGCTCCAACTTGATATTGTGCTTATGACCACCATAATGCCAAAGCAGATGACAGAAACAAAAAAAAATGCAAATCCTTACAGATATATCAGGCCAAAACTCTTCCCAAATAAAACTTCTTTGCAGCACCCTCTACTTTCCTGATGGACTAATTGCACCTTATCTTCAGTCTGCTCCCAGCGGGTCAGTCTCTTATAAACTACAACTCCCAAGAAAATCTCCTTTGAAGCAGTGTTTTTCAAACAGTATGCCATGATCATGTGTACCAAAGGAAAAGGTTATCACTATCTGATACTCGGATGCAGATCACACATGGCCTCTTCTCTCAACACTATAGCAATGAGAGATACTAGTGATAGCTCTTAAACATGCCTGGGGTGGCAGAATTGTAGGGGAGTGGTGGCAGTACAGTGCTAGTATAGCAGGAAGGTGGACAGTGGGGCTTTAAAGCAGGGCACATGGAGTGGGGCCTTTGAGCATGGGCTAGACCCTGAGTGTGTACCTACGTGCAAGGGATCCACGCTGCATGCCCTACTATAAAATAACTGTGGAGTAGCATGTGGTACCCAGTATGGTGAATGCTATATGGCAGGCATGTCCAACAGGTAGATCATGATCTACCTGTAGATCGTGGAGGGGTCAGAGATAGATTGCCAGCCCCACTTGGCTCCATCTCTCCAGCAGCTCGCCCTGTCGCTAGGAGAGAGCTCGTGCCAGCAGGTCATCTGCCGAGGGCTTGCCGCCGCTGCTGATTCTTTGCCTGTCTTTTTTCCCTGCCTGCAGGAATCTTGCCTGCGGGTGTATTGGGGGCGCTGCTTGTTTTTCATGCCAATAGTTTGTGGGTACCCCAGGGGGCCGCTGCCTGCACCCCGTGACAAGACGCCACAGGCTCGGCATCATACCTGGTCTCCTGCCTCTCAGAATCACCTATTCTTGCCCCTGCCCCAACACCCCTTAGAAGTATGTTATATACTGGGCGATATCCATTCGCCCGGGCTTTACCTGAATACACTTACCGTATTAGTTGTGTCATGTGCTGGTCGTTGGTCGCTTTATAGTTCACTTTCATTAAACGTTTTCGGGCAGACACAACAAAGTGTCAAGAATTTGGTGATTTTGGTGGGCTTTTCCAATTTTGTTCTAACTTGCCTATGCCTTGCCTTCGAATTGGTTCATATCACTGACTTTTGCTTGCCTCTGCAATTTTATTTTGCCTAGCCTTTGCGTTGATTCTGCGCTGCAATTTTATTTCCCCTTGCCTTTGCATTGATTCTACACTGTGTGCAGAATTTATTAAATCGCGTGTGGTGGTATTTGAACTTGTTTGGTGGTATTTGATTTTATCTGGTTTGCTGGACAGGTGTTTGAGGTTTTTTGATGATTGTTTGGTGGTATTTGATTATTGGTGCCAGTATGATGAATTCTTATTTTTACTTTTAGAACTGCATGTGTGGTTTTGGCATCTCCAGTCCTTGTATTGCACATCATCCAGAGGTCTTCAGTTCCTGTTGTTCTTTAATACTTTGGGACAGTGACAGTTTTGGACCAGATTCAGCCAGTGTTTATACTAACTTAGCAGATTTGGCCTTCTTACATCCAGCCACCCCAGTATAATGAAGATGAGTGTTCCAAAGAAGAGCAAAACCTACTACTTTCATGATGAATGGGAAATGGACGACTACTTCATCATGGTGAAAGACAAGTGTTGTCTAATTTGTAACGCCACAGTATCCTTGCCCAAAAAAGGTAATCTGGAACGTCATAAGGCTCTGCATAGCAATAAGTTTGATGCTGATTTTCCATCCAAAGTTTTTCCCTGAGTTCCCGGTACCTCCGAATGCCAGGGACTGATCTGAAGCCACTACATCTCATGCGGGCCCCTCCGAACCCGTGCGACGCTGTGGTTCTTCAGAGGGGGGGGTCTCCCTCAAGGGAACCCAAGAAGAAGAAAACCTCGAAGGCGGCATCCCTGGATGGATCCGATAGGCCAGGTACATCCCGAGCCAGGTCCTACCATACAAGATGCTCATCCAAGGGATCGGAGAGAGAGCAGCTTGCAGAGGTCCCCCGAAAGGAATTGACCTCGGACCAACCTTGATTCCTAGACACCATCATCATCGAGGACTCCCCTTCGGGGGAAC
Organism: Ichthyophis bannanicus; assembly: GCA_033557465.1. Taxonomy (NCBI): domain Eukaryota; kingdom Metazoa; phylum Chordata; class Amphibia; order Gymnophiona; family Ichthyophiidae; genus Ichthyophis; species Ichthyophis bannanicus. The sequence goes on from CM066033.1 coordinate 106,063,969, forward strand.
TGGCATCAGGCCTGAGTCCCTCGGTGCCCGCACCAATGGCTGTGGAGTCTTCTGGCTTGGCATCCCTGGAGCGCAGTTTGTCTGCCTTCAGGGACCAGCAGCAGGTGCTGTTGTCCAGTACTATCGGTTCATCAGCCCCAACCACTGGGCCCTTGACGTCAAAGACGTCCCCGGAGGCCAAACCGATCCTCGAGGTTCTCCGGCCTTGAGTCGATCCTTGGCCGAGGTCTCAATCCGGTTCCCACTCAATGGAGCTGTGATCATCCCCAGCTGGTGTGCTTGATGTCGGCTGCGAGGCCTCAGAGAGCCGTGGGCCAGGGTCGGCCCTGGGGCCCATGGACCATCCTTTTTTTGAGTCCTCTATGGACTACTCAGTGGGAGACAGAGAATGAGGAGTCGCCTGACACCCATCACCACTGCAACATTTATTTATTTATTTATTTTATTTATTATTTTTCTATACCACACTATTCGGCATCAGCGCGGTTTACAAGGAGCAGGTTTGTACAATGTAGAACATTCAGACATTGAACTTACATATAACAGGGAATTTAAACATGGATAACAGGTTAACTTTATACACTATGTACAAAAAGGGTTCATGATACAAGCCCTATAAGGGATGATTAAATGTGGTGAAAAGTTATCATTGGAGATTGGTTAGGCGGCATGATTTGAGAGATGCTGCCTAGGTGATGTCAGAGTTACAGAAGTGTTGCAGAAATAGATGGTGTTTGAGGGCCTTTCTGAACTGGGGAAGATTGTTTATGGACCGAATTTCTGCTGGGAGAGAGTTCCAGCAGGAGGGGGCAAACAAGGCAAAGGCATGCTTTCTCGTAGATTTGTTGCATTTTGTGATGGCTTTTGGTAGGAGGATGGTATTGCAGGATGTGGTCCTCCTTAATCTGTTGTCTGGGGTGGGTTGTATCAGGTCTGACAGTGTGGCAGAGGTGATTCTGTTAACTGCTTTAAACATCATGGTTAGGACCTTAAATGTGATCCTGTACTGCACGGGGAGCCAGTGTAGGCTCTTCAGAATAGGGGTAATATGGTCTCTTCGAGATGATCCATAGAGGGTTCTAGCTGCGGTGTTCATCGCTAGCTGCAAGGGATTTATCGAGCTCTTTGGGAGGCCAAGTAGGATGAAGTTGGCGTAGTCGAAGTGGGGCATTATTATGGCCTGGAAGATTGTTCGGAAGTCGTTTAGTTCTAGGGTGTTTTTCATGAGGCGTAGTGTCCGTATTTTATGGTAAATTGTCCTGATGGTATTGTCTATATGGGCATGCATGTCCAGGCGCTGATCCAGTGTTATGCCTAAGTATCTGATCGTTGTCTTGGAGATGAGTTCTGCATTGCTCATCTTGATTGATGAGGGGGGGGAGTGAACGACTGGTCTCTTCCGATGAATAGGACGTCTGTCTTTTTTAGATTTATTCTGAGCATTCCCTTGGACTCTCCTGCTTCGGGGCGCCGGTCTCCGCTGGAGGACATGGGGTTCCTTGACTTCAAGGACATGTCCAAGGCCCTAGCATTCCTGTTGGAGTCAGAGAAGGACCCTCAGGCAGATGAGTTAGAAATTCTCCAGTATGAGGACTCTCCAAGGGAATTGCTCATGGTGCCCATCCTGGAATGGCTGATGCTCTATATGTGGGAAACACCGGCGTCGGTGCCGATGGTGAGCAAAGCAGCTTGTCTCAATGTATCAAGTCCACTGGAGCCCGGGCTTCCAAATGTCACAGCTGCCGCACAACTCCATGGTGGTGGAGTCGGCCATGCATTGACTGAAGATTCAGAAGGCGCACTCCTCAGTGCCCTTCATCAGGGAGGCATGCACCTTGGACGCCCTCGGCAGAAAGTGTTACCAGGACTCGATGCTCATTGGCCACATCCAAGCCTACCAGCTGTACATGGATATGTACTGAGAGACCTGGTGAAGAACTCACCAGGTTCTCAGCTGGTCTGTCCAAGGAACTCCTGCAGCAGTTATGGAACCTGGCCAAGGCCATCCATGAGTGCCCCAAGTTTGTATCTCAGGCAGCCTATGACGGATTTGAGTCGGCAGCTTGGCTACAGTCGTCCGACCTTGAGCAATGGGTTCAAGACAAATAGGTCGATGTCCCATGCCAAGGAGAGAATCTCTTTGGCAAGCCCTATGACCGACAACACTGCTGAGCTGGAGACAGAGTTCATGATGAGGACCAAGCTCTCCAAAAAGACCGCTTACCCTCCCTGACGGAAGGGCTTGGGGGAAAAAAAGCCCTCCTATCCGAGGAAAGGGGCTGCTTACAGAAACTACCCACCTTTTCAGGCCTCCCCGGCTCCCCAGCAGAGGGTCAGCAGGCCAAGGGACATGGGCATGGCCCTGGTAAGCAGAAGGCTCCCAAACCCCAGGCGCCGGCCCCAGCCCAGCGAGGGGGGGGGGAGCTTTTGACTTCTTGGGCATAGCCTCTCCACCCCAGGGAGGTCAGCAGTCCACAGGGGGATGTCTGATCCATTATGCCCAAAGGTGGCTAACCATCACCACCAATTCCTGGGCATTTTGAGTGGTCAAGGAGGGTTAACTCCTCCATCTGACTCAGACACATAGTAACATAGTAAATGACGGCAGATAAGGACCAGTATGGTCCATCTAGTCTGCCCAGTAAGATGGCAAGAGTTGGTGCACCTGCTACTCCTTGCAGGCCACCCCTCCTCATGTCTTTGTTTGGGGTGAACCCACCGCTCCGTGTAGGACACCCCTATTTGTTGAGAAATTAGATAGTTAAGATTATTTTGATTTTATCCTGTTGCTGTAAAGGGATCCACTGTGTCTGTCCCATGCCATTTTGAATTCTGTCACTGTATTTGTCCCCACCACGTCCATCAGAAGGGCATTCCAAGCATCCACCACCCTTTCAGTGACAAAGTATTTCCTTCATTCCCTTTCAGTTTACCCCCTTGCAGCTTCATGTTATGCCCTCTAGTTTTACAGCTTCCCCATCTTCGGAAGAGATTTCTTTGTTCGTTATATCTCTTTAAGTATGTAAAGGTCTGAATCATATCTCTTCTCCTCCAGAGTGTACATATTTAGGTCTTCAAGTCTCTTCTCATAAGGCTTCTGACGCAGGCTCCAAATCATTTTGGTCGCCTTCCTCTGAAGAGTTTCCAGTCTTTTTACATCCTTTGCAGGATATGGTCTCCAAAACTGAACACAGTATTCCAAACGAGGCCTCACTAGTGACTTATACAGTGGCATTAATAACTCTTCATTTCTGCTGTTAACTCCTCTTTGTATGCAACCCAACATCCTCCCGGCTTTTGCCACTGCCTTGTCTCACTGTTTTGCCACCTTGAGATCCTCAGAAATAATTGCACCAAGGTCCTTCTCCTGGTCCGTGTACACCAACCTCTCGCCCCCTATCGCATACATTTCCATTGGATTTCTGCTTCCCAAGTGCATGACACTGCACTTCTTCACATTAAATCTTAACTGCCAAGCATTAGACCATTCTTCCAGCTTTTGTAGATCTTTCTTCATGTTATTCGCTCAGGGGAGTCCACTCTGTTGCAAATTTTAGTCATCTGCAAAAAGAGAGACTTTTCCATTCAGTCCTTCAGCAATATCACTCACAAATACATTGAACAGTGTCTGGCCCAGGACCGAAACCTGGGGCACCCTGCTAATCACCCTCCTTTCATCCGAGTGAGCTCCATTTACCATCACCTTCTGTCGTCTGTCAGTCAACCAATTTCTGATCCAGTTCACCACCTTGGGACCCATCCCCAAACTACTGAGTTTATTGAAAAGCCTCCTATGAGGAACAGTATCAAAGGCTTTGCTGAAATCCAGGTAGATTACATCCATCGCATGCCCCTGATCTAGTGCTCTGGTCACCCATTCAAAGAACTCAATCAGATTTGTTTGGCAAGATCATCCTTCGGTAAAACGATGTTGCCTCGGGTCTCCCCTCCACCGGGACCTTCTACTGAAGGAGCTTGCAGGTCTTCTCGAGGACAAAGCAGGGAACCAGTGCCCCACCATCTCAAGGGCAAGGGGTTCTACTCCAGATATTTCCTCATGCCAAAAAGAACAGGAGGTCTAAGGCCCATCCTCGACCTGCGCAACCTCAGCAAGGTGAGGGAAAAGTTCAAGATGCTGTCCCTTGGAACATCGCTGCCTTACCTCCAGCAGGGAGGATTGGCTATTCTCCTTGGATCTGAAGGATGCCTTTACCCACATCCTCATTCACCCCAACCACAGGCAGTACCTGCGGTTCATGGTGGGGGGCGGGCACTACCAGTACAGGGTGCTGCCTTTTGACTTGACCTTCGCCCCAAGGGTCTTCCCAAATTGCCTGGCAGTCATGGCCGCCTTCCTCTGCCTCCAGGGGGTCTTTGTCTTCCCCTAACTGGAAAACTGGCTCATAAAGGGAGGCACGGCTTCAGAGCTGTAGCAGATGACTGCGCACACCATCCAGGTTCTGCAGCACTTGGGGTTTGTGATAAACTACCCCGTCTCACTCCTCCCGACACAATGTCTGGAGTTCATCGGAGCAAGACTGGGACACCCTCCAGACAAAGGCTTTCCTGCCCAGGGACCAAACCAACCTCCTCAGAGCCTTGGCACAGGGCATACAGCACCGTCCCTCGGTGCCCGCTCGGCTCCTCTTGCGCCTCCTCAGGCACATGGCCTCCACGGTCCTCGTCACTCCAGACGGCTGCCTCCACATGAGGGCTACGCAGTGGTGCCTTCGGGACCAGTTGACACAGGCCACAGGGTGCCTCCGGGTGGCAGACTCCCTAATGTCTCGAGACGGGGATGCCTTTTCAAGCCCTGAGCCCCTTAAGGGTCTTCGCTATGGATGCCTCCCTGCTCGGCTGGGGAGCCCACTGCAAGGAACTCTGCACCCAGGGCAGCTGGTCGCAGGACAAAAGCATCCAGCAAATCAACCTCCTGGAACTACAGGCGATATACTTAGCCCCCTGAGCCTTTAGTGACCGCTTTCGTCACCAGCCGGTGTTGGTCCAGACGGACAACCAGGTGGCGATGTTCTATGTGAACAAACAGGGGGGCACGGAGTCTCATGTCCTCTGAGGAGAGGCGGTGGTCCTCTGCTCCTATGCAGTCCGACAGGGTGTACTCCTGCGAGCAGTATACCTGCAAGGCCAGAACAACCTACTGGCCGACAGACTGAACAGGGTCCTCCCAACCACGCGAGTGGCAGCTGGAACCCAGTGTGGCTGACCGGCTCTTCCAGCTCTGGGGGGAACCCATGATGGACCTGTTAGCCAGCCCAGACAACTACCAGTTGTCCCACTTCTGCTCCTGGCAGGCCCACTCCTCCAGAGTGGCGACAGATGCGTTCCTCATCTCGTGGTTGGAGGGCCTCATGTATGCCTTCCCTCCCATGCCACTGATTGCCAAAACCTTGTTCAGGACCCTCCGCGACAAGGCTCATCCTGATATCCCCTCGATGGCCCAGGCAACCATGGTTCCCCCTACTTCTCAGATTATTGGTGGAGACCCATTCTGTTGGGGAACTCTCTAGGACTCCTGTCTCAGGAGAGGGCTCTCTTTTGCACCCCAACTTGGAGTCCCTGTCACTGACAGCGTGGCTGCTGAAAGGGTGACGCTAGCCCCTTTCAACCTCTCGGGTGAGGTAGAGGAGATTCTGTTGGCCTCTCATAAGGCTTCCACCAGGAAAGTCTACGCTCTCAAATGACGCAGGTTTTCAGCTTAGTGTGCAGAGCATGGGACGGACACGTTCTCCTGCCCAGTGGGATTGGTATTACACTACCTTCTCCACCTCTCGCAATCCGGGCTTAAGTCTAACTCCGTCCAGGTGCACCTCAGTGCCCTGGCGGTGCACCACCACCCGGTGGATGGCAAAAAAAAAAAAGGTTACCTCGCATAGCAAGGAGGAGTCTTACATGCCTACGATTTTTCTTCAAAGATATTTTATTTCTACTACTGTGGAATAGCTTCAGGTGTCCTTTTCAATTGGGCGGTGAAATACAGTTCATACCAACAGCAGACCCATCGACAACAACGCGTGATGGGGCGCTGGTATTGACAGCCTGCACTAGTCATGTGACCTGGCTTTAGACTACGTTCATTGGGTCTTATAGGATAAAGGACATCCACAAAGTAGCTCTCCAACGTTATTGCAGAGTTAATATCTGCCTCATCAGCCCCTGACGAAGTGTACGAAACACAGCCTGTGTCGGGCTGGCAGTGGGATTGGTATTAGACTACCTTCTCCACCTCTCGCAGTCTAACTCCGTCCAAGTGCACCTCAGTGCCCTGGCGGTGCACCACCACCCGGTGGATGGCAAACCCCTCTCGGCCCAGCTGCTGGTGACCCGCTTCCTAAGGGGTCTGCTCTTATCGAAGCCCCCGGTTTGCCCTCCGGCAACCGAGAGGGACTTAAGTGTGGAATTGGGGCAGCTCACTTGCCTGCCCTTTCAGCCTCTGGCTTCCTGCCACCTACGATACCTCTCATGGAAGGTGGCATTCCTGGTCGCCACTACCTCCGCTCACAGTCAGAGAGCTTCATGCTTTAGTGGTGGAGGCACCCTATACCAGGTTCTATAAGAACAGGGTGGTGCTCAGCATGCACCCTAAATTCCTTCCGAAGGTATTGTCCTTCCATCTCAACCAGGAAGTGGTACTTCCCACCTTCTTTCCAAGACTTCACACCAGTAAGGGTGAGACGGTCCTTCACAATCTTCTCTGTAAGAAGTCCCTGTCCTTCTACATCCAACATACTCAGGGCCACCGCAAAATTGCTCAGCTTTTCATCTCGTACGACCACAGTTGTCTGTGGGAGAAGATGACCAAACATACGCTGTCCACCTGGGTGGTAGACTGTATTACCCTCACCTATGAGCAGGCGGGGCTCCTGCTGCAGGGCCATGTCACGGTGCACCGTGTCAGGGCCATGGCCACCTCAGTGGCAAACCTGTGCTTCTTTCCAATGGTGGACAACTTCCAGGCTGCTACCTGGTCTTCAGTCCATACCATCGCATCCCATTACTGCCTAGAAAGAGAGTCCCGATGGGACAGTGCCTTCGGCCAGGCTATGCTCTGTAATCTTTTTGGGGTTTAGGCAACTCCTACCCTCCAACCCTTCTGTGTTCAGGCTATTGGATTGCTGGTTTCCATCGGAAACAGGGGTCATACTGTAGTCTGTAGCCACGGACTCAATTGCTGCTGTTCACGGCTCCCTTTGAGGGCGACCATGTTTTTCACTATGGGCTTTCAGTAGCCTGTAGCTGAGGAGTCCCATATGTGAGGACTGACTTCCTGCTTGTTCCCCTTGGAGTTGCTTCTTTACCATCTTTTATTTTGCTGTTTTTTAGCTATGTCATCGGACTGAGCAAGGTGGCACCCTTAGGTGGGAAGGGGACCACGCATGCGTGGTAGCATCTCCCAAAGGCTTTCTTTGAAAGCTGGGGGGATGCTTCTGCAAGGACTGATTTCTGCTGTCCCCAGAGAACACCTGTTATAGGTGAATAACTACGCTTCCTTGTTTGAGATTTGTTTCAATTCCTTCGATACATCACTTTTAAATACAGTTTCAGGCATGGTAACTTCCCAACTGAAGCAAAGAATTCATTCAGTCTCTCTGCTATGGCCTTGTCAAACTCCCTTAGCGCCTCTTTTATCCCTCTATCGTATTGGCCCTACTGATTCTCTCACAGGTTTTTTTTTGCTACAAATTTACTTGAAAAAGATTTTATTTGGTGTGTTTTGCTTCCATGGCAAGCTTTGTTTCAAATTTTCTTTTTGCCTGCTCAATGCTCGCTCTAACATAAAGCTCCACCCCTCTACTAATTTGATCTAGCCTATCATTGTGATATAATTTGTACTCAGATATCACAGTGTCCCATTGGTTGTCCTCTTTCCACCAAGTCTCTGAGATGTCATTTATATCTAATCTTTCATTCAATGCTACATATTCTAACTCTCCCATCTTATTTTGTGGATTTCTAGCATTTGCATACAGGCATTTCAATGGTTGTATTTTGTTGATAATAACAATCTGATTATCAGTTGATAGGAGTAATTTGGAGTCTTTCAACTCTGCTTTACTTAAAGGCATCTGAGTTACTTTTACCTTTATTGGAACCTCTCTATCAAGTTGCCCTTACTTCCCTGTTTTGCTAGTATCCTTCAAGGATACATCACTCCAAATCATGCATTTTTCAATGACTGTCGGCTTTCCCTGATCTAGTTTAAAAGATGCTCTATTTTTTTTAAAGGTTAATGACAGCAGCCTGGTTCCACCTTAGTTAAGGTGGAGCCCATCCTTTCAGAAAAGCCCCCTCCTTCCTCAGAATGTTGCCCATTTCCTAACAAATCCAAAACCCTCTTTCATGCACCATTGTCTCATCTATGCATTGAGACACCAGAGCACGTCCTGCACTTGGAAAAGGAAGTTTTTCTGAGAATGCTACCTGGGAAGTTCTGGATTTCAACTTCTTACCTAAAAGCATAAATGGCTTCCAGAACCTCCCTCCCACACTTTCCTATGTCATTGGTACCAATATGTACCAAGACAGCAGGCTCCTCCCCAGCACTGCCTAAAATCTTATCTAAGTGGCACGTGAGGTCCACCATCTACACACCAGGCAAGCAAGTTACCAGGCGATTCTCACATCCACCAGTCACCCAACTGTCTACATGCCTAATAATCAAGTTGACAACTATAATAGCCATCCTAATCCTTTTCTCATGGACACATGGCCCTTGAGACATATCCTCGATGCGAGTGGTATTACATCATCTGGAGGACACAATCTAGCTACAGAATCACTTTGTTATACTAAGGTGATAGTCTTGTTTCACGTGATCTCCTTCCTTCATGGCAACAGAGAGGCTGCTAATCTGGAGGTGTGACTTCTCTACTGTGTCCCTGTAGATCTCATCTATATACCTCTATCTGCCTCAGCTCCTCCAAATCTGCAACTTTAGCCTTTAGAAATCAGACTCATTCCCTGAGAGCAAAGAGCTATTACTACCTAATGCACATGTAAGACCTCTCATCAACTGGAGAAAATCATACATGTGACCTTCAGTGCAAAAAACACATGTGTAGGGGACATTTGTGGGTAATGGGGGCAGTTTGGAGGTTGGGAAAGGGAGCTTGAAAAGAGCAATACTCTAATTGCTGTGTTTCTCTGTAAAGTTTTATACGCTGCAGAAGCTGGAATTCCTTCTCCCATAGAAATACATTGGGCTAGTTTTTTGAGGGGCTTATTGTCTAGAGCCCTAGGTCTGATCTGGCCCATTTTTGAATTTGATGGGCCTTTTATCATTTTTCCCAACATGCCAAGTTTCATCCTGCTTTGTTAAATTTTCTGAGTGGTATTTTGCCCACAGGTGGACTAACAGACCACCTTGACCTCTTTTATATAATTATTTCTAACTTCCATTGCCGTGGAAAGAATAAAAAATAGCAATTTTGTAGTTAAACAAGAAGTTCCACATGGAACTAGAGTCAACTTGGAGGTATGTGCGCAGACTCTGGACATATACTTGGATATGAGAACACATACCGCTGTCCTCATGTCCATATTGACATCCTGAAAATTTGGTGTGGAAAGGACTCTAAAACATACAGGGTTATTAGAAACACAATATACCATCATAAGCCTTCATTTCCTCTTGAAAGTAGACTGATAACTAAACGATAACAATATCAGTGACTTCATAAATAAGTGATAGTTTGGAGCTTGGAGTACAATTAGTGGGAATAAAGTATTTTGAGAGTACTTCCCCTTAAAATAACTCGGAGCTAGTTTTTAACCGTGGGGAAGGAGTAATTGTCAAAAACTATTTACCTGTGTCAATGGCTACTTAACTGGTGAAAGAATTATTTGAAAATTGTCCAACTTATATGCAGGTAAAAATGAATGCATTCCACAAAATTCATTTTATTGGAAGTATTCCTGGGGTTGTTAGATTGGGGGAGTCAACAATGATATGTTTTGTATTTTAAAACTATGTGCAATGTTCTGGTCAGAAGTATTTGCAGAAAATGCAGGTTCCAATAGCTACAAGTTATTTTTCTTGGTGCAGGTGCAAATATTTACTGGTATTTTTTCCTATTCTAGTGGCTTCAAAGTCTTTCCAATTATTTTCCCTTTGAAAATTAGTTTATAGTCCACAGGTGAGGTATTAACAGATTTTGCACCTTCTTTTGAAAATTGCTCTACCAACACGTAGTTCATAACTATTAAACCCAAGATTTTCTTTCTACTACACAGTATGGAAGGTTCGATTGTACGGCTGCCAGACGTTGTGGCCTTGAAAAAGAAGTACAAAGCCTACCTGTACTTGGACGAAGCTCACAGCATTGGTGCACTTGGGCCAACAGGCCGAGGTGTGGTGGAATACTTTGGGATGGATCCTGCAGACATTGATGTCTTGATGGGAACTTTCACCAAAAGCTTTGGAGCATTTGGAGGTTATATAGCTGGTAAGAAGGTAAGCATACAATTTCTTGTACTTGCCAAGTGTTTGTTTAACAAAGATTTTATTTATTTACAGGGGTTTTTTGTACCACTTTATCATTTTTGTCAAAGCGGTTTACATTGCGATTAAACTTGGTAATGCACGTTAAACAGGGACGCTGATAACTTGGATTCTTCTGAGACAGTGGAGGATTAAGTGACTAGACTCTTGGTTCCCAAACCAGTGCTCTAACCACTAGGCTGCTTCTCCACTCCACACACAATATAAATGTACCGTAGATTACATTGTATGTGTTGAAGGTACTAAGCCTAGCAAAGCTATTGTCTAAAATATGCAGCATCCCCATTGTTTATTGAATTTTGAGTTTTAAACATGTCAGTCATTCTTGGAAGCCTGATGTAGCTATAACTCTGCTCTTAGGATCATAACCACCTCTCCGTGCAGATTACCCCAGTGTCTTTTTGAAAGTATAGGCTCTTATGAGTCTTAGGGGCTTGTTTACAAAGCCACGGTAGCGGTTTCCGATCTTTATCGGAACCGTGGCCCCATTGAAATCAATGGGGCCGCGGCTCCGATAACGATCGGAAACCACTACGATGGCTTTGTAAACAAGCCCCATAGTTTCAAAACCACCTGAAAGGAAAAAATCAGCCAGAATTAATGCAACCCTAAGTTTCATCTTTGGAAATGTATAGGGGAATTTTATAACTGGGTGCCAAAGTTATGAAGGCACATTGGTGCATAAAATAAACCTTCCCAAACGTTCCTGGGCAATGTTTGTTTATTTATTTATTAGTATTTACTGAACCACTTTTCACAATTTATCAAAGCAATTTACAGACTGGCTTTAGAATTCTAAGAGATCATAAATAAAATCGAATTTTAAAGAAATTAAAAATACAAAGTATACCAAAATAAAAATAAGAACCGAAATGGCTTTTAGCAGATCATAAAAGAAACAGCAGTAAATTGAAAAGAATATGGAGAAAACAGAAAGAAAGGGGAAGTTAATAAATTCCTTGAACGGTTCACAAAATGCCTGGCTTTTGAGATGACTCTGAAGCATTTCTAATTAGACTCTGAATTGGAGGTAAGGGGGTATTGGATAAGGAATTCCAAAGTGATGGAGCTACATAAAATACCCTTGCTGGAATTCTGCGCTCAGTAATTCTAAATTTTGTACTTTGTTATATGTGTTCTATATTATATTTTAAATTAAGTTTTACGTGAAACAGTGCTCGAGAAATCCTGGGTGCCAGGTCGCCATGGCAACTGCAAAATGAACCCTGGCACCTGAGATTTCATTACTCCCCTCCCCAGCCATCACCCAATCTATCTTAGCATTCCTGCTGCGCTGTTGGCTGCTCCACCGCGATCAGCTCTGTGTGTAGCTCAAGCCGCACAGTGGAGGAAGCTGGCTGATCTCGTGTGTTTCAAGTCTCCCAAGATCAGCAAACTTCCTGTACCGCGTGACTTCAGCTACATGCACAGCCGATTACGGTGGAGCAGTGAACAGCTCAGCAGGAATGCTATGATACATTGGAGTAAGGAGAGAGGGACAGATTGGGTGATAACTGGGGGAGGGGGGGTAAGGAGAGAGAGACAGACTAGGGTGATAGCTGAGGGAGGGGGCAATGAGAAAGAGACGAGACTGGGGTAATGGGGGGGGCTGTGAGAAAGCGAGATAGTGTGAAGTCAAGATGCAAGGGCTTTGGGAGATTATTTTTTTTTTTTTTTTTTTTGCTTTATGTATTTCCATGTGAAGCAAAAAAGGAAGTTGCCTTGTGTATTGCTATAAAAGGTCACCTATATGCTGCTGACAATGTTCTCATTGGAGGGGGGGGGAGAAGCGTTGCTCCCTTCTGTTGGCACTGTCTAATGGTATGTTAAGGGCCTGACTTATTAGCCTTTCTTTTTCTATAGAAAATGGGAGACAGTAAATCAGGCTCCTAAAAGAGGAGCTGTGATATACCTTTTGGGGGATGGGGCATTGTGACCGATGTCTTGGTGGCTGGTTCCTAAATTGGCTCCTAGATGCCAAGAAAGTTTGTCAAGTAAAAATGCAATGTGTGCCTTCGAGTCAGTCCTGACTCCTGGCGACCCAGAAGCTCCTGGGTTTTCTTGGCAGTGTCACCGGAAGTAGATTGCCAGACCTTTCTTCTGAGGCAATGGAGGATTAAGTGACTTGCCCAAGGCCACAAGGAGGGCTAGTGGGAATCGAACAGTGGGGGGGGGAGGGGGAGGGGGAGGATATGCACAAGCATTTACAAAGTTTGCAGACCTGCAAACCATGTAAATGTCGCTCTGCAGGATATTCAGTGGCACTAACTGTACATGGGTGCTGCTGCTACATTTCCCGATGCTAACCTAAATAGTGTCGGGGCATTCTGAGACTGCACCCACCACTAATCGGGCAGCAGCGATATAGAGCCCTGCTGCCCAGTTAGCGATATGTGGCAAAAGACAGGCATAGGAATCCTGACCTAACTCACCACAGAAGCTAACTGGACAGTGGATGACTATCACCGCTGCCCAGTTAGCTCCATGGCAATTTGGGCAGCCCGGATATTCAGTGTTGGAGCCCAGATATGGCCCCGGCATTGAATATCCGAGGTTAACGGTCAGTGGCAGCGCTAGCCGCCAGCGTTGAATATCGGGCTCAATATGCCTTGTTATTTTGGCAAACAATGTATATGGAAGTTTGTATGAATCAGACCTTCTGACAAAGATGTATGAATTTTGTTTGCAGAATTCCAGCAGGAGTAAAAAAGAAAGCAGACTGACAAGTGGTGATATAGTGGATTTTGTTTGCTGAGGGAAGATAGTGTATTAGTATGTTGAGAATAGGTAGGTTAGGAGGATGATGGAATGAGGTAAGAATACAAATAAGAGGGAGTACCAGTGTAAAAACCTTTATGGCAGATAAGCAAAAGTTTGAATTTTATCCAGTATGTTATAGGGAGACAGTTTTGGTGAATGTAGAGTGGAGTAAAGTGGTCCTATTTATGGGAACCGTGAATGAGTTAACAATGTTTAGTATATGTTGAAGACGTTTTACGCATAGACAGGAAGACCTAGAGAAACTACATTTGCATAGTCGAACCTCAAGAGTACTGAAGCATGTGTAGCCGTGGAGCCCCATTCCGGGAGCGAGACATCCCCGATGAAGACGAGGCCGTTAGGACCTGATTCTGGTCCGCGGGAACAAAACATTCTTGTGGTTGCCTGAATCAGGGCCGTGGATGGCCTGGTGTGCCCCTTCCGCCTGCGGGGACATCCTCCCCACTGGTTCCCCAGACAGCTGCAGCTCTGGCCCCCAATATCTCTGCTGCCCAACCCACGGCTGGCCTGCTGTGGCCAGGATTGGGCAGGGAAGACCCCCGCACAATCAGCACCGGCCCCGGTGGGGTTTGCCTGGCTCTGATCGCAATGTGCTGCTTATTCCACCTCAAAGATGTTATAAGCAGCACGTTCCAATGGGCCCAGCAGATCATACAAGGCCATGACCTGTAATTGGCCCTGTATGTGCTGTCGGGCTGGCCTGCTCCTGCTCCACCCCGATCCTGCTCCCTCCCGCCCCCTCAGGCTCTCCCTATCCTGATACACAAGACATACAGGGAGAGCCAGAGGGGGAATAAAGTTTAGACTGCTTCCGGGGCTGTACATCCTGCAACCCGCGTTCTAGAATGAGGGCCATAGTCGAAGCGTTTTGAATAAGGTAAGATTGGATGGAACGGTGATGACAAAGATGGTAGAAGCAAGACTTAATGGTAGCAGATATCTGTAGATTAAAGGAGAGGGCAGGGTCAAACGTACAGCCTAGAATTTTTAGAGTCAGTAAAGGTGAGTGTATGATCTAAGATTTTGAGGGGCCAGAGTGGGGTGAATGTCTCAACTTGTGATTCACATTGCTTGAGAGTTTTGTGTTGTTTGAGCCTGTGGGAAGTGATTCAAAAGGCAATAGCATAGAGACAGTCATTTAATGGAGTTAGATCAAGGTTGTATATGGTAGCAAGGTAAATTAACTGAATATCACCTGCATATTGATAGACATTAACACTAAAGGACTGAATTAAAGGGACCAAGGGACTGATGAAAAGATCAAAAAGGGGTGGTAAAAGGATGATTTCTTGATACACCACAACTGAGTAGATGCCTAGAGGAACTTTGAGGAGTTGAAATGGACAGAGAAACTTTTGTCAGTGAGGAAAGAGGTAAACCAAGAAAGAACATTCTCTGTGATACCCAGGTCTGGAGTAATAGGACGTGATGGACAGAATCAAAAGCAGCTGTATGTTCTAGGAAGAGAAGAAGCACAGCATCACCACAATCCAGAATAGTCTGGATATCATTGATCATAGGGAACATGTACATTTAAGTCTCCTAATATAACTGTGTAACACATTTTTACTGTTTTCTTGTTCCTGGGTAATAAGTGTTATTTTCCAATATCTAATGTCTCAAAACCATAGGAAATGGCACTTATGGCCCACAAATATTGCTCTGGGACCAGGAGAGTGATATTTTTTAAAATTACCTATTTTGCAGGACATTCTAGATAGATTTAGTGCAAAGTACCTTTTGGAAAATTCTAGAGCTTTCCAGATCTTTGCAAAACTTATGGAACTTTTTATAACTTTTGAGGACTTTTAATAAAAACCTTTTAGTGACTGTTATAACATCACTTTCGCCTCGCGTCTATATAAACAACGGATTTGTGCAGCGTGAGCACAGTCGTTCAGCAGCCTCCTTACCAACTGGATACCTAGGAGCGAGCAACAACAACACATGTCTTGAGCTCACCAGTTTATTTTCATTCTAGCTTCTTAAGTGGACTGACATGGTAACAAAAGGCTGTAAGCATCCGGCAGACGCATTTTGCTATGTCTGTGGCGATTTTATCAAGACAAGAGCGAAAACGTACTCCGTGGAAGCATCTGCCAAGATGTGTAAAACTTACAAGGCATATTTCGGCATGCCTGTTGGGGATCAGGACAAACCCTGGGCACCTCATTTCACTTGTGAGCACTGCAGGAAAACTCTGGAAGGTAAGATGGACAATTGATGCTGGCTTAGACTGTGACGTTTTATGTTATAAAATCTTTATTGTTACTGAATTTTTACATAATGTATGAAATATTTAGCAAGAACATCATTAATTTAATTTTATCATAACTATAAATATATATAATTATTTTTTCTTTTCACATTTTTATTTTTTCTTTGGCAGGATGATACAGAGGGGAAGAGTCATGAAGTTTGCTATCCTAAGAATTTGGAGGGAACTCACTGACCACTTGAGCAATTGTTACTTCTGCATGGTGGATCCTTCTAAACGTTGGACTGGCAAGAATGCTCCTTCTGTCATATATTCGAGCATTCCTTCATTGATTGCCCTGGTGCCACACTGCCCAGAGCTCCCTGTACCCACTCTTCCGCAGAGAAAGCAGCTGTCTTCAGAAGAAAGCAGCAATTCACAAAACAAAGATGATGATGCAGATCTAGATTACAATATCAGAGGTGGAGCTGAGAAGAAACCCTTACTACCCGAACCAAAATGACATTAACAACTTGGTCAGAGATCTTGGTCTCACCAATCCAATGCCGAGCTTTTGACGTCCAGGTTCAAGTAGCAGAACTTGTTGGATGAAAGTGTGCAAGTCAGAGGGAGAGTCATCATGCTTTTTCTGGTTTCTTCACTAGTCAAGTTGGGCTCTGCATTTGCCACAATGTGACCGGTCTGTTCGACACTATCGGAATTGCATGTAACCTGAAGGAGTGGCGCCTGTTCATGGCCACTGTTCCAGGAGCCTGAAATCCATGCTGCTACATAATGGGAACAAGTACCCGTCTCTTCCCCTGCCTCACTCAGTGAGCCTCAAAGAAAATTACAGCAGTGTCAGGACTTTGCTAGAAGACTTGAAGTATGCTGAGTATGGCTGGGAGATTATCGGAGATTTTAAAATGGTGGCATTTCTGATGGGTCTCCAAAGCGGTTTTACCAAGTTTCCCTGCTGTCTTTGTCTTTGGGACAGCAGGGACACCACGGCACACTACCACAGGTGGGACTGGCCACAGCAAACTGAATTTTCTGTTGGGACAAAGAATGTGAAGTGGGAACCACTGGTGGAACCACAGAAGGTGCTGATGCCACCACTGCACATCAAATTAGGCCTTATGAAACAATTTGTCACAGCTCTAGAGAAAGAGTCATCAGCCTTCAAATACCTTCATGACGTCCTCCCTAAACTGTCTGAGACAAAGGTCAAAGCTGGTGTCTTTGTTGGACCACAAATTTTTAAAAAAAAAAGATTCTGGAGTGCATGGAATTTCCCATGCTGCTTACTAGGAAGGAGAAAGCAGCTTGGAACAGCTTTGTTGCAGTGGTTTATGGCTTTTTGTGAAATCACAAGGCCGAAAACTATGTAGAGCTGGTTGAGACTCTGGTTAAGAATTACGGCGCAGTGGGCTGCAGGATGTCTTTCAAAATCCATATCCTTGATGCTCATCTTGATAAATTCAAGGAGAACTGGGGGCCTACTCAGAGAAGCAAGGCAAATGTTTCCACCAGGATATACTGGAATTTGAAAACAATCTTGTCACTATACAAGCTGGATTGCAAGCTCCACAGAGAAAGGCCTTATATTACTGTCCACAGGACTAAGAATCTAAAAACATAGAAACATGTCAGCAGAAAAAGACCATGTGGCCCATCTAGTTTCCCCTCCCATATCAATTACTATAATCCCTTTATTTCCTTTAGAGATCGTCTGTTTATGTCCCATGCTTTCTTGAATTCAGATACTGTTCTCGTCTCTACTACCTCCACTGGGAGACTATTCCATGCATCTACCACGCTTTCTGTAAAGAAATATTTGCCCATAGTACTCCTGAGTCTATCCCCTTTCACCCTCATCCTATACCTCTTCATTGCAGAGTTAGCTTTCAATTGAAACAGGCTCTCCCCTTGTGCATTTATGCCGTGGAGGTATTTAAACGTCTCTATCATATCTCCTCTATCCTGCCTTTCCTCTAACTTATACATATTAAGATTTTTAAGTCTATCCCCATATGGTTTATAATAAATACCACTAACCATTTTAGTATCCACCCTCTGCACTAACTCCATCCTGTTTATATCCTTTTGAAGGTGTGATCTCCAGAATTGCACACAGTACTCCAAATGAGGTCAAACTAGAGACTTACATAGGCACTATAACCTCCTTTTCTGCTGGCCATTCCTCTCCCTATGCACCCAAGCATCCTTCTGGCTTTTGCCATCACATTTTTGACCTGCTTAATCACTTTAAGATCATCGGAAACAATAACACCCAGGACCCACTCTTCTTTCATGAACAGAAGTACTTCACCCCCTACACTGGATTTTTGCAGCCCAAATGCATGACCCTGCATTTTTTAACATTAAATCTCAGCTGCCAGATTTTTGACCATTCTTCAAGCTCAGCTAGATCCCTCCTCATATTATGAAGTGGAGGAGTAGCCTAATGGTTAGAGCACTGGCTTGGTAACCAAGAGACCAGGGTTGATTCCCATTAGCACTGCTTGTGGTCTTGGGCACGTCACTTAACCCTCTCATGCCTTAGAAGAATCCAAGTTATCATTGTCCCTGTTTAATGTATAAAAAACCTGTTAAATAAATAAAATATATCTACTCCTTCCTGGGAGTCTACACTATTGCAGATTTTTATATCATCCGCAAAGAAGCAAATGTTACCCAACAGCCCTTCCGCAATATCACTAATCAATATCAAATATTCAATATATGCAGATGACATGATCTTCACACCCTTTTCCACCATCTTCTGGATTGCACCACAATATCCAGTTGGTTCACCGCAATCACTCAATGGCTTCAAAAGCACAGCTTATAGATTAACCATAACAAAACTAAAATCTTATATATCACGAGAGGCCTGAACTTCAACCCACCACCTGCAATCAAGATAGATAACAAAGAGATCACAGTCAAAACTGAGATCAAATACTTAGGCGTCCTACTAGATCAAGAGCTCATTCTACAGCCACAGGTAAACCATACCACCAAGTGAGTGTACCATAAACTCAAGATCATAAAGAACCTATGCCCGCTCCTAACTCCTATGGATTTCCACACAGTTTACCAAGCTATCATCACTCCCATATTTGATTACTGCAACACAATCTACCATGGTCTTCCCAAGAGCACACTATATCCTATGCTATTGGCCGAAAACACTGTAGCAAGAATTATACCAGGAAGACCTCATCAAACCCACATCACCCCAATTCTCAAACAACTTCACTGGCTGCCTGTTAAATACAGAATGAAATATAAAGTTATTCTCAACACTCACAAGATCATAACCTATCAGCAGCCCGTCTTATAACCTTAATAGTAAAACCTACCAACAGCAGGCCTAGGAGATGAAATACATTCAACTTGCTACCTTATAAACCCACAAGCAGCCAAAGGTCAAGTAACAGAGCATTCTCCCTATATGCCGCATCATTTTGGAATTCCCTACCACCCCAAATAAGGTCCATTGAACATACAGGTGACTTTCGCAAAAAATTGAAAACCCTGCTATTCCTGGAGCACTATGGTTCAAACTCTCAATAAAAACTTCCAAACACACAACCAGCACTAGTTCTTAATTCAGTGTATATAAAGTTTAGGACGACTTTCATGTTTCAACATAACTGTTATATCCATCCTAACTACCTCTAGTCTGTTAAATGTACTGTTAAATGTAATGCACATGTTGGCTAAAAATTGTTTAATGTTCAGGCACTGAGTTAACTGTAAACTGTCTTGACTTGTAGAAAGGTGGTATACAAAAGACGTTAAATATAGTGGTTAAAAAGAATTGGTCCAAGAATAGATCCCTGCGGCACATCCTTCTCCTCGGAGTGAGCTCCATTTACCTGTATACTTTGTTGCCTCCCACTCAACCAGTTTCTTACGCGGTCAGTCACTTTAGGGTCCATCCCTACGGTGCTTAATTTATTATAAAATTCTCCTGTATGGAACAGCATAAAAGGCTTCACTGAAATCCAAGTTCACAACATCTAGGGCTCTCCCTCGATCCAACTCTCTGGTCACTCAGTCAAAGGAATCAATCAGATTTGTCTGTCAGGACCTGACTCTGGTAAACCCATGCTGCCTCCGATCCTGCAATCCATTGGACTTAGAGATCAGACTAACCGGCCTGTAATTCTCAACCTCATCCTTCTTTTGTGTAAATGGACTACATGTGCCTTTCTCCTGACTCTAAAGAAGCATTGAAAATGTCAGTCAGTGGAGGAGCTAGAACGTCCCCAAGTTCCTTCAATATTCTTGGATGTGTCCTATCCAGCCCCATCACTTTGTCTACTTTTAGTTTAACTAGTTCTCTGTGAACAAGTAGGAAATAAGTCCTCACATATGGGTGATGTCACCAACGAAGCCCCACATGGAACGCTCCCCACCTTCCAAGGGAGCTTTTGGGAGATACACTGTGCATGCGCGCTTACCTTCCCGCCTGCACCATATTCTCCAGTCTTCTTTTTTTCCACAGAGCCCATAGGATGTATTCCTGCAGTCCGGAAAAAGTTTGATTTTTCTGGCTCTCTGGGCTTATTTTTTTTGTTTTGCCTTGCTACCTGTTGTCAGCTCAGTTGGTCTTCCGGCTTCGTTTTTCCTTTCTTTTTGTTCTCCAGTTTAACTTGGCTGTGGCGGTTTTTTTCGGCATGTCTAAGCCAGCTAGTGGTTTAAAAAAATGCACAAAGTGTGGCAAGACCATCTCAGCTACCGGTTGCCACAACTGGTGTTTTCAATGCCTTAGACCTGATCACCAGCTGGCGTCCTGCGTGCTTTGCCTGCAGATGATGTGCAGAGGACTGAAGGGTCAGGAAAAACAGGAGGTGTCCCTCTTGGGCTCATTGAATTCAGTATCCTCAGCCACGAGCCTGTCATCCACGCCCGCCAAGGCTCCTGAGACGTCTAAGAGGAAGAAACCTCATGTCCAGGTAGAGCCCAAGGGCCTGAGCAGGGAGAGATTCTGGTGAACTCCCATCATCATCAAAGGGCAAGCACCAGGAGAAAATCCTGATGCACCATCATCACAGCCCTCCTTGACGCAACATGGAAAGCGATGGCCGGGAGCAACCAGCCAAGCTTGCCCAGTGGGAGGATTTAACCCAGAGTCAACCCCTCCCCTTGCACAGGAGGGCAGTTGGATGTTTCCCGATGCACCAATCATTGTGGAGTCCCCACCCAAGGTGTTGATGCTGGTGTTCATAGAAACATAGAAACATGATGACAGAAAAAGACCACATGGCCTATCTAGTCTGTCCTTCCATATCAACAACTACAACAGTCCACTTTTTACCTTTAGAGATCCTCTGTGTTGGTCCCATGCTTTTTTGAATTCAGTTACTGTCCTCATCTCTACCACCTCCACTGGGAGACTATTCCATGGATCCACTACTCTTTCCGTAAGGAAATATTTCCGCATATCACTCCTGAATCTATCTCCCTTCACCCTCATCCCATGTCCCCTCGTAGCAGAACTTGCTTTCAATTGAAAGAGGCTCTCTCCCTGAACATTTATGCCACGGAGGTATTTAAACATCTCAATCATATCACCTCTATCCCGCCTTTCCTCTAAGGTGTACATATTAAGATCCTTAAGTCTGTCCTCATATGCTTTATAATGAAGCCCACTAATCATTTTAGTAGCCACCCTCTGCACCGACTCCATCCTGTTCACATCCTTTTGAAGGTGCGGTTTCCAGAATTGCACACCATACTCCAAATGAGGTCGCACCAAAGACTTATACAGAGGCACTATCACCTCCTTTTTTTTGCTAGCCATTCCTCTCCGTATGCACCCAAGCATCCTTCTAGCTTTTGCCGTCGCCTTTTCTACCTGTTTAGCTACTTTAAGATCATCAGACACAACCACGCCTAGGTCCCGCTCTTCTTTAGTGGACAAAAGTACTTCACCTCCTATACTGTATTGCTCCCTTGGATTGCTGCAGCCCAAATGCATGACCTTACATTTTTTAACATTAAATCCCAGATGCCAAATTCTAGACCATTCTTCAAGCTTAGCTAGATCCCTCCTCATGTTATCTACACCTTCCTGGGTGTCTACTCTATTGCAGATTTTGGTATCGTCCGCAAAGAGGCAAACCTTACCCGACAGCCCTTCCGCTATATCACTAACAAAGATGTTAAAAAGAATCGGACCAAGGACAGCGTGACAAAACATCGCTAATGCTGCTAGCCCCTCGGTGGCCCAGACAGCCTTGGTTCCCACTGCTCCTTTTCCTATTGGCGGTGTTGCCAATTCCCCTGGGCCGAGTTCCAGGGCTACTCTCATAGAAGCAGGGCTCTCCTACACCCCAACCTGGGATCCCTCTTGCTCATGACTTGGCTTGCGAAAGGGTAGCGTTAGTCCCCTTCAACCTCCCACGCGACATGGAAGAGATTCTTCTAGCTTCTTGTAAGGCCTCCACAAGAAGGAGGTACACCTTCAAGTGGCGCCGATTCTTGGTGTGATATGTGGAAAGGCAGGCAAACTCATTTTCCTGATCAATACAAGTGATATTCCAATACCTGCTTCATCTATCGTAGGAGGAATTGAAATCCATTTCAGTCAGAGTTACACCTGAGTGCCATCACAGAACATCACCATTCCATTGAGGGAAAACCCCTCTTGGCTCAGTCCCTTGTGTTCTGATTCCTGCGGGGCCTCATGTTATCCAAACACCCCGTCTGCCCTCCAGCGGCGGAGTGGGATCTCATTGTGGTGCTCTTACTGCTCACTAAGCCTCCATTTGAGCCTCTGGCTTCCTGCCACCTCTGGTACCTGTCCTGGAAGATCATCTTCCTGGTAGCACTCACATCAGCATGTAGAGTCAGCGACCTCCAGGCTCTGATGGCGGAACCGCCCTACATGAGGTTCTAAAAGAGCAGGGTGGTGCGCTGCACACACCACAAGTTTCTGCCTAAGATGGGTGTCCTCACCAGGATTATAAGAGATCCCTGTCCTTTTACCTGCAACAGAATTAAGACCACCACAGAGAACCACAGCTTTTTGTATCCTATGACCCCAGTCGTCCAGGGCTCCCATTGACTTAAGCAAACTCTGTCCACTTGGGTGGTGGACTGCATTACCATTGCCAACAGGCAGGCAGAGATCTCACCGGACCAGAGGGTCATGGCACACTGCATATGTGCATTGGCTACTTCCGTGGCAAATCTGCATTCTGTCCCCGTGACGGAGACCTGCCAGTGCGCCACCTGGTCTTTGGTCCATACTTTCACAGCTCACTATTGCTTGGAGAGGGAGCCCCAATAGTACAGCGCCTTCAGCCAGGCCATACTCTGTAATCTCTTTGGGGTGTAGGTAACCTCTGCCCTCTGACCCTTCATTGTTCAGATTACCAGAGTGCTGGTTCTCTGCCGGACACTTGAGTCCTACTGCTGATCACGGCGCGCCCTTTGCAGGTCGCCATGGTGTTTTTACAGGTCCACGGTAGCCTGTAGCTGGGGAGTCACATATGTGAGGATTGACTTTCTGCTGTTCCCGGAGAAAGCATAGTTACTCACTTGTAACAGGTGTTGTACAGGGACAGCAGGAATCAGTCCTCACAACCCTCCGTCCTCCCCTTGGAGTTGCTTCTTTACCATAATTTATTTTTTTCTTGGCCATCTTAGCTATGTCATTGGACTGAGGCAAGATGGCACCCTCGGGTAGGAAGTGGACCATGCATGCGTGGTGCATTTCTCAAAGGCTGTCTTTGGGAGATGCACCATATGGGAGGACTGATTCCTGCTGTCCCCGGAGAACACCTGTTACAGGTGAGTAACTACGCTTTTCCAGTTTTTGTCATTGGACTGCTTTTTCCATTTTCTGAAAGATGCTTTCTTTGGCTACAGCAGCCTCTCTGACCTCACCTCTAAACCATACTGTCAGTTTTTTGGACTTCCACTTTTCTTAAAGCATGGAATACAGCTGGTCTGGGCTTCCAAGATAGCATTTTTAAACACCCATGCTTGATGTAAATCTTTAACCTTTGCAATTGCTCCTTTTAGTTTTTTTCTTAACTACTTTTCTCATTTCTCATAGTTTCCCTTTTGAAAGTTAAAAGGTAGTACTGTGGATTTCCTTGCCATCCTTCCTCCATTTATTAAATCAAGCGTGAGCATACTATGATCACTATTGCCAAGTGGCCCCAACACCCTTATCTCTTGCACCAGATCTTGTGTTCCACTAAGAACTAGGTCCAAAATGGCTTCCCCTCTTTTTGGTTCATGAACCAGCTACTCCAAGAAGCAGTCATTTATTTAATCTAGAAACGTTTTCTCCCTAGCATGTCCTGCCATGACACTGACCCAGTTGATACCGGGATAATTGAAATCGCCCATTATTATTACTGTCTTGTAAATTTGTTAGCTTCCCTGATTTATTTGAGCATTTCATCATCCATTTGTTCATTCTGGCCAGATGATCGGTAGTACACCCCCACTGCCATTGCCTTCCTCTTTTTACATGGAATTTCAATCCATGGAGATTCTACAGTGTATTTCATTTCCTGCAAAACTTTAATCCTGTGATTCAATGCCATCTCTAACATAGAGTGCAACCCCTCCACCAATGTGATGTACTCTATCATTGCAGTATAGTTTGTACCCAGGAATCACATTGTCCCACTGGTTGTCCTCCTTCCACCAGGTTTCTGAGATACCAATTATATCTAACCTCTTATTTAGTAATATATATTCTAATTCTCCCATTTTATTTTTTAGACTTTGAACATTTGCATACAAGCATTTTAGAGGTTATATTTTATTCATATTATTCTGGTTATTGGTAAGCAGGGGTAATTTGGAATCCTGAAGCTCTGTCTTCTCTGTACTTAAGCACATTTGGGTTACCTTTGTCTTTATTGGAACCTCTCTGTCGATATGCCCTAACTTCATTTTTTTACTGGTATCCTTCAAGGATGCATGGTTCCGAACGATGCACTCTCTTGAGTGACTGTCAGCTTTCCCCTATTATATAGTTTAAAAGCTGCTCTATCTCCTTTTTAATGCCAGCAGACTGGTTCCATCTTGGTTAAGGTGAAGCCCATCCCTTTGGAAAAGCTACTCCTTTCCGCAGAATGTTGTCCAGTTCCTATTCTTTCTTGTACCATTGTCTCATCCTTGCATTGAGACTCCGGAACTCTGCTTGCCTTTTGGGTCCTGTGTGTGGAATGGGAAGCATTTCTGAGAATGCTACCCTGGAAGTTCTGGATTTCAACTTCTTACCTAAAAGTCTAAATTTGGCCTCCAGAACTTCCCTACCACACATTCCTATGTCATTGGTACCAACATGTACCAAGACAGCAGACTCCTCGCCAGCACTATCTAAAACCTTGTCTAGGTGGCACGTGAGGTCTGCTACCTTAAAACCAGGTAGGCATGTTACCAGGTGATCCTCATGTCCACCAGCCACCCAGCTATCTACATGCCTAATGATTGAATCACCAACTATAACGGGTGTCTTAACCCTTCCCTCATGAGCACATGGCCCTGGAGAAAACTCCTCGGAGCAAGAGAGTTTTACATCACCTGGAAACAGATCCTAGCTACAGGATCACTTCCTGCCAGACCAGGGTGATCCTCTCCTGTCCCATAACCTCTCTCCCCCATGGCAACAGGTAGGTTGCCATACTGGAGGTGGGACTTAAATACTATGACCCTGTAGGTCTTGTCTATATATCTCTCTGTCTTCCTTATGTTCTCCAAGTCTCGGTCTTGGTCCCTGAAAGAAAAGAACCCCTTGCACCTAGTGCACATGTAAGACCCCTACTCATCTGGGAGAAAATCATATATGTGACAGTCAATGCAAAAGACTGGAAATCCCTCATCTCATTGCTGGACTGCTGTCTGCATCTTAGTTTTAAGATTTTGTTTAGGTATTTAAATTGTTTAGTTAGGTTTGCTGGGGATACTTATACAACTATACCTAATACGTTTAATGAGCTTTGTTCACCTTAAGATTAATTAATCTTAGGTCCTTAATGTATTCCTGATGAGGAAAACCAGTCGCACCTGAAAGTGAATATGAGCACCTCCTTCCCTTTAATAGGTTTAAGAGCCTATAAAGCTAAGATTAGTCGGGGGTGGGGGGTGGTAAATGGGAGGGAAAGAAGACCTAATAAAAGGTGGCTTGCTACACAGTGCCCTGACCTGTGCTTCTAAGGTAAAGTCCTACCAATTTCCAGTGTGATTCACACAGTCCTTGGTTTGATAGAGGGGGTCTTTCAAATTGCTCCTTTGATCTGTCACTTGCCTTTAACACCTATTTAAGACAACTTCATAGATCTTTTGCCTCCTAACTGGAAGGCCTCTTTGTAAAGGTCACTAGAAACAAGTTTATTTCTTTGTACTAGGAGACTGTTTATTCTACTTGTATGCTGATTTGATTTAAATAAAAAATCTCTCTAGAAACAAATTTATTTCAGTAACTATTTACTCTATTTAACTTTCTGTGCTAAGATATACTCTGATTTGATTTAAATGCAAAGCTCTCTGGTGGTACTAAGACCTGATTGACTCAGCAAAAACACTGAATTCTAAAATACACAGCGTTAGCCCAAAGAATTCCCTTTTCCCCAAGACTTAGAGTATATTCCAGAAGATAAATACAAGTGCAGATCTATTTACAACTGTGGCAGTCCCTTTTGGTAATCCTTCAAGGATCTCCTTACTTTTAGATGACACTGCAGCAGGGATGTGACATTTGACATCTGGCATATTGAAATCATCTCCTCTCATGGCAATACTGCATATGTTTTCTATCAAATCTTCATCCACTACTACTTCTTGTGAAGGAGATCTGTATATCAACCAATGCAAATGGATTTCCCCTTCCCTCTTTGTAGTTTAACCCTCAGTGCCCTGTAATTCTATAGCTTTCATATTATTTTTACATTTATTTATTTATTTAGCTGCATTTATATCCCGCTTTTCACCGGGTCAAAGCGGTTGGAGGATACATTTAACACGAGGGGATATGAGACACATACACTAATACTTACAGGGAACATGGGCAATGGAGGGTTAAGTGGCTTGCCCAAGACCACAAGGAGCACCTGCGGGACTAGAAACCCCAGTCCTTCCGGCCCAAGGTTGCTGTCCTCTAGTGGGATTTGAACCACCGACCTTCCGGCCTGTAGTACCTTGCCCCAACCACTAGGCCACTCCTCCCTCCCATGTAGTGCCATTCCTCCTTCCCTTTTTCTTACCCTATCCTTCTTGAATAAGGTATAGCCCGATATAATTACATCCCAGTCATAGTTGTCCTTGAACCATTTCTCTGTAACTGCCACTAAATCCAAGTCTGCCTCTTCCATTAAAGCCTCAACACCTGGGATCTTATTTCCCCATACTACGGGCATTTATAGACACTGCTTTCCAGATATTTCCCTTTTTATCTATTTCAGAGGTATTTAATGTCTTACTCACCTGGGGGCTTTCTTTACCCATCCACAACAAATCTAGCTTAAAGCCCTCTTAATAGGTTAGCCAAGCTGCTGCGGAAGACAGTTTTACCCTTCTTGGATAGGTGGACACCATCTCTGTTCTGCAGTCCTTGGAAAATGATCCCATAATCCAGGAAACCAAAACGCCCTCGATGACACCATCAATGCAGCTATGCATTCATCTTCTGGATGCGAGCTTCTCTGTCTCAGCCTTTACCCTCAACAAGGAGGATTGAAGAGAACACCCCCCAGCGCACCTATCTACTTCACCCTCTTTCCCAGAGCCATGAAGTTACTTTTGATACTCTTGGAGGGATACCTAGTAGTATCACTTATGCCGACATGGATGAGCAGCATTGGATAATAGGCTTAATGAATCTCTGCAAACTCACCGTAACATTTCAGATTTTGGCACCTAGCAGACAGCACACCTCTCTGGACATCAAATCTGGTCAGCAGATGGATGCCTCACTACCCCTCAGTAGAGAGTCACCTACCTTCACTACCTTTCGCTTCCTTGTGATTACTGATTCTGCAACTTTGGGGTGCTTGAGCTCTGGTTCTTCCCTTTCCTGAGATGCTTTCACCTCCTCCATTTCCAGGGCTGCATACTGGATCTTCAATTCAAGGGCTAGAGGAGTTGGATTGTCTATTCTGCAGGTTCTGGTGACTCATGTCCAACTCTCTTGACCTTCTGTAGCATGCCATCTTCACCTCTGTTTGAGAGCTTGGATGCTTCAAGAAGCATCTCATCAATGTACTTCTCACTGTCTCAAATGCTTCTCAACCTTATCACCTCTTCTCTGAGCTCCTCCACTTGTTTCATGAGTTCTTCGGCTTGCCAGGCATCCTGCACAAGGAACCGGTCCTTCAACTGGTATCGGGCTGCCTGGATAGAGGCGGAAGCTGTACTGGGGACAACAGCTTTGGCAATATGATTTTTCCCAACCATCGTTCAATTGGTGGAGCTTTGGTACCTGTTGAAGTAAAAAAAAAAAAAAGCGAGAGACCTATCACAGTCCCTAGCTTTTCCTCAGCTGTCCTTTAAGAGAAAAAACAGTTAACCTATTTTATGTGTGTTCTAACAGCGCTGTTCTATGTCTCTGTGTGTAGCACTACTTCCTTACTATGACAGTTATCACTTTACATTAGTAAATTTTGGTATTGTGTGTCTGAAGAATACCGATTAATGTGTTCCCTCTGTAAGATTGCCTAATCAGAGCTCCTTGAAGGATGGCAAATTGTCAACAAGCTAATTGGGGATTGCTCTATATAAAAGAATTCTCACATGGGGTAGCTGGGAGCAGGGGTAGGTAGGGGGGAATCTAACACCTGATGAGTTCATTGACTTCAAAGAGCTTGCTTTGTAAGGAAGGCTAGAAAAAGAACAATAAACTTTAAACAGCAGAGCTTTACCCATGGACACAAAAAAAAATTCCCTCTTTCCAATACAGCATCAGAAAAAAATTTAGCTATGAAAAATGAAAGCCAAAACCCCTTTAAGAGCTCTCAGGCAGAGTGCTTGTATTTAAAAACAATATTATCTGCTTGCAATGGAGACCCTTTCTAGGAATAGCATTTAGGAATGGAATCTAGCACCATATTTTTGGTGGGCTCAGTCAGTAGGCAAGCTAGGCAGTTGCCTAGGGCTTCAACTTCTCCAGGACCAAGCAGGAAGTCAGTCCTCACATATGGGTGACGGCGCCAATGGAGCCCTCATGCGGAGCATTTCCCCAGCTTTCAAGGAAAGCCTTTGGGAATGCAGCGCGCATGCTCGGTCCCCTTCCCGCCCAAGGGTGCCATCTTGCTCAGTCTTTCTTTTTCCGCGGAGCCCAACGGACGTGAGTTTGTGTCACCCGGGAAAAGTAGATTTTTTTTCTGCGATTTTCGCTTTTTTCTTATCCGGTTTGACACTGATTCTCCTTCCCGCTTGGGCTCGGTACACCGGTATCGAGTCCGGAATTTCTTTTTTCGGTTTTTGTCCTTTGTGACTAGCATTCGCACCTTTTTTGTTGTTTTCTCTGGCAGCCCGGTCTTTTGACCTTGCAGGGGCCCTTTTTCCCCCGATGGCTGCCAGCGGGTTCAAAAAATGTGATTGGTGCAAGAAACTTATGTCTCTCACCGACACACATGACTGCTGCCTCCGATCCCTCAGGCCCGACCATGACCCGCTGGTCTGTGGCCCGTGTGGCAAAATGTCGTCGAAGGCACTTCGGAGCCGTCAGCATCAACATGAGAGAATTTTTTCAGAGTCCGCGTCCAGCCAGGCCTGGACTTCGTCAGAGGCCTCGAAATCTCGGGAGTATGACCCCGAGCACCGTCGTGGTTCCTCTGAGAGGGGGTCTCCCACCCGGGAGCACAAAAGGAAGAAGAAGCTCGTGAGGGTGGCGTCGGCGGAGGCCCCTGGGTCCTCGAGGGCTGGGTCACATAGCCCTGACTGCCGCCCCGGGCTCTCGGAGTCGGAGAGGCCATCCAAGCTACCTCGCATGGAGCCAGAGTCCCCAAGTCACGTAAGTTCTATTGTCCTCATGGACTCTCCTCCGGGAGAAACGACGTCGAGCCCGACACCATTGGGGCCCGAATCGGGGGCTGCTGCATCTCCTGAGCTTGGACTCAGGCTGACAGCCTTGGAGAGCAGCTTGGCTGCCTTCATGGAACACTAGCAGGTGCTGATCGCCGGTCTGACCGGTGCATCTGCCCCGACCACCGGAACCTCGATGTCTAAGTTGACCCCGGAGGCCGAGCCGATCCTCGAGTCCATCAAGTCTTGAGTCGATCCTCGGTCAAGGTCCCCCTTGACCTCCCGTGCGGGGCCGATGTCGTCGATGCCGGTGCCCTCAGTGTTGGGGCAGGTGGCACCGAGGCCCGCACGGCCGGAGCCGCTCGACGACTCCTTGGAGGAGTCGGCGTGGGAGACGGAGGATGAGAAGTTTCCGGACACCTTCCGGACCAGCTGCTTCCCTTAGGACTCCCCGGAGTCCGAGCCTCGGCGCGGGTCCCTCCTCCCACCCCCACCCCCACCCCCCCCCCCCCCCCCCGGAGGATACCCGGTTCTCGGACTTCGTGAGGGACATGGCCAAAGCTTTGGCATTCCCGGCGGATGCCGAGGAGGAGCCTCGAGCTGAGGATCTCGATGCCCTCCAGTATGATTTTCCTCCAAAGGAAGCCTTTACTGTACCAGTTCCTCCGATGCTGGAATGGCTGCTCTTCCGTATGTGGGAGGCACCGGCCTCAGCGCCGGTTCTTAGCAAACGGGTTGATTCCAGTTATCGAGTCCGTAAGAGCCCTGGGTTCCAAAAGGCACAGCTACCGCACAACTCCATGGTTGTGGAATCGGTCATGCACCGACTGAAGAATCAGAAGATGCACTCTTCGGTGCCCCCCGGCCGGGAGGCCAGGAACCTGGATGCCCTCGGTAGAAAGTGCTTCCAGGGCTGTATGCTATCTTGCCGTGTCCAGACTTACCAGCTGTACATGGGCATGTACCTAAGAGACCTGGCGAAGGAGATTGCCGGGTTCTCAGCTGGCCTCTCCGAGGAACCCTTGCAGAGATTCAAGGCCTTCTCGACAGGGATCCAAGAGAGCTCGAAGTTTATCTCTCGAGCAGCCTATGATGGCTTTGAGTCTTCGGCCCGGGTAGCTGTGGCCGGCATCGGTGCACGCCGTCAAGCTTGGCTACAGTCATCAGATCTGGAGTCATGGGTGCAGGACAAGTTGGTCGATATCCCGTGCTGAGGTGACCACCTATTCGGTGAGCCCATGACTAAAAAGACTGCAGAAATCGAGACTGAGACTCTCACTAGGACAAGGCTGTCCAGAAAGACTTCTGCCCCTTCTCAAAAAAAGAAGGGCTCGGGATAGAAGCCTTTTTTCCCGAGGAAGGGTGTTGCCTACAAATCGTACCCTCAATATCAGGCCTCTCCAGCTCCCCAAAAGGGCCAGCAGGCCAAGGAGTAGGGGCATGGGCCCCGTAGGCAGAAGACCCCCAAGCCGCCAGCTCCGGCTCCTGCACAGCAGGGAGCGGGGTTTTGACTCCCACAGCATAGCCTCTTCTCCACTGGTGGCTCCACTCAGCACAGGAGGTCGGCTAACCCTGTACGCCTATAGGTGGCCAGCCATCACAGGGGATACCTGTGTACTGAGCATAGTCCTAAAGGGCTACATGCTCCACTTCCACCAGCTACCCCCTCCTACTTCCCAGGGGAGCCTCCAAGACTCCCTCTACACAGGAACCTCCTCCTTCAGGAGTTGGCAAGTCTTCTAAAGGAACAGGTGGTGGAACCGGTGCCTCACCACCTGGAAGGGCAAGGCCTTCTACTCCAGGTACTTTCTGGTACCAAAAAGGACAGGAGGCCTCCGGCCTATCCTAGACTTGCGAAACCTAAACAAGTTTCTGGAGCGGGAAAAGTTCAAGATGCTTACCCTTGGGATACTGCTGCCCTACCTCCAGCAGGGAGACTGGCTATGCTCCTTAGACCTAAAGGATGTTTATACTCACATCCTCATTCATCCAGACCACAGACAATAACTCAGATTTGTGGTGGGAGGAAACCATTTTCAGTACATGGTACTTCCCTTTGGCCTAACCTCTGCCCCCAGGGTTTTCACCAAATGCCTGGCGGTGGTGGCGGCTTTTCTCAGGAATCAGGGGATTTTTGTCTTCCCATACCTGGACGACTGGCTCATCAGAGGCCAGTCTCTCCAGGAGGCCAGACAAGCCACTCTTCGCACTGTCTCTCTTCTTCAGCATCTGGGCTTTGTCATAAACTACGCAAAGTCCACTTTGCTCCCCTCTCAGAACCTAGAGTTTATAGGGGCAAGCTTAGACACCCTTCAGGCAAGAGCTTACTTGCTTGAAGACAGGGTCCACAGACTGATGGACTTGGCCAACCAGTTCCAAAGCAAGTCTCATGTCTCCACCAGGCACTACCTGCGGCTCCTGGGCCACATGGCATCCACGGTACATGTGACTCTGAATTCCCGTCTGCACATGCGGGCTGCTCAGTGGTGCCTCAGAGATCAGTGGACGCAGACCACAGGCGACCTCCGAGACAAAGTAAAGGTGTCCAAACCACTTTGGACTCCTTACACGGTGGCTACATCTCCCAAACCACCTCGGGGGGGGTACCTTTTCAGGCTCCAGCACACACAAGGGTGCTGACGACCGATGCTTCCTTAAAGGGCTGGGCTGCACATTGCCAGGGCACGTGCACTCAAGGCCTCTGGTCTCCTCGAGAGGCCACGCAGCAAATCAATCTTTTGGAGCTGCGAGCAATCCGCTTAGCTCTGCAGACTTTTTCTCATACCCTCTCTCACCAGTCTGTCCTAGTTCAGATGGATAATCAGCTGGCAATGTTCTATGTGAACAAACAAGGGGGCACGGTGTCCAGGCTCCTATGTCAGGAGGCGCTGACCCTTTGCTCCTTTGCAGTCAAACAAGGCATGTTTCTCAAAGCAGTTTATCTACCTGGTCAGGAGAATTTCCTAGCA
Source organism: Ichthyophis bannanicus (assembly GCA_033557465.1). Lineage (NCBI taxonomy): Eukaryota > Metazoa > Chordata > Amphibia > Gymnophiona > Ichthyophiidae > Ichthyophis > Ichthyophis bannanicus. The sequence goes on from CM066033.1 coordinate 106,096,439, forward strand.
GACAAGCGAAGCAGGATTCTCCAGCCTCATGAATGGCAGTTGAATCCATTGGTGGTCCAGAAGATCTTCCTCCGCTGGGGACTTCCATCCATCGATCTCTTTGCAAGTCCACAAAACCGTCAGCTGCCCAGGTTTTGCTCCAGACAGCCGCATCCCCTGAGGATAGCAGCAGATGCTTTTCTGATCTCTTGGTCTACAGGCCTCCTATATGCATTTCCTCCCATGCCCCTGGTGGCCCGAACTCTGTTCAAGATTCTCTGGGACAAGGCTTCAGTGATCCTAGTAGCCCCCAGATGGCCGAGGCAGCCGTGGTTTCCACGTCTGCTGCAGTTGGCGGTGGAAACTCCATTCCCTCTGGGGTTGCAACACGATCTCCTGTCTCAAGATCAGGGTTCCCTTCTGCACCCCATTCTCAGATCCTTCAATCTGATGGCCTGGCTGCTGAAAGGTTAGTGCTAGCTCCCTTACTTCTACCTAAGGAAGTTGAGGAGATGGTCTTGGCCTCTAGGAGGCAGTCCACCAAAACGTCCTATGCCCTCAAGTGGCGTATGTTTACGGTATGGTGTGCTCAGCGCAATGAAGATCCTTTCTCTTGCCTTGTGCCAGTAGTACTGCAGTATCTACTTCACTTGTCAGACCTAGGCCTTAAGTCTAACTCTGTTCGGATACACCTCAGTGCTCTATCAGCGCACCACTCACCAGTGGAGGGACAGTCTCTGTCGGTTCACCCCTTGGTGTTCCGATTTCTCAGAGGTCTGCTTCTTCTCAAGCCTCCGGTTCGTCCACCAGCGACTGAGTGGGATTTGAATGTGGTCTTGCAGCAACTTACTCGCCCACAGTTTGAGCCGATGGCTACTTGCCATTTGCGCTTCCTTTCTTGAAAAGCACTCTTCCTGGTGGCTCTTACCTCGGCCAGACGTGTGAGTGAACTACAAGCTCTGGTTTATGATAGACCCTACACACGGTTCTGTAGGAACAGGGTGGTCCTATGGACCCATCCTGAGTTCCTTCCAAAAGTGGTCTCCTCTTTCCACCTCAGCCAGGAGGTGGTTCTTCCGACCTTCTTTCCCAGGCCGCATACCAGCGGGGCTGAAACAGTCTTGCATACCCTGGACTGTAAAAGGGCGTTGTCTTTTTACATAGAACGTATGTGGGGGCATCGAAGGGCTACTCAGCTCTTCATCTCCTTTGATCCTAATAAGATGGGGTTACCTGTCTCCAAGAGTCCGTTGTCCACTTGGGTAGCAGATTGTATCGCCTGGGCGTACAAGGCAGCCGACCTCCCCTTGCAGGGTCGAGTCACAGCCCACCGTGTCAGGGCGAATGCCACGTCAGTAGTGCATCTCCGTTCTGTTCCATTGGCAGACATCTGCCGGGCTGCAACTTGGTCTTCAAGCCAGACTTCTGCAAACCATTACTGCCTCGAGACAGAGTCCCGAAGGGACAGTGCTTTCGGACAGGCGGTACTCCGTAATCTCTTTGAGGTTTAGGCAACTCCTACCCTCCGACCCTTGTGTTGGGCTACCCTATGGGGGCGTTCTCATAGGATATTCTTATCACGGATGCTGAGGCTCTTGAGAGGGAGCCATTTTTTCAGCTTAGGGTTCCCGCTAGCCTAGAGCTGGGGAGTCCCATATGTGAGTACTGACTTCCTGCTTAGTCCTGGAGAAAGAGTAGTTACTCACCTGCAACAGGTGTTCTCCAGGAGCAGCAGGAATCAGTCCTGACGACCCTCCCTCCTCCCCTGGAGTTGCAGTCATATCATTCATTGTGATTTTTGCTGTCTTTTAGCTATGTCATCAGACTGAGCAAGACTGGGCGGGAAGGGGACTGCGCATGCGCGCTGCATTCCCAAAGGCTTTCCTTGAAAGCTGGGGAAATGCTCCGCACGAGGGCTCTGTCGGCGCCGACGTTGCCCATATGGGAGGACTGATTCCTGCTGCTCCTGGAGAACACCTGTTACAGGTGAGCAACTACTCTTTCTGGGGGGCGGAGGGGGCAAAGAGTAGGACATTCAAAGATAGACAACAGATTGACAGCTGAGGTGGGGGGAATGGCATAAGGCTTAAGGTTTATTTATTTATTTATTTAGCAAACATTTATATACAGCAGCGGTCTGATTACACAAGGAGAACATAAGGAGGACTGTCAATCAGTACAGTAAAATTTGGGTGTGTACAGGTTGATCAGGAGGGTAGGCACATCACACAAGGGGTTTGTTAAGTATATGAGTACTAATTACATATATACATATATACATTATACATAAATGAGCAGGAGTACATAAATATGTTCTGGACTTAGACCCCTTAGGTTAATTCAAATTATAATGACTCTGGAAAAGATGAGTCTTGAGGTTTGCTTAGGATGCCAATCCCTTGAACTAACTCTGGGGATGGCCTTGGGTGACCCATCTAATCCTGACTCTAGGGCCAACCTTAGGCATGTTTGTGCATGTTACTCACACATAGCCCCATGCTGCTTCAAGCTTGCTGCTGCTTGCACAGCTGAAAAATTCTTCTAGCTGCCACTGCTACATCTATTCAGCTGCCACAGTGGCAATAACATCAGCACACAGCATGGGACCTCTCTCATAGCTCCGGGACAGTGATAATTTGAAATTGTTCATTTCTTTCTTTGCCCTTTCTGACACACAATATTCATTTCTTTCTTTTTCAGCCATCGAAGCTTTGGTATTCTTCCCGTACAGGTGGCCTATCCCATAGCAGATGGCGTTGCCAAGAGAGAATAGGCCCAAAACAAACTTCTCTGACTTGCTAACAACCAACATGAATTCACTAAAAAAAATAAAACTACATTACCAACCTCCCTTTGGGAGCTGCTCTCATTTCAAGAAGTAGGGCAGAAAAGGGGGAAAGGCAAGGGTGGCTCTGCCATTAGGCAGTGAGGAAATCACCTCAGGTGGCAAAGTTTTGTGAGTGGCAAAAAAGGCCCCCAAAACACCTCACCTCGGGTCTGTGACAATGGCAGCCAGAGGCGGCCCAAGGGATTCTGCCGTGCTTCCCCGCCCCTTCTGTCATCATCCCCCAGCTGCCACTGCACCTCCCCCCCAAATCCTCCATCTTATTTTGCAGTAGCAGCCTGATTCCATTTTGAGCGGGGTCTTTTTGACTCTAGTTCACTTGAAAGCCGTGTTGGTTCAAGGACCTTCCAAACGTGATAACCATGAAAACACCATGCTTTTGTTTTGTACTTGTTGCCGCTGCCACAGAGGTTGAAAGTTATAGGCAGTAGCAGCAGTAGTCTGGGGGCAACAGAAGTGGTAGGAAGGGAGATGTTGGCATGGAAGGAGGCAGATAGTGGACACGGGGAGGGGAGCATAGAGAGCAGGTGCTGGACATGGGATGAAGTGGAGGAAAGATGTTGCCATGAGGGTGAGGATGGGAGAAGTGGAGGACAGATGGTGGATATGGGATGGGAGTAGAGAGCAGATGCTGCATGGTAGTGGAGTGGGGTGGAGGTGTAGATGCTGGACATGGGATGAAGTGTAGGACAGATGCTGGATATGGGGGGAGCATACAGGGGGATGGAGGGTAGATGCTGGACATGAGATGGGGGTGGGGGTCAGATTATGAGCATGGAGTGGGGGGGGAGATGGTAGCCACAGGATGGGGGAGTTTGAGGACAGATGGTGGATCATGGGATGGGAGTAGACAGAAGATTGTAGATTCAGGGTGGGACATAGGGGGATGGAGAGCAGATGCTGTGCAAAGATAGGGTAGATGCTGGATATGGGGGCATGGAGGGCTGAAGGTGACGAAGAGCTAATGATGACCAGAGGTAGGGTCAAAGGGCAGATGATGGACATGGGATGGGGTAGAGAGCAGACGCAGGACTTGAGGGGTGGCATAGGAGGATGGAGAGCAGATGCTGGGCATGGGGGAAGAATGGAGAGATGCTGGACAGAGGGTGGGGTTAGAGTCTTGGCACAGAGTAGAGATAGGGGAGGAAGGTCAGATATTGGGCATGGGGGGGTAGAGGACAGAAACCTGGACATAGGTGTGTAATAGAGCAAAAAAGGTAAATGTTGGATATGGAGAGGAGATGAGAGAGATATTGGAGGAGTGGCCTAGCGGTTGGGGTAAGGTACTTCAGGCCGGAAGGTCGGGGGTTCAAATCCCACTAGAGGACAGCAACCTTGGGCCGGAAGGACTGGGGTTTCTAGTCCCACAGGTGCTCCCTGTGGTCTTGGGCAAGCCACTTAACCCTCCATAGCCCATGTTCTCTGTAAAATAGTTATCTCCAAGTTATAATGCCCTGTTCAATGTAATTTCAGTTTGTTCAATGTAAACCGAACTGATGCAGAATAGCGCGGTATATAAGAGAATGTAAATAAATAAATAAAGGTAAATAAATAAATTGGACCCCAAGGGTTGGGAGAGGGGGAGAGAGAGAGAGAAAAGTGAGATACTGGACATGGGGAGGGGACGAGGAGAGATACTGGGCACAGGGAGAGGGGAAGAGAGATAAGAGATTGTGGAAATAGGGAGGGAGAGAAAGAAAAGAGATGCTTGGCACTGGGTGGAGAGATAGGAAGAAATGCTAGACGGGGAGGGATAAGGAGAGGACGATGTGAAATTCTAGACACAGAGGAAGGGATATATTGGAAACGGGGGGAGGAATAGCGAGAGAGAAGGGGGGAAGATGGTTATAGGATGAGAAAAAGGGGATGAGGTGCTGGATGGAGGAGAGAGAAGGGGGAGAGAAACTGGATAGGGGAAGATTAAATACTGGGTAGGCGTTTCTTGTAATATCTTTAGATGTCTCCTCTGCATTTGATACAGTATAGCATGGGGTCTTTTTGCAGAGGATTCAAAAGATTGGTTATGGGGGATGAATCTTAGACTAGTTTGGGCCTTTACTGCAGGGGTGCTTTCAACAAATTCTGTGAGAGAATCAGAGTATGGAGTAGATTCCTATTTACATGTGTATCTTATTTAATATTTATTTGTATCCTTTGGGGTAGCTGTTGTCTGTGTTGGGTCTTTTTTGTGATTTATGCAGTTTTTATTCATTTGTCATTTCCAATCAGTGGAGGGTATGATGGTTGTGGTGATTCGGAAATCGTTATGAGAAAACCGGTTGTCCCTAAATGTGAAAAAGACAGATTCTGGGGTTATGCAGACTCCCTATAGATTTGGATATTTTATTGCCAACAAAGGTAATGAATGTGACAGTGGGCAGGGAGAATGCATAGTTTGGGTTGTAACTGAAAGCACTTATTAAGTCCGTAGCCTAACTGGCCTTTTTTTAAAGTTAAGTTTGTTAAATAGAGTCTGCTACTATTTGTCATAGAAACATAGAAATATGACGACAGAAAAAGACCACATGGCCTATCTAGTCTGTCCTTCCATATCAACAACTACAACAGTCCCCTTTTTTCCTTTAGAGATCCTCTGTGTTTGTCCCATGCTTTTTTGAATTCAGTTACTGTCCTCATCTCTACCACCTCCACTGGGAGACTATTCCATGGATCCACCACTCTTTCCATAAAGAAATATTTCTGCATATCACTCCTGAATCTATCCCCCTTCACCCTCATCCCATGTTCCCTCATAGGGATAAGAGGATAAGGGATGTGGAATTGCAATGGGCTAAACTAATGGGGGCAATAAAAGGGGCAACAAATATGTAAGAAAAGTAAATAAAAACAAGAGGAGAAGGAAACCTATTTGGTTTTCCAAAGAAGTGGCTGTTCAAATAAAGGCAAAAAGCACAATTTTCGCAAAATTCAAAAGCTTGCAAACAGAGGAACACAGACATGAATACAAGATCAAACTCAGATACAAAAAGAGAAATAAGGAAAGCAAAATTAAAGGCAGAGGAAAAGATGGCTAAAGATGTGAAGTATGGCGACAACTTTCTTCAGGTATATAAAGGGAAAGGAAAATCAGAGGTGGAATTGCAGGACTCATAAGTGCTGGGAACGGACTCGTGGAAAGTGACATTGAAAAAGCGAAATTGCTAAACAAATACTTCTTCTCTGTTTTTACTAAAGAAAATCCTGGAGAAGGACCACCTGTGATTCCCAAATATAAAAATGGGAATGAAGTAGATACCACACCATTCACAGAAGATGATGTGTTAGAACAACTTGCGAAGCTGAAAGTGGACAAGGCCATGGGACCGGATGGGATACATCCCAGGATACTTTAAGAGCTCAGAGAGGTTCTTGCAGGGCTGTTAAAGGATGTTTTCAAAAGATCCTTGGAAACAGGAGAAGTTCCTCAGGACTGGAGAATGGCTGATGTGGTACCTCTTCACAAAAGTGGTGACAGGGAAGAAGTGACAAACTACAGGCCCGTGATTCTTACCTCAGTGGCGGGAAAAGTAATGGAGGCGCTCCTGAAAGAGCAGATAGTGGACTTTCTCAAAACCAACAGGTTGCAAGATTCGAGGCAACATGGTTTTACCGAAGGACGATCTTGCCAAACAAATCGGATTGAGTTCTTTGACTGGGTGACCAGAGAACTAGATCAGGGGCATGCGATGGATGTCATCTACCTGGATTTCAGCAAAGCCTTTGATACTGTTCCTCATAGGAGACTTATCAATAAACTGAGTAATTTGGGGTTGGGTCCCAAGGTGGTAAACTGGATCAGAAATTGGTTGACTGACAGACGACAGAAGGTGATGATAAATGGAGCTCACTCGGATGAAAAGAAGGTGATTAGTGGGGTGCCCCAAGGTTCGTTTCTCATATGCTTTATAATGAAGACCACTAACCATTTTAGTAGCCACCCTCTGTACTGACTCCATCTTGTTTATATCCTTTTGAAGGTGCAATCTCCAGAATAGCACACTATACTCCAAAGGAGGTTGCACCAAAGACTTATACAGAGGCGCTATCACCTCCTTTTTTTCTGCTAGCCATTCCTCTCCGTATGCACCCAAGCATCCCTCTAGCTTTTGCCGTCGCCTTTTCTACCTGTTTAGCTACTTTAAGATCATCAGACACAACCACGCCTAGGTCCCGCTCTTCTTTGGTGGACAAAAGTGCTTCACTCCCTATACTATATTGCTCCCTTGGATTGCTGCAGCCCAAATGCATGACCTTACATGTTTTAACATTAAATCCCAGCTGCCAAATTCTAGACCATTCTTCAAGCTTGATCCCCCCTCATGTTAATATCTTCCTGGGTGTCTTCTCTATTGCAGATTTTGGTATCATCCGCAAAGAGGCAAACCTTACCCGACAGTCCTTCCGCTATATCACTAACAAAGATGTTAAAAAGAATCGGACCAAGGACAGATCCCTGGGGCACACCACTGGTAACATCCTTCTCAGAGTGAGCTCCATTTACCTGTACTCTTTGTTGCCTCCCAAACAGCCAATTTCTAACCCAAGCAGTAACTTTAGGGCCCATCCCTAAGGTGCTCAGTTTGTTTATAAATTGCTTGCGAGGAACGGTGTCAAAGGCTTGACTGAAATCTAAATACACCACATCTAGGGCTCTCCCTCAGTCTAACTCCCTAGTCACCCAGTCAAAGAAATCAATCAGATTTGTCTGACAAGACCTGCCTCTGGTGAATCCATGCTGCCTCGGATCCTGTAATCCTCTGGACTCCAAAAACCTCACTATTTTCTCTTTCAGCAGCGTTTCCAATACTGGGCAACACAACTTTTGTCACAGATCCACTCTGACCTGTTTCATATGTAATTTTTCCCATTATTTACAAATATGGTATCAGAAATTTTCTATCACCCATACTTCAGGAGATATCATCTAGTAAAGTGTGTACATTACTGTAAATTAGCCGTTACAGTTTTGTTTCAGTAAACAAAGGTTGAATATGAAAAAATTCCATCATTTATTTATTTATTTATTTATTTAACAGTTATTTATATACCGCTCTTTCCCATGTTTCAAGTGCGGTTTACATGTAACAGTAGGTTAATTGGTATGAGATATACCAGGACATTTTACATAGAACAGATAATTATAAATTACAAGGAAAATTGTAACATTACAAGTATAACATATTAGAACATATATACATTGCTAGTTAAATTATTAATCATCATGTAAATGAGTGTGTAGTATGGTTAAATTAGTGTATTAGTGTCGTTTATTTTTGAAAATAGGGTATATAATATTAAAAATAAATGTTAGCCTGTATCCCTTTGAGAATTCTGTTTTGGGAGTGTATTATAGTGTAATGTAAATAAGTGAGTTTTTAATTTTTTTTTAAATTCTTTTATGTCAGACAGTAGGCGAATGTTGTCAGGTAAATTGTTCCAGAGTATTGGAGCAGAGTGTGAGAAAGCTCTCTTATTGGTTTGTTTTCTGGCTTTTGTAAAATCTTTTGGTATTGTTAAAGTATTTATGTTTCTGCTCCTTTGAGATCGTTTATCAATGTCAATGTTAATCAGTGTATTTAGTGCAGATGGTGCAAGTTTATTTATAAGTTTAAATGTAGTGACAAGAATTTTATATTTGATTCGGGAGTAAATTGGTAGCCAATGAAGTTCAGCTAAAATTGGTGTAATATGTTCAAGTGGGCTTATATTCATAATATTCATAATTATTATTGTATGTTGTCAGCCACAACCAAAAATGCTGAGTCGTGTAGTTATAATATAATTAATTAACCGGGCCCCTTGCCCTACTGGTGCCATCTTACTCAGTCTTTCTTTTTCCGTGGAGCCCATCGGACGTCTGTCCGTGTCACCCGGAAAAGTTGACTTTTTTTTTCAATGATTACTTCGTCTTTTTTCTCCGTTTCGACGCCGGTTCCCCTTCCCGCCGGATTCGGTACACCAGTATCGAGCCCGTTTTCTATTTTTCAGTTTTTGCCCTTCATGGCTGGCGTTCGCGCCTTTTTTCTGTTTTCCCTGGATAGCCGGTCCTTGACCTCGCGGGGGCCCTTTTTTCCCCGACGGCTTCCAGTGGTTTCAAGAAGTGTGATCGGTGCAAGAAACTAATGTCTCTCACCGACACACACGACTGCTGCCTTCGGTGCCTCGGCCCAGATCATGATCCAAAAATCTGTGGCCCGTGTGGCAAAATGTCCACCAAGTTACTTAGAAGCCGTCAGCACTAGAAAGAGAGGATTTTCTCAGGTTCTGCCTCCGGCTGGGCCCGGACCTCGTCTGAGGCCTCGACGTCTCGGGAGTCTGATCCCGAGCATCGCCGGGGTTCCTCGGACAGGGGGTCCCCCAATGGGGAATGCAAGAGGAAGAAACGGCTCGTGAGGGTGGCATCGGAAGAGGTCCCTGGTTCCTCGAGAGCCAGGTCTAAGACCCCCGACTGCCTTCCCGGGCCCTTGGAGCAGGAGAAGCCATCCAAGATGCCTCGTGTGGAGCCGAAGACCGTCGGACACGTAAGTCCTGGAGTCCTCGTGGACTCTCCTCCGAGGGAGCCGATGTCGGGCCCGGCGCTGCCGGGGCCCGAGTAGGTGGCTGCTGAGTCTCCTGAGCTTGGACTCAGGCTGACAGCCTTGGAGTGCAGACTGTCTGCCTTCATGGATCAGCAGCGGATACTGATGGTCAGCCTCGCTGGTGCATCTGCCCCGACCACCGGGACATCGAAGTCGACCCCGAAGACCGAGCCGATACTTGAGACCATGAAGGCTCGAAGTTGTCCTCGGTCACGGTCACCCTCGACCTCCCGCTTGGAACTGAGGGCGTCGACGCCGGTGCCTTTGGCGTTGGGGCGGGTGCCACCTAGACCCGCGCGGTCGGAGCCCCTCGACTGTTTGGATGAGTCAGCGTGGGAGACGGAGGACGAGGAGTCCCCCGACACCTTCCGGACTCAGTGCATCCCTTCGGACTCGCCACAGTCTGAGCCCCGGAGTAGGTTCCCCCCGGAGGACACCCGGTTCTCGGAGTTCGTTCGAGACATGGCCAAGGCATTGGCGATTCCCGCGGACCCCGAGGAGGAGCCTCAAGCCGAGGAGCTCGAGGCCCTCCAGTATGACTCTCCTCCGAAGGAGGCCTTTACTGTGCCGGTTCCTCCGATACTGGAACGACGACGACTCCGGATGTGGGAGGCACCAGCCTCGGCGCCGGTCCTGAGCAAGCGGGTCGATTCCATCTATCGACTCCGTAAGAGCCCTGGATTCCAGAAGTCGCAGCTGCCGCACCATTCCATGGTGGTGGAATCGGCCATGCATCATCTAAAGAGCCAGAAGATGCACTCTGCGGTGCCTCCCGGCAGGGAGGCCCAGAACCTGGATGCTTTCGGCAGAAAGTGCTTCCAGGGCTCGATGCTTGCTTGCCATGTCCAGTCCTACCAGCTGTACATGGGCATGTACTTACGAGACCTAGCGAAAGAGATTGCCGGGTTCTCTGCTGGCCTCCGGGGAACCTTTGCAGAGGTTCCAGACTTTGTCCTCAGGAATCCGGGACTGCTCAAAGTTCATGTCCCGAGCGGCCTAAGATGGCTTTGAGGCTTCGGCTCGTGTGGCGGCAGCCGGCATCGGAGCCCGACGCCAGGCATGGCTGCAGTCATCGGACCTCGAGCCCTGGGTGCAGGACAAGTTGGTCGATGTCCCTTGCCGAGGTGAAAACCTTTTTGGCAAGCCCATGGCCGAGAAGGCGTCTGAGCTCGAAACCGAGCACCTGACCAGGACAAGGCTCTCCAGAAAGACTTCTGCCCCTTCTCACAAAAAGAAGGGCTCGGTTAAAAAGCCCTTTTACCCGAGAAAGGCAGCTGCCTACAAACCGTTCCCTCAGTACCAGGCCTCCCCAGCTCCCCAGCAGGTGCAGCAGGCCAAGGGGCAGGGACATGGGCTCCGTAGGCAGAAGACCCCCAAGCCTCCAGCTCCTGCTCCTACCCAGCAGGGAGGGGTTTTTTGACTCCCACAGCATAGCCTTTCCATCTCTGCTACCCCATTCCTGCACAGGAGGTCGTCTAACCCTGTTTGCCCACAGGTGGCCGCCCATTACAGGGGAAGCTTGGGTATTAAGCATAGTCCACAGGGGCTATATGCTTCATTTCCAGCAGTTACCCCCTGCCTACTTCCCAGGAGAGCCTCTAAGGCCTCTCCTGCACACGGACCTCCTACTTCAAGAACATCAAGGTCTGCTTCTGGACAAGGCGGTGGAGCCTGTACCTCCTCGCCTACAGGGGCACGGCTTCTACTCCAGGTACTTTCTAGTGCCAAAGAGAACCGGGGGCCTAAGGCCTATTCTAGACCTCAGGAACCTCAACAAGTTCTTGGAGAAAGAAAAGTTCAAGATGCTTACTCTTGGAACACTTCTGCCCTACCTCCAGCAGGGAGATTGGCTATGCTCCTTAGATTTAAAGGATGCGTACACCCACATCCTCATTCATCCAGACCACAGAAAGTAGCTCGGGTTCATGGTGGGAAGAAACCATTACTGGTACAGAGTACCGCCTTTTGGCCTAACTTCCGCCCCAAGAGTCTTTACAAAGTGCCTTGCTGTGCTGGCGGCCTACTTGAGGACTCAAGGTGTTTTTGTCTTCCCCTATCTGGACAACTGGCTCATCAGGGGTCAGACTTACCAGGAGGCCAGGCAGGCCACCTTCCGAACTGTATCACTCCTTCAAGACCTAGGCTTTGTCATAAACTTCGCAAAGTCCACTTTGCTCCCCTCCCAGAACCTAGAGTTCATAGGAGCGCGACTGGACTCTGCAAGCAAGGGCTTACTTGCCAGAGGACAGAGCTCAAAGGCTCATGGAGTTGGCATCCCGGTTTCTCACCATGCCAAAGGTTTCGGCCAGGCTCTGTCTACAGCTCCTAGGACACATGGCATCGACTGTACATGTGACCCCCAATCCCCGCCTTCACATGAGGCCTGCACAGTGGTGCCTCAGAACTCAGTGGAAGCAAGCCACAGGGAGCTTAGCAGACAAAGTCAGGGTGTCAAAACCATTCCTGAATTCTCTTCAGTGGTGGCTTCATCCCCCAACTTGCTCCAGGGGGTGCCTTTTCAGGTGCCTGTCCCCACAGTGGTGTTGACGACAGATGCCTCCCTGCAGGGCTGGGGTGCACACTGTCAGGAGAGCTGCACTCAGGGCCTCTGGTCCCCATGGGAAGCCACGCAACAGATCAACCTACTAGAACTTCGGGCTATTCGGTTAGCCCTCAAGGCTTTTTCTCACACTTTGACTCCCCAGTCTGTTCTAGTTCAGACGGACAATGAGGTGGCCATGTTCTATGTGAACAAACAGGGAGGCACTGGGTCCAAGCCCCTGTGTCTGGAAGCACAGGCCCTTTGTTCCTTTGCGCTCAGGCACAAAATGTTTCTGAGAGCTGTTTTATCTTCCTGGCCAGGAGAACTCCCTGGCAGACAGGTTAAGCAGAATTCTGCAGCCCCACGAGTGGCAGCTGCACCCGTTGGTGGTTCAAAAGATTTTCCTGAAATGGGGACTTGTATCCATAGATCTCTTTGCCAGTCCCCTAAACCGGCAGCTACCCGGGTTCTGTTCCAGGCAACCGCATCCCCTGTAGTTAGCAGCGGATGCCTTCCTGATTTCTTGGTCTCAGGGCCTACTGTATGCGTTTCCTCCTACGCCTCTGGTGGCCCGAACCTTGTTCAAGATTCTAAGGGACAAGGCCTCGGTCCTTCTGGTAGCTCCCAGGTGGCCGAGGCAGTCCTGGTTCCCACTTCTGCTCCAACTAGCAGTGGAAACACCACTGCCCTGGGGTTCCAACCCGATCTTCTCTCTCAGGATCAGGGTTCCCTTCTGCACCCCAATCTCAAATCTCTCAATTTGATGGCCTGGAGGCTGCAAGGGTAGTCTTAGCTCCCTGGGGCCTGCCTCAGGAAGTGGAAGAGGTGGTCTTGGCCTCTAGAAAGCAATCCACCAGGAAAACCTATGCCCTGAAGTGGAGAAGGTTCTCCTTGTGGTGTCAACAGCGCCAGGAAGATCCTTTCACCTGCACTGTGCCAGTAGTGCTCCAGTACCTACTGCAGTTGTCCAATCAGGGCCTTAAGTCAAATTCTGTTCGGGTCCACCTCTCTGCTCTGGCAGCTCACCACTCACTGGTGGAGGGACACTCTTTGTCCGTTCACTCCTTGGTGTCCAGATTTCTCAGAGGCTTACTATTGCTCAAGCCTCCTCTCCGTCTGCCAGCCCCTGAGTGGGGGTTGAATGTGGTCTTGCAGCAATTGACTCGCCCACCTTTTGAGCCGATGGCTACATGTCCTGTCCGCTTCCTTTCTTGGAAGACTCTATTCCTAGTGGCCCTGACCTCGGCCAGGCGAGTGAGTGAACTTCAAGCCCTGGTCTTTGACAGGCCATACACTCGTTTCTATAGGAACAGGGTAGTCCTTAGGACTCATCCTAAGTTCCTCCCAAAGGTTGTCTCCTCTTTCCATCTCAACCAGGAGGTGGTTCTTCCAACGTTCTTCCCTAGGCCCCATGCCAGCTGGGCTGAGACAGTCCTGCATACCCTGGACTGTAGGAGGGCCTTATCCTTCTACCTTGAATGTACGCAGGGGCATAGGAGGGCTACTCAGCTCTTCGTATCTTTTGACCCCAATAACTTGGGGATGCCTATCTCCAAGCGTACCTTGTCCATCTGGGTGGCTGACTGTATCACCTGGGCTTACAGGGCAGCTGACCTTCCTTTGCAGGGTCGGGTCACGGCCCACCGTGTCAGGGCAATGGCTGCCTCAGTAGCTCATCTCTGCTCTGTACCGTTGGCAGACATCTGCAGGGCTGCAACTTGGTCCTCAAGCCAGACTTTTGCGGCCCATTACTGCCTGGAGAGGGAGTCCCGTAGGGACAGTGCTTTTGGTCGGGCAGTGCTCCGGAATCTCTTTGAGGTTTAGGCAACTCCTACCCTCCAGCCCTCTGTTGGGCCACCAGTGGGGGTATGTTTCAGTGAAAATCCTTTCTCTGATGCTGAGGCTAGAGGGAGCTCATTTTTCGGCTCTGGGTCCCCGGTAGCCTGAAGCTGGGGAGTCCCATAAGTGAGGACTGACTTCCTGCTTGGTCCTGGAGAAAGAGTAGTTACTCACCTGTAACAGGTGTTCTCCAGGAGCAGCAGGAATCAGTCCTCACAACCCTCCCTCCTCCCCTGGGAGTTGCAGTTGTACATAGTTCATTTTACTTTTTTATGTGCTGTTTTTTAGCTATGTCATTGGACTGAGCAAGATGGCACCTTTAGGCGGGAAGGGGACCGCGCATGCATGCAGTATTCCCAAAGGCTTTCATAGAAAGCTGGGGAAATGCTTCGCACGGGGGCTCCATCGGCGTTGATGTCACCCATAAGTGAGGACTGATTCCTGCTGCACCTGGAGAACACCTGTTACAGGTGAGTAACTACTCTTTACAGTTATCGCTTGTAGTTTAACAATGCCTTGAAAGTGTGTTAATTGTCCAGATTCATTTTGCTACGTTTGCGGTGAGGTTACTTTTAAGAAGCAGAGAAGACTTTTTACTCCACTTGTTAAAACATGTTATAAGCTGTACTTTGGATGTCAAGCCGGTGACCAGGACAAAAATTGGGCGCCTCACGTCTACTGTATTACCTGTGTCAGACTCCTAACAGGTTGGGTAAAGGGTGTTCGACACATGAATTTTGCTATTCCAATGATCTGGAGGGAACCAAGAGATCACTTGACAGATTGCTACTTTTGCCTTACAGGCATTGCAGGCATTACTTCAAAATCAAAACACACTGTAAATTACTCAAATTTACCATCTTCCATGAGGCCTGAGCCTCACTGTCAAGAATTGCTGGTGCCAAAACCTCCAGAAAATCTTACAGTGAATGAGGATGAAGAAGAAGAACAACCAATGAATGCTGATGATGTTGACGATGATGGCGCTGCTGTAATGCTGGATCCAAGCTTTGAGGCATCCGGTTCCTCATCTGAACCACATTTACTGGACCAAGGCGATTTGAATGAGCTCATCAGAGGTTTGAATCTTTCAGAGCAACAAGCAGAACTGTTAGGGTCACAATTGAAAGACTGGAATCTTCTTCAGAAAGAAACCAAAGTATGCACTTCTAGAACTAGGCATACCGAGTTTGTGGATTACTTTGCCTTTTAAGATGGAATTGCATTTTGTTGTGAAATTAAATCCCTGATAGAAACACTTAGTCCGGATTATAGAACAGAGGATTGGCAACTATTTATTGATTTCTTTTAAATATAGCCTAAAAGCTCTGCTTATCCACAACAGAAATATTTTACCATCAGTTCCAGTAGCTCATGCCGCCAATATGAAAGAAACTTACAGCAGTATGCATCTTCTGCTAACAAATATCAAGTATGAAGACACAAGTGGAATATTTGTGGCGATTTAAAAGTAATTGCCCTCTTACTTGGACAACAGCTTGGTTGGACAAAGTATTGTTGCTTTCTGTGTGAGTGGGACATCAGGGACAGGAAAAATCATTATATCCGGAAACAGTGGCCAAAGAGAACATCACTAGTCCCAGGCCAGACAAGTGTTGCACATGACCCACTTGTGGAGCCGAATAAAGTATATCTACCTCCACTCCATTAAAAGTTGGGTCTTATGAAGAACTTTTTAAAAGCCATGGATAGAAGTGGACTTGGATTTGCATATCTAAGAGAGACATTTCCACGAATCAGTGAGGCGAAGATCAAAGAAGGGATCTTTGTAGGACCTGATATTAGAAAACTGATGAAAGATGAAAACTTTGATGGTCAGTTGAATGAAACTCAAAGAGCTGCATGGGAGTCCTTTAAGACTGTTTGCCGCAACGTCTTGGGAAATAACAAGGCAGACAACTACGCAGAATCAGTGGATACTCTACTGAAATCTTACCAGAAACTGGGATGTAACATGTCTTTGAAAATGCACTTCTTGCATTCACACCTGGATTTTTTCCTGCAAATCTAGGAGCAGTCAGCGATGAACATGGGGAAAGGTTTCGTCAGGACATTTCGGTAATGGAAAATAGGCACCAGGGCAAGTGGAGCTCCAGTATGTTTGCAGACTATTTGTTGGACCCTTAAGAGGGATCTTCTTGAGGCGCAATATAGCAGAAAATCATATACAACTACCTTTTAGGAGACATTACGTGACAATATACATCTATATACATCTAATGTAAATATGAGCAACATAGTCTAAATTTAAAATACATATCACTCAAAAACGTTACGTGATGAAAAATTTCTAAGTACATATCCGAGTTCGTAACCAAAAACAGTACTAGAATAAGCCATTTTCATTTCTGTGACACAATCTTTTGAATTTTCTTTACCAGTTATTATAATTTACTCACCACCGAAGTTAAACTAACCGGCCTGTAGTTTTCAACTACATCCTTGCTTCCGCTTTTGTGTAAAGGCACCACATGAGCCTCTCTCCAGTCCTTTGGCACCACTCCCGACTCCAATGAGGCATTGAAAAGGTAAGTCAGTGGAGCTGCTAGAACGTCTCCAAGTTCCCTCAGTATTCTCGGGTGTATCCCATCCGGTCCCATCGCTTTGTCTACTTTAAGTTGAGCTAGTTTCTCACAAACACAGTCTTCTGAAAATTGTTCAAGATGTCCCTCGCTTCTGTTCCTGTTTGTGGCTGTTTTCTGAGGTCCTGCTCCTGGTTCTTCATCTGTGAACACAGAACAGAAATATTTGTTAAGCAATTCCGCTTTATCCTCATTAGCTTCTACATATTCCTCCCCTTCACCCTTGAATCTGAAAATACCACATTTGCCCTTCCTCTTCTCACTAACATATCTGAAAAATGTCTTATCCCCCCATTTTATTGCATTGGCTATTTCCTCCGCTTTTTGAATCTTTGATTTCCTGACTACTTTGCTAGCTTCTCTAAGTTTTTTCCCCAAATATAGATGCCTGTCTTCCTCTCTCTGTGATCTCTTGTATTTCATGAAGGCCTCCCTCTTTTTGTTCACTTTTTCAGCTGCTTCTTTCAAAATCCATAGTGATCTCCTTTTCCTTTTACCTTTATTATTTACCATTTTAACAAAACGGTTGGTTGCCCTTAAAATATCCCCTTTCAGTTTTGCCCACTGTTTTTCTACATCCCCCAGCTGTTCCCATCCCGCTAACAACTCCCTGAGGTATTGGCCCATCTTGGCAAAGTTAGTCTTCCTAAAGTCTAAGACCCTCACCTTTGAATGGATTCTAACAACCCTAGTCCTAATACTGAACCACACCATCTGATGATCACTGGATGCAAAATGATCTCCCACTACAACATCAGAAACACTTTCACCATTGGTAAGCACCAAGTCCAGTATGGCCCCTTCACGTGTGGGGTCTGTTACCAATTGCCTGAATAGTTTCCCTGTAGAGAATCCAGGATCTCTTTACTTCTAGATGATACTGCAGCAAGTGATTACTTTGGGTAGTGATCCAAGCATTGGTGCGTTTAAGTTTAGATTGTTTACTAATGTCCGTGCCATAAAGCATAACGTTAACACAAAGACCCATGATCATTTTGGGGGAAGGGGTGCATCTGTCTCCTGCCGTTAGCATGTTACAAGCACCGTGCTGACTGACGCGGGAGCACTTTATGCCGCCTATTGAAGTGGCATTACGTGCTTCCACACTAATGGAGACAGGTATGCTTAGCACACACTCAAAATTAACTGTGACGTGCATCTTTGCCTATGTTACACTCCTAACCCACCCAGTCTGTCCAATTAAGCACTACTGTAACCAGTTAACATGGGATTTTTTTAGTGCAAGGTCCTATGATGTTAGCGCTATGCTTATCACATGGCAAAGCCTGCGTTAACGGTTAGCGCATGTCTCCTAAGGTTTGTTTTATTTATTTATTTCAAGACTTTATATTGCTGGGTTTACTGGAGTACTCGAGTAAAGTAATACAATTAGTGCAAAATGCAGCAGCATGTTTGATTACAGGTTGCCATTACTACAAAAAAAAACCCCTCACTTCATCTACCGTCTTTACACTGGCTGCTGATTGTTAGTTGAGTGAAGTTTAATATTTTAGTCCTGCGTTTTAAGCCATTTCATGGGGTTGGCAACTGGCTGTTGAAGAAGGCTAGTAACTTTATGTACTCTGGGTTGATCATTTCACTCTTTAGGAAAGTATCTGCTTTTTATGCTTTCCATTAGTGAAGCAAATTCACTGCTACCCATTCTTGGACTTGCTGTGTAGCAGACCCATGAATGCGGCATAGTCTGTCTCTCGAACTGCGTGAGGAGACGGATATCCTTGTGTTTAGGAAAAAGCTTATTATTGTTTACTGAGGTATATACTATAGGGATTTCCACATTGGGGAGGAAGAGTGAGCTGTCTCTGACCTCTCTTGATTTTGTCCAAATATGTCTTATATGTGGATGTGTTTTATATATTTTAATCCACCACATGAAGTGTTTTCCCTAGATTGGTGGTCTAAAAATATTCTATAAATTAAATGCAATGTATGCTTTCGAGTCCATGCTGACTCCTGGCGACCCAGCAGTTCTGGGTTTTCGTGGCAGCATAACTGTAAGTAGATTACCAGGCCTTTCTTCTGAGGCAATGGAAGATTAAGTGACTTGTCCAAGACCACAAGGAGTGCCAGTAGGAATTGGACCCTGGTCTCTTCGTTTCCATGCAAGTGCTGCAACCATTAGGCTACTCTTCCAGTAAATAAAAATGTACAGATAAGCTGAGTATTACTGCTGTCTGGATAACATTTGTCCCCCTTCCAACACCCCTCCGTTCCCACCCCACTTTACCCGCATAATTTATGGCCATATATTGACTTACACAGTCATTCAGAAGAACAGGAATTTGAAAGCAAAGAACTTATCCATGTAACATCTGAAGTTAACATAAGTCATCTTGAATATTAATCTGGGATTTTAAAACATCATTTATTTCACATGAAAAGTACCCAGATGCTGTACTCAGTGGACCATGGTTTTGACCAGGTAGGGCCATACCAAGGGCTGTGTGGCCACACAGGGCGCAAGTACAAAAAGAGTGAGTTACTGAACATAGATGGGGTGGAGGGAGCTAGCAGACGGGGTGCATTCCCAGCTTGGTACGGCCCTGGATCCAGCATGACACTTCTAGAGGGTAATTTTATAAGGGGCCTCTTAAACTTGTGCAGCAAGTATGTACCAAATTTGCACTACTTTTCTGAAGGAAAATGTGCAGACTTTCCCTTTGAAAATTATCTCGCCAAAACTTCCTACATCCAAACACACACTTTTATACCTGCTTGTTTAGTAGGCATAAAGGTTTTGAGAAAATATTTCAAGGGATTGATATAGTGGAGGTTGGACATTTCTTTAGTTGGGTATTTGGAATGGATAGCAGCTGTGCCGTTTGTAAGACTGAATGTTTTTATTATGATTGTACATCCTGTGGATTGGCTATGGCCAGACTGGGATTATCTAGTATGAGCCCAGATCCAAATTGTGTTTCTGAAAATGCCTCTGCTTGTCGTGAGCAAAAGTAGATGCAAAATGGCATTACACCTGTACTTGTATACTCACAGGCAATTTTGTAATAAGCAGTTTCCATGTATAAAGCTGGTTTATGCATATAAATGGCTTTTAAAATCACCCTTTCTACTTTCTTATGTTGAGAAGTGATGGGGTTTTTTTATGTTTTGCAAAACACAATTGATTCCTTCAGTTATCAAGTTTTTCTGTGCCTGTCTTTTAAGGAACTTGTGGACTACTTACGAACACATTCGCACAGTGCTGTTTATTCCACATCTATGTCTGCACCTGTGGCCGAGCAGATCATTAGAGTGATCAAATGCATCATGGGACATGATGGAACAACCATTGGTAAGGCAGGCATGCCTCATGCTGGAATTCCTGAAATGTCATTCTCTGGCACTGTATCTATTAACTCTTTCAAATCTCGCAGCATTGTGATCACAGAGTGTGTGCTTTAAGTACCCAAGGGCTGTGAACTTATGTAGGAGTCGCAGAAATGATAAAAACCAAATGGAGCTTTAGATAGCCCATGGTCCAGATCTCTGCAAGGTTCCCGTTTTCTCCTTTCCATCGAAGTGTTTTCATAATCTGGTCCTCAAAGCATGCTTAATCAGTTTGATTTTTCTGAATAGACACAATGCGCGTACCTATCAGAGAGGTTTAAATAGACTGAGACAGGCATTCAAAGACCATCTGAGCAGGTAAGGTAGCCAGCTAATTCTGTTCTGTTATCTTTAAAAGTATATTTAGCTGAACCTATCTGATTTGGTATTTAGTTGAATATTCTCCCAAATCTAACCAGTCAAATTTTGACCATCTAGATTTAATGCAGCTGGGTTCTGGCTAAGCTTAGACAGTGAGCACTAAAAATTAGCACTAAAAGGTTAAGTCAAAACAAAAATTGAAAAAAGATTGCACCCCCTATCCCTATCCTCTCCAGAACAATAAAAGTAGTTAAATGGCATGCAATGTACTATAGTATTTAAATTACTTACATCGTTTACTATAGAATTTATCTTTATTGTACTTTATGTATCATAAACTGTGATACATAAAATTAGTAAACCAAATCAAGGCAGATTTTGTCCTGATCCCCCCCTTCCTCCCACTCCCAAGACAAAAAAAAAAGTAGTGAAACTGGGTAGTATATGGATCTTACCTTCCCACAATACTGTGCTTTGAGATGGGGTGCCCACTCCCTCCCATCATCTAAAATAGAGTAATCCTTCATGACCATCCTGTGTTCCATAGCCCACCACCTCCAAACTCACCCTTGTAGCTCTTAGATGAGCCAGTAGGAGAACATTCATCTCTCCTGCTAATTCATGTGCTGTCATTGTGCCAATAAATTTATTTTTTTCATGTGGAGAGGTAGAATGGGCATCCTAAGAACATAAGATATGCTGTAGTGGGTCAGACTGAAGGTCCATCAAGCCCAGTCTCCTGTCTACAACGGTGATCAATCTACTTCACAAGTACTTGAGAGATTCTATGCTGCTGAACCCAGGAGTAAGCAGTGGATTTCCCCAGTCCACTTTAATAATGTTTATAGACTTTTCCTCCAGGAACTTATTCAAACCTCTTTTAAACCCAATGATAAGTAGTTGTAGAAGTAGTACGCTAACAGCTTTTACTATATCCTCCGGCAGTGAATTCTAGAGTTTCATTATACATTGAGTGAAAAAAATGTTTTTGATTAGTTTTACATGTGCTACTTTGTAGCTTCATTGCATGTCGCCCCACTCTTCCTACTTTTTGAAGGCGTAAACAACCGATCTAGATCTACCTTTTCCACTCACTTTATGGACCTCCATTCTTCGTAGGGGTATCCTTCCATTCTCACTATCATTTTGGTTGCTCTTCTCTGTACCTCTTTTAATTCCGCTATATCCTTTTTTAAGATATGGCGCCCAGAACTGCACACAATATTCAAGGCGCACTCACACCATGGAGCTATTCAGAGGCATGAAAATATCCTTTGTTTTATTCTTCATTCCTTTCTTTTTGATGCCTAGCATTTTATTGTTGAAATGTACAATTGGAAGTTCATTGTAAACCGCTTTGATTGAAGGAGAAAGCTGTATAGAAAACCTATTAAATATATAAAATAAATTCTATTTGCTTTTGGCCGCTGCTGCACAGTGAACAGAAGGATTCGACTTATCCACTATGACATCTAAACTCTCTTCCTGGGTGGTGAGTCCTAATGTGGAACCTTGCTTCGTCTAACCATAGTTTGGGTTGTTCTTCCCTTACTGCATTACTTTGCATTTGCCCACATTAAATTTCATCTGCCATTTGGATGCCCAGTCTCCCAGTTTCTTAAGATCCTCTTGCTATTGCGGGTTATTTTGGAAGCTCTATTCATGCTTTGGATGTCTGGAAACAGGCATAGGGAAACATCTCCAGAGCAATTTTAGAAGCCGGGTCTGAGAATGTCCAAGTCTGAATGGGGGGGGGGGGGGCATAACAGAGGCATGGCCGAGGCATTCTCAAGAACTTGGATGCCTAGTTCAGTAAACTAGGAGAGATGCTTCTGTGGCTTTCCTTATACAAGGATTGTATTGTAAAATAGCAGGTCAATAACAATGCATTAAAAACATGATGCATAATGAGTGTGAAAAGCATAAATACACAAATTTTTAAAAAGTACAAGAGAGATAGGAGGGGTTGCATAGAGGTGAGAGAGATGGCTTGATTTTACGGCCAGCAAAAGCAATGTCATAGAAATAGCGTGGCAACCATTTTAAACTATTGAGAAGTAAAGTCCTGAGATTTAAACATTCAGTGGGATGTTCTGCAAATTATGTGTCTGCTGAAAACCCTCTGGTTATATATGAGTGTCTATTCCACATTTTGTTAGGGAAAGGAGCCCAGAGATGTGCCTGCACTGTAGCAGTTGGCATTTTAAAGTGTAAATTTAAGCTGGTGGTTCTAAAGCACTCAGTGGGTTAAATTGCTAATGGGTGTGAAGGTAATTCAAATCTAGCTCAGAAGCATTGCCAGCAAATCATGATTAAGCAAATCGAAAGCTGCTGAAAGAACATCTTGCATCAAAATAGCATGTCTTCCTCCTCGTACCAATAGCTACCAGAGTTGCTGTAAAGATATCTGTACTATGTAGGTTACGAAAAGCAGATTGTGAATTATGCAGAACATCATGATCCTTCAGATATCTCTCTAACTTCGAAGCCACAATGTCATTGAATAACTTTGCCGAAATGGGGAGGTTTGCTATCAGGCAATAATTACTAAAGGAACTCAAATTGTCACCTATTGCTTTAAGAATTAGGTCAAAACAATTGTACATAAAGTAGCGGAAAAAGATCCTTGCTTTAACACTTTAGATAGAAACACAGAAATATGACGACAGAAAAAGACCACATGGCCCATCTAGTCTGTCCTTCCATATCAACAACTACAACAGTCCACTTTTTATCTTTAGAGATCCTCTGTGTTTGTCCCATGCTTCTTTGAATTCAGTTACTGTCCTCATCTCTACCACCTCCACTGGGAGACTATTCCATGGATCCACCACTCTTTCTGTAAAGAAATATTTCCACATAAAACTCCTGAATCTATCTCCCTTCACCCTCATCCCATGTCCCCTCGTAGCAGAACTTGCTTTCAATTGAAAGAGGCTCTCTCCCTGAACATTTATGCCAGGGAGGAATTTAAACATCTCAATCATATCACCTTTATCCCGCCTTTCCTCTAAGGTGTACATATTAATATCCTTCAGTCTGTCCTTATAAGCTTTATAATGAAGACCACTAACCATTTTAGTAGCCACCCTCTGCACCGACTCCATCCTGTTCACATCCTTTTGAAGGTGCAGTCTCCAGAATTGCACACTATACTCCAAATGAGGTCGCACCAAAGACTTATACAGAGGTACTATCACCTCCTTTTTTCTGCTAGCCATTCCTCTCCTTATGCACCCAAGCATCCCTCTAGCTTTTGCCGTCGCCTTTTCTACCTGTTTAGCTACTTTAAGATCATCAGACACAACCATGCCAGGTCCCGCTCTTCTTTGGTGGACAAAAGTACTTCACCCCTATACTATATTGCTCCCTTGGCTTGCTGC
Organism: Ichthyophis bannanicus; assembly: GCA_033557465.1. NCBI lineage: Eukaryota > Metazoa > Chordata > Amphibia > Gymnophiona > Ichthyophiidae > Ichthyophis > Ichthyophis bannanicus. The sequence goes on from CM066033.1 coordinate 106,119,877, forward strand.
AGCCCAAATGTATGACCTTACATTTTTAACATTAAATCCCAGCTGCCAAATTCTAGACCATTCTTCAAGCTTAGCTAGATCCCTCATGTTATCTACACTTTCCTGGGTGTCTACTCTATTGCAGATTTTGGTATCATCCGCAAAGAGGCAAACCTTACCCGACAGCCCTTCTGCTATATCACTAACAAAGATGTTAAAAAGAATCGGCCCAAGGACAGATCCCTGGGGCACACCACTGGGAATGTCCTTCTCCTCAGAGTGAGCTCCATTTACCTGTACTCTTTGTCGCCTCCCACATAACCAATTTCTAACACAAGCAGCAACTTTAGGGTCCATCCCTAGGGTGCTCAGTTTGTTTATAAGTCGCCTGTGAGGAACGGTGTCAAAGGCTTTACTGAAATCTAAATACACCACATCTAGGGCTCTCCCTTGGTCCAGCTCCCTGGTCACCCAGTCAAAGAAATCAATCAGAGTTGTCTGACAAGACCTGCCTCTGAATCCATGCTGCCTCAGATCCTGTAATCCACTGGACTCCAGAAACCTCACTATTTTTTCTTTCAGCAGCGTTTCCAATAATTTACTCACCACCGAAGTTAAACTAACCGGCCTGTAGTTTTCAACTACATCCTTACTTCCGCTTTTGTGTAAAGGCACCACATGAGCCTCTCTCCAGTCCTTTGGCACCACTCCCGACTCCAACGAGGAATTGAAAAGATCAGTCAATGGAGCTGCGAGAACCGTCCCCAAGTTCCCTCAGTATTCTAGGGTGTATCCCATCTGGTCCCATCGCTTTTGTCTACTTTAAGTTGAGCTAGTTTCTCACGAACACAGTCTTCTGAAAATTGTTCAAAATGTCCCTTGCTTCTGTTCCTGTTTGGGTGTTTTCTGAGGACCTGTTCCTGGTTCTTCATCTGTGAACACAGAACAGAAATATTAAGCAATTCCGCTTTATCCTCATCAGCTTCTACATATTCCTCCCCTTCACCCTTGAGTCTGACAATACCACTTTTGCCCTTCCTCTTTTCACTAACACATCTGAAAAATGTCTTATCCCCCCATTTTATTGCATTGACTATTTCCTCCTCTTTTCGAATCTTTGCTTCCCTGACTACTTTGCTAGCTTCTCTAAGTTTTTCCAAATATAGATGCCTGTCTTCCTCTCTCTGTGATCTCTTGTATTTCATGTATCGAAAGCATTATCTATCTCCCCGTTGTAAGGGGTGCTTCCCTAAGTTATCAGGACACATATCCAAAACGCTAAAGTTTTTAGCCAGTTTCCAAAGGGGAAATGGAAACAGGAATGGTATCAGCCATTACTGATTCCTTTGAGACCCCTTAGATAATTATAGTCATGGAATAAGGGGCCATGACCTACTCTTTTATAGATTACAAACTGGCTAAAAGACAAACAGGAAGTAGGGCTAAATAGGTTTTCCCATGGAAAAGGGTTAGTAGTGGAGTACCCCAAGGTTCTATACCGGGGTCTGTGCTGTTAACATATTCATAAATTATCTGGAGATAGGAGTGATGTGATCATATTTGCAGATGAGACATTCAAAATGGGAGAGGATTGCAAGGATTTTCAGAAAGATCTTATGAGACTAAGAGAATGGGCATCTAAATAGCAGATGAAATTTAATATGGACAAGTGCAAATTGATATAGATAGGGCAAAATAATCCCATTTAAAGATACAAAATGCTGTGTTCTGAGTTAGGACTTACTACCATAGAAAAAAATTGTTAGTATCACTGTGGACACTATGTTCACATTTTCAGCCTACTTTGTCAGAGCTGCTAGAAAAAGCAAATAGAATGTTAGCAATTATTCATAAAGAAATGGTGAAGAAAAGCGAGAAGTTCATTATGCCTCTGAATAAGGTCCCTGGTACACTGCACCTTGAGTACTGTGTGCATTTCTGCTCAATTGTCCCATCTCCAAAAGCATATGGTGGAACTAGAAAGAGTCCAGAGAAGAATGACGAAAATGATAGAGGATAGAACACCTCCCTTATAAAGGAAGATTAACAGATTAAGGCAATTCAGCTTAAAGAATAAAAGAGAGGGGATAAGATAGAAGTTTATAAAATCATGAGTGGGGAGAATGGTTAAACAGTGAATGGCTATTTAACCTTTCAAGCAACACACAAGCAAGGATGTGCCATGAAGCTAATGAACAGCAAATTGAAAACAAATAGTAGAAAGATTTATTCACGCAATCGATAATTAGACTGTGGAATTTGATGCCAGCGGATATGACCAAGGTAACTAATATAGCACAGAAAAGGTTTGGCCAGTGTTTAATGAGCTTGATAAAGTGCTGTTTGAAAATCAAACATCGAAGTGGCATACATGATTATCAATAAAGTAACAATATAAACGTAGACTAAATTACAATAAAATAGCAACAAAAGTTACAAAGTATGGATAAGCATAAAATTACAAGGCAATAAATCAAAATATTAAATCTGCAATTTCAAAGGATAAAAACTCTGTCACAAATTCACAAAAATAACAGACCTCGCAAAGTTAGAGTAGGTTAAAAATTTCAAAATATTATCAGAACCTGCAATTTCACAAGTAAAAATTCCAAGAATAATATAAATCAATCACGAATTCTCCAGGAACAAGCAGGAAGTCAGTCCTCGCATATGGGTGATGTCGGCAACGACAGAGCCCATGCGGTGAATACTCCCCAGCTTTCACAGAAAGCTCACCTTCCCGCCCAAGAATGCCATCTTACCTCTGTCTTTTTTGCGAGAAGCCCATCGGACATTTCATCTGCACCCTGGAAAAAGTTGGCGTTTTTGTGTCTGTCTTTTTTGTGATTGCTTTATCTGGTGCATTCCGTCACCTTCTCGGTTCCTGGGCACAGCTGCCACCCCGGCAAAACGTTTTTCTCTGATATTTTTTTCTCTTTTCCTGTCTTCAGTGTTTGGGATTGTTCTCATGCGCTCCCTAACCAGGACCTTGGTGTTTGATCTCGCAGGTGTCGTTTTTCCCCTATGTCCTCGGTTAGTGGCTTTAAGCAGTGCGACCGTTGTGGGCACACCATGGCCCGCAGAGATCCCCATGACTGTTGCCTCTGGTGCGTTAGAGACGATCACAATGACTCTACCTGTCCACTCTGTCTTCAAATGACGAGCAAGAGTGACAGGAATCATGAAAGGCAGTGGGAGATGCTGTTTGGCCTCAAGACCTCCTCTTTGGCCCCAACTTCGAGCACAGAATGGACCATCTCAGGGGCTGCCGCAGAGGTCTTGGTCTTGTCAGGTGGCTGCGCTTGCTCAGAGGTCGCTTGGCATTGGACCGGGGGTCATCCGCAGAGGGCCATCCCTAGAAGGACTGGACCACATGTGGCATCAAAAGATGATACTGGCACCAGGGGTAAGCCTCACTGGCATTGGAGCCCTTCAGCATGAAGGCGATAACAGGGAGCAGCCTCCAAAGCTGCCCCGGCAGGAAGAGACACCAGCGGCATCGGGGGTGGGGGGGGGGGTCAGCGTCAGTCTTCCGAAGCCGCCATCATTGAGGAAGCTTCTTTGATGGAGCCGGCATCGGGCCCATGCCGGTGGCTGCAGGAGCCGCCTTGGCCAAGCAGCGGGGCCTGATGCCCAATTCCTCCAGGTCCTGTGGTCCAGCAACCAGTCCCTCCCCCATGAGGGCATCACCTGAGGAGATCCAGCCAGCGCTTGAGTGGCATTCGCTTTAGGCCAATTCCTGGCACCGCTCCTAGACTTGATGGAGAACTCAGGTTTCCCCCATGAGTGCCTCAACTTCAGAACAATGGTCCCCTGTTGATGCCCCCACCCAGGCGTGGACATGATGCCTGATGGGTTCTCATGGTGTCCTCCGATTCTGACAGAGTGGGAGACATGTTGAGTATCCGGACACCCGGCGACATCAGGATGTCCCCTCGGACTCATCTCCTTCAGAGGAGCACCGGAGGTCCTTGCCCGAGGACCTCCCCTTCCTCAACTTCTTCCAGGACATGGTGAAGGCCGTGGCCTTCAACACAGAGTCTGAGGAGGAGCCTCGGGTGGAAGATCTTGAGATCCTGCAGTATAAGGACCCTCCCAAGGAGGCCCTCATGGTGCCCATTGCTCCCATTTTGAAACACCTGTTCAGGATGTGGGAGTCACCGATTATGGTTCCCATTGTGAGCAAGCAGCTTGATTATATGTATCAAGTCTGCAAGGTCCTCTGGTTTCCAGAAGACACAGCTACCACACATTTCCATGGTGGTGAGTCGGCCATGCACAGGATAGGGAACTTCGATAGGGAACTCATCCTTTCGGAAACCCCATCACTCATCAACAAAACAACACCTGACCTTGATGAACTAATCTCTCACTGGAATTCCAGCCTGCTTGCCATCTCACAACACCCAAATCCTAAAAATACAGCAAGAGCGAAAAGAAAATCCGCCCCATGGTTCTCTCCTGATCTACACGCTTCCCTCATGCAGTTACGTAGACTCGAACGCCGATGGCGCCGATCACGCTCACCGGAAGATCAGACCGCATACCTAACCCACCTTGCAATACATCGAGGAACAATCTCTATCAGAATGAGACAATATCACACTGACACCCTAAAGAGGTCATTGAATAAACCTCGTGACCTCTTCAATTTGGTCAAATCCCTCTCAAAGGAACCATCACCCGAGCAACACATCAACATACATCCACAAGAATTCGCTGATTATCTGCAATCCAAGATTGTACAAACTAACAAGGTCACAGCAGTCCAATATCAAGAACCGGCGGACCTCTCTCCACTTAACTTTTTTTCCACACCATCCAATAAATGTATTGAGAACACCATAGCATCACTCAACACCTCCACTGCACAGACCGACCCATGTCCAGCTTTTTGGATCAAGGAACTACGTGATGTGCTCAGTCCTGTCATCGCAAATATAATGAAACTCTCCTTTTCAACAGGTTATTTTCCCACTTCACTCAAGCAGACGTCCATTAGACCATTACTGAAAAACCCCAAACTGGACCCCCAAAAGGTAGACTCCTATCGACCAATAGCTAGCATCCCCATCTTAGCCAAAATAATCGAGAAGGAAGCACAACGGCAAATTCAAGATCACATAGACTCTGTTGCTCCCTTAGATAACTGCCAACATGGGTTCAGAGAACATCACGGGGTTGAGACACTACTCACTGGTCTAATCAACAATATCATCACAGGAATCGACAACATCCATCAAGGTTTTGTCCTCATTTTCCTAGACATCGCCGCGGCTTTTGACTCCGTGAGTCACGAAATCCTCCTGGGAAGACTAAAAGAAAAGGGTGTCTGCAACAAGGCACTAAAATGGTGCAAGTCTTATCTGGACGATAGATGGCAATATGTGAAGTCTGGATCAGAAGAGTCTAGCCACTTCCATCAAAAACAAGGGGTACCTCAAGGATCCTCATTATCCTCCTTACTCTTCAATATCTACATGCAGCCCATATGCAATATCATAAGATCATTCAACGTAAACTGCATGATATATGCAGATGACATTCTTTTATACATGCCTTTCTCCACAACCCACATGGACCTGACCCCACTCACAGATTGTTTCAATGCAGTTTCAACATGGCTCCAGACACAGAACCTACGTATCCAGCATAAAAAAACAGAGGTCCTTTTCATCTCCAGAGACTCCAACTTTACGCCCCCATCCCACGTCAGTGTCAAGGAAGCTGATTTGCAAACTAAAGATGCAATAAAATATTTGGGAGTTACCCTGGACCAACATCTAGACATGAGACGCCACATAAGCAGCGTAGTCAAAGCCATCTACTTCAAAATCCGTTCCCTCAAACACCTACGCTCCCTGCTGGACCCAGACGATTTCCGTACCATATATCAAGCGCTGATCCTGCCGCATTTTGACTTTGCAAATGCCATCCTACAAGGTCTCCCCCAATCCACACTAACCCCCTTACAGTTGGCCATGAATGCCGCAGCTAGGGTCCTCTACGGTGCATCCAGAAACGACCACGTGACTCCCATTCTCAAACAGCTGCACTGGCTACCAATTCACGGGAGAATCACCTTCAAATCCCTTGTATTAGCATTTAAGGCAATCAAAGGCACCTCATCCCTCTCACTCACGAATCTAATCCACATGGTCCCCCCCAATAGAGCAAGAAGAACATCAGCTGTAAACTTGCTAGCAATACCAAAGGCTTCAACAAAGTCCAACACGAACACCACAAACAGGGCATTCAGTTTTTATGTACCAAAATGCTGGAACACCCTACCCCCCGACATTAGAGCCATTACCAATCTATATCAGTTCAGAAAGGCTCTCAAAACATACCTTTTCCGCCAATATTTCCCAGACAGCAACTAAACCAGATATTCCCTCCAAGAAATAACCCAATCTAGAAATGCCCGCACACTGCAGTGTAGATAGATTATGTATATAGTTAACCCAGTTATCCAAGTTTGTACTCCTGTTCAATGTAAAACCTGACAGTTTGTCGTAATGGTCGTTTTGTTATGATGTAAACCGCGCTGATTCTAAATAGCGCGGTATATAAGAAACTGTAATAAATAAATAATAAGAATCAAATGCCACACTGTTGGGTACCCCCTGACAGGGAAGCCTGCACCATGGATGCCTTTGATAAAAGGTGTTACCAGGGCTCGATTCTCATGGCCTGTATCCAGGCTTACCAGCTGTACATGGCATGTACCTGAGAGACCTGGCAAAGGATCTTGCCGGGTTCTCAGCTGGATTGTCCGAGGAACCTCTTCAGCAATTCCGGACCCTGGTATCGACTGTCAAGGAGTGTATCTCACTCGAGCAGCCTATGACAGCTTCGAGTCTGTGGCTAGAGTGGCTGCGGTGGGCATTAGTGCCCACCACCTGGCATGGCTACAGTCTTCAAATCTGGAGCAATAGGTTCAGTACAAATTGGTCGATGTCCTATGCCAATGAGAGAAACTCTAAGGCAAGCTGGAGTCAGAGTATATCACCAGAAACAAGCTCTCCCAGAAGACTGCTCACCCTTCTTGACAGAAGGCTTTGGGGAAAAAGTCCTTCTACCCGAAGAAGAGGAAGGCTTACAGAACCTATCTCCCCAGTATCTGGCCTACCCAGCTCTCCCACAGGGTCAGCAGGCCAAGGGCCAGGAGCACGTCCTACATAAGCCTAAGGCCCCCAAACTCCAGCCAGTGCCGCAGCCTGGGGGTGGGGAATTTTGACCCCTTGAACATGGTCTCTCTTCCCCTGCAGGGTTGAGGGCCACAGCACACAGGGAGATGTCTGATATTCTTCACCGACCAGTGGACCACCATAACCACTGATGCCTGTGCCCTCTGGGTGGTAAGGGCAGTTACCTCCTCCACTTCAAGCAGATGCCCCCTCTGTTCTTCCCCGGAGAACCTCCCATGACTCCTCTTCACCGAGACCTTCTGCAGCAAGAGCTTGCAGGCCTCCTCGCAGCCAGAGTGGTGGAGCCCATCCTGTCACCTCTAAGATGCGAAGGGGTTTTACTCCTGCTACTTCCTGGTTCCCAAAAACGACAGTTGGATTTCAGCCCATCCTAGATCTGCAGGATCTCAGTCGGTTCTTGGTGAAGGGGAAGTTCAAAATACTCTCCCTTGAAACGTCCCTGCCCTACTTTCAGCAGGGACAAGGCTGGCCCAAGGGTTTCTGCCACCCTAGGCAGAAACCCTGGCCATGCCCCCCCTCCCCCCCGACAGAGCTGCAACTTCCCCTATCGAGCCGCACTGCACCACTGCTCCCTGCTGCTGCCAATTCAGTCTTGGGGGGAGGCGGTGGCAGCAGAAGTCTTTTAAAATTAGCACTTTGTGCCACCGCTTTGTTTACATGGCAGGCCATGTGCTTCGGCACCCATAGCCTGCTGCTTCTGACCCCCCTCTGACAGTAAGTTCCATTGGAGGGGGATCAGAAGCAGCAGGTCATGTGTGCCAAAACACATGGTATGCTGCGGGTAACAAAACAGCGACATAAGACTGCCCACCCAGGCCAGCCACCCTAGGTGGCCGCCTAGCTTGCCTGTGTATGGGCCTGTCCTGAGTGGGGAGATTGGCTGTGCTCCTTGGATCTCAAAGAGGCTTACACCCACATCCTGATCCATTCTCGCCACTGGCAGTACCTCCATTTTGTCATCAGCGGGTGTCACTACCAGTACAAGATCCTGCCCTTCGGAATGGCTTCCACCCCAAGAGTGTTTACAAAATGTCTGGCGGTGTTCACCTCCTATCAAGGGTGTTTGTCTTCCCCTATCTGGACGACTGACTCGTCGAGGGCAGCTCCGCAGATTAAGTCCGTCAGATGGGACGTCGCACCATTCTCGTTCTCGAGAACTTGGGAGTCATCATCAACTAACCAAAGTCTCAGCTGCAGCCAACACAGTGTTTGGCATTCATAGGAGCTCTTCTGGATATAGTTCTGGCCAGGGCCTTCCTCCCTCTGGACAGGGCTTGATGCTTCACGCTGCTTGCCAAGGACATGCAAGGCCGCTCGATGGCCTTTGTTCACCTCCTGTTGAACCTTCCTAGGGCATATGGCTTCAACAGTGCACATCACACCCAACGCTTGCCTCCACAAGTGTCAGGCTCAGTGGACTCTCTGCACTAAATGGTTTTAAGCGACAGGGCGCTTGGAGGGCAGAATCCATGTGACTGCGTCTTTCTCTGAGTCCCTCAACTGGTGGCAGCAGCCACTGCACCTCTTGGCGGGGGTGTCTCTTCAGGCCCTGATGCCTCAGAGGATCCTCGTCATTGATGCCTCCAAACTGGACTGGGTACCCACTGTGGTGGCCTGCGGACCCAGGGCATTTGGTCGACTGAGGAGAGTCAACTTTCTCGAGCTCCGAGCAGTCGCGAATGCCCTACAAGTGTTCTGACACGACTTGGAGAACCAAGTTGTTCTAGTCCAGAGAACCAAGTGGCGGTGTTTTATGAACAAACAAGGAGGTACGGAGTCATACCTCTTGTGCTGGGAAGCCGTTCACTTCTGCACTTTCATGAGCGAGCAGTGGACCTCACTGGTCAGGACAGCCTACTGGCTGAGCAGGGTCCTTTAATCCCACAAGTGGTGGCTGTACCTGCAGGTGGCTGCCGCATCTTTCAGATGTGGAGTTCTCAGATGGATCTTTTTGCCAGCCCCAGCAATGCCCAGTTGCTATGTTTCTGCTCTAGGACACCAGCCCCATCCCAAGTGGTGGCTGATGCATTCCTCATCTCGTGGACAGAGGGCCGCCTCTATGCATACCCTCCCACCCCCCTTATCTCCAAGACCCTTCTCAAGGTTCAGTTTGACTGGGCCACTTTAATCCTCATAGCTCCCAGGTGGCCACGGCAATTATGGTTCCCCCCTGTTTCTCCGTCTTTTCCAAGTGTCCCCGGTTCCCCTGGGGTGCGCTCTGGACTTGATCTTGCAGGAGGATGGTGCTTTCCTGCATCCCAACCTCAGAGCCCTTGCCTTGACTTCCTGGCTGCTGAGAGGGTAGTCATGGCATAGTTCCACTTGCCCTGGGACATGGAGGATGTCTTGCAAGCATCCCGCAAGGATTCCATGAGATGAGCGTATGCCTTCAGGTGATACAGGTTCTCAATCTGGTGTGCTGAGAGGGGCTTCAACCTTTCCTCTTGCTCCATACCAATGGTGCTGCAGTACTTTCTGCACCTTTCCAATGCTGGCTTAGTCTAACTCTCCTCGGGTACTGGTGGCGCATCATCTAAGGGGCAACCCCTGTCTGCCCGTCCTCTCGTGGGCTATTTCATGAGGGGTCTCTTGCTCACTCAGTCTCCCATTCACCCACCTGCGGCAGCATGGGATTTCAATGTGGTTCTTGGACAGCTCATTGCTCCGCCTTTTGAACAGCTTGCTTCTTGTCATCTCGAGTACCTTTCCTGGAAAGTCATCTTCCTGGTGGCGCTCATGACTGCGCGCAGAGTCAGTGAGCTGCAAGATGCGTTGGTGACTCATGCCCCCCTACACCAGGTTCCATAGGAACAGAGTGGTCCTTCACACTCACCTTAAGTTTCTCCATGAGGTGGTCTCCCCCTTTGATCTCAACCAAGAGGTGGTTCTCCCCACCCTCTTTCCTCATCCTCAAGCAAGCAGGGCGGAGGCCACTCTCCACAGCTTGGATAGTAAGAGAGCGCTGGCCTTCTACCTGGAGTGGACTAAGGCTCATCGCTGCTCCTAGCAACTCTTCATCTCCTACGAACCAAACCGGCTTGGCATCGTGGTCTCTAAGCGCACCCTGTCTACCTGGATGGTGGATTGAATCTCCTTTGCCTTTGACCAGACTAGTCTCTCTCTCTCTCTCTCTCTCTCTCTCTCATATGCACCATGTTACGGTCCATAATGTGTGGGCTATGGCAGCCTCTGTGGCGAACCTGTGCTCCGTCTCCCTGCTGGGAGATCTACTGGGCTGCCACCTGGTCCTCAGTTCACACCTTTGCAACTCATTACTGCCTGGAGTAGGATTCCCAGCATGATAGTGCCTTCGGCCAGGTGATACTCCATCATATGTTTGGGGAATAATGCAACTACTATCCTCCGGCCCTTCTGTTTGTTCAGGCTATCGGAGAATTGATTCCCTGGTCAAAGCTGTGGTTGTCCCTGGGGTCTTTGGCCACTCAGCACTCTCCACTGTCATGCACAGTTTGATTTTTCTTTCACCCATGGCCTTTACAGTTTTTTGGTAACCTGTAGCTTGGGAGTCCCATATGTGAGGGCGGACTTCCTGCTTGTTCCCAGAGAAAGCATAGTTACTCACCTGTAGCAGGTGTTCTCCAGAACAGCAGGAATCAGTCCTCACAACCCTCCCTCCTCCCCATGGAGTTGTTTTCTTTTTTTTTAGTTTTTATTAAGCTATGCGATTATACTGAGATAAGATGGCACCCTTGGGTGGGAAGCATTGTTCCCTCTAAGCTGTGCGTGTGCGCGCGCGCACATACCTCGCCGAGCAAGCGCACATACTTTACAACAGAGCGCTCAAAAATTACGGTTCTGATTCTGATAGAAAACACAGACATCTTAAAATTTAAAAGTTGTTGTGTATTTATGGTTTTCACAAGTTCTACAATATTTTCTAGTGCAGTCAATGTGGTGTACATACTGTATTCTGACGTGTAGTCAAATTTTAAAGTATATAACTCCGAGTGTCGTTATGTGGCGCACAAAAATTTAACCTTCCTTCAAAATCTGCACAGCTGATATTTTATGCGCACATAGCCTACAGAAAATTAGAGGGAACATTGATGGGAAGATGACCGCACATGCGCAGTCTAATTCCCAAAGGCTTTCTATGAAAGCTGGGGAGTGTTCACCGCATAGGTTCCGTCGGTGCCGACATTGCCTGTGTGTGAGAACTGATTTGCTGTTCCTGGAGAACACCTGCTACGGGCGAATAAATATGCTTTGTATGCTAAATAGCAAAAACAAATAGCTATAAACACAGCTCAGAACTCATGTTGCCAGGGCCCCATCGGGACCAACCGGCATGTCCTCAATCAAAAACAAATATCTAAGGAGAAATACCACATCTTACGATTAGCATTAAACTTTGAATAAGAATGATGTGACCTAAGATGTTTTACAGGTATGATCCATGCAAATGATACATAGAGGTGATAATGACAGAAGATTATCCTGAGAGGACCTTAGTGAGTGCTGAGGAATATACGGCATTAGAAGCCTGGAAAGTTAAAGCAGAACCCCAGTGCTCACAGCCTGGTGAACCGTGAGGAGAACTTTAAATAGTATCCTAGGAATGACTGGCAACCAATGGAAGGAGACAATTAAGGGTGTGTTATGATCAAAATGCCATGCTTCAGTCAAGATTTTAATTGTAGTGTTCTACAGTAATTGAAGACTCTCTTCAGCAACGCCAGTGTCAGGCCATTATAAAGAGAGTCACAGTAGGGGCATGAATGAACAGTGGCCACGTCTTCAGAGTATAACTATATCAAAATGGGCATACTGGGAGAAGGGACTGTCATTCCCTTATTTTATAGTAATTAAGGAATAGAAGGATGTGTGTGCGTGTGTACTCAACTAATCAAACATGGGCTGAGACCACTGAGAATTTGTTGGCAATTCAGTCTACTCATCCTAATAATTTTCTGAAAAGATATTACTAGCTGTAAAAGAATGAAGTTATACAAAAGAGCACGTAAGGAAAGTATGTGGTTTTGTTTTCTTTACCTAAGAGCCAGTATATTTCTTCAGACCTCCAAGTTACCCTGGGCTGCAGTTGAAACTGGCTTTTGATTTTTTTTTTCCTTTTCTGATGCAGGCACAAATTTAATTCCATGCCTGTTCTGTTTCAGGGACCCAAAGAGTGCATCAGCTAGCAGAGAATACCAGATACTTCAGACAGAGATTGCACGAAATGGGATTCATTATTTATGGACATGAGGATTCCCCTGTTGTGCCTCTACTCATGTATATGATTAGTAAAATAGCGTAAGTATTGCAGCACATAGACATGGAGGGTCTTTGAATAAGATGTGTTCTTTTCTATAGGTGTCCCACATGTCTTTCTCACTTTAGAACAATTCCACGTTTTTTCAGTCTCCGTTCTACGGAAATCTCACAACTGGAAGCTTGACTGAGCTGCCTCTTTCTCGAGTTAATCAGCCAGCCATGAGAATTCGTAGGCTTAAATCTTTTTCTATTGTTTTTGTTTTCCCTTAGGCCTGCTACTAACAGACAGCAACAGGATTTGGACAGAAACTAAGGAGAACTTTGCCAGAATTAATGTCAGCATTTCTTCCTGTCACTGAATTGATGGCTCAGTGCCCAGAGCTGTAATTCTGCATTGTTTTGTTCTTAGTTTTCTTTTAAGGAAGAAAACTGTTTTTGAAAGACCTAATCAACAAACTTGATTCACTGTCAGGTGGCCATCATCGTAGCCCCATGCTCATCACTTTCCATCTAGATCTGACAGAAAGCCAAGTCATATAGATCTTTTATTTTTTCGTTTTTGTAAAAGAGATGCTGTGGTGATGTGTGGTGGAAATGTCATGGAGAGTTCTTCGGGTTTGTTCTATGCAGGGTTGTAAAATACTAAACAGAAGTATTTAAGCGACAGTTATTAATCCGGTCATTAATATATTGCAGTTGATGGTGGTTGGAGGCTTTCATCAAATGAATGCAAAATTACTGAAACAAAAGCCTCCATTATCTTTACCATGAACTGGTATTTCAAACTACAGGAAATGTAGACCCAGTACATCTGAAGGAAACGAGGGTAATTTTCAAACTGTGCATTGTGATATTGTTAACGGTTAAATGAATACCCAATTATAAACTTGATAGTTTAAATGGATACTTTTTATAACTATATTTAATTTAGTTTAAAGTTCTTCTAGTCTGCTCAATCCCAAAAAGGTCCAGAGCAGATTACATCAGACAAAAATACAGTACTATTACAGTTACCATTCAAAGTCAATATGATTAAAATTTCTAACAATCCAATTTAAGTAGCAAAATAAAGTTTTAAGATATTGATGAAAAAAAATGGATAACTCTGAAATTCTAATATATTCAGTAGATGATGAAACTCAAGAGCAGCTTGATAGCCAAATAATTTGTCATAGATTTGTTTACTACTATTACAAAATCTATATTATTAGGGGAAGGGCAATCAAGTAAAAATCATCCGTGTATAAAAATGTACAATATAACATAAAAATTCAGGTGCAGAACCATACAAAATTGTATATACCAGACACATGAATTTAAACCTTATTCTACTACTACTACTATTAATCATTTATTATACTGTTTTTATCAGTTAGCCAATGCGGTTTAAGAAAAAGAAGGGGAGACACTATCATGTCTTGAATACTTTAAAATCAACCGTTACGCAGTATTTTGTAAAAACTGTAGCTTAGTTAACTGCTTAACTGTAATCCCCGTATATATAACGCGGTAACAATCTATATTGGAGAGAGTGAAAGTTTGGACAAGTAACCTGTTCATTGTTTCTTGTGTCTCCTTACCCATCCCTATTCTATCCTATTCCTAACTTTTGTCTTGGCTGTCTTGATTAGATTGTAAGCTCTGATAAGTAGGGACTGTCTATCGGTGCTGGGGATGCCTTGTAGCACTTTATAAATGTTTAATAGTAGCAGTGACCTAAAATAGGGTCTTATCTGTCTTAAATACATTAACTTCAAAAATACGATCCTAACCTTAATGACTTGAAGATCCATAGTCAAGGCTAAATCTGACAACGCCTAAAATTTTCAAAGAAGAGACTAGAAAGATAATTTGTTGGTAAATTTTCCTTACCATCATTTAACCATGATACATTTGATTTGTCCCTATTCAGTTTTAACTTATGAGAGAGCATCTAGTTGGAAACTATAGCAAATCCCCTTTCTAAAATATCATATGCCTGCCGTAATGTTCCATGGACTGATATTAATAACTATGTCATCGCCATAAGAAGAATACTGGATACCCAATTCTCATAATCTTATTTCAAAAGAGCTTAAAAATATATTAAATAAAAATGGAGAGAAAGTGGATCTTTGCAGTATTCTGCACACAGGCTGCCAGTATTGCGAAATAATAGTGCAACTTTGACCATATATTTTCTTAATATCAAAAATTCCCTGAATCATTTCAAAACTCTACCTAATATACCTATCTCATTTTATCTAAGAAATAAAGGATCATGATCTCAAGTCTCAAGTCCCTAGCCTTCACGGCTTGGATGCTAAGAGGGTAGCTCTTGCTCAGTTTCACCTACCTAGGGCATGGAGAATATTCTTGCGTCCTGTAAGGATTCTACCAGACAGGCCTACACCTTCAAATGGCACAGATTCTCTATATGTGCATGGTCAAAGCCCTTAACCCTTTCTCCTGCTCGATGGAGTAGGTTCTAGCGTACCTTCTTCACCTTTCTCATGCTGGCGTGAAGTCTAACTCAGTTCGAGTGCACCTAGTGCTCTGGCAGCCTACCATCATACGATAGATGGTGGGTCCCTTTCCTCTCATCTCCTCATTGGCCAATTTATGAGGGGCCTCTTGCTATCGTGTATGCTGATCCAACCACCACCAGTGGCGTGGGACCTTAATATGGTCTTCGGGCAGCTTCTCACTCCACCTTTTGGGCCACTGGCCATCTGCCCTCTCAAGTTTCTGTCCTGGAAGATCATTTTCCTAGTGGTGCTTACTTCAGCGCGCGGTGTCAGTGAACTGCAGGCACTGGGTGGTGCAAGTGCCTTATACTAGGTTCTCTGTACTCATCCTAAATTTCTGCCTAAGGTGGTTTCACCTTTTCATTTCATCCAGTCAGTGGTACTCCACACCTTCTTTCCCAGACCTCATGTGAACAGTGCAGAGGCCTCTCTCCATTCCCTGGATTGAAAAAGGGTGTTGACTTTCTATTTGGAATGAACAAAAGCCCATCACCGATCCTCCCAGCTCTTCATTTTCTTTGATACGGACAGGCTGAGCATAGTAGTTTCTAAACACACCCTTTCCATTTGGATGGCTGACTGCATCTCCTTTGCCTATGCCCAGGCTGGACTTTACTTAGAGCACCATGTCACGGCAGCCTCTGTGGCTAACTTGTGCTCGGTCTCCTTGCTGGAGATCTTTAGGGCTGTGACATAGTCTTCTGTCCACATCTTTGCAGCCCATTACTGCCTGGATGCGGATTCCCGGTGTGAAAGCACCTTCGGCCAAGCCTTACTCCAGCACCTTTTTAGGACTTAATGCAACTCCTTCCCTCTTGCCCTTCTGTCTGTCCAGGCTACCGGAGAGTCGTTCTCTTGCTTGATGCCAGAGCCATATGTCGACCCTTGAAACCTTACAGTATTTTTCTGCTGTTTTTCACGGTTCAGTTTTTCTGGTTGCCCCATTAGACATGTTTTACTGTTTTTTTTTTCGGTAGCCTGAAGCTATGGGAGTCCCATACGTGAGGACTGACTTCCTGCTTGGTCTCGGAGAAAGCATAACAGGTGTTCTCTGGGAGCAGCAGGAATCGGTCCTCTCCACCCTTCTTCCTCCCCTTGGAGATTTTTCTTTTTGGCTCACTTAAGCTATGTCATCATACTGAGATAAGATGGTCCTGCTTGGGCGGGAAGGTGACTGTGCATGTATGCTGGATCTCCCAAAAGCTTTCTGTGAAAGCTGGGGAGTTTCCCGTGCAACGCTCAGTCAATGTCACCTATACATGATGACTGATTCCTGCTACTCCCAGAGAACATCTGTTACAGGTGAGTAACCATGCTTTACTTCCATGCATTCTCAATTGTAGTCATAATCCAATTAGTGCAATTGGAGGGAACTCCCAACACTGATAGTTTCTGTCTTATTCATTCACCTATTGTGCTATCACTGTTGTATGATTGCATTGTCAGCACCCATAACATACCAAACTATCATTATACCATGTTTAACATAAGCTCTAAATTTTAAACACAATTTATATTTTATTACCAAAACTTTTTCAATTTTTTTATATTTTTAATAACCCTCCTGCCCTACCCCCTTCATATGTATATATTTGACCTTGCCTAACCACTTTTACTGACAACTTCAAAAATACATGTGTAATCTATGGATGAGTCCAAGCCTTGAAGATGTAATGTTTGCAATGTATGTATCCATCTCACTGTCTTCCCCTATCACCCCCTCAGTGAGTGAAACATGATTAAAAGCCATGATCTTCGAAAAGTAAAAGGTCAGAAAAGTACTGGGATCACGACCCAAAGAGAATTACGGAGAATGAAGAGGTTATGATCACCTGAGATACTCCCATTCAGACCGATAAAAAGCAGGATACAAGGAAGCCAGACATAGTGGTAAAGGAGAACACCACCAGAACCACATTGATTATAGAGGTATCACTTCCAAGCAATTATTCTGTGAATCGCTTTGAGGGGGAGAAGATCTTCAAGTCCCAAGAACTGCAGTCAGAGACCAAGAAAATGTGGCAGAAAGATACAAAGTTATTTCCCGTTGTGTTGGATGCCACAGCCTTGATTAAGAAGAATTTCCAAGCACATCTGAATAAATTACCCTTATGTATTACATTTTATGAATTACAGAAGAAAGCTTTCTTTGGCATAATGCAAGTACTACGCTTAGTATTAGCACTAAATTTGAGAGATCGAGATCAAACTCCACATACTCTGGCTTAGAAGAGATTCATGATTGTTCTTGAAAATAATCATGCAATTATAGTATCAACCAGTGCTTCTTAATCATTCAAAATAGGAGTTAATACTATAGATCCTGCTTGAGATAGATATTATCAGTATAATCCATTGTACAATAATTATTGGAGGATTTCGTACATCTGCTTTTAATCCATTTTTAATCATCAGTCTGCTGGGGGAAGCCAGAGGCTGAGATGTTGATGACTTTCATTCATAAAATCATTCTCATATAGGATCTCTTGTATACCTTAAATTTGGCCAGGCATTACAACCGTCTTTCTGTAACCAATTTGCAGCTTCTCAAAGGGCCCAGTACAAGGCCTTTTTCCTCCAGCTTGCACCTGCTACTGTAGACTTACCTGGGATTCTGCTTGGTGCATGGAGGGGGAAGTCCTTGTGCTATCCAAATATTAAGCAGACCACCATGTCTCAGTTCTCTCCTGAACTTCTGCCTTTGGATTCTATGACTCTAAGAGAAGCCTAGTCTTTCTATTCACTGCCATCTATTAGTCTTTACAGATGCCTGCAGTTCAGCTTAGAGCCTAGGCTCCCCTTCCTGGCATAAATATCCCCAAGGATCCCTCCACTGGACCTTTTCCCTTAAACTGTAGCATGGATCTGCTGAGGAGTAGTCTAGTGGTTTTAGCTGCCTGGTGGCCAGAGGGACCATGGTTCAAATCCCACTAGCACTCCTTGTGACCTTGGGCAAGTCACTTAACCCTCCATTGCCTCAGGTACAAACTTAGATTATAAGCCCTCTGGGGGACAGGGAAATACCTAAGTACCTGAATATAACTTGCCTTGAACTACCACTGGAAATACTAAATAATAAATAAATAAAATTTAAAAAGCTTGCTGGTCAAAATCCAGGTCTAATTATCAAGTAAACTATAGTCCTTTCTTTGGCTAAATATTTTTCCTTCAGACTTCCTACCATGGCCATTCCTGAGCCTCTCTTTCTCGTTGATCCTCCACCCCAGAAAAGCAACTTGCCTAGAAGCATAATTTGAGGACCCTGTTCTCTTGTTGTCTTGTCCTCTTTTCTGCAGAGTGTAAACCCCAACTCATAAGTCCATCAAACTGTCTCATCTGTTTGGTTCAGATTGCTTTGGTTTTCCTTTGCAAAGAATACTTTGAAAAGGAAAAACAGCTTATTGCTTTCTCTTTGCCTTCAGATGCTTTGCCAGGAGAATATTAGAGAAGAAGATTGGTGTTGTCGTGGTTGGGTTTCCAGCTACTCCCATCGCAGAAACCAGAGCTCGATTTTGTGTCTCTGCTGCACACACACGGGAAATGTTGGATGAGGTAAGAGTCAGTGGATGCTCTGGTGAAATGAGGAGTAGACTAATGCAAGGAATGATAGAGATTAGATTCCAGCTCGCTGGAACTCTGGAAGTTTACAGGGTTTTTTTTTCCTCTGATTTATGTAAGAGTGTAATGATAAAGTTGCATTTGAATTCTAAAGGAGTCTAAAATAGTGATGGTCATCCCAGTCCTCAAGATTTACCCAGACAGTCTCTGTCTAAGTTTTTCCATCAGTATGTTGCCTAAAACAAGTTTAATACAGATTTTTTTTCTCAGCGATGCTGTAAGAAAACAGCATATAAATCAGCTGTGCAAAAAAGTCAGCACTAAACAAGGGGAGAAAAACAGACACATGTGCACAAAGGTGTGCGTTACGTCTGCACCAGTGTGCATGCTGGAATGCTTTAAAAAAAAAAGTCATCTGATGTGAAATTGACACTTCACCTCAGATGACCAGATCCCAATTATGGTGCCTCTCTCCCCTGAACCAAGGAAATAGCCTGGTGGCCCTTACTCCCTACCTCCCCTGGTACTTCAAAAATCAGGTGCTGGGTGTTAAAAAAAAAAAAA
Source organism: Ichthyophis bannanicus (assembly GCA_033557465.1). Taxonomy (NCBI): domain Eukaryota; kingdom Metazoa; phylum Chordata; class Amphibia; order Gymnophiona; family Ichthyophiidae; genus Ichthyophis; species Ichthyophis bannanicus. The sequence goes on from CM066033.1 coordinate 106,138,931, forward strand.
AAAAAATGTTTCTCTTGACCTTGTGTGGTGCATCCTGGAATGCACTAGGCAGGGTTAGTCTGCCATATAATCAGGGGCAGCTTTAAAATGAGGCCGAGTGAGGCGATGGCCTCAGGCGGCAACTTTTTGGAGACGGAAAAAAATGCCCCCAAAAAGGCCACCTCACTCAGCCTTCAAAATTTAAACACAAAAAAAAACACGGTTGGAGAAGCTGCAGCAGAATCAAGTGCCCCGCGGTCCCCCAGTACCCTGGAAGAGCCCTGCCATTCTTTTCCCGGCACTGGCTCAGCTTTGCAGAGCTGCGAAGGGAGAGCGCTTCCCTTCTTTCCTGTAGCTCTGTTAAAGTTGAGCCCGCCTGCGCTGATGGGAAACTGGCATTTCCTGCGCGAGACAGGAAATGCCTGTTTCCCATCAGCACCGGCGGGCTCAACTTTAACAGAGCCATGGGAAAGAAGGGAAACACTTTCCCTTTGCGACTGTGTAAAGCTGAGTTGATGCCAGGAAAAGAATGGCAGGGCTCTTTCGGGGTATTGGGGGATCGCGGGGCACTTGATTCTGCTGCTGCAGCAGCTTCTCCAACCATTTTTTTGTTTGAATTTCCCTGCATATCAGCTGAGAAGGTCTGGGGCTGGGCTGGGGTGGGGGAGTAGCACTGGAAATAATAATGGACTGATGGGGGGGCTAGGACTGGAAATAATAATGGGCTGATGGGGGGGGCTAGGACTGGAAATGGGCTGATGGGGGGGGCTAGGACTGGAAATGGGCTGATGGGGGTTAAGAATGGAAATAGGCTAATCAGGGAGGGGGCTAGGACTGGTAATGGGCTGAGTGGGGGGGGCTAGGACTGGTAATGGGCTGATGGGGACTAGCATTGGAAATGAGCTAGGACTGGTAATGGGCTGATTGGGGGGGCTAGGACTGGAGTGGCCTGATAAGGGGGATAGGACTAGAAATGGGCTGATGGGGGAGGGGAGGAGAGTGATGCTGGCCCTGGAAGAAAACTAGGGGCTGTGGCTACAAATGGACTGATGTGGGGGGATGGTAGGATAGGACTGGAAGAGAGCGGATACTGAGAGGATCTGCCAGGGGAAGGAGGAAAAAGGAAGGGAGCTGACAAGGGGGAAGGAGGGGGCTGGAATGGAGCTGACACCTAGGATGTACTGAAGGGGGACTGGAAGGTAGCTGACACTTGGGGGTGGGAGTGGTAGGTGGATGGGTAATGGGGAGGAGGCTGGAAGGGAGCAGACATGGGCGAATGGCACTGGAAGGGGGATGGACAGAGGGTAGGGTGACTGGAAGGGAGCTGACTGGGGACGTGGCACTGAGAATGGACGTGAGCTGATACCCGGGATGGTATTTGGACTAGAAGGGGCTGGACAGTGGGGAAGGAGGGGGACTGGAAGGGAATGGACACCAGTGGCAGTCGTGGGAATGCAAGGCGGTTGACATTAGAAGCTACTGGGAGGGCAGGACTGGAAAGAGGGCTGATACCTGGGGAGGATTACTGGAACTGGAAATGGGCTGATGGAAGGAAGTGAAGAAAACAAAAGAAGAGATAAGAAATGGCAGATGGCCATAGACCTCAGAAAGAGAGCTAAGAGAAGACAGGAAAGCAGAAACCTCAGATTAGGACCAACATGATCAGAGAATAAAATGATCAGACAACAAAGATAGAAAAATAATTTTATTTAATTTTAGTGATTAGACTTTGTGCTATCTTTATATTTTACACAGTATGAGGGAACTTTATCTCTTATTTATCTGATGTTGCACTGCATGCGGAGTCTGGCTTCTTGGGGTTTCAGTTTAAATTTTGTCTACATATTTTTATTTTTACTTTAGATTGTGGTTACTTATTCTGTACTTGGTGAGGGTCTGTGTTCTGAGTTTGTGACTGAGGCCAGGTATTCTGTTAACATGGAGTTTGTACATAAAGATCTATACTGTACTGTAGTAATTTGACTTGTTCATCTTTTCAAATAGGTGTATGGATGTTCCAGGGCCCACTGTAGTATTTACAGTGATGCTTTCTTTTTTGGATGGGCTCCTTATGTGAGTTTTGGAAGTTGGTGATGATATGGTATCATATGGTAGATTTGCTCTTTCTTTGTTGTAGGATTTTGTATTAGTTCACAATATGCCTGGTACTGGAGAATGTTTGTTAGATCAAAATCAGATTTTTTATTTTCTTTTTTTAAAGATATTGAGTTCTGTGGGTGAATGTTCTGCTTTTGCTCTGCACCCACTGTTGAAGGAGGTTCTGTGGATGCAAAATATATGTTGAAAAAGAAAAAGCAAGAACGCAGTTTATAACAAAATAAAAATGAGTTATAATTTAGTTTTATAAACTGTGCTGTTAGTTCTCGCTCTCTTTTAGTTCCTTGGTGTGCAAACATCTTGCATGTCCTCTATATAATCTAATTGGCTTTTTGGTTTGGTTCAGTCCCTGATTGGAGTTCTGAAAAAGCCCCATCCCTCCCCATGTGGGAAACCCCAGCTTCCGTCCCTATCATCAGCAAACGCCTGGATGCTATGTATAGGGTCCAACGGGGACCCGGGTTTCACAAAACTCAGCTTCCCCACACCTCTATGGTGGTCAAATCGGTCGTGCGGAAGCAAAAGAGCCCAAAGACTCATTTTTCGGTCCCACCGGGCAGAGTGTCTCGCACCCTCGATGCCCTCGGGCACAAGGCATAACAGGTCTCCATGCTAGCATGCAGTATTCAAGTTTACCAATTGTGCATTGGGATGTTCCTTCATGATCTCACTAAGGAGCTTGGAGGATTTGCAATGGGCCTCGATGGAGACCACTTCAGCTGCTTCCATGCCCTCTCGAAGTCCGTCGGAGAGTGTTCCAAGTACCTCTCACAAGCAGCGTATGACTGCTTTGAGTCCTCCGCCCATATTGTGGCTGCAGGTATCGGGGCAGGCCTGGCTCCAATCTTCAGACCTGGAGCAATGGGTCCAGAAGAAGTTGCTTGATGTCCCTTGCTTCGAGGAACAAATGTTTGTCAAGCCCATGGAGGACAAAGCAGCTGAGATTGAGACAGAGTACGTGACCCGTACTCGGCTCTCCTGAAAAACATCCTCCCTTTCCAGGAAAAAACAGGGCAAGAAGTCCTTCTTCCAGAGGAAGGGGCTCCTGTATAGGGGCTACCTGCCCTACCCGCCGGTGGCGACCCCAGCCCAAGGTGGCCAGGGAAAAAGCGTGGCCCAGCAGCATCACAAGCCAAAGGGGGTCCCAAGACCCAATCCCCAGCACAGGCTCAGCCGACCATGGGGTTTTGTTGCTACCGGCATAGCCTCTCGTCCACTGGCAGACCATCTGCCAGTGAGGGGCGTCTAGTCCACTTCGCCCTCAGGTGGGAACTCATCACTACCGATGCCTGGGTCCTCCAGGTCGTGCGGGAGGGCTATCTCCTCCATCTGGACCAGTCCACCCCTCCCTACTTCCCTGGGGAGCCAAGGTTGCTTCCCCTGCACCAGGCCCTCATAACCCAGGAGCTCTCAGGCCTCCTAGAGGATGGGGCAGTGGAACCAGTCCCGCCGCATCTGAGGATGGGGGTTTTACTCCCGATACTTCCTCATTCCAAAGCGAACAGGCGGTCTCTGGCCTATCCTCGACCTAAGGAACCTGAACAGGTTTCTGGTGCGGGAGAAGTTCAAGATGCTCTCCCTTAGAACACTGCTGCCCTACCTCTGGCAGGGCGATTGGCTATGCTCCTTGCACTTAAAGGATGCTTATACCCACATCTTCGTCCATCCCAAGCACAGAAAGTACCTCCGCTTCATGGCACAAGGGAACCACTACCAATACAGGGTGCTTCCCTTTGGCCTTGTCTCTGCCCTACGGGTCTTCACAAAATGTCTGGCCTTTGCAGTGGCCCATCTCCATCTACAGGGCACCTTCATCTACCCTTGTCAAGACAACTGGCTCGTAACAGGGGCACAGCCTCCGAGGCTCGGAAGGCAGTGGACTGCACCATTTACCTCCTGGAGCACCTGGGATTTGTAGTCAACTACCCAAAATCCCACCTCCCTCCGGTACAATCCCTGGCATTCATAGGTGCTCACTTGGACGCTCTGCGAGCCATGGCTTTCCTCCCTCAGGACAGGATGGACCGTCTTTTGTCCCTGGCATCCAATGTCCAACGCCACAGTGTAGTCTCTGCTCGGTCGATACTTTGCCTTCTCGGTCACATGGCTTCGGCAGTCCGTGTTGTGCCCAACGCCTGCTTCAACATGCAGGTGGCATAATGGTGCCTCCATGCGCAATGGACCCAAGCGACCGATGGGCTCAGGGGCCCCATCTCGGTCTCACCCTGCTTGGCAGATTCCCTGACTTGGTGGCGGGATGCACGAAACTTGCTCCGAGGCATGCCCTTCCAGACCCCGACACATCAGGTGGTCTTGACTACGGATGCCTCCCTGTCAGGCTGGGGGCCCCATTGCAAGGAGCTGCGCATACAAGGGACTTGGTCCCCTGAGGAGACCTGGCAGCAGATCAATCTTTTGGAGCTCCGGGCTGTCGTCCTCAAGCTCAAGGCTTTCCAACAGCGCCTACTTCACCAAGCAGTGTTCAGACGACAACCAGGTCGTCATGATCTGTGAGAACAGAGAGGGGGGTAACGGCTCTTACAGCCTCTGCCTGGAGGCGGTGACCCTGTGCTCCTTTGCGGTGAGCCAGGGCATAACCCTTCAAGCTATCTATCTCCTGGGCCAGGACAATGCCTTTGTGGACTGATTAAGCAGAGTTCTCCAGCCTCATGAGTGGGGCCTGTGTCCTCGGACTGCGCAGCAGTTCTTTCAGCTTTGTGGGACTCCGGACCTGGACCTTTTTGCCAGCCCAGCAATCTCACAGTGGCCCCCTCCCACACCCGGGCAGGGTGGCTCCGGACGTCTTCCTCCTTTTGTGGGCCACCGGCCTGCTGTATGCCTGCCCCCCCCCCCCCCCAACTCTGCTCATTGCTCAGACTCTCCTCAAGGTCCAGCGAGATAGGTCCTTGGTGATCCTCGTGGTCCCGAGGTGGCCCATGCAACCGTGGTTTCCACTGCTGCTTTGTCTCTCAACAGAGCCCCCGGGGCTGCTGACACAGGAGGGGGGGTCTGCTACTTCATCCCAACTTGAGGTCTCTGTCCCTCACAGCTTGCCGACTGAATGGGTTGCCTTAGCCCCGTTCCACCTCCCCATGGAGATCGAGGATGTTCTTTTGGCTTTACGAAAGGATTCAACCAGGCAGACATACACTTTCAAGTGGTGCTGATGCTCGGTGTGGTGCTCGGAGCTCCGAGTGGACCCATTTTCCTATCCTACCCACTTTGTCCTGCAGTACCTACTCCATCTCTCGCAGGCTGCACTAAAGTCTAACTTGGTCAGGGTTCACCTGAGTGCCATCTCATCGAGGGAAAAACACTCTCGGGGCAACCACTAGTCTCCCGCTTCATGCGGGGCCTGCTCCTCTCCAAGCCCCCCATCCACCCCCCTATGGCAGAATGGGACCTCAGTGTCCTCACACAACTGACCAAGCCGCCCTTTGAGCCCATGGCTACCTGCTAATTGCAGCACCTGTCCTGGAAGGTGGCCTTCCTGGTGGCCCTCAGCTCTGTCTGGAGGGTCAGCGAACTCCAGGCACTGTTGGCCGAGGCACCATGCATGAGATTCTACAGGAACAGGGTGGTTCTGCGCACTCACCCCAAGTTCCTCCCGAAGGTCATCTTGGATTTCCATCTCAACCAGGAGGTAGTGCTGCCCACCTTATTTCCGAAGCTCCACGCCGACTGAGCCTCGGCAATTCTCCATACTCTGGATTATAAGAGGGCTCTTTTCCTTCTATCTGCAGTGGACTCGGGACCACCGCAGAACCAGGCATCTCTTTGTCTCCTATGACCCCAGCCACTTGGGGCAGGTGGTCACCAAGCAAATTTTGTCCATGAGGTGGTGGACGGCATCGCCTTCGCCCAGACCCAGGCCGGGCTTCCCCCTGGATTGCCGAGTCATGACACACAATGAGTGATGGCGACGTCGATTGCTAGCCTGCACTTGGTGCCACTTACGGATATCTGCTGGGCTGCCACCTGGTCCTCCACTCATACCTTCGCGGTGCATTACTGCTTAGAGAGGGAGTCCCGTCAGGACAGCACCTTCGGCCAGGCTGTACTCCATAATCTGTTTGGGGTTTAAGCAACCCCTGCCCTTCGACCCTTCTTGTTCCGGCTGCTGGGAGTGTGGCCATCCATGGACTCGGGATCCTCGGGCTAACCTTCAGATTCACTGGCAACTGCTCACGGCTCTGCCGTGATATGCTTTCATACATGTTCTCGGTAGCTTGTAGCTTGGGAGTCCCGTATATGAGAACTGACTTCCACAGCCCTCTCTCCTCCCCTTGGAGGAGTTGTCTAATTTTTGCCATTTTCTTGGAGGGGCTCTAGCTATGGCACCTGACTTAGTTGGCACCCCTGGGTGGGAAGAGGACCACACATGCATGGTAGCAGTCCCAAAAGCTTTCTTTGAAAGCTGGGGAAATGCTATGCACGAGCTCCATCAGCGCCAACATCACCCATATGTGAGGACTGAGTCCTGCCGTCCCTAGAGAACACCTGTAATAGGTGAGTAACTATGCTTTCTACCTGAACAAATAAGGGGGCACAGGGTCTCATTGACTCTGACAGGAGGCAGTAGCCCTCTGCTCATACGCAATCAGTCAAAGAATGCTCCTCAGGCGGTATACCTTCCAGGCCAGGACAATGCCCTAGTGGACAGACTGAGTGGTGCCTAAATGCCAGGGTGGCACAGCAGCTATTCCGACTATGGGGAACCTTCCCAGCCTGGACCTCTTTGCCAGCCCAGCCAACTCTCAGCTGCCTCGCTTCTGCTGTCCCCAACCACATCCATCCCAGATAGCAGCGGATGCCTTCCTTATCTCATGGTCGAAGGGCCTTTTTAATGCCTTCCCTCCCATGCCACTAATCGTGCGGACCCTCTTCAAGGTCCAGCGGGACAAGGCTTCCATGATCCTGGTGGCCTCATGGTGACCCAGACAGCCTTAGTTCTCCCTGTTGCTCCGCCTCTCAATGGATCTCCCGGTCTCTCTGGGGAAATTCTGCAGGACTACTGACCCCGGAGATGATTCCGCGAGGGCTCTATTGATGTCGACGTCACCGATAAGTGAGGACTGATTCCTGCTGTCCCTGGAGAACGCCTGTTATAGGTAAGTAATTATGCTTTCTCCACATGTGCATTTTGTAGTGCCTCTTCGGGTCCAGGCCTCACCTTGGTCCTAGACGCAGCTCCCCCATATCTTTACCAAGGTGATAGGGGAGGTAGCAGTGCCTCACTGCATGCAGAGGGCTCAGTTACCCATGCCTGTTCTTAAGACAGTCCCGGTTAGTGTCTTTGGGGTTGTCCAAAGGCAACACAGGCTGGGGGAGCTTTACCTGGAAAGGTTGGAGACAGGAATAGGCTATCTTGAGAGCAGCATGATTCTCTCCAATTTGACCTGCTGGGAGTCTCTCTCTACTTTCCTGAATTGAATTCTCTCACGACAGATAGTTTTCTCAAACCTCAAATGATTCCAGTGACTCAGAGTAGGTGATTCTTAGTCATCTGTGCAAACCTGAGTGTCCTCCAACCCTCAGAGGCGATGTATTGTTTTTGAGGTTGGATCCTGGTTTAGGGTGCATTTGCACTAGAATCAGAGACATTACTTAATCTTCAGTGTTACCTGTCATTTGACCAGGCTCTTCCTCTCCCCCTCGGAGATCAAAGAACAAGTGAGGTGGAAAGCACCCAAGGAGATGCTTGTCAGTTGGGTTTTCAACTGGAACAGCTGGAGATGCAAGATTCAGTCTATTTGGCCCAGGGACTCTGTCCCCTTTCAGGGCCCCATGAGGGATCTTCCACCTGGAAGCCGGAGAGTTTATATTGACTCTGAGAAGGCTCGTACCTCCTTTAATGGAAGCAGCGGGTTATGTGTTCTCAGACATGGTCTTAGCTGTCATGCATGTGTTCTGCTGCAGCAGAGTTTGTGGGTTTGGAGCAATTCCCGTGGCCATACAGCTGGGCGGAGAAGCATCTGATTTCCCTAGCTGGAATGCATATTGAAAGCTTTATCAGCATATGGTCTGACAGTCTGTGTTGGGACTTAGTGGGTCTGGGTGAAGTGAGTTCTGACCTCCCAAGCATGATCTCATAGTGTGAAAACATGGCCTTCCAGTACACCATGTATTGGCCATTACAGTGGGTGCTGGTTGTGCAGCTGTTTCAGATGCAATGAGATTCCATAAATGGCAGGCTGAGTAGCCCTTCCTTTGGAGTGACCTAGGGATGGAATGTGTCACCCACCTATAGGTTCCCAGAGGCTAAAAGCATGGGAGCTACAGTGGGGCCTCTTCTTAAACAGCGGGGGATGGTACCAAGAAGGTGTTGAAATGCCCCCTGGGAACTGTAGTCCCACAAGCTAATATAAGAATGTAGTTGTAGACGAGTAGCAAGGCTTTAAAGAGAGGACTTTTTTTATTTTCCCTTCCTGGGTGAATTTTCAACACATTGGAACAAAAGACAAAAACCATACTTCTGGTATACATAAAGGTAAACTACTGGAACAAAATAAATGCTTGTATCTTCAGCTTGGCAATAAACAAAAGGTAATTCAAACAGTCCTTTTTCTTAACAAGCAAGTTTCTGCACTGCTGTTTTCCTTAAACAGAATTTCTGCAGCCACTTCAGCACAATGAAGAAATCTCATCAGAAATTCTTAACGTACAATCCATGCAAGACTCAGAAGATGTTTCCTCACAGAAATCACACTGCATTTCTTCACATGCTTCTGCGGAGCTATACTCCCTAGGATTGTAACTTAGGCTATTTTTAAACAGTCCCTCTTCTCGGTTAAGAGAGCTCCCCTCCTCCTCTCTGCTAGAGTAAAATGGGAGGTTACCACACACAGTAGAGTTTCCTTCCTGAGAGCCACACACTCTTGGATAAGTGTAGGTAAAACTCCTACTTTCAGCTTCTCTTATACTAGAAGGAATAAGCCTACCTTCTGGCTTAGTTCTCACGGAGCTTCTGGGTACAGGGAACTTAACGGAGCTTTGCCAAGATGAAAGCCTCTCACTGCCTTTCTCTTTCTGCTTTCGTTTGGGCACAAAAGTATCCTCAAGATAAAAACTGTTTCTAATGAGCTGTATATACTGACTGACTGACAATTTCAAAAGTAAATTCCTCCTTTCTATCTATTTGCATAGGTTCTGTGTGGGCTTCTACGTCACAGTACTTATCTGTCTTCCTCCAAATCTGGGTTCTCCGATCAGACACAATGAGAGGTTGGGGGCCCATTCCAGGGTACCTCCTGATTATAGCTGACTCCATCACTTCTTCCAGGAAATTTGGCCTCGGACCTGAGGGTGCTTAAAATCATTCAGTTCATCTATATGCTGGAATTCAAGAACCTCATCTCAGATGCCTTCCTGATATCTCCATTTGGGTCTGTGGCCAGGAAGGCTGCTGTTCATACAACTCTGGAGAGGCTTCTCAGCCTCCAGACTGTAGTGCCGATGCCACTTGACAAAAGGGGAAAAGACTGGTATTCCATTTACTTTGTGGTGCCAGAGAAGGAGGTTGGATCCTTCCGCCTAATTTTGGATCTCAAGGATGTCATTGTTCACCTAAGGACCTTTCACTTCTGCTTGAAGACATTGAGGTCATTCATACGAGTGGACTGGCGAAGTGTGTTTTACATTGCTGGACTTGAGCGAGGCGTGATTCCACATTCCTATTCACGAGGATCAGCAGCGTTTCCTGTGTTTCTTTGTTCTCTGCTCGCACTTTATTTACTGCTCTACCCTTTAGTCTCTCCACTGCTCTGAGGACATTCACCAAGGTTATGGTTATGGCTGCTGTCACCCTGCAGTGTGAAGGAATTTGTGGGCATCCTTACCGGAACGACTGGCATATTCAGGCCAGATGATATTCAGAAGCTCTTCGGGTATCGGCCCGAGTGGTGCAGTTTCTGGCGAGTCTGGGCTGGATAATCAACTACGACAAGAGCAACCTGAAACCTACCCAGTCGAGTACCTGGGGGCAGGGTTCAACACCTGCTCAGGAAGAGTGTTCCTGCCCAAAAAGAGGGTAGAGAAGCTGCATCCAGCTGAGGGCATTTCAGAGGCAACAGGCTCCCAAGGCTTGGGATTACTTCCAACTCCTAGGGTCAATGGTGGTGACTATAGAGATGGTCCCTTGGGAACGAGCACACATGTATTCGCTGCAAAGATCCTTTTCCCCCATTAGTGATGCCCAGCCTGAAATGGTGGGAGCAGTCTAGTCATCTGCTGAAAGGCCTTCCCCTGGATGATCTCTAATGTCTTTGGCTGACCACAGATGCCCGCCTATTTGGCTGGGGAGCTGATTGTGATGGGCAGACTGTCCAGGGTCACTGAGGCAGGCGGGTGATGATGTGGCCCATCAATCAGCTGGAAACGAGAGTCATTTGCTTGGCTCTCTTACGTCTCTGGGGCATAGTCCAAGGCAAGCAGATCACTCTTCTTGGACAGTGCCACAGTGGTGGCCTATGTCATTCGGCAAGGGGGAACAAAGAGTTTTGGGTTATCCTCCTGTTCTCTTGGGCAGAGTGGAATCGCCTGTCCCTCTCCGTGCAGCAGGTTGCGTGACAATGTGGAAACAGACTATCAGTCAGCACTCCCTTGATCTTGGAAAGTGGTAGTTGAGCCTCTTGGCATTCCAGAGGATCCTGGACAGGTGTTGTCTCCCCGAGATGGATCTGATGGCATCTCAGGCCAGTGCCGAAGTGCACGGGTTTTTCAGCCACCACAAAAAGTCGGGCTCCAGGGGCATGAATGTCCTAATTCAGCCTTGGCCAAAGCAGGTTCTGCTATGTGTTTCCTCCATGGCCTCTTGTAGGGCGAGTGCTTTGTTATGAAGAACACCATCAGAGTCCATTGATGCTGGTGGCACCAAATTGGTCGAAGAGGCTGTGGTATGTGGATTTGATGCAGCTCCGGGAGGGATCCTCTCTGCACCTTCCATCAGTGCAGGGACTCTTGAGGCAGGGGCCAGTGCTTCTGTATAATCCAGCTCCCTTCTCTCTTACGACGTGGCTCTTTAAAGGCAATGCTTAGCACATAAAGACTAGTCTGTTGCTGTGGTTTCCACACTTCAGAAAGCAAGAAGAGGCTCCAGTTGTGTGTTTGGCATATTTTTGAGCTCTGGTGCCATGAGCACCACGTCAGCCCTAGCACTGCGGACTTGCCAGCTGTGCTGTCCTTCCTTCAGGATGGATCTGACAAATGCCTTTCTCTCAGTTCACTGACGGTTCAGGTGGCAGCCTTGGCTTGTTTAGAGGGCCGATAGCAGGTTACTCCCCGGCCTCACACCTGGATATGACCCATTTCCTGTAGGGAATTTGACACTTGCATCCTCCCCTGTGCTCAGTGGTTCCTTCTTGAGATCTCAGTTTGGTTCTTCGGCCTTGATGGCTGAGCCATTTGAGCCCTTGAGAAATACTCACTCAAGGATTTGTCCCTTAAGTCTGCCTCGTTGGTTGCGGTCTTCTCATCGAGTCGTATCTCGGAGATGCAGGCCTTGTTTCCAGATCCCCCTCTGTCCTTTTTTGAGGAAGCCATGTATTTACATCCTGTTCTTTCTTTCTTGCCTAAAATGGTGTTGGCTTTCCACATTAACTAGGTGGTCTGTATGCTTTCATTCCCAAAGGAACAATGCCAAGGGAAGGATAAGGACCTTCACCACGTGGACATTAGAAGGATGCTTCTTTGGTACCTGAAGGTCTCTAAGGCCTTCCAAAAGTTGGACAAGCTTTTTTTCCTTTATGTAGGCCCACAAAGCAGCCACGAAATCAACCTTGGGCACTGGATAAAGGATACAATAGCCTCAGCTTATCTGTTGTTAAACCAGCCATTGAAGGATCTGCATGTGCATTCCACATGGCCTCAGGCTTCCTCCTGGGCAGAGTGCAGATCGGTTGCTCCCATAGACATCTGTAGGGAGGCAGTGTGGTCTTTGCATTACAGCTTTGTCGAGCATTACCGCTTGGATGTCCATGCTTGGGTAGACACTGCCTGCGGTGCAGAAGGTCTTGAAGGCTTCCCTGTCATCTTCCTGCCCACTAGAAACATAGCTTTGGTATGTTCCACTTATCTGGATTGGTCTAGCAGGACAGTATGGAAGGTGACATTGTAACTACTGGTTAATGCCTCTGAATATCCCTGGGTGCCACCGTTGCATGCCCCGAAGTTAGCCAGCTAGCAGAGTGGAGGCGGCACCTGAAAAGGTGACCTTACTTTTCGCTGCAGAAGCTAACCAGGCAGCTGTTCAGTATTGCCTCTGCCCAGTTGACTAGCTGCTTCTCCAGCTAACTCAGATATTCAGTGCCGATGGCCGGATATAGCCCAGCATTGAATATCCAGGTGTTAGTTTCAGCTGCAATGGCTAACTGCTGCTGCTGAATATTCCCCTCTTGGTTTTTGCTTCACACCTTTGTATTGTATGTCATAAAACACATTTAGCATACTGCACAAACAGTACTAAGGATGTCATGTGTAGATCACTATCCAATTAAAACAGAAATAAAAACTGTTTCTATTCATTTTGCCTAGTTTTTAATAGCAGTATAATGCTCCAGGACTACAATCCACAGTTGCTGATTTGTTTAAATTATACCGTTGATCACTGGGATAATTTATTTGTTTCATATATCCATAGTCTGCTTCTCTGATCTAACATAATACAATGACGTTTCAGGTCCTGTTTGCCCTTGATGAACTGGGAGATTCCATTCAGCTGAAACATTCCAGACATACAAAGTCTTCTCGTCCAGAGCTCTATGACGAAACCAGCTATGAGCTGGAAGACTGAGAGCTTTGACCCACTGGCAACAGTAGGATGGTACACAAAAGAAAACTAAAAAATACGAATGCATTTGTTCTGTAGGGACCCACCAGGTCAAAATGAAATCATGTCACAGAGTGTTACAATGGCCAGGGCAGTTCTGAATAACCTGCATTTCTAGGGGGGGTGGGGAAAAACTGAAATGCTAACCTATTAAAATCTGCGGTAAGTAACACAGGACATGGAGATGAGCAGACTGGATGGGCCTCAAAGCCTTTTCTGTCAACATGTTCTAGGTTTCTGTTGCAGGGTATGCACGCATTTTAGGGTGCATGTATCTTGTAGCAGATTTTCAAAAATTGTGTACAGGACACATGCATAAAAAGTGACTATGTGTATTTGCACCTTCTATTTGCGCAGGCAACCAATTGGGGATAAACTAACATGCATACATTTGAAAATGTAATGTAGGCTGGCCTGGTGGCTCAGTAGCAGCATTGCTCACCGTTATGCAGAGAGTTCCCTATTTAGTCCCTTTGCTCCCCAGGTTAGCCGAGATTAAGGATGGTACAGAGGGAAAGTTCACAACTCTGAGGGGGATGGTAGTGGGGAGTTGCAGGCATATGGGGAAGAGGCAATGCCATCGCTTGAGGGTGACACACAGTGATCAATGATTGCAGCCTTCCAGAAGGGGAAACCTGGTGCTTGGCCCTTGGCTGATGATTGTCACTCCAATGACATTGGGAAGGGAGAATATAAAATAAAGGGAAAACGTCTGGGATCTGTTTGAGTTGGAGGGCCAAAGATTCTGGTGGAAACTGCCAGCAAAAAAATTGAGATGGACATGTATTGTTTACTCTCCTTCACCCTTTGAAACACATACACCCTGTTCCTGACCATGTGTCGTCTTAATCCAGGGAAAAGGGAAGGCATGCTTTTAGTCACTTTGAAGGGGACAATTTTCAGCCAGGACAGTGTGCCTGAGTAAATACCTTTTCCAGCTAAATGTAGGCTTCCACACTATGCACAATTGTAGTCAGCTCAAGAGACATTCTTGTGAGTATGTTCAGGTTGGGGAGAATTCCCAAAAGAACATGAATTATTTCATCCATCTCTGCTGCCTGCAAAAATACATCTGTAGAACATGATTATGCTTTTATTGGACAGAATTTGAACTTATTTTCAAAGAAAAACACTGTGTACATTTTCTCTTTGAAAATTAGCTTCAAGTATGCGCAGTAAAAACTCCCATGTATTTGGCAGCCATATGAGCCATTTTAGTTTCAAAACTGTGCAGATGAACTGTTCCTGGGTACTTTTCCCTAAAAGCTTTGCACCAGTTCCGAGAGAAAATATATGAAAACCGATAGGTAAAAAAATATCCAGAGATTTTTGCGCCTGCTTTTTCTGCAGATGTTTTCCCTGAAAAACAGAGCGCATAGTTTTGAAAATGTAAAATTACATGCATCATTGCCTCCCTTCACCTAACCCCGCCTCTGAGCTCCCTTTACTTTTTCCATGGGTAAAAGTACACTTGGTGTTGATCTCCATGCTTACTTTTATCCTCATACAAGGCAGAACATTTTTCAGACAACCATTGGATCCAGGTAACTGACTTTTGAAAATTGTCCTCTAAGAAGGTTAATTTTGTAACAGGCCAATAACTTTGACAAGTTTGCTCATATGTTGCACTAGTTTTCACAAGGAAAGTCTGCACATTTTTTCCCTTTGAAAATTACCCATTGAAAAGTACAAGCACATGTTTACACTTGCTTTTTATTATCTGTGCATATATTATAAAGTACGCCCCTTAAACACTAATCTCCTCTCAGGGAAATCCTTCACTCAGTTCAGGTACACTTACATATACACAATCTGTACAAGCCTTTCTCCAGGAACAAATGGGAAGTCAGTTCTCACATATGGGTGACGTTGGCACCAATGGAGCATGCGCGGAAGCATTTCCCCAGCTTTTAAAGAAAGCCTTTGGGATATGCTTCCATGCAAGCATGGTCTCCTTCCCACCCAAGGGTGCCATCTTGCTCAGTCTCCTTTTTTCCACGGAACCCAATGGACGTGAGTCCTGTGTCCCCAGAAAAATTTCCATTATTTTCGTAAAAGTTAAGTTTTTCCCGGTTAACACCTGTTCCTCTTCTCGCCTTGAGCCAGCGCAGTCTCCGGCACAGCTCCCTTTTTAATCAAGGTCTTCCTTGACCAGCGTTTGCACCTTTTTTCGTTATGTCTTCCAATGAGTTTAAAAAATGTGACCACTGCAGTCAAACCATATCAGTAACTCACACCCATGACTGCTGCCTGGGCCTGGACCATGACAGCACCTCCTGCGACTTGTGCCAAACCATGACACCCAGAACCAATAGAAAAAGGTCAGAGTTGCAGGAGAAATTATTCCCCAGGTCCAGCTCTGCCTTGGCTTCATCCCGTGAGGCCCATGCATCTTCGGAGTCCCGCGGCGGCAGCTCTTCCAAGAAAACCTTGGACCCAGAAAAAAAGTAGTAGTCTTCGAAGTCCACCAAGATTGCACCAGAGAAACCTGGTAAAACTGCCTGTAGGGACTCAGGCGACTCCGAGAAGCGCCCACTAAAGTCTTTGGGAAGGATTCCTCTGTCGGCAGAGACTATGTGAGGTTCCTTGAGGCCGTAGTCCTCATCAAGGATGCACTCATGAGACTTGCCAGCACAGCGCCAGAGATCCTCTGTGCCTGCGCTGAAAGCTGTGGAGCCTTCTGGCCTGGAGCAGGCAATGATGGCCGGTTCGTCTACCTCATCCACCCCAACGACCATACCCTCGACTGTGAGGGAGTCCCCAGTCATCGAGCCGACCTCTGAGTGCCACCGGCCTCGGGTAAGCCCTTGGTGCCGATCAAGATCCCTATGCCATTCTTCAGGCATCTGGTACTCACTGGCCAGTGTCTTTGATTTGGACCACAGGTCATCAACAGGTCACCGACTCTTCGATGCCAGCTTCAGGGCCAGGAGTTGCAGGGCCTCGGACTTGTCATCACCGCTCGACTCCGAGTGGAAGACTGTCAACGAGGTCTCTCCGGACACAAAGTGGCACCAAGATATCCCCTCGGACCTGGCGCCACTCTCCTGAGGACATGGCCTTCCATAACTTTATCAGGGACATGGCCAGAGTCCTCTCGGTGCAAACCAAGTCGGAAGAAGACCCATGCACCGAGAAGTTGGAGATTCTTCAGTATGAGTCTCCACCCAAGGAAACCCTCACAGTGCCCATGCAGCCAATCCTCGAGAGGCTACTACTTCAGATGTGGGAAAAGCCAGCACCTCGACACGATGTACTGCACGTAGAAGGGCCCAGGGGTCCACAAACCCCAGCTCCCACATAACTCCATGGTTGTCGAGTCGACCATGCAGAAACTCAAGCCCGAAGACTTACTCTTTGGTTCCCCCCAGGAGGGAGGCCAGAGTCCTTGACACCTTCGGGCGCAAGTGCTACCAAGGCTTGATGCTCAAGTACCGGATCCAGGCCTATAAGCTTTACATAGGCATGTATCTAAAGTCTCTGGCCCAGGAGCTATCAGGGTTTGTGGCAGACCTTTTCGGGGAACCCCTCCAACAGTTCCAGACCCTGACCTTGAGTATCGAGGACTTTTCCAATTTCCTCTCCCGGGCAGCCTGGGATGGCTTTGAGTCAGTGGCTTGGGTAGCCGCAGCCGGCATCAGGGCCTGACGCCAAACCTTACTACAATCTTCTAACCTCAAGCAATGGATCCAAGACGAGCTGCTTGATGTCCCCTGTACCGGGAAGAACCTGTTCAGCAAACCCATGGCCAACAAAGTGGCTGAAATCAAGGCCGATATTGTGACCCGCCAGAGGCTCTCTAAGAAGACCTCATCCCATCCCCATAAAAAAAAATCAGGAAAGAGGCCCCTTGGCCTAAGAAAAAGGGGTCCTGTGGCCAGGGTCACCAATATCAGCCCTTCTCAGGCCAGCAGCAGGCTTCTCACCCCAAGATGCAAGGGCACGGGGCTCAGAAGACTAAAGCACCTAAGCCTCAGACCCCAGCTCCCACCCAGCCTGAGGAGAGCTTTTGACTCCCAGGTCAGGGCCTCCCCTCCCCCAGGAGTCCTTTGCCAGCCCATAGTTGGGAGCCTGACACTCTTTGCCCACAGATGGGCTACAATCACCTCGGATCAATGGGTACTGCAGGTAGTCAGGGAAGGACCTCTCCTTCACCAGACCCTGCTGCTCAAAAAGCTCTCAGGTCTTCTCAGAGACAATGCAGTTGAGCCTGTACCCAAACACCTATGGGGCAAAGGCTTCTACTCCAGGTACTTCCTTGTCCCAAAGAGGACTGGGGGCCTCAGGCCCATACTAGATTTGCAAATCTTAAACAAGTTTCTGGTGAGGGAGAAGTTCAAGATGCTCTCCCTTGGAACATTGTTGCCTTACCTCTGCCAGGGAGACTGGCTGTGCTCCTTGGACCTAAAGGATGCATAGAGACACATCCTAATCCATCCTCCCACAGGCAGTACCTAAGGTTTGTGGTAGGAGGAGAATACTACCAGTACAAGGTGCTACCCTTCGGCCTCGCATCCTCACCAAGGGTCTTCACGAAATGCCTAGCCAGTGGTAGCTGCCCACATGCATTTGCAAGGGGCCTTTGTTTTCCCCTACCTGGACGACTGGCTCATCAAAGGCAGCACAGCCACAGAGGCCAGTCAGCCTGCAGGATGCACAACCCTCCTGCTGCAGCACCTGGGATTCATAATCAACTACCCCAAATCCCACCTCTCTCTAGCCCAGAGTCTGGAGTTCATAGGTGCTTAGCTCAACATATTACAGGCTAAGGCTGTCCTCTCCATGGAGAGGGCAGAACGCCTCAGACGACTAGCAGTAGAAGTTCAACACCACCAGTCAGTGCCAGCTCATCGTCTCATTCGCCTGCTGAGCCATATGGCCTCCACGGTCCACGTGACCCCACCAGCCCGCTTACACGTGTGGGCAGCTCAGTGTTGCATCTGCTCATAGTGGGCGCAGGCCACGGGCAGACTGCGAGACAGGATCAGGGTAACCCACCAGCTGGCAGACTCCCTTGACTGATGGCAACTTCTCTGCCACCTCCTAGCAGGAATGCCCTTCCAGGCACCCATGCCCCAGAGGATCCTGACCACAGACACCTCCCTCCTAGGTTGGGGGCACACTGCAGGGCAGCCGCACACAAGGCAGTTGATCCCAAGTGGAATTTCTGCTACAGATCCGTCTCCTAGAGCTCAGGATCTGACCTATGGACATTTTGCCACTGCCTGTGACATCAGTTAGTAATGATGTAGATGGACAACCAAGTTACCTTGTTTTACATCAACAAGCAGGGAGGCACGGGGATCGTACTCCCTCTGCCAAGAGGCAGTGGCCCTCCTTTCCTTTTCAGTTCGCAACAGCATGCTCCTGCAGGCGGTTCACCTCCCACGCACGGACAACCTCCTGGTGGACAGGCTGAGCAGGGTCTTCTGCCCACACAAGTGTGGTGCCTGGACCCCAGAGTGGCCGCCCAACTCTTCTGCCTCTGAGGCAGGCCCATAGTGGACCTATTTGCCATCCCAGACAATACCCGGCTGCCCTGCTTCTGCTTGCGGCAACCACACCCAGAGAGTAGCAGCGGATGCCTTCCTGATGCCATGGATGGAAGGCTGCTTCTAAGCCTTTCTGCCAGTCCCCCTAGTCGCCAAGACCTTTTTCAAGCTCCAGCATGAGGGGACACCTCTAATACTAATCGCCCCAGGTGAAACAGACAACCCTGGTTCCCACTGCTGCTCTCCCTATCAGGGGCACTCCCGGTCCCTCTGATTCAGGAGGAGGGCTCCTTCCTGCACCCCAATCTGGAGTCTAACGCTAACAGTATGTAGCTGCTGAAAGGATAGCATTGGCCCCTTTCAACCTCCCATAGGAGGTCGAGGAGGTCCTGCTGGCCTCCCAAAAGCCCTCCACCAGGCGAGCTTATGTCATTTAAATGGCGAGTGCAGTATCTATTGCATCTGTCACGTGCCAGGCTGAAATCCAACTCAGTAAGAGTGCACGTGAATGCAATAGCTGCACACGACCACCCTATCGAGGGAAAATCTCTCGGGTCAGTCCTTGGTCTCTTGGTTCTTCCGGTGGCAGAGAGGGACCTCACCGTGGTGCTTTTGAAGTGCACCAGACCGCCATTCAAGCCTCTAGCCACTTGCCATCTGCGGCCCTCACATTCGGCTGAAGAGTAAGCGAATTTCAGGCCCTGGTGGTGGAACCACAATATACAGGATTCTCCACACTCACTCCAAATTGCTCCCCAAGGTGGTATCGCCTTTCCACCTCAATCAGGATGAAGTTCTCCCCACCTTCTTCCCACGGCCTCACGCTGGTCGGGAGGAAATTACACTCCATACACTGGATTGCAAACAGGCCCTGTCCTCCTACCTACAGTGGACTCGGGGCCATCGCAAAGCTCCTCAGCTTTTCGTTTCTTATGACCCCAGCAGACTGGGGCTTCCCGTGACCAAACGAACTCTGTCCACTTGGGTAGTGGATTGTATTGTCCTCGCCTATGAATGAGCTGGGCTCTCCCTAGAACACCAGATCACAGCGAATTGCGTGAGAGTGGTGGCCACATTAGTGGCAAACCTGCACTCAGTGCCAGTGACTGAGATCTGCAAGGTCACCACATGGTCTTCAGTTCACATGTTCACAGCTCACTACTGCCTGGAGAGCAAGTCCCATCGGGACAGTGCCTTCGGACAGGAGGTATTTTGTAATCTTTTCGGGGTGTAGGTAACTCCTGCCCTCCAAGCCTTCTGTGTTCAGGCTACCAGAGTGATGGTGCCGCTGAACGCAAGGGTCTTGCGGAGTCTCTCAGCTGGGGACTCATCTTCTGCAACTCATGGCTACCCGACTTGGCTGCCGTAGGTGCTGTCGTGGCTGGGTCCCCGGCAGCCTGGAGCAAGGGAGTTCCATATGTGAGGACTGACTTCCTGCTTGTTCCTGGGGAAAGCATAGTTACTCACCTGTAACAGGTATTCTCGAGGGACAGCAGGAATCTGTCCTCACAAATACAGCTAAATAAATAAATAAATAAACAACCCTCCCTCCTCCCCTTGGAGCTGTCTCCCTACCTTGTTTTAGTTTTTACTACCATCCTGGCTATGTCATCTGACTGAGCAAGATGGCATCCTTGGACGGGAAGGGGGCCATGCATGCGTAGTAGCATATACCAAAGGCTTTCTTTGAAAGCTGGGGAAATGCATCTGCATGGACTCTGTCGGCGCTGACATCACCCATATGTGAGGACTGATTCCTGCTGTCCCTGGAGAACACCTGTTACAGGTGAGTAACTATGCTTTACTTGCATATATGTCTGATGGCATGAAATAATCCCCTTTTGAGATATATAAATGGTGGATAGATGCTGAGGACCTTTTCACCATTTTTTCTTACTTTGCAACTTCAATTAGACATCAAAGAATAAACTTTGATACTAGAGAAAATACCCAGTCTAAAAAGAAACAGATCAAAAGGAACGATAATTACCAATGTATATGAGGTCTGTCCCAAAAGAAGTCAAACTTGCTAAAGAGGTCACCAGTGAGCCAACACAGCAGATGTGCAATAATGGAGATTTGTAGTGGTGACTTTGAGCTTTAGCCTCCCACTTCCTCAGTCATGCCAGTGAATTTGTTATAGACTGCATGCAGTAGAGTGAACTCGTCTCGTGTACCTTTTGCTATTTTTTGCAATTTGAAATATGAAGGATCTTGAAGAGCAACGTGGCTTTTCAGATGTTGCAGCAAGCTTATGGAGAGGATTGTTTAAGCCGCAAACAATGTTATGAATGGTACAGACATTTCAAATCGGGCAGAACATCCACTAAAGATAATCCCAAAACTGGACGGTCTTCCACGTCAATAGACGATCACGTTAAGAAAGGGCATATTTTGATTCTTGAAATTCATTGCCTAACTGTCCATGAACTTGCTGAAGAAATAGGCATCAATAAAAGTTTGTGTCACAATTGCGACTGAAAATTTTCAGCATCGCGTTGCTGCAAAATTTGTCCCACGTATCTGGACAGATGAGCAAAAATTGAACTATGTCACAATCACTCACCGCTTATCCGTGAATTTTTGTTGAAGCACAAGATGTCTCTAGTCCCGCAGCCTTCCTACTCTCCAGATTTGGCCCCCGAGGACTTTTTTGTTCCTGAAGTTGAAATCCACTCTGAAAGGTCACCTGTTATGACATGTTTCAGAAATAGCAAAAGGCACATGAGACAAGTTCACTCTACTGCGTGTACTCCATAACTAATTCACGTGGTGTGATCGAGCAAATGGGAGGGTAAAGCTCAAGGTCACGACTACACATCACCATTATCGAGAGTCTGTTGTGTTGGCTCACAGGCACCCCTCTTTAGCAAGTTTGGTTTCTTTTGGACAGACCTCGTACAAAAAAAATTGTCATGAGTATAAATAGACTACAGATATGAGAGAGAGAGCGCCAAGAGTCAAAATCATAGGAAAATGGAGAAAAAGAAAATAGGGTAGTGCCATGTCCAAAAACTAACCAAGGGATCCATTAAACATTCTAGCATCCAAGAAAATACAAAATTGAGAAGTTTAAAAAAGATTAGTCTTATTCTGGTACAAAATTATACATTTACATGGAAATCATAATTGAACTTTGCTCCCAAAGCCAACACTGCAGAACGAAGACTCCGAAATGTTTTCCTCTTTTCCTGCATCTATTTCAAAATATTCAAAAATATCTCTATCTTCCTTCCAAGAAATATTACATCCAACCTCTTCAAATACACACATAATAGTCTCTTTATCCTGAAGAAAAAGAAAAGATACCATCAGCATCGAACGAGCTTCCACCTCTTCCTGTGATTTCTCTCTTTTTTTTTTTTTTTTTAAATCTGTTTATTCACTCAACACGATAAGAAAACAAGGCAATACAAAGAAAAAACATTTCTGCAGTTTGTTTGTTTTTTTTCCTTCACGTACAACACCCCGGGCGGGGTTGTTCCTTATCCACCACCTCTGGGGTTACAGAACCGACCCAATATCGTACATAACACAGTACTAAATAAGAAATATTTACAGACTCCCCCCCCCCTTCCTCCCCCCACCCACCCCAGCCACCATGACAATAACCATCTCTATGGAGCAGACAGCCCGTCAGGCACAGAATAGAATAGAATGGGTCGCTACCCACATTCCCATCAGGTCCCCCTACCCAACAGCACCAGATCTTAACCCACCTTTAAAACCTCACTTTGGGCTTTAGGCCCCAGCTTCTGAATGTAGGGCATCCAACCTGTGATTTCTCTCTTATCAGTCAAATTAGCCAAGTCCAAACTATCTGATGAGACTTCAACCAGGGAAATTTCCAGTCTGACTACCTCTAGAAGAACTGAGAGGGAAATAATAGATTTTCAGATTCAGTGAGGCCTATTCCATTTAGGCTGTCCAGCCCCCTGTACGGCCGAGCAGAATTGGGCCGTGGAAAATTAGACCCAATTCTGATCCCGTGGCCCCTATCGGGTCTAGCACCTGGACATGCAGGCTGGGACCCGATTCTTCCCAACTGTGTATGTCCCAGTGACTACCCGGCTAGCTCAGTTGGGCTCATGAATGGAGCCACAGTGCCATGGCACAGCAGCTCCATTCCCGGCTGCCCCAGAGCAACTCCCATTCCCTGCAGCCCAGCCCCTCAATCTGGCTTCTACCCCATCACTTACCTGCCCATGGCCTATGCTGCAGTCCCCCGCCATCCAGTGGGACTTATTCCACCTTTGAGGTGGAGTAAGTCCCCCATCTATTCTGAAGGCCCTAGACGTACAGGGCCGACCTCAGAATCGGCCCTGTACGTCCAGAGTTAAGGGCTGCCCACATCATGCCCTCGCTCCGCCTCAGGAATGTCTCCTCCCACCCCAGTCTGGGCCTCCCCATACAAACCCGCTGTTCATATGGGGAGGTTAGGGACAGGGACGGCAGGGGGGCGAATAGAGGGGGATGTATGTCCCAACAGGACATCCATCTCTGCTATTCACAGGACAGAATGCACTTGTCCACATTAAATTTCATCTCCTTTTTGGACGTCTAGACTTCCAAATTATCAAGGTCCTCTTGTGTTTTAACAGCTTTTGAATATTTTTGTGTCACCTGCAAGTTTGATCACCTCACTCGTTATTCCCATTTCCAGGTCATTTATGAATATGCTAAAAAGCAGCAGACCCAGCACAAATCCCTGGGGTACTCCACTATTCAACTTTCTCCATTGAGAAAACTGACCATTTATCCCTACTCTGCTTTCTATCTTTTAACCAGTTCCTGATCCACAATAGTACACTGCCTCCTATCCGATGACTTTTTAATTTCACCAAGAGTCTTTCATGAGGGACCCTGTCAAAGACTTTCTGAAAGTCCAGATATGCTGTATCAACCGGCAAACCTTTGTCTACCTTTTTATTCGTATCTTCAAAAAAATATAACAGATTAGAAAGACAAGACTTTCATTGACTTTCTCCCATTAAACCATGACTATCTACATGTTCAGTAATTTTATTCTTTATAATGTTTTCTACCATTTTGCCCAATACTGACGTCAGGCTGTAGTTTCCCAGATCACCCCTGGAGCCCTTTTTAAAAATTGCCATTACATTGGCCATTCTCCAATCTTCCGATGATTCAGATTTTAATGATGGTTCACAGATTACTAATAGTAGATCTGCAATCTCATATTTCAGTTCTTTCAGCACCCTCAAACGTATACCATCCATTCCAGGTGATTTGCTACTTTTTATTTTATCAAATAGTCGTAATGCAACTCCCAGGTAATCAAAATTTGTTTCATTTCCTCTGATACATCACCTTTAAATACCATTTCAGGCATGGATAGCGTCCTTATATCATATTCAGTAAAGACTGAAGCAAAGAATTCATTAAGTCTCTCCAATATGGCTTTGTCCTCCCTTAGTGCCCCTTTTACCCCTCAATCATCTTTTAGTCGAACTCACTATATCACAGTTTTTTTGCTACCAATGTACTTGAAAACATTTTTGTATGTTTTTGCTTCCACGGCAAGCTTTCTTTCAAATTCTCTTTGTCTGCCTTATCAATGCCTTGCATCTTACTTGCCAGAGCTTATGTTGTTTGCCAATTTCATCATTTGGCTCCTTTTTCCAGTTCCTGAAAAATGCCCTAAAACCATCCTGGCAGTTTTTTTGGCCTTCCTTCCTTTTTCTTAAAGCGTGGAATACATGTGCTTTGGGCTTCCAAGATAGTATTTTTAAACAATGCCTATGCTTGATGTAAACCTTTAATCTTTGCAGCTGATCCTTTTAGTTTTTTCTTAACTATTTTCCTCATTCTATCATAGTTTCTCTTTTGAAAGTTAAGAGTACTGTGAATTTCCTTGCCGTTCTGCTTCCATTTATTAAATCCACACACACACACACACACACACTCACTCTTTTTAAAAACAATTCATACAGCTGTTCATGAAATAATCTCATGGTTTGAATTAATTTCAAAGACTGTTTTGCTATTGGAGTATTTGGATATATTGGGTTTTTGAGGCACCTCAATGGAATCAGTTTTAGAAGAAGCTATTTCTCTATGGACAAACTGAGGCTATGCACCCACATTTATTGTTGGCCTCCTCCTAACAGCTCATAGTATATAGCATAAGTCTCTATAAACTCAAGAAGCTTTGACATCGCTGCTGAGTATGCATGGGTGTTTCTAGTCTGCATGGGTGTTTCTGCACTCCACCACTGTTCCCTTACAAAACTATTATTTTCTGCAGCCCAGCCTGCTGGTTGCACATTGCACAGCTCTTCAGAGAAAAAAGCACAGAGAACAGGAATAAAATAAGAAAGGAGGAAGAGAAAGGGAAGGGATTTGGATTTATCTCATGTCTTTTTCTTGGGTAACTCAAGGCAAGTTAAATTTGGGTACACTAGAAGAAAATAAAACTACGACCCCAATGGGCTGACTTGCAGGTATGTGCAGGGCACTTGCATAAACATTTTTTAATGGCCCCTCCCTTCCCCAACGAATCGAGTGTTGATGTGGCAGTTGCTTACTGCTGCATCAAAGTCCTTGATAATAGAATTCAAAATGCTTCAGCTGCTCTTTTACTTCCTCCACACCAAGTGTACACCCTACTCCAGGAGCTGCTCAAGTAAAAAGGTTGTAACTTGCCTTGAGTTATCCCTGAAAAAGATGAGTTAAATCCAAATCCCTTCCCTTTCCGTTCTGCCTTTCTTATTTTATTTCTGTTCTCTGTGCTTTTTTTCTCTGAAGGGCTGTGCAATGTGCAACCAGCAGGCTGGGCTGCTCTTCTACTTCCTCTACACCAGGTGTATATCCTACTCCAGGAGCCCTTAAGTGCCGCTCAAATAAAAAGGATGTTCCTGCAGCATAGAGAGAAAGGAGAAATTGGCAGATGCCAGCAAATAAAGTCTCAGTCAAAGAAAAATGCTGAATTTGAAAGGGAAGCACCTCAAAAACTGACTATACTGACAGAGGATGTTGAGCAGAGAGGAAATCCTGCTTAGGCTAAGTACTCCTCAACCCCTGAGGTTCCCCTTCCTATGGCTCACTATGAGGATTCCCACATCATGCCTGTCCTGTAGAAAGTGCATCCAGTTCATGACCCCATGCCGCTGCACAAAGTCCGCTGCTCTTCCAGTTAATGCAAAAATGTATTCAGAATGTATCTTCCATTATCCCGTCTTCTGCATTTCCCAAAGCTGTACTTCAGAAAATTCACAAAAGCATCTGACCAAATTGACGGCATCTGACTCCATTCTGAATTGCTACAATCTTCGGGATTCCTATCTCTTTTCCCCAAAAAAGACTGTCTTTCAGATTGTGTGGAGGATCAACCAGTTAGACATTTGGAACCAGGTGAATTAAAAGATGAAATCTGTGAAACCACTACTCCAGAGATAGGAGACTACTTACAACTTAAAGATAAGAAACCAAAAAAAAAAACTTCGAGACATCTTGCCCAACATTTCTCCAAAACCCACTAGTTCAATTTCTTTGGCATCCCCAGAAGTCCATTATGACAAACAAAACTTTAAATTTTGTAGTCCATTAATGCCACTTAGGATTTATCACCCTACCAATCCACCATGATCTCCAGCTCAAGAGATGGAAAATTCTAGTTTCCACCAAATAATGCCCAAAAAGTTGGAAATCAAATACAGGGTATAACAAGCACCAGGTAACGACCATGTTCGACTTCCTTACCACTCAGTGATGGTTGACGAGGTTTTAAAGTGAGCTAAAACCTCAAAATCTTGTGCCAACATCGCATCAGTCAAGGACCCCAGGATGCTAGATATAGTGGGAAAGAACATTTCCTAAAGCACCATGTAGGTTTTGAATTGCATCACATTGCATCAAATCCAGATATTAAAACTGTCGGTATATTCTAATGCAGTGGTCCCCAACCCAGTCCTATGGGGCCCACCAGCCAGTCAGGTTTTCGGGATATCCCTAATGACTATGCATGAGATATATATGCATTAGAGAGATCCTGCCAACCTGACTGGTTTGTGGCCCTCCAGGGCTGGATTTGGAGACCCCTGCCTTACACCTCTGTCATTTAAGATTGTGAGTGGGCAAGGTACAGATGTCCTAGACATCGAAAGGGTATATAGAATGTGTCACATTCCTCCTCGATTCTCACCACCACCAAAAAGTTGTCTAATAGACAATTTTTTGGTGGTGGTGAGAAGTGAGGAGGACTGTGACAAATTCTATCTAACCTTTTTGATGTCTTGGACATCTGCACCTTGCCCACTCACAATCTTAAATGACGGAGGTGTAAGGCAGGGGTCTCCAAATCCAGCCCTGGAGGGCCACAAACCAGTCAGGTTGGCAGGATATCTCTAATGCATATATATCTCATGCATAGTAATTAGGGATATCCCGAAAACCTGACTGGCTGGTGGGCCCCATAGGACTGGGTTGGGGACCACTGTTCTAATGCATCAGTCCCTATCAAAACGCAGAATACTCAACCAAAGTACTACTGTTGCTTCATGATTCTAGGAGAGTGTCAGTTTAACTTCATAAGATCCATGCATGATACTCATGATATTACTTCTCGTTCAGCAGTAGGGGCTATAGGAGCACGTAGAACTGCATGACTTCAAGTAGCAGGGCTTTGCAAAGACTTTCATGTCCATTTAGCAGATGCCCCATATTTGAAAGACCGTTTGTTTGAGGAAAATGTCAGATATCGTAATCCTTATTAAAGAACATTGTTCCACCCTGCAGGAGTTGTCTTTGCAGGCAGCTGACCAAGCTTCTAATCCCACAGAATACAACCATCCTAATACAGAAGACTATCATCCCCAATAAATTCACTCATTCTACAACAGAAAACATTTCCAACCATACAGCCATCTATGACCCCAGTGTCAACCTGCAAAATCTTACACCCAGAAACAGAGTTCATGCAAACAGAAGCAGCAAGTATTCTCCAGGAACAAGGAGGAAGTCCGTTATCAGTCAGGTGCCATAGCTATAGCCCCTTCAAGAAGATGGCATAAAAATATACAGCAACTCCAAGGGGAAGAGGGAAGGTTGTGAGGACTGATTCCTGCTTTCCCTGGAGAACACCTGTTACAGGTGAGTAACTACGCTTTCTCCAGGAACAAGCAGGAAGTCGGTCCTCACATATGGGACTCCCTATCTACAGGCTATCGAAGACCTGTAGAAAAAGGCACGGCATCGCTGTGAGCAGTTGCCAGTGAAAGCCAAAGGCAGCCCGAGGACCCCAGGTCCATGGATGGCCACACTCCCAGTAGCCGGAACAAGAAGGGTCGGAGGCCAGGAATTGCTTAAACCCTGACTAGATTACAGAGTACAACCCAGTCGAAGGCGACGTCCCGACGGGACTCCCTCTCCAGGCACTAATGCACCACGAAGGTGTGAGTGGAAGACAAGGTAGCGGCCCAGCAGATGTCCACCAGTGGCGCAGACTAGAAACTGATGTTGCCATCGCTTGGACATTGTGAGCCATGAGTCGGCATTCCAGGGGGAACCTGGCCTGAGCCTGGGCAAAGGTGATGCAGTCCACCACCCAGATGGACAAGGTACACTTGGTGATCATTTCTTAAAATCGGAGTTCATTGGGGCAAAATGGACCCCTGCTAGGTCAAAGATCTTTGACGCGGCCAGTGGTTAAAAAGGGCAAAAAAGAAAAGCCCCAAGGCCAGGGCAGAAGCAGAGGCGCTCGGGAGATGGGAAGAGGACCAGCGAAGGCCTGTATAGAAGAAAAAATGGTTGGAACAGAGAAAAACGTTTTCCGGGGATGAGACACACGTCAGAAGGTCTCAGCAGAAAAAGGGAGAATGAGTAAGATGGCACCCTTAGGCGGGAAGGGGACCACACATTCGCGGTGGCATTCCCAAAGGTTTTCTTTGAAAGCTAGGGAAATGCTCCATGCAGGCTCCGTCAGTGCCAACATCACCCATATGTAAGGACTGATTCCTGCTGTCCCTGGAGAACACCTGTTACAGGTGAGTAACTTTGCTGTAGTTGTAGCAACTGGTCAAAAATCTGTACCTTGTTTTTGATTTTTGAGGGAGACTGTTGTTTTCAAAGGAGCTTGGCAAAGTATCACTTCAGACTGTTGAGTCCTAAAAACCCTTGCCCAAGCCTACAGATTCAGTTTCTCTAAATTGGCAGTCTCTTTCCTCCAACCAGGATTTTGAAGCACTCTTTCCAACACCTTTGCTTGCTTGAAATGGAAATTTATTCGTTAGTACAGGCTCAGGCCATCAAACAAATTCCCTCTCAAGAAAGGGATTAAGTATTTTATTCAAAATGCTTTCTAATTCCCAAGAAATTAGGTAGTCTGTGACTGAATCTGAAAGATGCCTATACTTGTATCTGTATCTACCTGCATCATTGAAAGTACCTACAGTACACTTTGTGTTCAAAGGCCAACCCTACTATTACTGGGATACTACTATTCAGTCTTTCTCCGCTCCTAGAATATTCACAAAATGCCTAGCTGTAGCAGGTATCTCCTTTTTGGAAGAAAGGCCTTTTTATCTTCCCACATTTCAATGATTTGCTCATTTCTCTAAGATCCCTATGGGCCATACAGGATGTTTTGCAGAGAATTCTACTCGCGCTTCAGCATTCGAGTTTCCAAGTAAACAGAAAAGTCTTGCTACTTCCTACACAAGATATCCTATTCACAGGAGATGAACACAGAAGAAGCAAAGCCCTATCTGCTCAAAGGTCATCAGAGAACTCTCACAGCCCAGCCCTAAAGTATATTATCTGGTTCAGCAAAAAGTAACCTCCGCCCATACCATCCTTTGGGTTCTGGGACACATGACAACTTCCATTCATGGTTTCCTCTTTGCAGGACTTCACAAGAGGCCTTTGGATGGTTTCAGAATATCTAATAGAACCGGTTTCTTCATCCTTTGCATTAAGAATCATAGTACATAAAAACATAAGACTTGCCATACTGAAACAGACCATATGTTCATCAAGCCCCTTATCCTGTTTCCAGTAATGGCCAGTCCAGATCACAAGTATCAGGCTAGATTCCATGCTACTTATCCTCAGGGATAAGCAGTGGCTTTCTCTAGATGTTCCTTAATAGCAGTCTATTGACTTTTTCTCTGGGAACCTCGCCAAACCCTTTTAAACCCAGCAATGAGTTCCAAAGCTGTGTTGGGTGAAAAAGTATTTTCTCCTATTTGTTTCAAATGTACTACTTTGTAATTTCATAATGTGCCCCCTAGTCTTTGTACTTTTTGAAAAAGTAAACAATCAATTCTCATTTACTCATATCCTTCCACTCAGGATTTTATATACTTCTATCATATCTTCTCTCAGCCTTCTCTTCTCCAAGCTGAAGAACCTTAACCTCTTTAGCCTATCCTCATAGGAGAGTTGTTCCATCCCCTTTATCATTTTGGCCATCCTTCTCTATACCTTTTCTAATTCTGCTATATCTTTTTTGAGATGCAGTGATCAGAATTGCATTCCAGGAATGACAACTGCTCTCAGATGATGGTGTCAGTTTTAGCAGCCCAGTTGTCATAGAATGATGACCACAGATCTGTCTGCAACAGGATGAGGAACACATCTCCTCCTCCTTTGCATGAAAAGTCTCTTGAATGGACACTAGAAGAATCTTCATATCAACCTAGAGCTGTGTGCAGTCCTCATTGCTCTTTGAACTATCCATGAATGGGTAACAGGAAAAGTAATCCTCAACCAGACTGACAGGCATGTTAACAATGTTTTACATAAATAGGCCAAGGGAGGTTCAGAATCTTGAGCTTTTATTGTAAGCCCCTCTGTATGTATTTTATCAGTAGGGCGGTATATCAAGTCTAATAAGCGATAACAATGTTGAGAAATGGTCAGAATATGAAACTTATCCATGTCCATGTGAAGAAGCCTGCAGGTGGTCTACCTGCCAGGCAACCTCAACTAGTTCACAGATAAACTCGGCAGCAGAATAAATCCTCATGAGCGGCCCCTTAATGTTGCAGTCGCACAACACATTCAAATGCTATCCATAGAGTTATTCATTCCCACTACAACAAAAAAGTCAACATTTCTGTTCCAGAAGACAGTCTCTGTAAAGATTGTCTCACACCTATAGAATTCCATAGACTCAAGATCTTCTCTATGCATTTCCACCTTCTACTCGTCAGACTAATCCAAAAATGATCCTTCCAAACAGAACTCAAGTCATTCTAATGGCCTCATTAGATTTGGTTTCCATATCTCATTGAGCTTGCTTGGATTCAGCCCAGTCTTCTGACATAACCAGGTGCCACTTTCCTACATATCAATCGCCAATCTCTAACTTTAACAGCATGGATAATGAAAGGAAAATGATTTTGGCTTTACCAATATCCAAGAAAGTTTTTTAGGTGGTTTTGGCTTTCAGGAAAATTACAACCAAAAATATTACCTAGCAGAGTGACAGCGATTTTCAAACTGGTGTACAGAACTCACTTAGGATGCTTTAATTTAACCAATTTCAGAACTCCTAAGTTATCACTGATATCTATCCAAATTGTGCTGTTAAACACGTTTGGCATCTCTCTAGCTTTTTGCCATTACAGCCTACCATGAGCATGTGAGCAGATACCCCTCTTCCATTGTGAGTTCTCAACATATGGAAGCCCCCTTTGAACCCCTGGGTCAATCTAACCTTAAATATCTTTCTTGGAAAATTCTTCTTGATAGCTATTGCTTCAGCCAGAGATGAGTGGTGAAATTCAAGCACCCATCTACTTACCCACTCCACATGCAGTTCTTTCCCAGTAGGATAGTGCTCAGAACTCATCCTGTCTAAGATATGTAGGAATTCCACGTCAATCAAGCAATGAGAATGCCAGTATTCCTTCCCATGCTGCTTACCCATCTGGCTAAAGGCACTTTGTACTGTAGGTAGGCCATGTTATATTACATGTGTGGTACACAAGCAGTTCATAAATGTCCTCAGTTTTTGTTCAACTCTAGCAACCTAAGCATACACTCTCTCAGAGGGTGTCAGTCTATATTGATCTTTTCTGTAACAAATCAGCCATTCAATCACCAGGTCACATTAATATCCAAAATCAGCAACTATCACCAATCTCAGATTGGTATTCACAGGACTTTTGTTTTGAGGGGGCATATGGTGGTATAGCATACCAGAACATTTTTCGTTTCCTGCTAAAACTGGCCTGCTGTCCTCGTGTATTAATAAGAGCCTTGCACATGAATACTGGCACCTTGTTCCATAGGAAAAATGCACTGAGTATGCATAAACAAACAAAAAAAAATCTGCAATGCTGCAATCGGTCATCAAGTCACACTTTGAGCAGACACTTGCTTGGACTGTTCTTCATGCTTGGAACAATGTTTAAATAGTACATATTACAAAACCTTTTCACATAATTGACTTTAACACTTCCAACCAACCCAAGGTTGCTGTAAATTAAGCAACTGTCAGCTTAGTCATCACCAAAAGGTGTGGGTACATATTCCCTGTGTTGTCCACAGAGAAAGCAAAACTGGGGGGTTCTCAGTGAGCAGCAGAAGAATGCAGCCACAGTAACCCTCTCACCTTCCTCTCCTCAGTTGAGAATTCAGCTTTATGATGACTGTTTTGTGAAATAACAGTGGGAGAGCGCAGGAACACCCATGATATCAAAGCTTCCTGGGCTTTAGGAGAACAATTTTCTCCTCCTTAAGTGTGGCTGCATTCCCCTGCTGTCAATGGATAACCATCATAACAAGTAAGCAGTTTTGCTTTCTGTGCATAATGCTCTGATTTACGTATACAGATTACTTTTAATATTAGCCCCCTAAATGTCTATAGACATGAGATTTACTGGTGGACTAAACATGCTTATGTCAGCTTTAATGAAGTATATTGGATTGTGTTATTGCTATATGCTTGTTTGGATGCAAAACTAATTCTCCGGGAACAAGCAGGAAGTCAGTCCTCACATATGAGGTGACGTCGGCGCTGATGGAGCCCTCGTGCGGAGCAAATCCCCAGCTTTCAAAGAAAGCCTTTGGGAATTGCATCACGAATGTGCAGTCCCCTTCCCGCCCAAGGGTGCCATCTTGCTCAATCTCCTTTTTTCCACGGAACCCTCCGGACTTTGTCCCACTGTCCCCATGGAAAAAGTTGAAAAATTCAGTTTTTGTCTTTCTTTCCTTCGATCAACACCAGTTCCTCTTATCGCCTGCAGCTCGATACACTGGTATCGGGTCTGGTTTGATTTTTTGTGTTCTGTCCTTCGTGACTGGCATTCGTGCCTTTTTTCCTTTTCACTGGCAGCCCAGGTCTTCGACCTCGAAGGGGCCCTTTTTCCCCCAGTGGCTGCCAAACACATTAAAGAAGTGCGATCGGTGCGTCAAACTTACGTCCCTCACCGATATGCACAACTGCTGTCTCTGGTGCCTCGGGCCGGACCACGACCTGACGGCCTGTGGTCCCCATAGGAAGATGTTTTCTAAGGCCCTGAAGAGCCACCAGTAGCAGCACGATAGGATTTTTCCTGAATCCGTGCCTCTGCAAACCCAGACCACGTCTGAGGCCTCTACATCTCGGGGGGAGCACTCTGAGCTGTGTAAAGGTTCCTCGGAGAGGTGGTCCCCCTCGAAGTAGCGCAGGAGGAAGAAAAAACCCCAGAAGGCAGCGTCGTTGGATGGCTCCAAGCGGCCTGGTCCCTCTTGGGGCCGGTCGCGGAGCCCCAAGCGCCGACCAGGGTCTTCGGAGACAGAGCGCCCGGCAAAGATGACTCAACATGATGCAGATCAGCCGAGGCAGGTAACTACTGTCCTCGTTGAGGACTCCCCTCCGGTGTCGGGCCTGGCTTCGTTGGTACCTGACCCGGGGGCTGCAGAGCCCTCTGGACAAGTCCAGACTGGTGGCCTTGGAGCATAGTTTAACTGCCTTCATGAAGCAGCAGCAGCAGGCGCTGATAGCTGGCCTGTCCCCGACCACTCGATGTCAAAGTTGACCCCGGAGGCAGAGCCGATCCTCGAGACCCTTTGGACTCGAGTTGATCCTCGGTCGAGGTCCCAATCGGCCTCCCATTCGGACCGAGGTCTTCGCCGCCGAGCCTCCTGGTGTCGGGGCAGTCGGCACTGGGGCCCTCGATTCCGGAGCCTATCGATTCCTCCTCGGAGGCTTCAGGATGGGAGATGGAGGAAGAGGAGTTCCTGGACACCTGTTGGCACAGGGACGTCCTGTCCAATTCCCTGGTGTCCGAACCTCGGAGAAGGTCCCCTCCGGAGGACATGAGGTTCTTGGACTTCGTGAGAGCTATGTCCAAGGCTTTGGCATTCCCCATGGAGTCCGAGGAGGATCCTCGAGCCAACAAGCTCAAGATCCTCCAGTATGAGCCCCCCCCCCTCTGGAAGCCCTTACTGTGCCCATGCCTCCGATCCTGGAACGACTGATGCTCTGTATGTGGGAGACTCACGCTTTGGTGCCAGTGATCAGCAAATGGCTGGACTTGATGTTATGAGTCCGCCGAAGCCCTGGGTTTCACAAGTCGCAGCTGCCACATAACTCCATGGTTGTGGAATCGGCCATGCACAGGCTGAAGAGCCAGAAGATGCATTCCTCAGTGCCTCCCAGCAAGGAGGCCCACAACTTGGATGCCCTCAGCAGAAAGTGCTTCCAGGGATCGATGCTGGCCTGTCATATCCAGGCTTACCAGCTGTACATGGGCATGTACCTGAGGGACCTGGCGAAGGAGCTCGCCAGGTTCTCGGCTGGTCTCTCCAAGGGGCCCTTGCAGCGCTTCAGGATCCTGTCTCCAGCCGTCCATGAATACTCGAAGTTCATGTCTCGAGCTGCCTATGGCGGGTTTGAGTCGGTGGCCCGGGGAGCCGCAGCGGGCATCGGTGGACACCGCCAAGCATGGCTGCAGTCGTCCAACCTCGAGCAACGGGTTCAGGACAAGTTGGTCGATGTCCCATGCCAGGGTGACAACCTCTTTGGCAAACCCATGATGACAAGGTGGCTGAACTGGAGACCGAGTACATGATGAAGGACACAGCTCTCCAAGAAGACCTCTGCCCCTTCTCGCAAGGACTCGAGTTAAAAGCCCTTTTACCCGAGGAAGGGTGCTGCTTACCGAAGCTACCTCCATTATCAGGACCCCCCTGCCCCCCAACAGGGGCAGTAGGCCAAGGGACAGGGGCATGGCCCGCGTAAGCAGAAAGTCCCCAAACCCCAGGCACAGACTCCGGCCCAGCCTGACAGTGTCTTTTGACTCTCAAAGCATGGCCCCTCTCCCCATAGGGGGCAGGCAGTACACAGGGGGGCAGGCTGGCCCTATATGCCCATGGATAGGTAGCAGTTACCACTGATGCCTGGGTCTTCAGATAGTTCAGGAGGGCTATTTACTGCATCTGACCCAGGTACCCCCCCCCCTTACTTCCCAAGAGAGCCCCTCAGGTCTCCCCTTCATCGGGACCTTCTTCTGAAGGAGTTGGCGGGTCTGCTCAAAGATCAGGCAGTAGAACTGGTGCCCCACCACATGCAGGGTGTAGGGGCTTCTACTCCAGGTACTTTCTGGTACCAGAAAGGACAGGAGGCCTCAGACCCATCCTCGACCTACGCAACTTAAACAAATCCCTAGTGAGGGAGAAGTTCAAGATGCTCTCCCTTGGAATATTGCTGCCTTACCTCCACCAGGAGGCTATGCTCCTTAGACCTAAAAGATGCGTATACACACATCCTAATACACCCAGACCACAGGCAGTATCTATGCTTTGTGTTGGGTCAGCACTACCAGTACAGGTTACTCCCCTTTGGCCTGGCCTCGGCCCCCCAGGGTGTTTACAAAATGCCTGGCCATGGTGTCTGTCTTTCTCAGACTCCAAGGGGTGTTTTGTCTTCCCCTACCTAGACAACTGGCTCATGAGAGCCAATTCAGCCAGTGAGGCCCACCAGGCCATATCTCGCAGCATTCAAGTGCTGCAGCATCTGGGGTTTGTAGTCAATTACCCCAAATCCAGCCTGACTCCCACTCAACAGCTAGAGTTCATTGGGGCCAGACTCAACACTCTTCAGGCAAAGGCCTACCTGCCTATACACAGGGCACGCAGGCTTCTGGCTCTGGCACATCAGGTGAGTCACAGATCCAAGGTGTCAGTAAGGCATTTTCTGCGCCTTCTCAAGCACATGGCTTCTACGGTTCACATAACACCAGATGCCCGCCTCCACATGCGAACCGCTCAATGGTGCCTTGGAGACCAGTGGTCACAGGCCTCAGGTTGCCTCAGAGACAAGATCACAGTTTCCAGGCGACTGGTATGGTCCCTGGGCTTGTGGCTTCAGCCACTACACTTGGAGGCAGGGATGCCTTTCCAGGCTCCTCTGTACATGAGAATCCTGACCACAGATGCGTCCCTGATGGGCTGGGGGGCCCATTGCCAGGGATTCTCTACCCAGGCAATGTGGTCCCCAGAAGAGAGAGCACAGCAGATCAACCTTTTGGAGAGCCATGCCATCCGCCTGGCTCTGGGCGCTTTCTGGCAAGTCCTGGCTCACAATCCTGTTTTGATACAGACAGACAACCAGGTAGCCATGTTCTGTGTGAACAAGCAAGGGGGCACGAGGTCCCGCCTTTTGTGTCAGGAAACCCTAGATCTGTGCTCATTTGCAGCCCGGCATGGCATTCATCTCCAGGCTGTCTACCTGCTGGGTCAGGAAAACTGCTTGGCAGACAGACTCAGCAGGATCCTCCAGCCCCACGTGTGGCAGCTGGATCGGGAGATAGTTCACTGGCTGTTCCAGACCTGGGGAACGCCAGTGATGAACTTGTTTGCGAGCCCAGTCAAACACCAGTTGCCCAGGTTCTGCTCCAGGCAGCACCACCCAGACAGGGTGGCCGCCGATGCCTTTCTGATATCATGGTCATTGGGCCCTCCTATATGCGTTTGCTCTGACGCCTCTGGTGGCCAAAACTCTTTTCAGGATCCTCCGGGACAAGGCCTCGGTCATTCTGGTAATACCGAGGTGGTCGAGACAATCCTAGTTTCCGCTTCTTCTTCAGCTGGCGGTCGAAGCTCCCATTCCCCTGGGGTCTTCCCCAAACCTTCTGTCCCAGGAGGGGGGCACCCTTTTGCATCCCAACGTCAGGTCCCTCAACCTGATGGC
This sequence comes from Ichthyophis bannanicus, assembly GCA_033557465.1. Classification (NCBI taxonomy): domain Eukaryota; kingdom Metazoa; phylum Chordata; class Amphibia; order Gymnophiona; family Ichthyophiidae; genus Ichthyophis; species Ichthyophis bannanicus. The sequence goes on from CM066033.1 coordinate 106,175,487, forward strand.
ATGGCTACTGAAAGGGTAGTACTCGCTCCACTTCTCCTTCCGAAAGAGGTCGAGGAGGTCTTGCTGGCCTCCAGGAGGCTCTCGACCAGATGGACCTACGCCTTGAAGTGACGGAGGTTTATAGTTTGGTGCGAGGGGCAGGGTGCCAACCCCTTCTCCTGTCAGGTTGGGGTGGTTCTCAAGTACCTTCTCCACCTTTCGGACTTGGGTCTCAAGTCCAATTCCGTCAGGGTGCACCTTAGTGCCCTTGCAGCAAACCATTTCCCGGTGGAGGAGAAACCCCTCTCCGCCCATTCCTTGGTTTCCCGGTTCTTGAGAAGTCTGATTCTTTTGAAGCCTCCAGACGCATGAGTGAGCTGCAGGCCCTTGTGTCCGACAGGCCTTACACCAGGTTCTATAGGAACAGGGTGGTGCTTCGCGCACACCCCAAGTTCCTTCCGAAGGTGGTCTCCTCGTTCCACCTCAATCAGGAGGTGGTTCTGCCTGTCTTTTTTCCCAGGCTGCATGCCAGTAGGGCAGAGAAGGTACTGCATACCCTGGACTGTAAGAGGGCATTGGCCTTCTATATTCAGCGCACGCAGGGCCATAGAAGGGCTTCTCAGCTCTTCGTATCCTACGACCCCACTAAGCTGGGGATGGCAGTCTCCAAACGTACGCTGTCCACCTGGGTAGCGGACTGTATTGCCTGGGCATACAGGGCAGCCGAGCTTCCGTTGGAGGGTCGTGTCGCAGCCCATCGGGTCAGGGCCATGGCGGCATCAGTGGCTCATTTCCGCTCTGTTCTGCTGGCAGATATCTGCCGGGCCGGTACCTGGTCTTTGGGTCATACTTTCGCAACCCATTACTGCCTGGATAGGGAGTCTCGACGAGACAGTGCCTTTGGCCAGGCTGTACTCCGTAACCTTTTTGAGGTCTAAGCCACTCCTGTCCTCCGACCATTATGTGTTCAGGCTACCAGAGTGCTATTCTTCCAGTTAGATTCCTATTGTTACTGCTGGTGGCTCTCATAGAGGGAGCCTATTTTTCAGCTGTGGGTTCTCGGTAGCCTATAGCTAGGGAGTCCCATATGTGAGGACTGACTTCCTGCTTGTTCCCGGAGAAAGCGTAGTTACTCACCTGCAACAGGTGTTCTCCAGGGACAGCAGGAATCAGTCCTCATGACCCTCCCTCCTCCCCTTGGAGTTGCAGTCCTATTATTATTTTTTTTTTTGCCATCTTTTAGCTATGTCATCTGACTGAGCAAGATGGCACCCCTTGGGCGGGAAGAGGACTGCACATGCGTGATGCAATTCCCAAAGGTTTTCTTTTGAAAGCTGGGGGATTTGCTCCGCACGAGGGCTCCGTCGTTGCCAACGTCACCCCATATGTGAGGACTGATTCCTGCTGTCCCCGGAGAACACCTGTTACAACTGAGTAACTATGCTTTCCTTTCTGTACCGAACAATATCTTTAAATGATTAGCTTGCATTATTGGGTTTGCATGACTTAATGTAAGTGTGTAAATTATTCTTTTTAATATTTCTTCCAGCAGTAATTCAAGATACCAGGCCCATTGTATGCATTTACTATTAACCACTGAAAAGTAGCTGCACATTTACACAGTAGAATGGTACAAGTTAGAAGCAGTCACCTAGCGTTAGAGAAAATTCATATATTAGCCTCCCGATAATTGGTGAACCCCATTACATTTAGGGCTTCTTTTGGTAGGATCTCCCATGTAGATGGTAGATAGGGAACATTAGCATACAAGGTCTTAATTCCATCAAAGAGCAGCCATGGCATTATGGAGCAAGGGGCCAAAAGGAATACACATATAGGAACTAGCCACCAGGGAGAAGACTGGTAAATGCTGAGGGAGACTGGATTTTGAGAAGATTTTGATGGGGGGGGATCTGAAAAGGGGCTCTTGGAAGGTGGGGCGTTGCATCGGGAATTGAAATGGGGGGTTATTTGATTCCAGCATCGGCCTTTTAAAAATGAAGGGGCCTGACTTGGGGCCTGCTATCTTTGTGTTGCTGTGGCAATGATTGCACAATGATCCCAACTGCAGCAATGCAAAATGAAATTTACTGTGGGACCCACTAACCTGTGACAGGTTAATGAGTTGCGTGGTAAATTTAGCTGCAATAAAATTGTGAATTTTAGCATAGCTTATTAACTATCCCATTTTAGGGTCTTTATTGGGTGTATTTCCCTAGCAATAGGAAGAGCCATTTTCAAAAGCCAGTTATCTAAGTGCAAGAGCTCTTTGAAATTGCCATCCTTTCACACAGGTAAAAATGTGTGTGGTGTTCCACAGCATGGAAAAAAATAAACTGCTGCCAATATAAAGTTCTTTCTCTAAGATTGTGGTTATGCTGTTTGAAGTCTGCTAAGAGACCACACTTATAACAGTAGTTCTCCAGGACCAAGCAGGAAGTCAGTCCTCACTTATGGGTGACGTCGGCGCCGACGGAGCCCTCGCGGAGCAATTTTCCCCAGCTTTCAAAGAAAGCCTTTGGGAATTGCAGCGCGCATGCGCGGTCCTCTTCCCGCCCAAGGGTGCCATCTTAGCCAGTCTTCTTTTTTCCGCGGAGCCCTACAGACGTCCCCGTCGTGTCCCCGCGAAAAAGTTGATATTTCTTCATAATTTTATTTCTTTTTCCATTCGGTTCGACGCCGGTCTTTTTCCCGCCCGGACTCGCGACGCCGGTCACGAGTCCTCTTCCTTTTTTCGGTTTTTCTGATTTAGTCAGCTTTCGTTTTCGATTTTTCCCTGGCAGCCCGGTCCTTTGACCTCGCCGGGGCCCTTTTTCCCCCGATGGCTGCCAGTGGTTTTAAGCGGTGTGGTCAGTGTGACCGAAATATGTCACTAACTGACACACACGACTTTTGCCTCCGCTGCCTGGGCCCGGATCATGAAGAAATGATCTGTGGGCCCTGCGGCAAAATGTCCTCCAAAGCGTTGAGAAGTCGGCGGCATCAGCGGGATAGGATCTTCGCTGACCCCAGCCGTACCCGGACCTCGTCGGAGGCCTCCGCGTCCAAAGGCTCCAGCTCGGACCGTCGCCGGAGTTCCTCCGACAAGGGTTCTCCCTCCGGGGACCATCGTCGGAAGGTGAAACCCGCGAGGGCGGCGTCGGTGGATGCTCCTGGTTCCGCGAGGGCCAGGTCGCATAGCCCCGACAGCCGCCCCGGGTCCTTGGAGAAGGAGCACCTCACGAAGCGACCTCGCCTGGAGTCGGAGCTGCCTGCTCGGGTAAGTCCTGTGGTCCTTCTGGACTCGCCTCCGCGACAGCCGACGTCGGGCCCGACGCCGTCGGGGCCCGAGTCGGGGGCTGCTGGGTCACCTGAGCTCGGACTCAGGTTGACGGCCTTGGAGAGCAGACTGTCTGCCTTCATGGACCAGCAGCGGGCACTGCTCGCTGGCTTCGCTGGCGTCGCTGCCCCGACCGCCGGGACGTCGACGTCCAAGTCGACCCCGGAGACCGAGCCGATCCTCGAGTCGATGCGAACTCGAGTCGATCCTCAGTCGAGGTCACCCTCGGCCTCCCGTTCGGGACCGAGGTCGCCGACGCCGACTCCCTCGGCGTCGGGGCGGCAGGCGCCGCGCCCTGCCCGGGCCGACCCCACCGAGTCCTCGTCGGAGTCGGTCTGGGAGTCTGAAGAGGAAGAGTCGCCTGATTCTTTCCGGACTCGGTGTGTCCCCTCGGACTCACCGGAGTCCGAGCCTCGGAAGCAGTCCCCCCCGGAGGATGCCCGGTTCTCGGACTTCGTCAGGGATATGGCCAAGGCTTTGGCCTTCCCTGCGGACCCCGAGGAGGAGCCTCGAGCCGAGGAGCTCGACGCCCTCCAGTATGACTCTCCCGCAAGGGAACACTTTACTGTACCGGTTCCTCCTATGCTGGAACGACTACTCTTCCGCATGTGGGAGAGTCCGGCCTCCTCGCCGGTCCTGAGCAAGCGGGTCGATTCTATCTATCGAGTCCGCAAGAGCCCTGGCTTTCAAAAGGCACAGCTACCACACCATTCCATGGTAGTGGAATCGGCCATGCATCGTCTTAAGAGCCAGAAGATGCACTCCTCGGTGCCTCCTGGCAGGGAGGCCCGTAACCTGGATGGCCTTGGTAAGAAGTGTTTCCAGGGCTCTATGCTCGCATGTCGTGTCCAGACCTACCAGCTATACATGGGCATGTATCTCCGAGATCTGGCTAAAGAGCTGGCCGGATTCTCCGCTGGTTTGTCCGAGGAACCCTTGCGGAGGTTCCTGGCCTTGTCCACTGGCATTCGGGAATGCTCAAAGTTCATGTCCCGAGCAGCCTATGATGGCTTTGAAGCATCGGCTCGTGTGGCCGCAGCCGGCATCGGTGCCCGCCGACAGGCTTGGCTTCAGTCGTCAGACCTTGAGCCCTGGGTGTAGGACAAGTTGGTCGATGTCCCCTGCCGAGGCGAAAACCTCTTTGGCAAGCCCATGGCTGAAAAGGCTGCACAAATTGAGACTGAGACTCTCACCAGGACCAGGCTTTCTAGGAAGACCTCTGCCCCTTCCCAGAAAAAGAAGGGCTCGGGAAAAAAGTCCTTTTACCCGAGGAAGGCGGCTGCCTACAAACATTACCCCCATTATCAGGCCCCTGCAGCTCCCCAACAGGGCCAGCAGGCCAAGGGACGGGGTAACGGGTCCCGTAGGCAGCAAGCCCCCAAGCCTGCACCACCAGCCCCTGCTCAGCAGGGTGGGGGTTTTTGACTCACTAAGCATAGCCTCTCCCCCCCCGCTGGTTCCTCCCAGCACCGGAGGCCGGCTGGTTCACTTCGCCCACAGGTGGTCCAGCATCACCGCAGATGCCTGGGTGCTTCAAGTCGTGCGAGAAGGCTATCTTCTCCACTTCCACCAGGTCCCTCCCTCCTATTTTCCGGGAGAACCTCCACGATCCCCTCTGCACAGGGAATTACTCCTTCAGGAGTTAGCAGGTCTTCTACAGGAACAGGCGGTGGAACCAGTGCCCCACCACCTAAAAGGTCAAGGCTTTTATTCCAGGTATTTTCTAATACCAAAGAGAACAGGGGGCCTCAGACCCATCCTGGGCTTGCGCAACCTCAACAAGTTCCTTGTGCGGGAGAAGTTCAAAATGCTTACCCTTGGAATCCTTCTGCCCTACCTCCAGCAGGGAGATTGGCTATGCTCCTTGGATCTAAAGGATGCCTACACGCACATCCTCATCCACCCAAGCCACCGCCAATACCTAAGGTTTGTGGTGGCAGGAAATCATTACCAGTACAGAGTACTGCCCTTTGGCCTGTCCTCCGCACCGCGAGTCTTCACAAAATGTCTCGCGGTGGTGGCGGCCCATCTCCGGCTTCACGGCCTCTATGTCTTTCCGTACCTCGACGACTGGCTCATCAGAGTGACTCTTCTGCAGTACTTGGGCTTTGTTATAAATTTCGCAAAGTCCACTTTGCTCCCCTCACAGGATCTCGAGTTCATCGGCGCAAGGCTGCACACTCCTCAGGCACGAGCGTACCTACCGCTCGACAGGGCTCAACGGCTCATGAACCTAGCCGACCGTTTTCGCAGCCAGCCCCTGGTCTCCGCCAGGCGCTTCCTGAGACTACTCGGCCATATGGCTTCCACCGTCCATGTGACCCCCAATGCCCGCCTGAATATGCGGCCTGCTCAATGGTGTCTCCGCCAGCAGTGGCGACAAGCCACAGGCGGCCTAGCAGACCTAGTGCGCGTCTCCGAGCCGCTGATCTCGTCTCTCCGGTGGTGGCTTCAGCAGCCGAACCTGATGTTCGGAATGCCTTTCCAGTCACCTCAGCCGGCCCGGGTGCTGACCACGGATGCATCCCTCCTGGGCTGGGGAGCACATTGCCAAGGGGCACGTACTCAGGGCCTCTGGACCACGTGGGAGTCTGCTCAGCAGATCAACTTCCTGGAGCTCAGGGCGATCCGCCTGGCTCTCAAGGCCTTCTCCCACCTGACTTCTCACCAGTCTGTCCTTGTCCAGACGGACAATCAAGTTGCCATGTTCTACGTGAACAAGCAGGGGGGCACGGGCTCCTTCCTCCTCTGCCGGGAGGCACAGAAGCTCTGCTCTTGGGCCGTCAGTCACGGCATTCTCCTCAAGGCAGTTTATCTCCCAGGCCACGAGAATTACCTGGCGGACAAACTCAGCAGGATCCTCCAGCCGCACGAGTGGCGTCTGGATCCCTTGGTAGTTCAGAAGCTCTTCCTGAAGTGGGGCCTCCCCACGGTGGATCTCTTTGCCAGTCCTCACAACCGGCAGCTTCCTCGCTTCTGCTCTCGTCAGCCACACCCCCTTCGGGTTGCGGCGGACGCTTTTCTACTATCATGGTCGGGGAGCCTTCTGTACGCTTTCCCTCCCATCCCGCTGGTCTCTCTGACTCTTTTCAAGGTTCTCCGAGACAAAGCCTTCATGATCCTGGTGGCCCCTCGCTGGCCCAGACAGCCGTGGTTTCCGCTCCTGCTGCAATTAGCGGTGGAGGATCCATTCCCTCTGGGGTTACAACCGGATCTCCTCACTCAGGATCAGGGGTCTCTACTACACCCCAACCTCAGGTCTCTCAACCTCATGGCCTGGCTGCTGAGAGGGTAGTCCTTGCTCCCCTTCTCCTGCCGGCAGAGGTGGAGGAGGTCGTCTTGGCTTCGCGACGGCCTTCTACCCGCAAATGCTACGCCCTTAAATGGCGTCGCTTTGCCGTCTGGTGTACCCAACAGTCTCAGGATCCCTTCTCCTGCCCGGTGTCGGTGATCTTGCAGTACTTGCTACACCTCTCTAATCTGGGACTTAAGTCCAACTCCGTCAAAGTTCACCTCAGTGCTCTTTCGGCACATCATGTGCCGGTGGACGGCAGACCTCTCTCCAGCGACCCTCTCGTAGCGAGGTTTCTCCGAGGTCTCCTTCTACTTAAACCACCTCTGCGCCCGCCAGCGCCTGACTGGGACCTGAATGTGGTTTTGCAGCGGATCACCTGTCCGCCTTTTGAACCTATGGCTACCTGTTCTCTCCGTTTTCTGTCTTGGAAAACACTGTTCTTGATAGCCCTCACTTCCGCTAGACGCGTAAGTGAATTGCAGGCCCTCGTGTCTGATCCCCCTTACACTCGGTTCTACAAAAATAGGGTAGTCCTACGGACTCACCCAAAATTTCTTCCAAAAGTGGTCTCCCCTTTTCACATCAATCAGGAGGTGGTACTTCCTACCTTCTTTCCCAGACCACACTCCAGCCGAGCTGAAACGGTCCTCCATACCCTGGACTGTAGAAGGGCTTTGAACTTCTACCTTGACCGTACGCGGGAGCACCGTAAAGCTGCTCAGCTTTTTGTGTCTTTTGACCCCAATAAATTGGGGCTCCCGGTCTCCAAGCGTACTCTGTCCATCTGGGTTGCGGACTGTATCTCTTGGGCTTATGGGGCAGCCGGACTCTCCTTAGAAAGTCGAGTCACGGCTCATTGCGTTCGGGCAAAGGCTACGTCAGTGGCTTACCTCCGCTCTGTTCCGCTGGTAGACATCTGCCGGGCCGCGACTTGGTCTTCGAGCCAGACTTTTGCGGTCCATTACTGTCTCGAGAGGGAGTCCCGCAGGGACAGTGCTTTCGGACAGGCAGTCCTCCGTAATCTCTTCGAGGTCTGAGCAACTCCTACCCTCCATCCCGGATGTGGGCTACCGGTGGGTGATAATTCAGCGAAGATTCTTTCCTTCTGTGCTGCTGAGCTAGAGGGAGCTCATTTTTGTGCTTAGGGTCTCCGGTAGCCTTGAGCTTGGGAGTCCCATAAGTGAGGACTGACTTCCTGCTTGGTCCTGGAGAAAGCGTAGTTACTCACCTGTAACAGGTGTTCTCCAGGAGCAGCAGGAATCAGTCCTCACTACCCTCCCTCCTCCCCTTGGAGTTGCAATCGTCTGCTTATGTTCTTTTTGCAAATTTTTTATGCTGTCTTTTTTGGCTATGTCATCTGACTGGCTAAGATGGCACCCTTGGGCGGGAAGAGGACCGCGCATGCGCGCTGCAATTCCCAAAGGCTTTCTTTGAAAGCTGGGGAAAATTGCTCCGCGAGGGCTCCGTCGGCGCCGACGTCACCCATAAGTGAGGACTGATTCCTGCTGCTCCTGGAGAACACCTGTTACAGGTGAGTAACTACGCTTTATTTGCACTCATGCCGAGGTCTGGGAATCATTGTCCGGTGCCACTATCAAGGGAAGAAACTATAGCAGAGAATTTCCTTGCTGTGAGGATATTTAAAGGCATCTGCACAGTTCACAGACCTGCAAACCGCGTAAATAGTGCTCACTGGGAGATTCAGCCACACTAACCGGGTTAATGCCGCTAAATATCCCTGGTTTGGGCCACTAAACACCCCAACACTTAAGTGTTTAGCGTCGAGCAGCATGGAGGCATAGCCACAGGTTAATATTAAGCTGAATGGTTGTCCTAACTTTAGCCGGTTTTGTAATCTGGTCAGCGGCTGAGTATCGCCACTGACCAGATTGCAAAAGCACAATCCGGGCAGCCCAGATATTCTGTGCTGTGACTCGGATATGGCCCCAGCATTGAATATCCGGGGCGAAGTTAAAGCGGCGACGGCCGACCATTTTAAGTATGCTGGCCATCTTATCAAAGCCAAGATGATGATGTGTATGCTAACCAATATATATCACCAAGAGTCTGATTTAGCAAAGGTTTCCCATAGGCCCAGAATGGAAGGTGGTGGTTCTTTTCAGCTCTAAATTCATTCCCGAGTAGCAAACTGTTTGTGTTGCCCCACCTGCTGTTACATGATGCCAACAGAGTTCAGAGACAGTGATTCTTCCAAAGTACTACAGTAAGATGTGGATAAGGAAACCAAATTGCTATGTTCAGGTATCATAGCTCTGTGCTCTAAGCAACAGATGCGCACTACATACCAGACTCTGGTGTGATGTCAGAAATTGTTAATTGATAACCCCTGCCAGGGCTTGTTACTTTGAGCACCTTTTTACTTTGACTGCTAGATACTGCCAGCACCACCTTACATCACTGACCCCTTTGCACACACTGCCAGAATCTTGTAACAGTGTCAGACCTTATACTGGTAGTGTCGTGGTGAATTGCTGGTCCAGTTCTTATACTGCCAGACCTTTTTATGGTACAGTTCCAGTACTTAATTTTTGCACACTCTCTTTTAGCCCATCAGGGCTTCTTATACTGTTACATTACTGGCCCTCTTGTAGTGCCAAGCCTTTTCACACTGCCAGGCAAGGCCTTGCTGAATTATAGTATTAAGGCGTATTATGCTGCCAGTCTTAATGACACTGCCAAGCCTTAGTTTTCCAGAGATCGCTATGGGTTCTATTAAGCAATAAACATCAAGCAATGCAAGACATCAAACATGCACAAATCCCAGGTTGATTAACGTATTTTACAAGGGCTACCATTTTGCTCATATGCATTTAGTTGATGAATCAAAAAATGTGCTTGACCTTTTGAGTCGTTGCTTAGTTGTCAGAGGAATCAGAATTCATATACAGACTAGAGGCAAATAATTGTGCTAAGGCTCGGCTCAAATCGGCATCAGATTTAAATTTCAACATAATTCAACTTTGAGCCATCTTTTTGTTTTTGAGGGATTTTAAAATCTTGTGTACATGGATGTTTTTGGATTTATACAGAATGTTTGCAGATTGTATGATTTAGATTTAATTACTCATGTGTTCCAAATCCAAGCTCAAAAGATAGCTTTCATAGTCTGGTATAGTTGGTAAGTCCCTTTCCAAGAGGGCTTAGTCTGTTGTACCTGAGGCAGTGGAGGGTGAAGTGACTTGCCCAAGGACCCAGGGAGTGACCACGGGAGAAGCAGGATTTGAAGCCCAGCTTCCCTGGTTCTTAATCTACTACTTTAAGTCCTACAATATTCCTCCAGTGTCATTGTGAAACTGTGAATGGTTATTTCTAACATGGGTTCCAAAAGAACCAAACTGAGTGAATCTGCAGAATTGAGTTGCAACACAGATATTTGGGGTTTCTCCAAGATGAGTTGCAGCCTGCCCCACTTCAGTTCTGATTTATTCAAATCTTCCTCCTTCCCAGTTAAAACCCAGTGTTAAATTCTAAATATAGGCCAATATAATCAGTCCTCAGACTGTGACCTATTTTGTGTAAGGTAATGAATGCCAGGGGCAGTAGAGCATCTTTTTGCTTGGAGGAGCCAAACAAACCAATCTCTGGCTTTGCCTCAAGCTCTCTAGTTGCCGATGCTGTGTTGGGCAAGTACTGATCAGACCATGACTCTAGTGCCCACCCTATTCCGCTGCCTATGATGTGTGCAGACTGTAAACCAATGCAGAGAAACAGATTTGGTGTACTCGTAAGAATGTATAATACAATAAAGCAATGGATTTTTTTCCTGTTTGACTCTTAACTGTACTGTTGCATGGAGTTACTTAAATTATTAAACATTTCTGATCAAAATATTTGTTCTGGTCTTTGTGAATAAAATATAATATAAATCCATCAGTCATTTCTCAGATTTAATGATAAAATTAGAGGTTTTGAGCTCACCATATTAATAGGATCATAAATGACTATTTTTTTTCTTTGTGTGCTGCCTTTTATTTAAAAAAGAAGAAAACTGAAGGCAAACTTCCGCAATAGAACAACTTGCATAGCAAAGGAGCGGAAGGAGACCATGAACATAAACAGCACTTTATTGTAAAGCCCAACTTAACCCAGTTTTGGGAAAATTAGCTTTTGTCAGGGGTCAAAAAATACAATACAACAGATAAATAAACAGAATAATACATAAATTTGAATAAAACATGGACTTCATCCAATGGATTGTACAAAAATCAAATTGACTACATCTGTGGAAGTCAACGATGGAAAAGCTCTGTAACCAACAATGACAAAACCTGGAGCTGACTGTGGTGCAGATCATCAGCTACTAGTATGCAAACTCAAGCCAAAGTTGAAAAAAGAGCAAACCACTCATGAATGCAGCAAAATATGACCTTGAGAATATACCACTGGAATTTAAAAACTGCCTGCAAAAATGATTTGCTGCTTTAGATACAAATGACAGAGCACCAGAAGAGTTATGGAATGACATCAAGAAGGTTGTGTTGAAAGAAAGCGAGATGTCTCTAAAAAAGGAGAAAAAGCAAAAATGGCCAAAATGGATGATGGAAGAAACTGTGAAAATTGCCCAGAAATGCAGAGAAGCTAAAGCCAGAGGAGAAAGAAAGACAATCGCAGAACGCAACAGAGATTTCCAACGTGCAGCAAGACAGGACAAGGAAAAGTACTACAATGACACATGCAAGGAAATAGAAGCAGAAACTGTTAGAGGAAGAACAAGATTGGCTTTCCTAAAGCTATGAGAGTTGAAAAAATTCCAGCCTCGAATTAGAATGTTACAAGATGCTCAAGGTTCTATGTTGAATGATGCTGAGAAGATCAAGAAAAGGTGGAAAGAATATACAGAGTTTTTATATGATAAAGATCAAGTGGACCAACAGCCATTTCAACCTGTACCTTATGATCCGGAATCATTGGTGATGAAAGAAGAAGTTGAAGCAGCATTGAAAGTCTTATCAAAGAACAAAGCATCAGGCATTGATGGCATTCCCATAAAAGTATTACAGCAATCTGATGCAGCTGTTACCATACTTACAAGGCTCTGTCAAGAAATTTGGAAGACAACATCATGGCCAACTGACTGGAAAAAATCTGTGTTTATACCAATATTAAAGAAAAGTGATCCAACCGACTGTGGAAATTATTGCACAATCGCTCTGATCCCACATGCCAGCAAGATTCTACTGAAGATTATTCAACAGAGACCATACCTGGAACAAGAACTACCTTAAGTGCAAGCAGGGTTCAGGAAAGGGTGAGGAACGAGAGACATCATCGCGGATGTGAGATGGATCCTTGAAAAGACTAAAGAATACCAAAAGGATATCTATTTGTGCTTTATCGACTATAGCAAGGCTTTTGACTGTGTAAATCATGAGAAACTCTGGGCCACATTAAGAAGCATGGGTATACCAGAACACCTGCTCATTCTCTTGCACAATCTGTACATTGATCAAGAAGCAACAGTTTGAACGGAACAAGGAGAAACAGAATGGTTTAAAATAAGCAAAGGTGTAAGACAAGGCTGCATACTTTCCCCCTACCTGTTTAATTTATATGCAGAACAAATCATCAAAGAAGCAGGATTGTATGAAGACAACAGAGGTGTGAAGATTGGTGGAAGACTCAACCTTTGCTATGCTGCTGATACCACATTACTGGTTGAAAGTGAAGATGATCTGAAACATTTGCTTCTCACAAAGAACATAGTCTCAAAATGGGCCTGCAACTTAATGTAAAGAAGACAAAGATCATTACAACTGGCAAAATGATCAAGTTCATTGACTAGTTCAAGCCATGGTATTTTCAGTAACATCATATGGATGTGAAAGCTGGACAGTGCAAAAGACAGACAGGAAGAAAATTGATGCCTTTGAATTATGGTGCTGGTAGCGAATGCTGCGTATACCATGGACTGCCCGAAGAACAAACCAGTCAGTACTAGAAGAGATGAAACCTAAGCTTTCTTTAGAAGCTCAGAAGACAAGACTTCGACTTTCATACTTTGGACACATCATGTGAAGAGAGAAATCATTAAAGAAAGACATCATGCTTGGCAAGATAGAAGATCAATGCAAAAAAAGAAGGCCAGCAGTGAGATGAATCGATACAATAACAGCAGCTATGGGTGCCAGTCTGTCAACAATGAGCTACCTGACTGAAGATCGAACACAATTTAGGACAGCTATCCAGAGGGTTGCAATGAGTCGACACTGACTCAACTGCACTTAACAACAACAGCATAAATAAAACAAACCATAGAATCAAAATTGTTAAAATAATTAAAAGGAAGCCTACAACATACCATACTTCTGTGAGCAGTAGGAATACTCAAAATGAAGATAGAAATGATTATTTTGAACACTATCAAAATACAAACCAAGTGGTTACCACTCCGTTATAGGTTTAAATATAAGCTTCTCATCCTAACACATAGGGTTATCAATACATCAACTCCTTTGTACCTAGCAAACCTTGTCTCCCTTCACACTCCCTACCGACAACTCTGTTCATTGCATGCCAGTCGACTGTCTCTCCCTTCCCCTTCACAGGCCCACTTAGAGCAGATGCGTCATGCTGCATTCTTTTTCCTTGGACCCTCACTTTGGGACGCCTTGCCATCTTCTCTCCGACTGGAGTCCTCGTACCATAATTTCAAAAGCTTATTGAAAACACACCTGTTTCAACAGGCTTATGACCTTCCTCCCAATAGTTCTGTCTAGTTATTGTTTTTTCTGCCTGTCTCTAGTTGACCCCTCTGGTCAATCTTTCCTTTTATTTCATAATGGAGTTCCTTTCTTCCTATGGCGCTAGCATATATTTTTATTGTAAACCGCTCTCACGGCCTGACAAGGGCGGTATATAAAGTGTTAAATAAAGATAAAGAGAGTGAAAACCATGAAAGGTGGGGGGGGGGGGAGAATGAGGGGGAAGGGAAAAAGGGGGAGGAGGAAAAAAGAAGACACAAGGAAGGGGAAAGGAGGAAGGAAAAAGTAACCATAAAAATACTAAAACGTACCATGTGCTTGATAAACCAAAAAATAAAAGGTGAAAGTGAAAAACATATTATAACAAACTGCAAAGTGCAGTAGAAAGCAGCAGTAGTACTATACAGAATAAAGCTTTTTTGGCCAGCAGAGATTGCATAAAAAAACCCTGAAAATTTAACATGGCATAGTCATATACAGAATAATGCAGCTAAAAAATAAAAATGTACATATGACAGCTAAAAATATGCCTGTAGGTAATCAGAAACTTATTGCTTGCTACCTGTTATTGAACCTGCAGATTAGTTAGGCGCCTTCTTCACATCTGGTTGAACCTACAGTAGAAATTAAAGTAATGTCTGTGTGATCATTTATTACACAGGTACACTACCAAAAAACTGCCTCCAGTTTTGCAACTGATTCCTATAGATTTTGGGGTGCTGAATCCAGGAAAAATAGCCAAAATGTTCCATCATGTCACGTTTTCTTGCAAAATTAGATTTCTTACCCATATAAGGAATGTTCACATAATTTCTTTTTAGCCGACTGCAGTTTATTTTCTTGGCCCAAAATAGAGGTTGTAATGGTTAACTAACTAGAAACACTCCCTCATGATATTTTAGAGTGTTTTGTATTCATTTTATACATTAACAGGACAATTGGGAGGCGGGGGGCTAAATCCAGTACTCGCGCTGGCGCATGTTCTTTCCTGTTCGCCTCGCCTCGTTCGCTCGCTCAAACACGGTGGTTGCGACATGAATGTTCCTGTCAAATTTCAGTTTCTTGCAAGTTCATTATTACCTTTTGTTTGCTCAGTCGTAATCCAGCTTTATTCCGAAGTGGTTCACTACAGTTGTAGTTTGCAGTGCTGTGTATTTGTGATGGCTCACAGAGCCAGAGGTTGCGTCAACTCTCCGGACAGTTTTTGTTTTATTTGTGGGGAATATACCGTGAAAAAGCGGCAGAGGAACATTTCTGCATTTATTAAAAAAGTATTTTTCGCCTATTTCGGTTTGAAGTTAGGCGATCAAGACAAACCGTGGGCTCCTCACAAAGTGTGCAAGACATGTGAGGAAGATCTACGCTTATGGATGAAAGGTAAAAAACAAGCATTTCGTTTCGGAATACCTATGATGTGGCGTGAACAAAGAGACCACAGCAGTGACTGCTATTTTTGCTCTTGCAATGTGAAGGGATACAACTTAAAAAATAAGAACGTAATAAGTTACCCCAACCTTCCCTCAGCAATTAGGCCTATGCCTCATAGCAACGAAGTACCTGTGCCTGAACCACCAAAATCTTTGGATCATATTTGTGTGGACGGTTCTGATCATGATGAGACTCATCAGATGGCTTTTCCCGATGAGTCCAGTACTTCCGAGTTTGAAACTGAACCAGATCCGAAACCTGAACTTTTCTCTCAAGCTGAATTGAATGATTTAGTCCGGGATTTAGGACTCCCAAAAGATGCTGCCCAACTGCTAGGTTCTTGGCTTAAACAGAAAAATCTATTGTCACCAGGAACAACTTTTTATTGGTACCGCAACCGCGAGACACAATTTTTGAAGTATTTCAGCAAAGAGGAAGATTTGGTATTTTGCAACGATATATACGGAGTGATGGAAAAGTTTAAACTCAAGTATGATCCTGCTGAATGGCGGCTGTTCATTGATTCGTCAAAAGACAGCATAAAAGGTGTTCTTCATAATGGCAACACATTCGCTTCAGTTCCTATTGCTCACTCTGTTATTCTCCAAGAAAAATACGAGAATTTGGCCCTGATTCTTCAGAAGATTCGTTATGATGAGCATAAGTGGATGATTTGTGGTGACTTTAAAATTCTATCCATGCTATTAGGGCAGCAATCCGTTTCACCAAATATCCCTGCTTCCTTTGCTTGTGGGATAGCCGGGCCCGCGACCTACACTGGGGGAAAAAAGACTGGCCAATTCGGGAGTATTTGAGACCCGGTGAGAAAAATGTTCTTCATGAGAGCTTGGTACCTCGTGATAAAATTCTATTACCACCTCTCCACATTAAGTTGGGTCTCATTAAGCAATTCATCAAGTCCCTTCCAAAAGATGGTGAGTGCTTTCGGTACCTTTGCTCAAAGTTCCCCCGACTTTCTGAAGCAAAGCTAAAGGAAGGAGTGTTTGTTGGCCCTGATATAAGGAAACTCATTTCAGATGGAGCATTCGCTGAAACGATGTCTGAGAAGGAAAAAGAAGCCTGGGATTCCTTCAAGGATGATGTTCTCAAATTCTTGGGGAACAGGCGGGATGAGAACTATAAGGATATTGTTGCCAGGATGCTCAATGCCTTCAAAGAACAAGGCTGTAACATGAGCCTGAAAGTCCATTTCTTGCACTCCCATGTGAACTACTTTCCTGAAAACTTGGGGGCGTACAGTGAAGAACAAGGTGAAAGGTTTCACCAGGACATCAAGGACGCAGAGAGAAGGTACCAAGGAAGATGGAACACCACTATGATGGCTGATTTCTGCTGGTTGCTGCTGCGGGAAACCCCAGATGAAAAATACGCCAAGCAGCGCACCAAGAGAAGCATTCGGGGGAAGAAGAAACGGGCCCACCAGGAGATTGATTGACCCAAGAATGACTTTAAAATCTAAACTGTGTTGACAAATATCGTGTTTTTACTAAACTTTGAAATAAAAATTTGCTAGTTATTACCACAGTGTCGGATCTCATTTATTAGAATTTTATTTTCACACCATCGGGTGTTTGTCTTCATGTATTGCAGTGGTGCGGTTTGCGTTTTCTATTCTTACATACATACCTGTACAACATTTTTTGCACATTTCTTTGCTTTGCTTTGTGTCTAACCTCGCTCTTATATGCTCAATGTTTGTGCACATGTATGTGGCTGTTTTAAGTGCAGACAATTTTGCTACCATCACGGTGTGTTTTGTTGACATTACTCTATTCTTATGTGCTGCCTTGTTACAATTTTCTTTATTCTTATTTGAATAACTACTAAACAATTAGTATAAAGAATTCATCCAAGAAACTTTTATCTCGATCGCACTCAATCTGAAACGTTCACCTCTAACTGCTAACCCAATGTAGCAAAAAATCTGTACGTGATGGAGCAAATTGGTTACCAGATTTGGATTCAGCGCACCAAAAAACGTAAAAATCAATCGAAACATTAGAGGCAGTTTAAAAAACATTTTTTTTAGTGTACCTGTGTTATAGTTGCACACAAAATGAAATGACTGTTCAGCATTTTTATTCCACCACCTGCATGCTGGCAACGGTTCCATTTACAGGTATATACAGTCTCTGCTACTTCCTCCTAGAGGATTGTGCAACTTACAGCAGCAGACCCTACAATCAACAAGCATGGCACAATAAATTTAGCATTATTTGGCATCTTTGACTACATGGCTCTTTCCCTCTCATTTTTTTATATAATAGGTTAGCTTGGTTATAAAAAAAAAAAAAAAAAACCACCACCCAATTGTGCTGGTGCCAAACCTGGTTAGCAGTAGGGCTTGGGAGATCACTCTGCTGCTTTGAAAGAGTGAGGAAATAGTGAATGCTTGAAGGGAGCAAGGCGAGGTGGTATTATATTGATTGATGGAAAGACTGCAGCAGAGGAACCCAAAGGGGAACATTTTGGCCACCTTTGCCACTATAAGCAGCCCCCTCCTTTTCAGTGTATATTTGAAAATGTATATTCTGTCAGTATCAACAAAAACTGTTCACAGTGATTTACAACAATCGCTCCCAAAACATCCCTGAAATAAAACATAAGGTATAATTGTAACACAATAAAATGCAATCATAAGGGCCATAAATTCCTACTGTCAGCTGCAACTATCTGATCATCCCTTTTCCTGTCTTCCTAAACTGGGAGCAGCTGTATTTCAAGTAACTTTTAAACTTTCTCACCTCCAGATCCATCTGGCTTTCCCACAGTGGCTCATTCCAGCAAATCAGGCTGATGACTGAGATGTCTGATTCCAGAAATTCATCCCTGTCATCTGTGTAATTGTTGCTATCTCCAATAAAAAAAAAGAATTCTAGGAGAGAAAATGACATCAGCCAATTGAATAGAAGCCTAAACCCAGAGCTCCTTCCCCTCCCATATAAGGAATTAAGCTATATCTCCAACACAATCTTCTGATCTTGCTGCTTCCTTGGTGGGATGTCCAGAACAGTGAAAATTTGGAGCTTAAGATAAATCATGAGGAGAGATCTACTGGCCTACCATCAGATCCCTTCCCACCTCATAAGCAAAGAAAATCACCACCTAAAGAACTTGGTTTCACATATTTTGTAAGAGAAATGGCTGTTGAGGAGGAACCCAGGGCAAAAGCATTGGAAATCCTCCAATTCTTCAACCCACCCAAGAAAGCTGTGACAGTGCCCATTCACGCCTCTTCAAGGACATACAGATGAGCATGTGGGAGACAGTGCCCCTCCTCCCCCCATAGAGCCTGTGAATAAGATCAGCACAATCTTATCAAGTCCAGAAGGCTCCTCAATTCTGAAAGCTACAGCAACCTCACCATTCCATTGTAGTCAAATCCACTCTCAAGAGCCAGAAGTTCCAAGATACCCTCTTTGGTGCCCCTGAGGAGAGAGTCTGAGACATTGGAAGATTTTGAAAGGAAGTTTTCTGTTTTTCATTTAACAAGAGTTTATTATATTGAAATACAGTGCAGAATAACACATTAATAAGCCATAACATCATTCATCTACACACAATGTGGCATATCTATCCCATTCCATCCTATAGAATTCTGAAATAGCAAAGTATACTAACAAATTACTAATCCTTTTTTCACATTTTCCTTTAATTTTAGAAGATAAGGGGAATAAGAGAGCAATCAAAACAATGACTGCAAGCAAGTCATAGCTCATGGTGGGCAGGAAATTCTTTCAAAATGTTGTGCTCATCTTCCGCATTGGATCCTTCCAGCTCTTCATTGGAATGCACCTATAGAACATTGTGCCTCAAATGCATGAGTTGGCTGACAGTCTTCCTCAAGAGAAGGCAGAGCACACGGATGACCCAACCACTAGTCAGACTAGGCTTCCACTTAGGGCAGCACAGTTGGAGAAGGGGAGCAGATGTCAGAAGCTGAGCTAAGCTAAACAAGAGTTAGAACATCTGGCACAAAGCCTCTAGCACCCATGTAGCTCAGACCTGTTGCTGCTCTCCTCCTCTGAAACAGGAAGGGTAGGACACAGCAGACCTTGAGTATGCACAGGCTAAAGGTCCTGTGCCAGCAATGCTCACTCTGGTTCAGAGTTGCAAGCCCAGCAGTGTAATAGCAGCAACAGCCACGGGGTGAGATGCTGGATACCTCTGAGTGAGAGGGAAGGGAATATGTTGGAAACCAGTGAGAGGAAGAGGACATGCTAGACATCTGGAGGGAGGAGGGAGACGAGGAGATGCTGAGCACGAGGGGGAAAGGCTTTGAGCCATCCAAGGATGGAGTACACACAGCTTAAGCCATCCCTGGCCAAGCAACATCATTCAGTAGTGGGCAAAGGGAAGGAATGTGGGCAACACATGATATTTCAATATAGCATCAAGAACCTAACAGGTACTTACTGGAGACTAGACTTAATGGCGCTTTGATCTGACCCATTATGACATATCTCATGTTCTTAACAGTGCTTCCTCGCTAAGTATTGGTACCTGGAGACACTCATGATGTCTAGGAAAAACTCTGACATACTGTGCCATAGAGAGAATCTCTTTGGAGATGTCGTGCAAGAGACTGCAACTCCAATTAAGCAACAAAGTGACATTTTTTAAATCCTCTCAAATCCCACTTCCAACCTGGCCTCTTCATCAACTAGGAGGTATCAGAGTGGAGGGCAGAGCATAGGTTCTATTATTCTCGAAGGCATAGGTACACTCCCCTCAAGCTAGATAGGAATCTCGTTCACGTCCTTGACAGCAGAAAGCTGAGAAATCCCAAGATATTTGTCAGCCAAAATCGGAAGTCTCCATGATAACATAGCCAGTTGTTCAGTATCTATACTGGATGGTATTCCAGTAGGAGGGAGGCTATAGGATTTTACACAAATCACTGGCCCCTTATAGCTTCTAATTATGGGGTACCAAAAATTGTCCAGCTAGTATACAATCTTCATCTTTTGGACATCCCACCAAATTGTCCACAAAGAGCAACTAGAACAAGCTCTCAACATCAGGAAATACTGTCAAAGGAGCTCTCTTCTCTTCCAGAGGCCAGTGTGATCAAATACATCCCACCAGAGGAAGATTAAATGTTTCTTCTCCAGGTATAGCCTGATCACAAAAAGATTGGGGGGGGAGGGGAGAGCAGGATTCTGGCCTGTTCTAGACCTAAGGGCTCTGAATAAACACCTCATAAGGAAGAAATTAAGAGTGATTTCTCTGAGCACCTTCATTCTTTATTTCCAAAAAAAGACTGGTTATGTTCTCTGGACTTAAAGGATGCTTCACTCACATTCAGATACATCCCTGCCACAGGCTTAGATTCATAAAAGGGAAATGCTGCTGCCAGTACTGTGTACTGCCATTTGGTCTCTCACCATTTCCATGGGTTTTCACAAAGTGCCTCACTGTAGTCGCAACAAATCTATGCAGATAGGGGCAAACGTGCACTCTGTCTAGACAACTGACTGGTTAAGAGCACATCTTGGGAAGGAGCTTAAGAAACCATGCACACAACTATTTGGGTGCTGGAGTTGCTAGGGTTAGTCATAAATTATCCAAAGTCCAATTCAAGCTTGTCATAGGAGCTCTGCTAGACACAGCAGAGCTCCTATGAATTATCTTTGTTATCTTTATCTTTGTTTAAATATGGTGAGTTGTGATGTTATTTATGTTCTTAATTATTTATATATTATGGATGCAGCACACCAGAAGCCCCTGACGAAGATTGATCGAAACACGGCTCGTGTCGGGCTGGTGAGCTGATGTATGTGCAATATAATAATAAAGAATCCTTCCTGGTTTACCACGAGTTTTAGACTGAGAAATTCAAGGGAGCCAGCAGACATCAGCATGGAATATGTTGAGTCACATGACCTCAAAGTAAGATAGACTCAATGGACCTCAGGCAGGCAGTGGACTTGGGCCATTCTCAGATATTCAAGATGTCATATCTGTCACTACACCACTTCAGAACTCTCTGACATGGTGGGCGTTCTGTTCCAATCTGGCAAAATTAGTTCAAATTCTATCTTACCAAAAGGTACTCATGATAGCCTTGTAGATGGACTTCTTACTCGAGGATTATGCTCCATCCAAGATAAACTTCTCCAAATGAATTTCCTGGAATTGAGAGCAATATCTAATTTTTTTATTTTTATTTAACACTCATTTTTATACCGCATCTTCCATAGATCAGTTGCGGTGTACAAACAACAACATTTAACAAAGCTAAGTTTGTTTTACATAGAACATCTTAATTTTACATAGAACATCTTAACATATCAAAAGTAAACAAGGTGGGTTTTTGAACTGGGACCGTGTAAAAACAGTTAACTAACAAAGTGGAGTATCTATATACGTAAGACAGTACATGCCTTAAAGGCTTTCAGATATTGGTTGGCCAATTAAATCATACTAATTCAGATGGACAAGTACGTAGCTATGTACTGTATCCATAAGCAGGGAGGACCGAGGCTGTACTTTCTGGGTTGGGGAAACTCTCAGGATGTGGGACACTGCCATTTCTCATGGGATGAAACTTGGAGCCACATATCTGGCAAGAAAGAATAGTGCCCTGGCAGACAAGCTGAGCTGTGTCCTGCAACCACCTGAATGGTCCCTGGACATGGAAATGGTGCAGAAAACATTTCAAGAGTGGAATATGCTCTTGATATATCTGTTCAACACACCCCAGAACAGGACAGCACCTCAGTTCTGCTTTGGATTGGGAGGGGGACCTTCAGTATGCATATCTTCTGATATGCCTCATAGCAAAAGCTTTTCAGCAACTCAGAAGGGTCTAGGGTTCCAAGATCCATGCAGTGCTTTATTGACTGACAACTATGGTGACCTCCTCTTCTTCTAGAACTCTCAGTGAAGTGTGCCATGAGGCAGGGTCATGCAGGCTTAAGAAACCCTATTGCGCCCCAACATCAAGTCCTTACCCTTCACAGTTTGGATGTTGAGGGGCTGACACTGGTTTCCTTAAACTTGCTAATCGGTGTCTCAAAGATCCTTCTGACTTAAAGGAGTGATTCCACTAGAAGGTCATACAATTTTAAATGGAAGAGGTTTGCTATCTGTTGAGACGGGAAAGTCCTAAATCCTTTTTCCTGTCCCACACAAGAACTGCTTGAATATCTTCTACATTTGTCAGAGTTTGGTTTGAAAACCAACTAGGGTGCATCTTAGTGCAACTGGCACATATCATCACCATGTAGAAGGTAAATTGAGCTCTGTACAGTCTTTAAGTTATTCATTTCATGCAAGACTTGCTTATGTTGAAGCCTTCCATCAAGCAACCTGCAATTTCATGAGACTTCAACATGGTATTAACCAAACTGAGGAAAGCTCCTTGTGAACTGAAGTACTTGACCTGGAAAGTCCTAGTTTTGATAGTGGTGCCCTCAGCATGCAAAGTTAATGAGCGCCAAAGTCTAGTAATTGGGTGGTTCTGTGCACATATCTAAAGTTCCTTCCTCAGATGATGTCGGACTTCCACCTTAATAAGTTCATCATCCTACCAACATATTTTCCCAAACATCATGCATTCTTTTGTACTGCAAGAGAGCCTTGCCCTTCTATTTGGCGCAGCCTAAATTCCTTAGAAAGTCCACCAAACCTTTTGTTTCTTTTGACCCGAATGGGTCCAGTACTGCTATCAACAAATACACATTATCAAATTGGCCAGCAGACTGCATCTCCTTCGTATATGCCTAGGCAGACTTGACTCTGGAGAATCATGTCATAGCTCATAATGTCAGAGCTATGACTACGTCATTTGCCCTTTTTAGATCAGCCTCCATGAAAGAAATTTACAAGACTGTGACACGGACATTTGTCATACATTCTCATCCCATTATTATCTGGAAACAGGCCCTTGATGGCAACAGTAGGTTTGGCCAATCAATCCCCCAGAATCTCTTTGGGGAATAGAATCTAACTCCATCTCCCTTAGGACCATTTGTTTTTATTTCCAAAGCATGAAAAAATTGGTTGCCACCAAAAATAAAATTGTGAGCATCTGCCCATTGCAACACCACTCTTGTTCATTGTCTTACCTTTTTCTGATAAAAGCAGTCTGTAGCTAGAGATTTCTACACATGAGGACTCACTATGTATCCTGCTTGCTCACAAATGAAACTAAGGGGCCTGTTTACAAAGCCGCGGTAGCGGTTTCTGATCATCCCCTCAATGGGGCCGCGGCTCCAATAACAATCGGAAACCGCTACCGCGGCTCCAATAACAATCAGAAACCGCTACCGCGGCTTTGTAAACAAGCCCCTAAGTTGCTTACCTGTAGCAGGAATTCTCTGTGGACAGCAGGATATGAATCCTCATAAACCCACCCACCTCTCCAAGGAGTTGTATTCTACATTAGGTGACAGTGGTAGGATGGGAACAGGTATGCATGCAATTAGAGTGCTCCCAAAAGCTTTGAGATGAATCTAGAGATGGTGAGCTGCTCCTTTGTTGGGCTTCATCAGTGAGGTCGTCCATGGAGAGCGCCTGCTTACAGGTCAGTAACTTAGTTTCTCTTTCTAGGATTTCACTCAAATACTCTCCAACCTCTGGACCTTGGCGTCACTTTCTAGACTTTGATCTGGCATTTCTACCTCATTCTCCAGTTCAACTTCCTCTTGTTTCCTTGTAAAGCTTTCCTTTCATTTGTAGCCCAGAATGAGGTCCCTGTGACACTTTAACATATCCTTTTCCTGGACTCCTCCCCAAAGATATCCTTCATTTTTTTTCTTGGTTTCTTTATTAATTCCACTCAACTTATTTATTTATTTAACAAGTTTTCTATATTGCCTTTCATGGAATCAAAGTGGTTTACTTTACAACTTCAACAGAACATTACAGAGAACTCTTTTAGAAACGTGGGAAGGGGTGACATGCAGGAGATGCTACGTAGCATAACTTATTTACAACGGATGTGTTGGGCATGCAGGAGATGCTAGGTAGCATATCTATTTACAACAGATGTATTTGGGCATGAAATTTTTTAGGTGTGAGTCATTAGGGAGTGTATTGGATTTCATCTTTGAAGTGTTCGGAGAACAGGAAAGTTTTTAGTTGTTTCCAGAAGTCCTTAATGTCTTTGGTTGTCATTATCTTCTCTGGCAAGGATTTCCAGATTGTAGGTGCTGCGAGTGAGAGAGCCCTGTTTGAAGTTGATTTGTTAGCTTTAGTGAAAGAACCAGGAGTTGGTATTGTTTCTCTTGTGTTTTGTCTTTTGGGTCTGTTAGATTTTGCGCTTCGGAGCTCTTGTAGGATTCCGGCTGATGTTTCGTTTCTGATCTTGAAGATGCTTAATGCTGTTTTGTATTTGGCTGTTAAAGTAATTAGTAGCCAGTGCAGCTGAAATAGAAAAGGGTGTTATGTGTTCATGTTTGGCTGATCCTGTTATGAGATGAGCAGCAGTATTCTGGACTAGTTGAAGTGGTCTTGTGGATTGTGCTGGGAGACCTTGAAAGAGGGAGTTACAGTAGTCAAGAATGGGGATGATAACTGCTTGGCAAACGGTGCGGAAGTGTTCCTGGCTTAGGAGGGGTTTTAGTCTACAGATGATGGCCAGTTTGTGGAATGCATTCCTGGTGGTTCTGCTGATGTGTGGTTGTAAATTTAGGGCTCGGTCAAGGGTCACACCTAGGTATCAGACCTCTTCCTTTACTGTGACTGGAGTATCCTGTAGTAGGATAGAAGTTGGGGGGGGGGGGGTTAAAAGAGGTGTCACGTGAAATGAATAGTGCTTCGGATTTCTTAATGTGGGTAATTTTATAAAAGGGCAGCATAGGTGCATCTATGTACCTTAGACTCTCAGGGAAGGGAGAGGAAATGTTTTGGGTCGAGCACAAGTGGCAATGAGGTCCACTGTTGCAGGGTTGGCCCAAGGGTGGTGCAGGGCCATGTGCGGAGACACATTGTGGGGCCTCATTTGCATATCCACTGAACTTCATTTGCATAAATTTAACTTATTTTATTTTAAAATGTATATGTTGCCAACTAAAATTTTAGATGGCTTTCCAAGGGGCCGTTCACAAGCCTCTCTTTTGTCCTGGCAATGACTTAGGGGCATGTTTACTAAATATTATTGTGTGTTAAGTGCCACTGCGCCAATAGAAATAAATGGGTGTTCCTGCACTTAGCGCACATTAACATTTGTGAATGCGCATTAACTTTTAAACACTCCTCTTAATGGGTGTCTGAATGCCATTTGCATGGGCAGTGAGGATAAAGAAAGATTACCAAATTTCTACATTACTATACTCCAGTGCCAACTGCCAGGAAGTATTGTAAACCCTGCTCATTTAGAACCCATAGCAAACCCGCCATATCATAACAGCACTACCAGGACTCACTGTCTTCTCTCTCTTTCTTTCTGTCCTTTATAATTTTATAGCCTATATCTGATGTTTCAGTATAATTTTATTTACCTTTTTTTTGTAAATTTTATATTTATTATTATTGTATATTTCCTTTTTACCCTCCAGCTTCGTCTGAATTTTATGTGACTTATTTTTAATGTACACCGCCTTGATTATACTTGAAAAGCGGTTTTTTTTATCAAGTTTAATAAACATAAAGCACCATACCCTACTATCAAAAGGCAACACTGCAAATATTAAACCAATACATCTCTAACAATACATCTACTGGGAAAAGAGAACAAGTGGGCTGTCACATAAAAACTACATGAACAGAATAATGCAGCTCAGTTACACATGCAAAATATAGACCGTCAGCAAACAAAGAACAAGGGATCACAATTTAGAACTATGAAGACATTAATTAAACTGGCAACCCCAAAAGCCAAACTTGGAATGTACAATAACATTGGAGAAATAAAACTATAAATTAATTTCCACTTGTAATAAACAAAACACAAAGATGTTAGCAATGCACATTTCCCAGAGCTGACATATTCCAGTTAATAAATTCAAAATAAAATAGTATTTTACTACCTTTTTGTTTGGGCATTTTATTTTTCCATCACAACTGCCCCAGTCGCTTTCTTCTATTTTCTTCATGTCTTCTGCAAACTCTCCATTGTCTGCTGTCCATTTGTCCTTTCTTTTCTCTTCTAGTTTTTTCCATTCTCTCCAACATACTGATCCTTTCCCCCTTTTGCTCTTTCCTCCATTCTTCCTTCCTTTTTCATCCACTCAAATTTCATCCCTCCATCCTCAATCCCCACTTATTCTCCCAATACCCGGCCAATCATAGATTTTTCTTCCCTCCCACACAAAATATCTTTTCCCCTCTTCACCCTCACTCCCCCAACATTAGCCCCCTTCTAGTTATAGACCCACCCAGCATCCACTTCTTTCCAGACCCATTCTCCCATCCCTTGCATCAGCCCATTTCCAGTCCCAGCCCCCCATCAGCCTATTTCCAGTCCAAGCCCCCACATCAGCCCATTTCCAGTCCTATCCTAGCCCCTCCAATAGCCCATTTGCAGTCCTATCCTAGCACTCCCATTAGCCCATTTCTAGTCCAAGCCATCCCAATCAGCCCATTTCCAGTCTTAGCCCCCACAGCCTATTTCCAGTCTTAGCCTCCCATGGCCTTTTCCAGTCCTATCCCAGCCCTTCATCAGCCCTTTCAAGTCCCATCCTAGCCCACCATCAGCCTATTTCCTGACCAAGCTCCTCCAATTAGCCCATTTCCAGTTCTAGCCCCCCCCCCCCATCAGCCCTTTCCAGTCCTATCCTAGCCCCCCATCAGCCCTTTCAAGTATCATCCTAGCCCCCACCCCCATCAGCACATTTCCAGCCCAACGCCCCCCCCCCCATCAGCCATGTCCAGTCCTATCCTAGTCCCCCCATCAGTCTGTTTCCCTCCAAGCTCCCGCATCAGCCCATTTTCAGTCCTATCCTATCCCCAGTCTTGAAGAACCAGAAAGGGGACTGTTACTTCTGGAGAGAGATCTGCAATTGTGAGTATATACTTCTGGGAATTTTCTGAAAGGAATTCTTTCTATTAAAGCTATTTAATCTGTGAACCCACTATTTTTTGTTAAATCAGTCAGGGCCTAGTAGCAGCAGTTTAAGTTTAAATTTAAAACACAAAAGAGAACTTTATGGTTACATTTCATACCCAGCAGAGAGCTTGTAGTTTTAATTTAATAGTCACTCAGGGCCTAGTATCAGCAAAGTACTTTTAGTTTAAATTTAAAACACAGAAGAGACTTTTCTGGTTAAATTTGGAACCCAGCAGAGAGCTTGTAGTTTAAATTTCATAATAAGTTAGAGCCTAGCAGCAGCAAAGAGATATAATTTAAATCAAATAAGAATATAGCTTACCTCAGCAGCACAGGACAGGGTACTGTGTAGCAGCCCTCTTTTAATAAGTGTTATTTCCCTCCCTCCCTCCCTCCCCACACCCACCCACCCCTGGGATAATCATAGCTTTATAGTACTTACACATCTTAAAAGACAGGAGGTGCTCTCAGGTGAAGCTCGTTACCCAAATCAGTCATACACTAAGGACCTGAGATTAATTAAGCTTCAGGTGAACAAGGTATATTAAACGTATTAGGTACAGTTTTATTGGTATAAATATCCATAGCAAACCCTTAGTAAGTAAAGAACTTAAAGATCTAAACAAAAACAAAACTAAGATGCAGACAGCAGTCCAGCAGCGAGATGGGGGCTTTCCAGTCTTTTGCATTGAGTGTAACATGTATGATTTTCTCCCAGTTGATGAGAGGTCTTATGTGTGCACTAGGTGCAAGGAGCTCTTTGCTCTCAGGGAATGAGTCCGCTCTCTAGAGGCTAGAGTAGCAAACTTGGAAAACATAAGAAAGCCAGAGAGGTACATAGACGAGACCTACAGGGATATAGTCCTGAAGTCCTACCTCCAGTCTGGCAGCATCCTTGTTGCCATGGAGGAGAGAGGTCACGTGACAGGAGAGCATCACCCTGGTGTGGCAGGAAGTGATCCTGTAACTAGGACCTGTCCTCCAGGTGATGTAAACCCCTCTCGCACCGAGGAAGTTTCTCCAGGGCCATGAGCCCATGAGGGAAGGGTTAGGACAACCGTTATAGTTGGTGATTCAATCATTAGGCATGTAGATAGCTGAGTGGCTGGTGGACGTGAGGATCGCTTGGTAACATGCCTGCCTGGTGCGAAGGTAGCGGACCTCATGCGCCACCTAGATAAGGTCTTAGATAGTGCTGGAGAGGAGTCTGCTGTCTTGGTACATGTCGGTACCAATGACATAGGAAAATGTGGTAGGGAGGTTCTGGAGGCTAAATTTAGGCTTTTAGGTAGGAAGTTGAAATCCAGAACTTCCAGGGTAGCGTTCTCCGAAATGCTTCCCGTTCCACATGCAGGACCCAAAAGGCAGGCAGAGCTCCGGAGTCTCAATGCGTGAATGAGACAATGGTGCAGAGATGAGGGTTTTGGATTTGTTAGGAACTGGAGAACATTCTGGGGAAAGGAGGGGCTCTTCCGAAGGGATGGGCTTCACCTTAACCAGGATGGAACCAGGCTGCTGGCATTAACCTTTAAATAGGAGATAGAGCAGCTTTTAAACTAGATAATAGGGGAAAGCCGACAGTCGCCCAAGAGTGGATGGTTCGGAAAACTGTATCCTTGAAGGATACTACCAAAAGCAGAGAGGTTCCAAAAAAGAGTAAAGTAGCCCAAATGCCCTCGAGTATGGAGCAGACAGAGCTTAAAGATCCCAAATTACCCATGTCTACCAATAGCCAAATTAATATGAATAAAATACAGTCTCTAAAATGCTTGTATGCAAATGCTATAAGTCTAAAAAATAAGATGGGAGAGTTAGAATATATAGCACTAAATGAGAGGTTAGATATGATTGGAATATCAGAGACATGGTGGAAGGAGGACAACCAGTGGGACACTGTGATACCTGGGTACAAACTATATCGTAATGATAGAGCTGATCAAATTGGTGGAGGGGTTGCGCTCTATGTTAGAGAGGGCATTGAGTCAGAAAGGATTAAAGTTTTGCAGGAAACTAAATTTGCTGTAGAATCTCTATGGATTGAAATTCCATGTAAAAATGGGAAGGCGATGACAGTGGGGGTGTACTATCGACCGCCTGGCCAGAATGAACAAATGGACGATGAAATGCTCAAAGAAATCAAGGAAGCTAACAAAAGTTACAGCACAGTAATAATAATGGGTGATTTCAATTACCCCGGTATCGACTGGGTCAGTGTCACGGCCGGACATACTAGGGAGATAAAGTTCCTAGATGACATAAATGACTGCTTCTTGGAGCAGCTGGTTCATGAACCGACCAGAGGGGAAGCCATATTAAACCTAGTCCTTAGTGGAAGACCAGATCTAGTGCAAGAGATAAGGGTGTTGGGGCCACTTGGCAATAGTGATCATAGCATGATCGCCTTTGATTTAATTAGTGGAGGAGGGATAGTAAGGAAATCCACAGTACTACCTTTTAACTTTCGAAAGGGAGACTATGATAAAATGAGGAAAATAGTTAAGAAAAAACTAAAAGGAGCAGTTGCAAAGGTTAAAGACGTACATCAAGCTTGGGTGTTGTTGAAAAATACTATCTTGGAAGCCCAGGCCAGCTGTATTTCACGCTTTAAGAAAAGTGGAAGGAAGTCCAAAAAACTGCCAGCATGGTTTAAAGGTGAGGGCAGAGAGGCTGTTGTTGCCAAAAAAGCATCTTTCAGGAAATGGAAAAAAGAGCCAAATGATGAAACCTGGAAACAGCACAAGCACTGGCAGGTCAAATGCAAGGCATTGATAAAGCAGGCATAGGGAGAATTTGAGAAGAAGCTTGCTGCGGAAGCAAAAACGCGAAATAATGATTTTTTCAAGTACATTCGTAGCAAAAAACCTGTGAGAGAGTCAGTTGGTCCATTAGATGATAGAGGAGTTAAAGGGGCACTAAGAGGAGACAAGGCGATAGCGGAGAGACTGAATGAATTCTTTGCTTCGGTCTTTACTGAGGAAGATGTATAGATGCTACCCATGACTGAAGTGGTATTTAAAGGTGCGGAAGAATTGAAGGAAATATCGATACATCTGGAAGATGTATTACAATTATTAGATAAACTGAAGAGTAGCAAATCACCTGGGCCGGATGGTATACATCCAAGGGTGTTGAAAGAACTGAAATATGAGATTGCAGACCTGCTATTAGTAATCTGTGAACTATCATTAAAATCATCTCTAATAGCTGAAGATTGGAGGATCGCCAATGTAACGCCAATTTTTAAAAAGGGTTCCAGGGGTGATCCGGGAAACTACAGACCGGTGAGCCTCACGTCAGTACCGGGAAAAATGGTAGAAACCATCATAAAGAATAAAATTACTCAGCATGTAAATAGTCATGGCCTAATGGAAGACAGCCAACATGGCTTTAGATAAGGAAGATCTTGTCTTACTAATCTGTTATGTTTTTTTGAAAGTGTGAATAAACAGGTGGATAAAGGTGAGTCGGTTGATATAGTGTATCTGGACTTTCAGAAAGCCTTTGATAAGGTCCCTCATCAGAGACTTTTGGCAAAACTAAAGAGTCATGGGATAGGAGGCAGTGTACTACTGTGGATCAGGAACTGGTTAAAAGATAGAAAGCAGAGGGTTGGGCTAAATGGCCAATTTTCCCAATGGAGAAAGGTGAATAGTGGTGTACCCCAGGGATCTGTGCTGGGTCCGCTGCTTTTTGCATATTCATAAATGACCTGGAAAGTGGAATAGCAAGTGAGGTTATCAAATTTGCAGATGACACAAAACTATTTAAAGTTGTTAAAACCCAAGAGGATTGTGGAAAATTGCAAGAGGATCTTGATAAATTGGAAGACTGGGCATCAAAATGGCAGATGAAATTTAATGTGGACAAATGCAAAGTTATGCACCTAGGGAAGAACAACCCAAACTATGGTTACATGATGCAAGGTTCCACATTAGGAACCACCACCCAGGAAAAAGATTTAGGCGTCATTGTGGATAACATGTTAAAAGCCTCGGCCCAGTGTGCAGCGGCGGCCAAGAGAGCAAATAGAATGCTAGGTATGATAAGGAAAGGAATGGAAAATAAAACAAAAGATATTATAATGCCTCTATACCGTTCCATGGTGAGACCGCACCTTGAATATTGTGTGCAAGTCTGGTTGCCGTATCTTAAAAAGGATATAGCGTTATTAAAAAAGGGCACCAAGGAGTGTTTCTTCTGACTCTTCAGGCGACGCATGGCTGACTCCATCACCATGGAGTTGTGAGGCAGCTGTGACTTCTGGAAGCCCGGGCTCCGGTGGACTCGATACACCGAGTTGAGCCACTTGCTCACCACTGGCACCGATGCCAGTGTCTCCCACATACGGAGCATTAGCCATTCCAGGATGGGATGGATGGGCACCTTAAGTGATTCCCTTGGAGGGGCCTCATACTGGAGGATTTCTAGCTCCCCCATCTGAGGATCCTCCTCCGATTCCGCTGGGAATGCTAGGGCCTTGTGCATGACCCTGATAAAAAGGGCTGCTATACAGAGGCATTATAATATCCTTTGCTTTATTTTCCATTCCTTTCCTTATGATACCTAGCATTCTATTTGCTTTCTTGCCCACCACTGCACATTGGGCAGAGGGTTTCAACGTATTATCCACGATGACACCTAAATCTTTTTCCTAGGTAGTGGTTTCTAAGGTGGTACCTTGCATTGTGTAACCAAAGTTTGTAGTGGTCTTTCCTAGGTGCATAACTTTGCACTTGTCCATATTAAATTTCATCTGCCATTTTGACGTCCAGTCTTCCAGTTTATCAAGGTCCTCTTGCAATTTTTCACAATCCTCTTGTGTTTTGACAACTTTGGATAATTTTGCATCATCTGCAAATTTGATCACCTCGTGTTCCCATTTCCAGGTCATTTATGAATATATTAAAAAGCAGCAGACCCAGCACAGATCCCTAGGGTACTCAACTATATTCATCTTCCTCCATTGAGAAGACTGGCCATTTAGTCCTACTCTCTGCTTTCTATAGTCTAACTAGTTCCTGATACACAGTACTACGATGCCTCCAATCCCATGATTTTTTAATTTCTCCAAGAGTCTCTTATGAGGGATTGTGTCAAAGGCTTTCTGAAAATCCAGATACACTATATCATCTGTCTCACCTTTGTCTACCGGTGTATTCATACCTTCAAAAAAATATAACAAATTAGTAAAACAAGACTTTCCTTGGCTAAATCCATGTTGACTTTCTCCCATTTAAACCATGACTATCTACTTGTTCAGTAATTTTATTTTTTATAATGGTTTCTACCATTTTGCTTTCTACTGACATCAGGCTCACTGGTCTGTAGTATCCCAGATCACCCCTTGAACCCTTTTTAAAAAGTGGCATTACATTGACCATTCTTCAATAAATAATAGTAGTAATGATATTTTACAGATTACTAATAGGAAGTCTGCAATCTCATATTTCAGTTCTTTCAACACCCTCGGATTTATACCATCTGGTCCAGGTGATTTGCTACTCTTCAGTTTATCAAGTAATTATAATACATCTTCCCGGTTTATAGATATTTCTTTCAATTCTTCCAATACATCGCCTTTATATACCATTTCAGGCATGGGTATTTTCCCTGCAGCTTCTTCAGCTATACCGAAGCAAAGAATTCATTCAGTCTCTCCACTATGGCTTGGCCTCACTTAGCGCCCCTTTTATCTCTCCGTCATCCAGTGGTCCAGCTGTCTCTCTCACAGGTTTTTTGCTATGAATGTATTTGAAAAAGGTTTATTATGCATTTTTGCTTCCATGGCAAGCTTTTTTTTCAAATTCTCTCTTTGCCTGCCTTATCAGTGCCTTGCATCTTACTTGCCTGTGCTTAAGTTGTTTCCTGCTTTCATCATTTGGCTCCTTTTTCCATTTCGTGAAAGATGCTTTTTTGGCAACGATAGTCTCTCGACCTCACCTTTAAACCATGCTGTCAGTTTTTTGGCCTTCCTTCCACTTTTCTGGGCTTCCAAGATAGTACTCTTAAACAACGCCCATGCTTGATGTAAATCTTTAACCTTTGCAGCTTCTTCTTTTATTTTTTTCTTAACTATTTTCCTCATTTTATCATAGTCTCCCTTTTGAAAGCTAAAAGGTAGTACTGTGGATTTCATTAACGTCCATCTTCCAATTATTAAATAAAATGTAATCATGCTATGATCACTATTGCCAAGTTGCCCTAAAACCCTTATCTCTTGCACTAGATCCTGTGTTCCACTAGGTCCAAAATAGCTTCCTCTCCTGTTGGTTCATGAACCAGCTGCTCCAAGAAACAGTCATTTATTTCATCTAAGAAACATAGAAACATGACAACAGAAAAAGACTACATGGCCTATCTAGTCTGCCCTTCCATATCGACTACTACAATAGTCCTCCCTTTTCCTTTAGAGATCCTCTGATAGAAACTTTTTTTCTCTTGCATGTCCTGCTGTGACATTGACCCAGTCTATACTGGGATAATTGAAATCACCCATTATTGCTGTGTTCTTACTTTTGTTAGCTTCCCTGATTTCTTTCAGAATTTCATCATCCATCTGTTCAGTCTGGTCAGGCAGTCTGTAGTACACCCCTACTGCCATCACCATCTCCTTTTTTTTTATTATTATTATTTTATTTATAAAGTTTATACATACAATACAAGAAAACTGACAATACTTCAATAATTTCAAACACCAGTTGAAAAATAAACGAGGAAACAGAAGTGAGCAACCACTTCAAGGAGGTGCATCCAAACACGCAAGCCCCACATTGATTCCTAGAGTAAATGTATCTATACTCCCTTACTTTTTAAGAAATCTAACAGCTGAACAGTTTCATAAAAAACATATCTTTCACCCTGAAAAAGTATCAGACATTTACACGGAAATTTAAGATGAAACACCGCACCAAGGGCCACCACCCGTGAGCGCAATTCTAAAAATGCCTTGTGTCTCACTTGCATGGCCCTAGATACATCAGGAAACATCTGAACTATCTGACCACAAAATTTCTCTGATTTTCTCTTAAAGTAAGCTCTCATAATTCTATCTTTATCTATCTCTGACACTAACGTAACCATCAAGGTAGCCCTAGAGGAAATATCATCTAAGGATGATTCTATAAAGGCTGAGATATCTAGAGTAGAAGAAGCCCTTTGATCATATAGAGGAGCCACCTCCCCCTCCTCAGCCAATAATTGAACTGAAGCACGTGGAAAAACATAATAAATTTTTGACACCATAATTACATTACTATCAGCAATCAACAAATTCTCCTTAAGATATTTCTGGAATAATATCAAGGGGGAAAGATAGTGTGTACGTGGAAAATTCAGCAGCCGGAGATTTTTAGATCTTAAAGAATTCTCCAACATCTCGTCATGGCGATGTAGAACACTAAAGTCTTGAACAAAGGTAGCCATCACCTCCTGACGAGCAGCACCGTCTGATTCCAATGACGTAAGATGCTGATCTACTGCTATCAAACGCTTATCCTGATCGGACAGTTTCTGAACAGTAGATTTGGAAAAATCGGAAATTTTCTGCAAGGACGCACCAAGCACTGACTCAATCCGTGAAGTCACTAACCAAATGTCTTTCAAAGACAAATCAGTCGGCGGAGCCACCACTTCAGCAACAGAAGGAAAAGTAATCACTGAAGGCAAAGGAGGGGGCAGCTCCATAGTTCGCAAGAAAGACACTGGAAGAACTTCCCCATCTTGAACCACTTCAGGTAAACTCGCACTAAAAGCATCTTTAACAGACAGCTGCTTAATTTCCTTACTGGGGGGAGTACTACCCATAAAGCGGGAATCATTGTTAGAGGAGGGAGTACTCACTGTTGATATTTCCGACAAGCCCTCAGAGAGACTTGCAGAGACCGACGGCACTTCACCCACAGAAACATGGGCGTCCATCGGCCCCACGACTTTCCCCACTTTAGGTTGTACAGGCTGCGGATAGCGCTTCCTCCGTTTCCCCATAACAGGGAACCTCGAACGCCGAAACTTCGCCGAAGGGGCACCAAAGGGGCGGAGCCTGCCCCTTTGGTCACGCCCACGGGACGCGCCCGCTTCGCGTCCCGCAAGAAGGGCTCAGCTATTATAGCCCTCAAAGGAAGCCGCCCCAATCAGGACAGCCTCAGCAGGACTCCAGGAGCCAATCAGGTAGGTAGAAACAGGAACTCCGAAGTAGCAGGAAAAAGAATGCACCCCGCTGTCCCGCGAGAAGGGCTCAGCTATTATAGCCCTCAAAGGAAGCCGCCCCAATCAGGACAGCCTCAGCAGGACTCCAGGAGCCAATCAGGTAGGTAGAAACAGGAACTCCGAAGTAGCAGGAAAAAGAATGCACCCCATCACCGTCTCCTTTTTAAATGGAATTTATATCCATAGAGATTCTACAGTGTATTTTTTTCCTGCAAAACTTTAATCCTACGTGACTCAATACCCTCTCTAACATAGAGCTTAATCCCTCCACTAATTTGATCTACGCTATCATTGTAATATAGTTTGTACCCAGGTGTCGCAGTGTTCCATTAGTTGTCCTCCTTCCACCAGGTCTCTGAGATGCCATTCATATCTGATCTTTCATTTAGTGCTATATATTCTAGCTCTTTCATCTTATTTTTTAGACTTCTAGCATTTGCATACAGGCAATTTAGAGGTTGTATTTTATTCATATTAATCTGGCTATCATAATTTGGAATCTTTCAGCTCTGTACTTAAGGGTATCTTTGTTTTTTTTATCTTTACTAGAACCTCTCTGTTGAGATATCCTAACTTCCCTCTTTTGCTAGTATCCTTCAAGGATACATTGTTCCAAACCATGCTCTCTCTTGGGCAACTGTCTGCTTTCTCCTATTATCTAGTTTAAAAGCTGCTCTATCTCCTTTTTAAAGGTTAATGCCAGTAGCCTGGTTCCATCCCGGTTAATGTGGAGGCCATCCTTTCAGAAAAGCGCCTTCCTTCCACAGAATGTTGCCCAGTTCCTAACAAATCCAAAACACTCTTCATTGCACCATCAACTCATCCACGCATTGAGACTCTGGAGCTCTACCTGCCTTTTGGGTCCTGCGTCCTTGGAACGGGAAGCATTTCAGAGAATGCTACCCTGGAAGTTCTGGATTTCAGCTTCCTACCTAAATGTCTATTTTTGGCCTCCAGAACCTTCCTCCCACACTTTCCTATGCCATTGTTATTAATATGTGCCAAGACAGTAGGATCCTTCCCAGCAGTATTGTAAAACCTTGTCTAGGTGGCATATGAGGTCCACTACCTTCACACCAGGCAGGCATGTTACCAGCTGATCCTCATGTTCACCAGACACCCAGCTGTATACATGCTTAATGATCAAATTGCCAACTCTAATGGCTGTCCTAACTCCTCCCTCATGAGCACATGGCCCTGGAGAAACCTCCTCTGTGCAAGAGGGTTTTATGTCTCCTGGTAGACAGGTTCTAGCTACAGGAAGAAGATATGCTGGACTATGGGGGAGATGATGCTGGATTGTTTGGGTGATGGGAAAGGTTTGCTTGTTTGTTTGTTTGTTTATTAAAACTGGTTAAGAGGGGCGATGCTGAACTGTGGAGGATGAGAGAGGGAAGATGCTGGACCATAGGGAGAGGGGAGAGAGAAAAAGAACTTTACATGTGTTACCATGTGGAAGAGGCCATAGGAGGCTTTGCAAGGAAATGAGTGAGAGGAGGATGGAAACCTGGGGAAGTGGTTAAAGAGGGAAGTCAGAGATTGGGTGGAATAAGAGACAAGAGAGAGACTAGAGAAAGTGACTGACAGGGAAGGAGATGGGTGGGAGATAGAAATAAAGTAGATGGGGTTGGGAAGGAGCGAGTGTGAGAGAGGGAGAATGGGACGGCTAGGGAGAGGGGAAAATGGGTTGGGAAAGAGAAGGAAATAGAAAGATGATAGGTAAAAGAAGATCAAGATATAGAGGGTGAGAAGGAGTGTGCAATTTCAGTGGATAGGCAGAAAAGAAAGAAATGGAGAAAAGAGCTGAAAGGGAAGAATGGACAAAAACAAGAGGAAAGAGAGAAAATAATAAATGGACAGCAGATTCTAGAATATTAGGAAGATAAACAGACAAAGGAAAGTAGAGGAGAGACTTGGATCAAGGCAACTGGAAAAATAAAATACCTAGTCAGAAAAGGTAGAAAAAAATATTTTATTTTGAATTTATTAATTGGGATTTTCCAGCTCTGCGAAATATGCATCTCTTATGTCTGCATTTTGCAAAAGAGACGGTGCATTTTTCTAGTCCTGCTGTGCTGTACTGCAGTCTGACTTCAGAAGGTTTTTTGTAAAAATTTTTGCTGGCCTATTTCTGTTTCTCATCTGTGGTCCCCTGTTCTGTATTCTACTATGTAACCGAGGTGCAGTATTCTGTTAGCTTGTAGAGATCTATAGCAGTCCTACTCATTCTGCTTTCCCTGTGGTAGGTGCACTGCTGCTCTAGGGCCTAATATCATGTTTTTAGTGTTGCTTATATAAGTAGGGTTGGTGGTTTTCTCCTGGGGCAGTTTCTCTAAATGGGTTACTTTGGTGCATACCATGTGCTGTGTGAATGCTGACAGTGCTGTTATGGTATGGTAGGTTTGCCGTAGACTCAGCTTTTTGCAGTTCTTCATAATGTACTTGGCAATTAGCACCGATGGGAAGTTGTGTAGAAATCCGGTATCCTGTTTATTTTTATTTAGACAGCTTTGTATACCACCTTATACTTCAATCAAAGTGGTCACAACACAATTGGGGGATACATTTAACACGAGGGGATATGAGACACATACACTAATACTTACAGGGAACATGGGCTATGGAGGGTTAAGTGGCTTGCCCAAGACCACAAGGAGCACCTGTGGAACTAGAAACCCCAGTTCTTCCAGCCCAAGGTTGCTGTCCTCTAGTGGGATTTGAACCCCCGACTTTCTGGCCTGAGGTAACTTGCCCCAACCACTAGGCCACTTCTCCCTCTCCAACCCCTATGTGTTTGTAAATAGTGTTCAGGCATTAAGGTTATTGTTGGGACAAAAGCAAAACTTATGAAGGGATCCTTTAGAATTCATGGGAATGGGGGCAGTAAAAAAGGGAGCACCGGCTCTGATCACATTGGATTGGGTTGGCTTGGTTTGCTGTGAGAGACACACAGATAAGTTTCAAGTGCTTGATATATTTATGCATATTTCTAAACAACATCAGATTAAGATTCATCTTATTTATATGGACGAATGATGAAACTACTGATTGAGAGACATGAACTGTGGCTGTCAGGAAAGTTTTTGATGGTCCTTAAAAGAAAATAAATGTATACTGCAACCTTAGTTCTTTTGTGGGATTACTGAATTTTTATAAAATAGGCATCTTTATGGACTTCTCACATAGGTGCTGTTATAAAATCAGGCCCCTATAGGGGTAAATAGCTGGAAATTGCCCATGCTGTAGGTGTAGATCAAGTCACAGATTTTTACGTGCATTGAGTGAAAGAATTCCTGAGGGCATACTTTTTGCTTTTTCAAGACCTCGTGCCTTGTTTGGAAGACATAAAGAACCCATAGAATAAGCAGGTGTAAATCTCTGCAGGGGCCTTCTCCCTATGCGCATCTTAGTGGGAAAACGTTTACATGCTTTGCTTTTGAGAAATGCCACAAAACCCAGGGGTAAAAGTACCCATGAACTTTGCAGATAATTATGTTGCGTTGAAAATTATATCAGTCGTTTAAAGATGCATGCTTTTAGGAAGACACTTGTCTGGAGAAGGGACCTTCAGTTGCTAAGTATATTATTGAAGCACATTTTCTCAAGTGAAGAGCATTATACCTTCCTAGATTTACTTAGGTTTTCTTTAAGTTGTCGTATTACTGCATTTCTGCTGTTCTGCTATCAATGATAGTTCCTCATAGGTTTGCAAATCTAGTTAAGGATGAGCTGCAGATGTTAATCAGAACCACTAGAGGTCTGTAAAAGATCAGGCAGTCTTCAGAACATGATTTCTTTTCACACGGTAGGTGTGTACCTAGTTGGGTCCTTATGCTCCATTCTTTTTTGTTTGGTATTTATTCATAAGTACAATTATATTTGATTAGGAAATATAGAGAATCACACACATTCACATTACCAAAAAAGAAAATATGCAAAGAAAGTCCTCAAAGTCATCTATATCATGGAGAGGGTTAGCAATCCTAGGAGGCCATTCAAGAATACAAGTTCTCCCACTGATCAAACATTTTAATTTCCCAAAGGAATATTTAGCACCAAAATATCTTCTAAATGAGTAAGGTCCAGACAGACAAGGAAATCATAAAGTACAAGGTTGCTCCAAGATCAAAAACTCTAAGCATAGGTTGATGGAAACTTCTTTTAAGCCTGAGTTAATCTAGAGACATCAGGGAACAAATAGACACACTGACCAAATCATAAAGCCCCCTTTATCCGGAAATAGACCTTCGGTACCAATATTTTATCTGGTCTCTATCACCAAGGAGACTAATAAAGTAGTCCGTGTAGGGATTTCATCCATTGTAGACTCAAGAAATGCAGATAAATCCAGCTTATGCCTCATCATAAATGGCTTTTGATCCTGAAGATCCTGCACTATTAGGGTAGCCTCTCATTAAAACGGCTCCAGCCTGCCTGTAACCTCCAGAATTGGCACAATATTCTAGGTGTGATCTTACCCATGACCTGTAAAGAGGCATTACTATCTCCTTTTTACTATTGCTTATGCTTCTCTCCTGTGTACCCTAAAGTCCATCTGATTATGGCCACCACCTTATCACACTTTTCTCTACCCAGAGATCAGCAGACATGATCACCATAAGGTTTTTCCCCTTGTTGGTACGCATCAGAATCTCATCTCCATCTTGTACTATTGCCTTCAATTTCTGCACATCAAGTGCATTATTCTACACCTTTTTCCATTGAATTTTTATTGTCGAACACTTGATAACTGGCAGAAGATCAGTTGGGTTAATTTAAAGTTAGGGGTATGTCTGTTAAAGGGCAGGGCTAACTCAGAATTAACGCCCCGCGGTAGCAGCTGACCTGTGATAAAATCAGATATTGCAGGCAATTTTCTGTGATAACTGATTTTCATGCAGTGCAAGGCTCTAGGGGTGGGATTGGGGTAGGGAGTGGGGCTGGCAGTGATTGACTGCCACCACGCAAAAATGTTTTCATGCAGTGGCTGCCAAATTCTGGCCCAATTGCGGCAGCAAATAACATCTCAAGAGATGGCATTACCTGCCTGGAGGCCCAATAATGCAACAGGTCAACCACTGCCAGTTCGCAGCGGTCGTCTGCCCTGGAGGTGATTGGGCTTCCAACAGCAGCGATTGGGCCTATGGGTTTTATAATGCCCATAGGCCCTTTTTCAAAAATCAGAAAAGAAGCCAGAGGTGGTCTTCTGCCTGTTAGATAAAACACGAAAGAAAAAAGAAATATAAGGCGATATCTTTTAACTGGACTAACTTCACAATACACAATAAAATAATAAAAAAAGTGTAATAAATAATATACAGTAAAAAGATATCACTTATTTTCCTTTTCAGTTTCTACTTTTGTCTAATTGCCATCAAAGTAGACTAACACCTCAATCACACTACTCTTCTACCTGGCCACTGTTTGGTGGTTTGCACTTAATTTGTAATTTTATTTATGGAGATGACATTAACGGAGGTTCCCAACAACCATGAGCGCAAAAAGCTACTCAGAGGCTCATTGAATAGAAGTGTGGGAAGCTATGTGCACAGCTTAACACAGTTTCCGTGCTGCCAGGGCCGTTCTGCTTGGGTTAAAAGTCCTTTGGGAATAGACCATGCACAAAGACTCATGAAGACGTCAATGCACAGCTCATTTAAATCCCATGGTAACGAAGGTGGTGAAAAGAAAAGAAAACTCTG
This sequence comes from Ichthyophis bannanicus, assembly GCA_033557465.1. Lineage (NCBI taxonomy): Eukaryota > Metazoa > Chordata > Amphibia > Gymnophiona > Ichthyophiidae > Ichthyophis > Ichthyophis bannanicus. The sequence goes on from CM066033.1 coordinate 106,216,153, forward strand.
CACTCAGTCTTCAGATTAGATATGAAAGACCCGAAGGCTGAATGCAGAGGTGTTTTGTTTTGTTTTTTAACACTGGGACTTTAATGCCAGGTTTGAGGAAAACGTTAGCTCATTCTTTTGTGGCTCGCATTGATGAGGATTCATGCCTCTTTCTTCTCTTTTCAGTCAGCATGAGGCAAAGAGATGAAAAAGTTAACCGATTTGAGTCGTTGAATGCAAGTTTCAGTGGACATTGCTGCAGCTGTGAAATGATGGACAATGCGCTCAACGGTATAGATCTACACGATATTTGCATATATTTACATATACAGAATATACATTTTTAACATTCCACATATATAGGCTCCTTCAGGCCCCAGTACAATCGCAGCAGAAAATAGTGATTCTCTGGAGACAGGCAGGGAAAAAGCCCTCCCATATGGATGATGTCATCCGACGGAGCCTCACGTAGGAGCTTTCCCAGCTCCTAGAAGCTCGACCACACATATGCATGCCTTCCCACCCACCGCCATGGCACCATCTTACCCTCTGTCCTTTTTTTCCTGCAGAACCCCACAGATGTGGTTACCATTCATTGCGTGACTAGTTTTGGTGGCATTTTTTCACATATTTTTCTTGCGCACTGTCACAGTTTCCATTATCTTTTGCCATATTTACCTTAGTTCAGGGTTTAAAGTTTCCTTTATCTTGCATGGCGCCTCAGCCCTCTTAGGTGCCTGGTGTTCCTGCAGTTATTTTCTGTTCTGTAAAAATCAACCTTTTTTATTTTGCTATGGCTATTTTTCCAGATGACATGTCCAAAGAACTTGCCAATGGGTTTGAAAAGTGTGCCGAGCACTCAAGGATCATACCACAAATGGCGCTCGGGACCCGATCATAAACCCTCTTCTTGTAATTTGTGTGTCTAGATGACAACACAAGGGCTTGAGGTTTGAGAGAAGCAAATGCAAAGGGATGTTTGATGCCTTTAAGTCCGATACATCAACATCTGCATTATTTATTTATTTATTTATTTATTTTATTTTATTTAGCATTTCTTTTATACCGCGCTATTAACATCAGTGCAGTGTACATCAAACAAAACATATACTTCGCAGGCTAACTGCAATGTATTCATATTTGAACAGGGATTGAAAACTTGGATAAACAAGGGTAAACATCAACGGTTATTACATTGTCAAGTATCTACAGTTATTTACATGGTGAGTGTATTTCCCTATCGGGTCTACACCGAAAAGTATCTTGTGAATAGGTAGTGCTTTAGGGCCTTCCTGAATTGGGTTAGGTTGGTGATAACTCTCATGTCTGGGGGGAGGGCATTCCAGGCTCTGGGAGCATAGATGCTGAAGGCTCTGTTGTTGCCTTTGTGCATCTCGTTATTTCTTTCGGGACTGTCAGAGTATTTACTGCTGCGGATCTTCTGCTTCTATTGGGGAGTGAGGTGCGTATCAACTCAGTGATGGCTGTGGGGGTCTGATTGTTCAGGGCTTTGAAGGTCATAATTATGATCTTATATTGGGTTCTGGCTTGAATTGGTAACCAATGGAGCCTTTTCAGGATTGGAGTGACGTGGTCAGACCTTGACATTCCTTCTAGCACCCTAGCAGCCGTGTTCATTGTCAGTTGGAGGGGGTTTAGAGTTGCTTGTGGAAGCCCATACAGGAATGCATTTGCGAAATCGATGTGTGGCATCACCGGGGTTTGGTAGATTGTTCTGAAATCCGTGTAATCAAGTAGTGGACGTAAATGACGAAGTGTCCGTATTTTGTGGTATATTGATTTTGCTGTGTTTTTTATATGTGTTTTCATGTCCATCCTTTGGTCAAGGGTGATGCCTAGTGAACCTTTGAGACTGATGCAGCCTTTGAGACTGATGGCTGCATCAGTCTCAAAGGCTTCCTGGCCTAAACCGGATACTAGCAGAGCATCAGTATCATGGCATTTTCAATCCCACTCAAAACCAAGCACCCATAGACTACCTGAACATCAATCATCCATTGATGTTCCCCTGAGGATGAGAAATGATTCAGCTATGTCTTCATTCGCATTGAAGAATAAGGACATCAAACATTGAGCGGAGACCCATGTACATTAACATCAAAGTGCTTGGAGGCACCCTACCCATTCATGCATCCCTCCAAGCTGCCCCAAAGAGATGGAGGCTCAACCTCAGTACATTCAGAGGGACAATGATAGCCTTCTGATAGCCAAGACCATCTAGCCGATACCCTAGGTCAGATTCCAGGAACATCAGCCAATTCTACTATGCCCTATGTGCTTTTGGAGATGGCAGGATTGGAGAATTGCCTTCCAAAGGCTGTTGAGGAGAGAACTGCATTACTCTTCATCATGGCAGGGTGAAAAACTCAATGACTTAGATCCATGACACAGCCAGGCATCGAGTCTATACTCGACAGACGGTCTGCCTGTGGTAGAAGCATCGACATCAGGGCATTGAAGGGCCCTGACACAGATTCCTGACTAGTTGATATCACTCTCCAGTGCATCGGAGACCAGTGCACCCCCAATACTTGGAAGGTCATTAGTGCATTGATGCTGTTGGAGGAGCTCCAGATCCCCAAAGGAAAGGAGAGTTGACCAGGCAGAGACTCAGAAATACTTTGATTTTCTCTCTGTTTGACTCAGAAGGCTGAATCACAGATTAGCAGTCTTAAATCCTGTCAGCAGATAGGTCTCCAGAGTTTCCCTCTGATCCCTCTCCACCTCATGAGAGACATAAATCGCCTCCTGAAGATATGACGTCATGATTTTGTGAGGAATATGGCTAAGGCCATACCATTTTCATTGGGGACTGAGGAGGAACTCAGGGCAGAAGAATTGGAAATTCTCCAATACTCAACAGCCCTCAAGGAAACAGTGACAATGCCTGTGTACCATATACTTCAGAGGTTGCAGATGAAGACATGGGAGACCCCCATCCCTGTTCCTCCATTTGGTAGAAAGATAGACTCCTGTACAGAGTTTAAAAGGCTCCCAGATTTGAGAAGCTCCAGCTTCTGCATCATTCTCTGGCCATCAAATCCACTATCAAAAAGTCCAGAAGCTCCAAATCACACTCCTCTGTACCCCCAAGGGAGTGAGGCTTGGACTCTGGATTCTTTTGGGAGGAAGATTTTTCAGAGTGCCATGCTTGCAATCTGCGTGGTCTCTTATGAGAGCTTTAGATGGACATATTCTTATGGGACATCATGCTCAGCCTTGATATGTCTAGGTTTCTTCCTCCAGAGAAGCTCGAAGATTATCATTTCCTGGTAAGTCACAACAAAGATTGCTCAAAATACATGGTTCGAAAAACCTATGATATTTTTGATATGATATCCAAAGCTTCTGCCATCAGTACTGGTGCCTAGAGATACTCATGTCTGGATTTCAGTCTTAAAACCATCTGTGCAGGATCAACTCACCAACGTACCATGCTGCGAAGACAGTCTCTGCAGAGATAAACTTGAAGAAGCTGCCAACTTCATTGAAAAGCAATCACATTTTGAATGCTCTCCAGGCACATGTCTAAGCTGGCCTCCTATCACAGGAGCTGTTATAGTGGCAGTCAGAGGAAAACCTACTCTCCATTGACATGCAAGAATAAAGCCCTCACACATATGGGTGATGTCATCCAATGGAACCCTGCCTTCTGCCACAGCGCCATCTAATCCTCGGTCTGTTTCTTTCTGCAGACCCCGACCAATGTGTTTACGGACCTGTGTGAATTTTTATTTTAAACTGGTTTTGGTATTTTTCTTAGAGACTATTTTTCTCACCTGCCACTGTGGTTTTGAACAGCCTTTCCCATCACTTTTAAGGTTACCTTTATTTTCCATGATGTCTCACTTGCCTTAGGCCCTTGGTATTACGGCTGCGTTTACTTTATAAAAATAGATCCATTTGATTTTGCTGTGGCAGTTTTTCTAAATGACGTCCCAAAAACTTGCCAGTGGGTTTAAAAAACAAACCTTGTACTAAAAGCCTGTAATAAACCTAAAGAACTCTTCAGCATCGTTCGTACCCTAACAAATGACCCAACCATGAAAGACGAATGCAAGATACACCCACAAACCTTTGCTGATAGCAAAGTTCAGTACCACCACACCCCATGAGAAAATCTCTCTTATGGACACCCCAACTACAGATGGCTCCACAACTACCAATCAATGGAAGAATTTCAGCATTCCATCAACTAAACAAATAGAACAAACCATCACTGCTCTAAACACCACCACTTGTCCATCGGACCCCTGCCGAATGACTTGGATTAAATCCACCAAAGAAGAATTCAACAAATTCATCCAAAGGATAGTAAGCACCTCTCTCACTCAGGGCTACATGCCAAAAGCACTCAAGCAATCTACTATCCGCCCCATTCCTAAAACCATCTCATCCAGCAATACTGACCCTTCAACCTACCACCCAATATCCAGCCTCCAATTCCTGGCTAAAATAACTGAAAAAATTTAGAGACAACTCCAAGATCATATTGATGAATTTGCCCTACTAGACCCCCACCAACACGGATTCCGTCCAAAACATGGAGTTGAGACACTCCTCATACACCTATTCGATAACATAATCAAAAGAACAGACAATATAAAGCATGACTTCTTATTAATATTTATAGATATATCATCAGCCTTCGATACAGTTTCCCATCACATCCTATTGAAGCGCCTAATAGAGATTGGACTACAAGGAAGCACCATTAAATGGTTTCGATCATACCTCGAAGATAGACAGCAGAGAGTAAAGTCTGGGAATCTCACCTCAGCACCCTTCAGAACTACCCAAGGAGTTCCCCAAGGCTCATCACTATCAGCTCATCTCTTCAACATCTATATTCAGCCTATACGCAAAATATTTAACAAATACAAGATACAATATGCCATATATGCTGATGACATCATGGCATATACTCCTATTCAACTCAACTCCCCAGACTATACCACTATATCTACCTGCATTCAAGAAATGACAACCTGGCTAACTAACAGCTTAAACATCAACATAAAAAAATCTGAAGCAATTATTACGAGAGACTCCACATTCATTTATCCTACTTCTATCAACCTATCCAATACACCAATTACAATAAAAGATGAAGTCCGATACTTTTGTTGGAGTTTTCGCCCTCTTGTTAATTGTCGTGGCTGCAGGGTTCACCCCAACATAAGTGTAAAGCACAGGACCCTCTTTCAAATAAAGTATCATGCCACTGAAGTAAAGTAGAAATTTTATTGTCAGGTATGTAATATCACAAGCTTTGCAAGTTTAAAGTCAATGCTCTAATCTCTATATTACAAATCAACATGAAACAGGAAAATGAATATAAAATTGTCTTTATGCGCAAAGCACCTGAGGTCTCCTATGAAGGGTCCTGGGGACAGAGTAGCGTTGTTCTCTAAGGAGAGTGTGCCAGTTTTTCCCAAATACTAGTGGTGTTCTCCTATATTTATACTCATTTTTTAGGCTTGTGAAACAGAACTGCTGATAAGCAGATTTCCTTTCCCTCTTGTTCCCCATTTCAAGCATATCTGCTCCTTAACCTTTTGCCCTCTTGCCCTCTGCTTTCCCCTTGTGGCATCCTGTCTTCTCATCCTCCTGGCAGTTCCTTCGCCTTTTGCTAACCCTGTTTCCTGCAGAGTAACTCCAGATGCTGATGTTGGTCAACTCCATCCCGCCACCTAGTTCTTCTTTTTGTTCCCTTTTTCCTAATCTAGGGGCCCAGGTGGCATTTTTCAATAGCTGTGTAGTTTTCAGAGCCGATAAGGTCAGCACCTCTCATTGTGCCAGCTCTATGATTTCAGGATGTTAGCACATTCCATAGCTCAAACTAATTATTCTGCAATTCCAGGGTGAAGGAATCAGCAGGCTATTTCTTACTTAGGCCTGGAGCTGAAGACGTTAGCACAAGATGGAGGACAGTAGTCCAACCTGAGACAAGGGTACCTGAAGAGGTATTCATTTTCTCCTCACCTTAGAGTGGGATTCTAGATAAGCAACGCATTCTCCAACCGCATATTAACAAGATATCCAAAACAGCCTTCTTCAAACTCGCAACGCTCCGGAGACTAAAACCTCTCCTCAATAAAGAACACTTCCACACAGTATGCCAGGCCATCATTACACCTCTTCTGGACTACTGTAATATACTATTCCAAGGTCTACCCAAACAAACCACCCATCCCCTACAAATAATACAGAACACTGTTGCCCGCATCATTGCTAGCGCTTCAATACAAGACCATGTAACTCCAATACTACATGATCTGCACTGGCTACCAATATCATCACGTGCAAAATATAAATCAGCACTCACCATCTTCAAAATTAAAAACAATATGTCAGCAGGAATACTACAAGAGCTCATTGGAACCAAAACAAGCAAAAGACCAGACAGAAACAGCACCAAAAACAATATACCAACACCTAGTCTATTCACAAGAACCAACAAATCCACATCCATGCGCGCCTTCTCTCTTGCTGCCCCTGCTATCTGGAATGTACTCCCAGATAAACTAAAATCAATAACAGATATAAAAGAATTCCATAAGCTGCTCAAAACTACCCCATTCATTGAACAATTCAATGAAGACCACCAACCACCCTAATCACTCCACAAACCGATTAAGCCACGACACACCCACCATACAAATACCCCATTACTCTCATTAAGATGTATATAGTTTAGATAATGTTACAAGAGACTATTCAGGTTTTGAAGTTATACTGTTACTGTTGATATTTACAAGTTCTTTGTATAAGTTGACATTTTGCAAGTTCTTTGTAAAAGTTGAAGTTTATTGTAAACCACCTTGATTGAATGAAAAGGCGGTATAGAAAAACTGTTAAATAAAAAATAAATAAATAAATGTACCAGGTGTTCAAGGACCATATCCATTACAGACATGCATAAATGATGCCTCCAATGCTTGATACTGAATCATGAGTCCTTCTCTTGTAATTTGTATTTGCAGATGACAAAAAGAGGGCTCAAAGGTCAAAAGAAGTGGTGCAATAAGATTTTTGGCACTTTTAAGTCCGAGCCATCGACATCTGTGTCATTGGTCTCAGTGGTTTCCCAGTTGCACTGGACACCTGGTGGTGCATTGACATCAAGGAGCTCTCAAGTTCACTTGGAACAGAACATCTGTAGACCCCCTGAACATTGGTGATTCATCAGTGTTACTCCAAGGATGAGGAAGGATTTGCCATTGCCTTCATCACTATCAAAGGACAAAGACATGGAACATCAGGTGTTGCTCTTTTGCATTAATGTTGAAGTCCTCTGAGGCATTGTCCTGAGAGCATTGAGGATTTGAAGGAGCATCCCTCTAAGCTGCCCAGAAGGGAGGCAGGCTCAACCTTACTGGTTCCAAAGGAGCAGCGACAGCCTTCCATTAGCCGAGACCAGCCTGCCATTATTCCCATTCAGATTCTAGGATCCTCAGCCATTTCTGCATGCCTTTGGAGATGGCAGCTATGGAGAATCACCTGAAGATCATCAAAGAGAGAATCACGATGTTGTTTGTCATGCAACATGTCAGAGCTTCGATGAATGTTACCATACCACCTCAGGGCATCAAGCAAATCCTCAATAAGCACAGTATGCCTGCAGGAGAGGCATAAATATCGGGACATCAATGGACTCTGACACTGATTCTTGCATAGCTGATATCACTCTCCAATGCATTGAGAACTGATGTACCCCTAGTGTTAAGGATGTCATCAGTGCAACGATGCTCCCAGAGGAGCTCCTGATCACCAAAGGGAAGAAGCATCGACTAGGCAGAGGTTCAGAAGTACTTTGACTTCCTCTCTGTCTGATTCAGAAGGCTGGATCACAGATGAGGAATCTGATGGTCTGTCAGAGGATAGATTCCTTGAGCTCCCCTCTGATCTTTCTCCTCCTGATGATATGACATTGCAGGATGTTGTGAGGGATATGGCCAAGGCCATACCATTTTCTTTGGAGACTGAGGAAGAGCTCAAGGAAGAAGACTTGGAGATCCTTCAGTATTCCACAGTCCTCAAGGAGGCGGTGAAAATGCCCGTGCACCACATCCTTCAGAGTTTACAGATGAGATCATGGCAGACATCCCCCCCCCCTTTCACTGTACCTCCAGTTAGTAGAAATATTGACTCAATGTACTTAGATGAGAAGGCTCCAGGATTTCACTACTCTCTGGTCTTCACATCCACATACATAAGTTCCAAGACACTGTCCTTGGCACTCCCCCAGGGAGGGAGGCTTGGCACTCCCCCAGGGAGGGAGGCTAGGACACTGAACTCTTTTGGGAGGAAAGTTTTTCAGGTTGCCATGCTTGCTTTCCATGTGACCTCTTACCAGCTCTGCATGGGCATGTGTTGTAATGACATTATGCACAGCCTAAATGATATGTCCAGGTTTCTTCTACCAGAGAAACTCAAGTCATTCCCTAGTGATTCACAGCAAAGACTGCTTGAAATTCATGGTCCAAACTACCTCTGAGATTTTCTGATATGGTATCCAGAGTTGCTGCAGTTGATATTGGTGCCCGGAGACTTTCTTAGCTCCAGGTTTTAGACCTTCAAACATCAGTGCAGGACAAGCTCGCTAACTTACCTTATCATGGAGAGAATTATCAGTGGTAAAGTTGAAGAGACTGTGGGTTTCATAGAGAAGCAATCTATTATGAATCTCTCCAGGTGCACATCAGAGCTGGCCGCCTACCACAGAAGATTTCAGGGTAGCAGCCAATGAAAGACTTACTACTCTCAAAGGCGTAAGTACTTCCCTGGCTCCCACTACCCCCCAGTCTAAGCAGACTTCTCAAGCTCATCCAAAGCAAGAGAAGTCACAGAAGGCCCAGCCCGGTCTCCCAGCCAAAACCTAAAGAGTGTAGCCACTTTTCCAGTAGCCTTAGACTCTTCTGTCAGGGGAAGGCTCACTCTCTTTGCCCAGAGGGTGGCCTCTTATAACCTCCAACACCTGGGTTTTGCAAATTATCCAAAAAAGGCTACAAACTACATCTATTCAAACTTCCTCCAAATTGCCCCCAAGGATTTACTCTCTAAACCCTCAGCATCAGGCACTACTTCCTCAGGAAATTGCCTCTCTTCAAAATAAATCTGCAATTGAGCCTGTTCCACCAGGCAGGAAGGGCGAGGATTTTACTTGAGGTACTTCCTGGTTACCAAGGTTACTCTCCCATTCTAAGCCTAAGAGAACTGAACAAATATTTGGTCAAAGAGAATGATCAGAAGGCTACTGTCCCATTCTAGACCTAAGAGAACAGAACAAATATTTGGTCAAAGAGAAGATCAGAATGATTTCTCTAGGCACCCTATTTCTCTATCTTCAAAAGGGGCTTGGCTATGTCCTCTGGATCTAAAGTATGCAAATACCCACATCCACGTATATCCTAATCACAGGAAGAATCTCAGCTTTGTTATAGGAAAGCGGCACTTTCTGCTCCGTTCACTCCCTATGGCCTCGCGCCAGCTCCTTGGGTATTCACAATATGCTTTGCCGTGGTAGCAGCATTTCTACGCAGGCTGGCAGCGCATGCTTTTTCCTACTTGGATGATTGGTTGCTCAAGAGCATCACACCAGAAGGCACTCTGGAATCTCTTCATATCACCATTCCAGTGGTGGAACTGCTAGGGTTCATAATTAATTATCCAAAATCTCACCACGCTTCCCAACAGGTAGAGTTTATCAGAGCTCTGCTCAACATGATTTAAGTGAAGGTCTTCCTCCTGTATAACAGACTATCCAGATTGATAGCGATAGTGCAGAAGGTTCAAATGAGTCAGCAGACATCAGTTCCGTATCATGTTGAGACTGCTAGGCCACATGGCCTCAACTGTTCGTGTAACACCCTTGGCACTCCTCCAAGGTGTTACATACAACCCCCAAATAGAACCAGAAGAACACCCAATCAAAACACTCTGAAAATACCACATACCATATGCAATACCAAACAAGCTACAAGCAACAGGGCATTTACATACATAGCACCCTTTCAATGGAATAACCTACTAGATACATTAAGAGGAAACAAGGACCTTCGATCATTTCGCAGAGAGCTAAAAACGCACCTATTTAGAGAACACTACACTAACACCTAGAGCAGTTTCGCCCACATTCCCTTGCCTACCCCTCCTTTTCATCTCTCTACCCTACCCCCCTTATCATCCCCCTCCTTTCCAGCCCCCCAACACTGTAAATAGTACAAAGTGGTCCTTCCCAGTACCACTCTATGTAAATAGTTCGAGGTGATGCCTCTACTACACTGTTCTATGTATAAAGTTCTTAAATATTGTTATATGTAATTGTTCTAGTTTAATTGTTACATTGTAAACCGCCCTTGATTTCTGGAAGGGGCGGTATAAAAATATACGCAAATAAATTCAGTGGACACTGGTCACCAGAAAGCTCACTGACGCTCAGTCTTTTACTTTTACACTCATGGAATCTCTTACCTGGTAGACTGTCCAAAACAATTTGGCCAAAGGTCTACCCTTCCAAGTTCCTCCTCGAACTTCTCATGTCAGATGCATCCAAACTGGGATGGGGAACTCTCCTCAAAGGGTTCCACACTCAGGGAAATTGGTCCCTCGAAGAAAGTCTCCATCAAAGAATTAAGAGCAATATAAAATGGTCTAAGAGCTTTCAGGGATCAGCTTGCAAAGCAAATTATCCCAATCCAGACAGACAAACAGGTTGCCATGTTTTACATCAACAAGCGGGAGGAAAGGGTCGTACATCCTGGATTGGGAAGAGGTCAGATGGTAGAACTTTGCCATCTCTCATGGGATGGATTTAAGAGCTACTTAATCTGCCTGGCAAACAATATTTTATATTTTATATTTTTATTTATTTAGCTAGGCTTATATACTGCTTTTCACAGGGTCAAAGCAGTTTACAGTGACCAGAACCGTTACATAGAACAAATATCACTTTAGATAACAACTAATAGAGTTAACATAGTTACATGGAACCAATAACACCTTAGTTATATAGGGTCCGATTTTCGAAGGCATTTACATTGGTAACTGCCCTAGTTACCCATATAAATGCCTTATCCGGGACTTTGCAAAGGCACCTACATGAGTAATGCCTTTGGAAAATCCCGGCTAAGTCCCTAACACACCCAGATGCTATGCGGTTAGCATCGGGAAGTGAAAATCCGTGTTTGACTGGAAGCGCCAGCAGCTGCTGAGGCTAAGTGAATAGCAGTGATTTTCGATGCTACCTGCTTACCCCTGTGCCTGAAAGATAGGCGAGATAAAATCCCATCTATCTTTAAGGCGCAGAGGGCAAAGCGGGTAGCAGTGATTTTTGATGCTACCCGCTTAGCCCTCTGCGCCTTAAAGATAGGCAGAGTTTTCCTCGCCTATCTTTCAGGCACAGTGGCTAAGCCTATAGCTTTGAAAATCACTGCTACCTGCTTATTTTATTTGTTTATTTACATTTTCTTATATACCGCACTATTCTGCATCAGTGTGGTTTACATTGAACAAACTGAAATTACATTGAACAGGGCATTATAACTTGGAGATAACTATTTTACAGGGAACATGGGCTATGGAGGGTTAAGTGGCTTGCCCAAGACCACAAGGAGCACCTGTGGGACTAGAAACCCCAGTCCTTCCGGCCCAAGGTTGCTGTCCTCTAGTGGGATTTGAACCCCTGACCTTCCGGCCTGAAGTACCTTGCCCCAACCACTAGGCCACTCCTCCACTCCTCCACAGCTTAGCCTCAGCGGCTGCTGGCGCATTCAGCCATACCTGGATTTTCACTTCTACTACCTTGGAAGTGAAAATCCAGGTTAAGGGTCGCTGGCGGGCTATGTGCCAACACAGCACATAGCCTGCCTAAAGGAAAATCAGGCCCATAGTACAGTATGTATAACAGCAAACTATTTGCAATCATTAAACTATTTACAATAAGAGGACAATGTGCAAATGGTATATTCTTTAACTATTTACACGTGCAGAATCTGTTTTGATGGTGTCATGGTGGAGGGTCCAAAGTGTTCAAGGAATAAGAGCGTTTTTAGGTGTTTGCGGAAGGAGGGGATGTTGGTGATATTCCTTATTGTATCTAGCAGAGTTCCAAAGGGATGTTGTGTAGAGTTTAAATGCTCTATGGCAAATTTTTTGGTTGAATTTGGTTTTACAGTAGAGTGTGGTATAGAGTTTGTTGTTTTTAGCAGTTTTGTGGTCTGTTTGTAGTGAGATTCTGAAGGAGAGATTGGAGGTGGGTGGTTGGGTGGGAGTATAGTGCTTTGTGTGTAAGGAGAAATGTTTTATATTTGATTATTTTGTGAAGGGGCAGCCAGTGGAGCTGTTTCAGAATGGGGGTAATGTGGTCATGTTTAGCAGCTCCTGGATTGTACATGCTGCAGTGTGTAGAACAGTTTGGAGGGGGAGGAGGGTGGCTTGTGGCAGGCCTTGGTAGATGCTGTTTCAATAGTCTGCATGGGAGAGAGTGAGAGCTTGAAGTGCTGATTGGAAATCTTCTGGTTCGAGGAGGGGACAGAGGCATTGTAGGGTCTTCATTTTGAAGTAGATTGTTTTGGCTATCTTCATTACTTGGTCGAGAGTGATCCCGAGGTATTTCAACTCTGGTTGAACCTTTATCTGAATGCTGTTTAGTAGTATTGTGGTTGGACAGGTGAATGAGGAGTTCCTTGTAATGAACAGAGCTTCAGTCTTTTTGTAGTTGATTGATAGGTTGTTTGCTGAAAGCTAATGGGAGACATCATTTAAGCAGTCCTGAATTTGTGTGTATATCAGTTGTTTTGTGTGGATTAAGCAATATAGCATAATGTCATCGGCATATAAGTGGAAGTGGATGTTGTGGTTTTTGATGATTGAGCAGAGGGGTTTGAGATATAAGTTGAAGAGGGGTGCGTGTAGTGTGGAACCTTAGGGTACTCCTTGCGTCTGTTGGTGTGGTTTGGAGGTGCTCGTACCCATTTTTATCTGCTGTCATCTGTCAGTGAGGTATGATTGAAACCATTTGAAAATGGTACCTTGGATTCCATACGAGCGTAGTTGTTGTAGGAGTGTGCCATGGTCGACTGTATCGAATGCTGCAAAGATTTCAAGAAAGAGCATAAGGTAGACTTGTGAGCGGTCTTGTATTCCTTGGGTCAATATGTTGATTAGTATGGTCATCAGGGTTTCTACCCCATACAGCAGGCAGAAACCATGCTGTTGTGGATCAAGTAAGCAGTTTTCATCAATGTGGTCGTGAAGATGGAGTTGTACAGTTTTCTTGATGATTTTGGCCAGGAAGGGGAGGCTGGCGATAGGTCGATATGATGCGGGGTCTGTAGGGTCGAGGGTTGATTTCTTTAAGTTGGGGCAGATAGAGAACAGTTTGAGACAGCTTGGCATTATTCCTTTTTGTAGTGTTTCCTTTGTTATTTAGGTGAGGATTGGGTTGAGTTCGATCTTTGTAGCTTTGATCCAGTTGGCTGGGCATGGGTCAAGTGGTGAGGTAGATGTGTTGAGCATTGTTAGAATTCTCTCGATCTCTTCATTGGTGATCATATGAAAGGTGGACCAGCAAGTTGTGTTAGGAAGAATTTTGATGGGTATGGAGGTGGTGTGGTTAGGGCGGGGGTGTAGCTGTTTGCAGTGCGCAGCTAGTTGTTGATGGCTGACAGCAGGTATTGTGTTGTGGTTGGTGGGTGGTTCTGTTAGGTGCCTGACTATGTCAAATAGATCTCACGTTCCATTGATAGAGGTATTGATGATCTTTATATGGTGATACTTGGCTTTATCTGTGGTTGCATGGTAATTCTGCAGTAGTGCTAGTTATTTATTGCGGTCTTCAATATGGGTGGTCTTTCACCATTTCCATTCTAGCTATCTTAGTTTAGATTTTAGTTGGCATAGGGTATGGGAATACCAGGGAGTTTTGCAGATGTGTTTCTTTTTGAGGAAGTTGTATTGGTTGGGTGGTAAGCTAGCATTTCCAAGCACTTTGTTCCAATTGTCTGTCAGGATAGTGTCAGATGTGTCCATCTTTATGTTTGGTATGGCATCTTTGTTGAATTGTTTGAAGCATTTGAAGCGTTGTGTGGTCTGTTGTTCTGTTTGGGCTTTTGGAGATTTTAGGGGTAGAGAGAAGGTGATGAGGTTATGGTCAGTCCATGACATTGGGTAGGTTCGTAGTGTGTGAAGGTGGCTGGTATGGATTGGGAGGATAGGAATGAAGATTAGGTTGAGGGTGTTTCCTTTGCTGTATGTGTGGGATGTCACATTTTGGATAAAGGACCCAGTACAAAAACATGATAAAATTGAAGGAACCTTTATTGTAGATCAATAACACGTCATACACGCCTGACACAGGCCGTGTTTTGAACTGTCTTCTTCAGGGGGATTTTGGCATACTATATCCATAAAACATGAACAAAATGAATATATACATATACATATACAAATAATTCATAAATAAAAAAATATAATCCATTAAAAATTGTAAACATACTATACTTATAAATAAATGATTATAATGTAATAAATAGAGAAATAAATAATAAAACCAATAAAAATAGATAAAAACCATTAAAAAAACTCATCACTTATAGGTAAAATAAATGTTGGAATGTCCAAAACAAATAATATAATAAATAGAGGAACACTGATAAAACATGAATGTCAATGACTATTAATAAATATAAAACAAAAACAAACCATATAAGGGTGTGTAAAACGAATGGTAACTTCATACACAATACCTCTTTTTGTAAAACAGAATGATCAGATTGATCTTGTACTAAAACAAAAGAAGAGCAAGGGGATATTAGAACCATCATAGGTAGAAGCAGGAGTGAATCTAAGAAACGTATTATTTAGAAGGCCAGTCATCAATGCTTTTAAAAAATAATTATTGTGTAGATATTAATGTAAACGCTATTAAAAAATTTCTCAGACTATGTGATATGTGGGACCAAGAAGATGATAGTTGGAAAACGCAGAGAATGAATCTGCATTAGACAGATAAAAATAAAACAAAACAGAACAGGTCCCATGGCTGAGGCTGAAGATTAGAACCGTTTTCTGAAATAACTCATTAAAAAACAACTTTGCAAAATATCTGGTTGCATGTATATTGTATTAAAAACTGTATACAAAGATAAAAATAAAAACAAAAACGGCAGTTGCTTGTAAAACAAATAGTAATGCTCAATACAGAACATCTTGGGAGCCGTCATTGTAAACCGCAAAGATAAAACTTCTCTTAATTATTCCTAACTATTTCTGAAAATATATTAATATTAGAGATTTTAATTATCCAGATTGCCTCTAAAACATGTGCACCGCTTCCCGCCTTGCCATCCTGTACTGAGCTGCTCCAGTTTCTTCTTATTGCTCAGAGGGTGCTTGAAGGCTGTCCCCTCCTCCGTCGGAGTTCAAGCACTCTTTACTTTTATTTCTTTATTTTTGTCTCCAGCAGTGTTTTCTCCGTTCCCGGGGAATCCGTTAAAAAAAAAAAGAAAGTGCATTGCTGATGTAGCTGCTGCTGCGGGGCTTTTTCCCGTGCCAGTTTTTCTCCTCACACAAAAAAGAGTTTGCATCACCGGTGAGGTTTCGTGAGGTCCTCTACTACCTTGGCATCTTTTACTCTTTAAAAAAAAAGAGAAAGGGCGAGGAGACAACAGCTGCCAGTAGCAGTGTTTAAAAAAAAAAAACAGCGATATAAAAGCAGCACAAGCACTGTGCTCCAGCAGTGTCAGGCTGTTTCTGGGAGTCAGCCTTTCTCCACATCTCCGCGTTTGGGACCTGCTCCATAATAGCTTCTGTTCCATTAACACCAACCCTATTGGGCCCAGACAAGACACGATCGGAAGTCGAAGGGGCCGCTGCACATTAAGTAGCAGAATCCCTACTGGCACCAGCATCAAAGAAGATGGTCCAGGCCTTACAAGTAAGGCCAGAGGCCCAATTCCATCTCCTCCTCACCAGGACTCTCCAGCTCAGTCCCAGAGGCCAGCTACTCTGGTAAGTCACAAACATAAGTCTAAGTCCAGACATGAGTGACCCCACTAATACTAATACCTTTGAGCCACGACCCCACAAGCGTAAGTCTGAGGGAGATTCATCAGAGACCTCCTCCCATACCTCTAGGAAGATGAGGCAGCACTTTGACCTTGTCCCAACCTTGTCTTCTGTAGTCTTCCGCTGAATGATACGTCCTTCTCTATGATGATTTGTCCAGGACAGTGCAGCTCTCCTGGGAGCTGCTCCTCCTGTTGAATAATTACCATCCCCAGAGGTGCCTTCATACAAGCCTCCAACAGCCTCCCTACGGGGTCCCCCACTCCTCCTGGATTGCCGGGATCCTGAACCTTTGGGTGACGATGCCTATTCGACAGTAAGTCCCTCCTACACCCATCAGTGGGATATAGATATTGTGGTGACACCATCTTTGGCAATTGAGCACGAACCTCCTAAAGATTTTTCCTATCCAAAATTTCTCCAAAAACTATCTAAGGCCCTGGGCCTTAGTGTCTCTCAAACCCCCACTAATAAAAAGGACTTTCAATCCATCTTGTGGGCTTGCAGTACTCCCAAGGAAGTCTTAGCCATGCCAGTTCCCCAGGTCTTGGAAGATCTCCTTGCGTCAGTGTGTAGTACACCGGCATCAGGACATGCCACGGCTCGTCACCTAGACCTTAAATACGAAATGTTGCCTGCACCAGGTTTCCAACATCAACAACTTCCTCATCAATCTGTCATCTCTGAGGCGGTCCTCAGAAAGTCAAAGTCTTCCAAAGCTCATTTCCAAACTTCGCCAGGGAAAGATCAACGGACTTTCGACTCAGTTGGCAGAAAAACATTTCAGAGTGGCATGCTAACTTTGAAAATATTAGCACACCAACTTCAGATGCTTCATTACTATCATTTTTTAAATTTTATTTATTTAACATTTCTTATATAATGCCTCTTCCGTCGATCAGGGGCGGTTTACATTGAACAAATTTTCAGAAACCTGGTTACAGAGAACATTTGAACTATAGTACAATAAAACTATATACAGGTTAGCTAGGGACTAATACAAAAGTATTGTCAAAACTGCATCTGAACTATATACATGGTATGTTATAAGAGAACAGGCTATGGAGATGCAATTGTATCAGGGTTGGGTGGGGATGTGTTGATTAGCGAGGGGGGAGAGGGGGTGGGGGGAATTGAAGGGTTGTAATATTCTAGGTCTTTACTGAGGAAGATCTAGGGATGTTACCCATGACTGAAGTGGTATTTCAAGGTGCGGAAGAATTGAAGGAAATATCAATACATCGGGAAGATGTATTACAACTATTAGATAAACTGAAGAGTAGCAAATCACCTGGGCCGGATGATATACATCCAAGGATGTTGAAAGAACTGAAATATGAGATTGCAGAATTGATATTAGTAATCTGTAAACTATCATTAAAATCATCTGTAATACCTGAAGATTGGAGGATGGCAAACATAATGCCAATTTTTAAAAAGGGTTCCAGGGGTGATCCAGGAAACGACAGACCGATGAGCCTGACGTCAGTCCCGGGAAAAATGGTAGAAACCATCATAAAGAACAAAATTGCTGAACATGTAGATAGTCATGGATTAATGGGAGACAGCCAACATGGCTTTAGACAAGGAAGATCTTGTCTTACTAATCTGTTATGTTTTTTTGAAGGTGTGAATAAACAGATAGACAAAGGTGAGTCATTTGATATAGTATATTTGGACTTTCAGAAAGCCTTTGACAAGGTCCCTCATCAGAGACGTTTGGCAAAACTAAAGAGTCATGGGATAGGAGGCAGTGTAGTATTGTTGATCAGGAACTGGTTAAAAGATAGAAAGCATAGGGTAGGGCTAAATGGCCAATTTTCCCAATGGAGAAAGGTGAATGGTGGTGTACCCCAGGGATCTGTGCTGGGTCCGCTGCTTTTTGACATATTCATAAATGACCTGAAAAAGGGAATAACGAGCGAGGTTATCAAATTTGCAGATGACACAAAACTATTTAAAGTTGTTAAAACCCAAGAGGATTGTGGAAAATTGCAAGAGGATCTTGATAAATTGGAAGACTGGGCATCAAAATGGCAGATGAAATTTAATGTGGACAAGTGCAAAGTTATGCACCTAGGGAAGAACAACCCAAGCTATGGTTACACGATGCAAGGTTCCACATTAGGAACCACCACCCAGGAAATAGATTTAGGCGTCATTGTGGATAACATGTTAAAACCCTCCGCCCAGTGTGCAGCGGTGGCCAAGAGAGCAAATAGAATGCTAGGTATCATAAGGAAAGGAATGGGAAATAAAACAAAGGATATTATAATGCCTTTATATTCTTCCATGGTGAGACCGCACCTTGAATATCGTGTGCAATTCTGGTCACCATATCTTAAAAAGGATATAGCGTTATTAGAAAATGTTCAGAGAAGAGCCACCAAAATGGTAAAGAGGATGGAAGGATACCCCTATGAAGAAAAGCTAAACAGGTTAGGGCTCTCTAACCTGGAAAAGAGATGGCTGAGGGGAGATATGATAGAAGTCTATAAATTAATGAACGGAGTGGAACGGGTAAACGTAGATCGATTGTTTACGTTATCAGAATATAGAAAGACTAGGGGACATGCAATGAAGCTACAGGGTAAACTATTTAAGACTAATAAAAGAAAATATTTTTTCACTCAACGTGTAATCACACTCTGGAATTTGTTACCGGAGGATATAGTAAAGGCTGTTAGTGTAGCTGGGTTTAAAAAAGGTTTGGACAAGTTCCTGGAGGAAAGGTCCATAAACCATTATTAAAAAGGGACCCAGGATATCAATGCATGACCCAATACAAGCATTGTGGAACCTGTGTCTTTTGGGGAAACTGCTAGGTACATATGACCTAGATTGGCCACTGATGGAAACAGGATACTGGGCTTGATGAACCTTGTTCTGACCCAGTATGGCATATCTTATTTTCTTATGTTCTGAGAATGGGAGTGTTTTTAGGAGTTTTAGAAATGTCTATAGGTCCTTAGTTGATCTGAAGGAGTCTGGGAGGGAGTTCCAGGGGGTAGGAGCGGAATACCTGAAGGCTCTGTTGCTGGTCACTTTTTGTTTTTTCTTATTGAGGGGGGTAGGTCTAGGAGGTCCATGATCTTCTCTAACAAATGCTGGACTCAGCTCTCATGCCAGGACCGGAGGATCAGAGCCTTCAAGACAACCTGCAGGAATCCCTGTATCATATAATTTGGCCTACCTATGATGCCTTTGATTCAGCTGCCTGAACCACAGCTACATCCATTTTTGCTCAACGCACAGCTTGGCTCTGCATTTCTGGTCTCAGAAAGGATCTTCATGACCACCTGGTAGACGTCCCTGTCAAGGCGATAGCCTCTTTGGCTCTAAAGTGCAGAAGGCTGTTTCAGACCATTCCTCCGCAGTCCCGCCGTCCTCCATACCCTCAGTACAGTAGAGCATACCATTACCAGTGCTTTCTGCATTATTAGTCTCGACTGTGCTTTCAGCCTTATTCTTGGCCTCTGCCTCAGCGTCAGCCTGCCCTCACTTATCCTCAGTATCCCAGACAAAGAGGCAGGAAGCAGCCTGCAGTTGCCTCATTGCAACCCACCAAGGCAACCCCCAGCTTTTGACTATCTACCTATAGGAGAATGAGTCCAGCACTTCCTGGAAGTCTGGCACTCCATCACTACAGTTCAATGGGTTCTCAGCATCATCTCATCTGGTTACAAACTTAATTTCATGGGGGATTGACCTTGCCAGGCAAGATCCCCCCCCCTTCACCTTCCCATTCTCTAAGAAGAGAATATGGCTTTACTCCACAGCCATGCAATCGAGACTGTACAGGAATCAGGGCTTCTACTCCTAGTTCTTCCTCATCTTCACCCTATACTTGATCTCTGGGACCTCAACCTCTTTATCAAGAAGGAAAAATTCAAGATAACGTCCCTAGCCACCATTCTACTTCTCTTGAGACAGGCTGACTGACTCGCCTCTCTAGATCTCAAAGACGCCTACACTCATATTCCCATACACCCTCGTCACTGGAAATACCTCAGGTTCCACTTCAAGATGGAACATTACTAGTATAGAGTTCTACCCTTCGGGCTCTCTTCAGCTCCAAGAGTCTTCACAAACTGCGTGGTGGTCGCAGTGGCGCACCTACACAGACAGGGCCTCTGTGTTTACCCCGACCTAGACAACTGGCTCATTTCAGGTCCAGACAAGGTTTCGACTCAAGTATCAGTCCGCATGACCACCTTGCTCCTCCAGCAACTCTGCTTTATCATCAACTTTCAAAAGTCCAAGTGCAAACCTCATCAGGTTCTGGAATTCGTAGGAGCTCACTTAGGAAAACTTATGCCACAGTTATCTATCTCCCAGAAGAATAACCATGCTGCAACAACTCACTACTCAGCTGCTGGCATCTCAACAGGCTTCCGTACGCACTATCTTATGCCTTCTGGGACACATGGCAGCCCCAGTGCATGTGGTTCTGTTTGCACGCCTTTACATGCACCCTTTCCAGTGGCAACTCAAGCTCAATTGGAATCGGCATACTCAATCCCTTTGATGCCAGGTTCCTTTGTCCAGACCCAATCATCAACTGCACCAGTCCCTTCAGTGGTAGATGCTTCTGTCCAGCCTCACTGTGGGACGTCCTTTTCTGCAGTCACCGCATCAACTTAATCTAACCACAGATGCCTCCCATATGGGCTGGGGTGTTCATCTGCTGCATCTCGTGACTCAAGGTTATTGGTCCAGCGAAGAGTTTTCTCTACACATAAACCTGCTGGAGATGTGTGCAGTCTACTATGCCCTTAAGGCCTTCCAACTTTGGGTCTGCAACAAATTGCTACTGGTGCAAACCGACAATCAAGTCACTATAGTCTACAACAAGCAGGGCAGCTCTGGTTCTCTCCAGCTCTGCTGCAAAGCTGTCCACTTATGGCTCTACGCCCAATCCATTGGAGTCTTCCTCACTGCGATTTACCTCCCCAGAGTCCAAAAACAGTTAGTGGACTCCCTCAGTTGGCACCTCAGTACTCGGGAGTGGTCTCTGGACCCAAGGTCCTCTCCCCCATCTTCCAGGTTTGGAGGATGCCCAAAGTGAATCTCTTTGCATCAGACAACAACACCAAGTGTCCACTCTACTGTTCCCTTCATCCCAGCTCAGACTTATGGGTGGCAGATATCTTCCTCATCTCTTAGGCAGATCACCTTCTCTATGCTTTTCCACTGTTCCCGTTCATTCCTCAACACTGCTCAAAGTTTGTGTAGACAGATCGACTGTAATCCTCATTGCCCCTCGATGGCCCAGACAGATGTGGTACTCACATCTCCTCACCATGGCTGAACATGGTCCCTGGCCTCTTCCACTTTACCCCTTCCTCCTAACACAGCAGAAAGCTCATCTCCTCCACCCCAACCTGCCATCACTCGCCCTAGCCACTTGCAAATTGACCGACTGATTGATCCTGTCCATTCCATGCCAAATGAAGTTCAAGCTGTACTCCGCCCTTCAACGCAGCATTCCTATAGTTTTAAATGGACTTATTTCTCTCACTGGACTTCATAGCAGATTTGGACCCCGTCTCTTGTCCTCTCAGTCATGTTCTCACTTATCTTCTTCATCTGTATGACTCTGGACTACAAACCTCATCAGTTCATTACCATCTCTCTGCCATTGCTGTGACCCATTAGCATGAAGATGGCAAACCAATCTCCATGCATCCCTTAGTCTCTCACTTCATGAAAGGTCTAATGAACACTAAGCCTCCTCTGAAGCCTCCAGCTCCAGCGTGGGATCTCAGTATACTCGCTCATTACTCATGCAGCCCCCTTTTGAGCCCCTGGGGTCTGCTTCTTTAAAGCATCTCACTTGGAAAACTATTTTTCTAGTCGCTATCACCTTTGCAAGAGGTGTCAGTGAGCTCCAGACTCTGGTTCATTATCCTCCATATACTGTCGCCCCCACCTGGCTGGGCGTATAGCCGGGCACCAGGATGGAGTCGCCTTGCTGCCCTAGAATAAGTCCTCCCAATATGGCTGCCAGGAGGGCTGCTGGGATATGTAGTTTCACTTATCCATATTAGGCAAAAGTAGTTGTGCAGACAAGTGGTCAGGCGAAACAGAGAAATATTTATTTGTTGTGTTCTGGGGTTTCCATCATATTCACAAGTAACAGGCTGAATAAACAATAATGGGATTCTTCTCCAAAGCAAAGGTATAACTTTTACAAAAGTATGCACAGGATTACTGGTATCAGCAATAGATAGCTTCTTAGGAACTTGCTTTCAAAGCTCAGATCATAAAGCTTCTCATGGGCACATTAGCTTCTTATGGGAGTGTTTACTTCACAGCTCCTTTATAACAGAAACAGCTTAAAAATGTCCACTGAGCTTTCCCTTCAGTTTCAGGCCTTACAGAGCAACAGCTTGATTAACAACGTTCAGCTGTTCTCTGGGCTGCGTCCTTCAATCAGGTAAGTTCCTTACTATGGCATTCACTCATTCAAACAGGTTTTAAGCTTAACACACTTCTAATTCATTAGCTTTACAATAAGGACACTGCATCTCATTGGAGCTATCTTCATAGTCTTCATAGCAGCTTCCTATATCCATTTCCTCAATGGCATCCTCACAACATTCTTCAGAGGGTACCTGGCTGTAGAGCTGACTAGTTTGTTTCTGGAGCATTTCATTCAATCTCTCTAAAAGAACCTTTTTCTGCTCTATTTCTTCAGAGAGCTGGGAGTGCTGACCTGCAGACAAGCTATTGTTTCTACTGCTGGAGCTTAGCTGGCTATTATAATTATTCCTTCTATCAGGAACTAATTCTCTTAACTTTCTTTCAGGCAGGAATTCTGGAAGACACACTTGCCTTAGTTCAGGGCCGTTTAGTAGCTCTCCTCTTTCCTTGCCAGAGCCATGCTGCTTTCTCTCTGCAGACACTTCTCTCCGTTGTAGCAAACTTCCTTTCTGCTGAGACTGCCTTGGACCGGTTCCAAGCAGATCCCACTGCTTGTCTCTGAGCTTGAGCCCAGCACTTCTCGTGCCTCCTTGGGCCCCTTCTCCTCTAGCTCCAGTTCCTCTGGATTCTCTTCCAGGACCTCTGGGTTCACTGCCACTCCTTCTTCTCTCCTCTCCTCGTCTTCCTCCTTCACTTTCCGGTCCTCCTCTCCCTGACTTTCCAAACACAGGAGTTTTTAAACTGCTCCCTCTCAGGGACCACGCCTTTTTCCCAGCACACCTGGGAGCTGCTAGGCTTCACTCCAGCCCTGACGTGCTGAAGTGGGCGGGGCTTAATGGTGACTGTGCTATGAGTCAAAGGTTCTCGGTTGCTGGGGAAACCCTGAATGCTCTCACTCTTAAAGGCACAGAGTTCATTCTCCTGGCATTCCATAGCCTCTGAACTGCCTTCATCACAATACTCGGTTCCTTCATGATGAAGTTCTCTTACATACCCATCCTAAGTTTCTTCCAAAGATTGTCTCGTTTTCACCTCAGTCAATCTGTAGTTCTTCCTGCCTTCTTTCCAATGACACAGCCGGATTCACCTGAACAAGCACTACATTCTTTGGATTTCAGTCGAGCTTTACTGTACTATCTGCAAGCTACCAACCAGCTTCACCAGTCTTCCCAGCTTTTTGTCACCTTTAACCTTAACAATCCAGGGAAACCTGCATCTAAACAAACCATCTCTGCCTAGATCACAGATTGTATTTCTTTTTGTTACCTTCAGATGGATCAAACCCCACCTAGACAGGTGGGACCTCACCGTCTTCATGCTATAGCAGCTATGGTGGCTAATTTGGCTGCCATTCCTCCTCAAGAGATCTGCAAGGCCGCTACATGGACATTTGTACGTACTTTCACAAAGCACTACAGCTGGAACTGCTCTTCAACTGCAGATCTTGCCTTCAGCCAGGTTGTGCTACGCAACGTTTTTGCCTAACCTCTCTGCCTCGAAGCTTTTCAACCGGGCTGCACATCTTATTGAACTTTCAAGAGGACCTCAGCTCTGGACTCACCTAGAGTGTGCCTGTATCCAGAGAAAGCATAGTTGTTTGTTTATTTAACAGTTTCTTCTATACCGCCCCTTCCAGAGATCAGGGGCGGTTTACATTGAACAGAGAATTAGTATACTTCTGTATACTTTACAAGGAACAATGTTTTAACTATATACATGTGTAGATACAGGGAACATACTTTTGAACATTAGCTGGAATAGTACTTTTTAAACTATGTACAAGTTATAAAACATGGAACATAACATAGATAATTACAGTAGTTATTTACAATAGTGATATAGCCGTCAGTTTGGGTAAATCTTTTGCATATTGTGTAATGTAAGTAACGTTTCTTGTGTTAGTCATTTGTTCTGTCTTGAGTACTGTGGATGTGTTTCTGTGATTGTTTTGGGGAGGTTTTTGTTGGTAGGGGATCTCAAAGTGTTTTGTAAAGAGGTAGGTTTTTAGTTCCTTTTTGAATTGATGAAGGTCCTTTATCATGCGGAGGGTTAATGGTATTTCATTCCAGAGGGTAGGGGCAGCAAAGGAGAAAGCTCTATCACTTGTTGTTGCTTTAGTTTTTCTGAAATTTGTTTTTATGTTGAGGGAATGGGTTGCATTCTGTCTGCGCATTCTAGTTTCTGACGGGGGGTGTATTAGAGTAGATAATTGTGAGGGAGAGATGTTATTAATGAGTTTAAAAGTAGTTAGGAGGATTTTATATTTTATTCGGCTGCTTATAGGGAGCCAATGCAGGTCTAATAGTATTGGGGTCACATGGTCTGTTAGTTTAGCTTTTGTGATCATCTTGGCGCATATGTTTTGTGCCCTTTGGAGAAGGTATATGCTCTTTAGTGGTAAGCCGTTTAGGAGACTATTACAGTAGTCGAAGTGGGGGGTGATGAGGGTATTGACTACTGATCTAAAATCATGTGTGTTGAGTAGTGGTCTCAGATGTTGTATTGTCTTGAGTTTATAGAAAATGGTTTTTACTGTATGTTTTATGTGTGGGAGCATGGTGAGTGAGTGGTCCAGAATTATTCCAAGGTACTTTACCTCCTTTTTAACAGGTATTGGTGTGTTACTTATTGTGATTGTAGTAGGGTAGTTGTAGTCAGTGTCCGATTTTCTCGATATGAACATTGCTTCTGTTTTTTTGAGATTGATGCTTAGGTGGTTGTCTTCAAGCCATGTGGTAGTCTCATTCATGCACTGGAGTAAGCTATCATATTTGGGGTTGTTGGGGTTTATGGGGATGGCAAGCATGATATCATCCGCGTATATGAAATGGTTGATTTTATGCTTCTTGAATATGTTTGTAATAGGCTGGAGGTACAAATTGAAGAGGAGGGCGGAGAGGGCAGATCCTTGAGGGATACCTTGACCTTGAGGGAAAGTTTCTGATGTTTCTTTACCTAATTGTATCCGTATTAATCTGTGTGAGATGTATGATTTGAACCATTCAAGGACTGTCCCTCCTATTTTTAAATTTTCTAGTCTGTTGATGAGTGTATTGTGATTAATGCTGTCGAATGCGGCAGATAGGTCTATGAAGAGGAGAAGGAAACCTTTGTTATTGTCATTAGTACCTTTGATGAGGAGGTCTGTTAGAGCGATTATGAGAGTTTCAACTCCATGGAAGGGGCGGAAGCCAAATTGATGCGCATCAAGGAGTTTGTGCTCATCTATGTAGTCTTGTAATTGGAGTTGTATGGTTTTTTCTATTATTTTGGCGATAAGAGGTATGCTAGCTATTGGCCTGTAAGAGTTGGGGTCTTTTGGGTCTAGTTTATTGTTTTTTATTATGGGGCGGATCGAGGAGAGCTTTAGGGCGTTGGGCATAGTTCCTTGAGAGAGTGTTTGGTTTACTATGTATTGGATGTTTTCTGCAAGAAAGTCCTTAGTATCCTTGATCCATGACACCGGGCATGGGTCAAGCGGAGAGGTTGTGGTGTTGATCATTGTTATGATATTAAGGATGTGTTTTCGTTCGATCTTGTGGAAGGTTGTCCATTCATAATTACTGTCCTGTTTAGATTTTATTGTGGTGGTTGGAGAGTAAGGTTTTATCTTTAGTTTTTCAGCAAAATGTGATGCTAAGGTTTGTACGCTTATAGTGTCTTGGTTCGGTTCTGGGTTATGTGTTTTTGTTAGTGTTTTCACAATTGAGAAGAGTTCTCTTGGCCGGTTGAGAGCAAGATTTATTAATTTGGAATAGTAATCTCTTATTTGTAATTTTATTTGTAATGAGGCTATATTCTACATCACTCGCCCTAGCCGTATACAGCCGGGGGATGCAGCCGCACTCACCCGCCTGCCATCCTCTTAGGAAGAAAACATACCTCCCTCAGCATATGCACAACAATACTGCTGCACACCACGCATCCTGCTCTCTAATTACTGCAGTTTACAGCGTCTGATTGAACTGCATCACTTCTCCTATTCCTCTGCATTCATAGACTGTTTTTGTTTCTGTTGTCCACTCTGAGTGCTTTTAATGCGGCGCTTGCCTGCTCTGAGACTGATTGGAGCAGCTCAGTACAGGATGGCAAGGCAGGAAGCAGCGTACATTCTTAGAGAAATCCAAAGGACTTCTCTGAGCTCGGGGAGAGCCGAGCACACAGGTGCTGTCAGCGGACAGCACCTAGAATGTGGCTGCATACCCCTGCTGTATATGGAGAACCCCCGTTACAGGTAAGCAGCTATGCTTTCGGCATTAAGGCCTCCAGAGTGGTGGGACTGACTAAAACAGCGGGTACTTTGGAACAAACCAAGTCCAGAAAATGAGACAAAATCACAGCAGGAAAAAAATGGAATCTTAGTCATTTAATTTGTTGCAATTGAAATGTGTTAAAAATGTTAGCAGCAAAGCTGCTTTTAATGTTTCAAAACTCGCAGAACCAGTTCTTCTTGAAAATTCCAACCTGGTATCATAAAGGCGGGGAGACTGATCAATAATTAACATGTGGCATCAAAGAATTATTTAAACAATACATAAACAGCAGTCAGCTGGAGGTATCCAGAGATTCTCAATCATTGAATATAGCACAAAAATATGCACATAGTGTATTAGACAGCAACCAGCCTATGCTAGACTTGCAAAGAATGTGGTTATTCTGATCACAGGGGACATTCCCACAACAACAAATAAAAAGTTCATGCCAGAAAAGCAGATATTGGGCCTGGTTTCTCGAGGCATTTTCCTTATAGACTGAGAACAGTAGAAATCCTTAGCAGGTCAGGGCCTTAGCAGGTAACTTTGTTCAGGTTGTCTGCATGGGGAATGGAATGTGTAAGTTAAGTTAAATCCATGCAAGTATTTAATTAAAGGCTTGGGCTCTGGTGCAGTAACCTGTGCTATTCTTTAGCTCAGTGGTTTACTCAAACATTTGCTGCACTAATCTTATTCCCAATTCTTATGCAGTGAGCATGCAAAACATATGCAAATCATTAAATGGCAAGATTACTCCTGGTGTAAAAAAAAGTTCTAGACTCTAGTGCTAAATGTTTACGTCAGCTTAGAGCTGGAGTGAAGATGGAGCATGGGAGAAAAAGGGTTTCGTGTGGCGTCTTATTTTCCCCCTCCCCCCAGATACCCCTCAACACCTGGGCATTCCCAACACCTCCCTATCCACTATGCAGAAATTCCTTGACCCATTGGGTCCTGGAGCCCTATGACTCCCCAGCTGGACATCATGATAGCTTCTGATACTCTTGGCATCTCTGATACGCCCCCAACTCACACCCTTGATATCCCAGATACCTTCCAACCCACTCTGCAAAAGCTCCTTCTTGGTCCAGTGGGACCAGTGGACCGTAGATTCCTTCCCCCCCCCCCCTTAACAACTCATCCTGGACTCTCCTGAACCTTCAAAGACTCCCCTCGCTCTGGGTCAATCTGGTCCAGGGCACCTCTTGTCAGGGAGATCCTTGACCAGAGAGCCTCCATAGCGGTGGACCAGATGCCCTGGTCTGGGGAGGCATCTAGCAGCATCCTTCACGCACCATCACTACCTTAGAAAATAGTAGTGCTACAGTTTTTGCTAAGTATAACAAGCATTTGCAAAATGTTCCTTTTTGTATTGCATAACCTGATAATATAAGTTGCGCTCTTTATTTTTTTTCGTGGGGCAACTAGCTGGCCAGTGTTGCAAGTGAGGTAATATCCCCTCTCCCCCTGATCCTTAGCCAGAGCTCTGAGAGGACCCTTCCTTTTGGGTGCCTTTGGGGGGAAGGGGTGCCAGATGATGAGTTTAGAATTTGTAAACGGGGGTGCTGGTCGTGAATGGCCACAGTCTTAGCAAAGGCAAAATATTATTATGACTTGCAAAGGATTGTGGGGAATGTAGTTTACTTATACCAGAATCAGCCGTTCACAAAATAATGAGTTGTGATGCTCGAGTGTAAGCAATGAAAAACAGATTTTATTCATGGGGTTAATTCTCCCAACACAGATTTACTTGGTAACACAAAAGGACACTTGCTTCAAGTATTGTACTTAGGAAAAACAAAAGATGTTATAAGGTAACTGAACTTCTTAAGCAATAAATCAATAAAGACCTTGATGGGAAACAGAAAAGGTCTTTTTGATGGCTCCTGCTAATGACCTTCTTAGCAGTGCTCCAAAAGCAAAAACAAACCCAAAAGTAGAAAAACTGTTCTTTATCAAGGATAACTTTCTTCTATTCACACACACAAGGAAGAAGTTTCCTTCTAGAGCTCACGTGCACTTGTGCCTGGCTCAATTACCAATAATTAGCCAGCTGCAAACCCCTTTGCTGGTTTACTCTCTCTATGTGGCTCAATCCTACCCTAAAGCTTTCTTGCAGAGACTTTTCTGGGTAGATAAAAGAACAAGTTACCGTTCCTTTTGGTGGTTTTTGTATTAATGAGAAACTACTTTAAAACAGCAGCCTAGACAGAGAGCAGTCCATGTATCCCAACTGATCATTTGATACATCTCCTTCTTCCTCAAATATCATGGAATCAATATCATGGTCTAGCTCAGAGGAATTCCTTAATTGATCACTCTCAGGATAATATTTGTTTCCCTGCTTTCTTCCAGATGAAGATCTAGGGCATAGATCAAAGTTCATACCTGAGCTACCCTTGCTGTTAGGTTTCCTCTCCTGGTATCCCGGCCAGTAAGTAGTCCAGCTTTTATGTCCAGCCTTCCAATCAAGATCCCTGGACACTGGGTCTCTCTTCACATACCTTCTTGCACCAGTCTTAGGGCCCCTTCCAAATGCAGCCGTCTCCCTCAAAAGTGCCGTTTGGGTGTTCCTGGCTCTATAACCCCAATCCTCTGGCTTCCTCCAGTCCAAAGGAGTATCCTTGCCTCTGGAATCACATCCAACACACGTACTGCTGTGGCCTCTTTCTTTAGCCCTCCAAGATGTCTTTCTGGTCTTCCTTCTGCGTTGCTTCTGCTGTTGTAGTCCTCTCTCTTCTTTCTGGTTCTGCAGCTTCTGTGAGATCCGGTTCTCTCTGTTCTCACCGTACTGCCTGCCCTCCCTCTGTGTAGAATATGTTTTACTTTTAAAGTGCTTAGAGGAACACTCCTCCCCAGCACAGCCCAGGTGTGCTGAATCAAGCCCTGCCCTTGGAGATGAGTGATTGGGGATTACCTCATAGCTCTCCTGATTGAACACACGTTTCCCCACTTCAGCCCTTCTAGAGGCTGTTTTAAACCTGGTGCATTCTGGGACTGGTAGTCTTTTATGAAAACATTCTGTTTTAGTATTTCTACCAGCAAAGACAGATTGCTTGTTCAAAGCCAATTCACCTCTTTTATAGCTCCCTCCTGAGCTATGATAAGCTTCCTTATCACAAATTATATTAAAAACTTTGGTGTTATCTAAAATTGATTATTGTAATTCACTTTACCTGAGTCTTCCTGATTGTACTGTGAGAGCTTTACAAACACTTCAGAACTTGATGGCTCTCTGGTAGCTCTCGTTTGGACAGTATTTTTCCAGTCTTATGTAATTTACATTGGCTTCCTTTGGCTTGGAGAATGGAGTTTAAAATACTAACCTTGATGCATAAAGCCTTAAATTTAGTTTCTAATGCTCTGCTGCGGATTTATTGAGATGAGTGGGTATCCAGCAGCTTGATGTTCCTCCTCCGCATTATGTATACTTGTGTGAGTATAAGACTAGGATGTGTTCAATAGCTGGTCCATCTGAATGGAATAAGCTGCCTGTGGCACTTAGATTGATGGATTGTACTCAATCTTTTGAAAGCACTTTGGGCCGATATTGAATGTGATTAATGTGGTTAGTAAACCACTTCTTTTTTTTTCCATTTTCTGAAGGATTCTCTCTCAGCTATAACAGCCTCTCTGACCTCACCTTTAAATCATGCCGGCAGTCATTTGTCCTTCCTTCCACCTTTCTTAAAGCATGAAATATATCTGATTTGGGCTTCCAAGATAGTATTTCTAAATAACGCCCGCTGCCCAGGCCTGATGTAAACTCTTAACCGTTGCAGTTGCTCCTTTTAGTGTTTTCTTAACCATTTTCCTCATTTTATCAGTTTCCTTTTTGAAAGTTAAATGTTAGCGCCATTTATTAAATCAAATGTGATCATGTTATGATTGCTGTTGCCAAGCAGCCCTAATACCATTACCTCTCGCACTAGATGCTACGTTCCACTAAGGACCAGGACTAAAATAGATTCCCCTCATATTGGTTCCTGAGCTAGCTGCTCTATGAACCATTAAAAATATAATTACCAGAAAACATATAGGTGAAAAAAACCTCCTATCATTATCACAAGCTAGACCCTGCACCACAGTCCTAGCATCAAATTAGTTTGCAGTCTTGGGAAGAAAAAGCCATGTTTTTATTTTTTGCAAAATGACATATAGATGGCCTCCAATTGAATCTCCCTTCCCAAGTAGTTCCATAATAAGAGATATGAGGCAACAAGAGTTTGCCATTGAATTGAAAGTCACCAATTGAATCCCATGTGGGCTATGAGAAAAAGGTACCCAGAAACACCAAATGATGAAACCCCAGTTCTCACAAAAATCACACTGGTAACATTAAATGCATAAGAATCAAAATAGCAAATTTCAATAATAGACAAATTAATGTCGGACTGCGGTCAAGGTGTGGAAAACACCCCCACCCTAGATGTTGTCCATTTTAATCAATAAAGCAATATCCATTCTCAACAGTAAGCAGTAGGCAATAAAAATGTAATTAATCACTTAGCTTATGCTCAGTCCCCTCCAAAGGCACACATCCAGGAACAACACATTAATAGATGAAAAAAATGCAACACAGCACTGCGTTTTGGGTCTGCTGTCCATTGAAAAGACCCTGCGTCAGGCCAAAACATCCCCACGCTAGATTCCAAGGATCATGGAAGGACCAATAACCAGCGGAAATCCTTTAAACAGACCGGCATGTTACATTGCAACCACTAATAGGTTACTGCCAAAGCCAATGGGAAGGGGAGAGCAACAGTGCAAACCCCTAACCAGTCAGCTTTAATTCACAAAAGACTGTGCCATTCAAGTTCTTGATTGGCCCCCTTCCTCAGAAATGAGGTAAGACACCACCAATGTTACCCTGGCACTGCTGTGTGGGTGTGGGTGTGGGTATTGTGGTGCATTGGGTGTTATCTGTAACGTTGGTAATATGTGGTCCATTGATATGGGAGCAGTGCAATGCATCAGCTTCCACTGTCAATGCGCTGACAAGCATGGTAGTAGCATGTAATTTGGAGTACAGCTACCTCCCCACCACTAGATTTGCAAGCTGCTTGCAGCTGTCTCTGCATCACCCTGGGGAGGGGGGCAGGTGTGATATGATGTGATTTACCACAAGCATCCTTTTAAACAATGGAAATAGTTAGCACCTCCGGGGTTTTTTGTGTGTGTAGGCATGCATGGACTGATGGAAGTGCCCACCTGTGGACTTCCACTAGTGCTGGTGGGTGGCATGTGAGCAGTGTGCCAAGGTGGCTTTTGTATTTGGATGATTTGCCATATGCAGCAGGAATGGGCATGTGACCCTGGTGGCTAAATATTTCATATAATGCAAGTAAAGTTAAGACCATATTGTGTAAGAACAATGTAAGCGTGTGGGCTTGCATGCAAAATAATGTTGTGAATGTAGAGTGTGCCTGGCACACCTCCTGTAAGTCTTCACACAGCTGGAGATAGCTATCATAGACACATGTGAGCTTAGACTACCCAGTGTGCATGGGAACATACCTGAGTGGTTTGTGACACATACAAATACCATTGAAGGGGGGAATAGTGTCTTATGATCTGACGCACTTGGCTGGGCATAGGTGTGTCTCTGTGCACTGGCCTGCCACTGTGACTGGACACATTATACCATTTACATATGCATGTCATATGTATAGCCAGCATAGCTGCCCACTGCAACACACATACCCCTTGTGCCATGGAGCCCTGACATCTCACAAACCCCAATGGTCAAAGATGTTCTTGAGGCTGCAGATGGCTAAGTGCATATATGCAAACCACCAGTGCTGCCTCATGGAATTCTACAAAGTCCCCTTCAATATCTCTGTACCAAAAAATGAATGTGGCATCCCTGTGATGCTGCACACAAGATGCTGCATGTGCATCTGTGAGGTCATGTGTTCAAGACTAGCTTGTGGATGAACAATGCCAGGCGTATTCATTTTTTGCCTGCCAGGCCTATGACATGTAGGTGACAAGGTCCACATCATTTTCATCATTGTCCCTCACACAGATTTTAATCACATGAACTGCCTGATGTATGACTGCCTGGAAGAGCAGGCCGATGACACTGTGTGATGGTAGTGACTGTACGGGCAAAGGCAGCTTCATAACACTGGCAGACAGGGAAAGGGTGGACACTGCAGAAATATGTTTGGCCCACAAAGAGCCATGTCTCACTTTCAACCTACAAATCCTGGCACCTGTGTCTGTGAGTCTGTCTGAGTATCAGGGTGACAATGTAATGTAGCAGTGCAGTGTGCATGTATGTGAGCAACTTGTCCTATAACTGTTTATACAATGTGGTGTGGTTAATGGCATCCTGAAATGTGATGTAATTGTGGTAACATGGGTACACCATGCCCCCCTGTGGAGCTGTTTCCTACCACTGCAGTGCAAGTGAAAGACAATGGTGTTGGTGTCCGTGCTGTGCACTATATGCACTGCTCACTGTTACATGCTGTGTATTGGTGAGATGAGTTTGGACAGATGTTAAATATATGCCACAGTACCAGGACATTAACATGACTGTGAGCGGCAGGTTCATCCTCTGAATTGCTCATACAATTCCTGCTCTAAAAACATCCGTTGAATAGGCTATGGTTTACAACATTCTCCAGGACCAAGCAGGAAGTCAGTCCTCACATATGGGTGACGTCGGCGCAGACGGAGCCCTCTTGCGGAGCATTTCCCCAGCTTTCAAAGAAAGCCTTTGGGAATTGCAGCGCGCATGCGCGGTCCTCTTCCCGCCCAAGGGTGCCATCTTGCTCAGTCTTCTTTTTTCTGCAGAGCCCGATGGACGTAGTTCGTTTTTCCCCGAGGAAAAAGTTGATTTTTCCTATTTTTCTCCTTTTTTCTCCGGTTCGACGCCAGATCCTTTTCCCGCTCGGACCGATACGCCGGTATCGCGTCCTTCTCTCTTTTTTCAGTTTTTGTGCTTTGTGACTGGCGTTCGCACCTTTTTTCTTTTTCCCTGGCAGCCAGGTCTTTTGACCTAGCAGGGGCCCTTTTTCCCCCAATGGCTACCAGCGGGTTTAAGAAGTGTGATCGGTGTAAGAAACTTATGTCTCTTACCGACACACACGACTGCTGCCTCCGTTACCTCGGACCCGATCATGACACGATGATCTGTGGTCCGTGTGGCAAAATGTCCTCAAAGGCGTTGAGGAGTCGGCAGCACCAGAAGGATCGTATTTTTTCTGACTCCGCGTCTGGCCGGGCCCGGACCTCGTCAGAGGCCTCGACGTCTCGGGACTCCGGCCCCAAGCAGCGTCGGGGTTCCTCAGAGCGGGGGTCTCCTTCGCGGGAACATTGCAGGAAGAAGAAACCTGCGAGGGCGGCGTTGGTGGAAACTCCTGGTCCCTCAAGGGCCAGGTCGCATAGACCCGATAGCCGCCCCGGGTCTTCAGAGTCGGAGAGGCCTGCCAAGCATCCTCGTGTCGAGATGGAGTCTCCTGGACACGTAAGTGCTGTTGTCCTCGTGGACTCTCCTCCGAGGGAGCCGACGTCGGGCCCGACGCCGTCAGGGCCCGAGTCGGGGGCTGCTGGGTCTCCTGAGCTCGGACTCAGGTTGACGGCCTTGGAGAGCAGCTTCGCTGCCTTCATGGAACAGCAGCGGGCATTGATCACCGGTCTCACCGGTGCATCTGCCCCGACCACCGGGACCTTGACGTCTAAGTCGACCCCGGAGGCAGAGCCGATCCTCGAGTCCATCCGGGCTCGAGTCGATCCTCGGCCACGGTCTCCCTCGACCTCCCGTTCGGGGCCGAGGTCGTCGTCGCCAATTCCCTCGGCGTCGGGGCGGAGGGCATCGGTGCCCGCCCGGCCAGAGCCGCTCGATTCCTCCTCCGATGAGTCGGGCTGGGAGATGGAGGACGAAGAGTCACCCGACACCCATCGGACTCGGTGTGTCCCATCGGACTCACCTGAGTCCGAACCTCGGAGACGATCCCCACCGGAGGATACCCGGTTCTCGGACTTCGTGCGGGATATGGCCAAGGCTTTGGCCTTCCCCGTGGATCCCGAGGAGGAGCCTCGAGCCGAGGAGCCCGAGGCCCTCCAGTATGACTCTCCTCCGAAGGAGGCCTTTACTGTTCCGGTTCCTCCGATGCTCTTCCATTTATCGAGTCCGCAAGAGCCCCGGGTTCCAAAAGGCACAATTACCGCACCACTCCATGGTTGTGGAATCGGCCATGCATCGACTGAAAAGTCAGAAGATGCATTCATTGGTGCCTCCCGGCCGGGAGGCCCGGAACCTGGATGCCATCGGTAAGAAGTGCTTCCAGGGCTCTATGCTTGCTTGCCGTGTCCAGACTTACCAGCTCTACATGGGCATGTACCTCCGAGACCTGGCAAAGGAGATTGCCGGGTTCTCTGCTGGTCTCTCCGAGGAACCTTTGCAGAGGTTCCAAGCCTTGTCCACCGGTATTCGAGAGTGCTCGAAGTTTATCTCTCGAGCAGCCTATGATGGCTTCGAGGCTTCGGCCCGAGTAGCCGGGGCCGGCATCGGTGCCCGCCGACAGGCTTGGCTACAGTCATCCGACCTCGAGCCATGGGTCCAGGACAAGTTGGTCGATGTCCCCTGCAGAGGTGAAAACCTCTTTGGCAAGCCCATGGCTGAAAAGGCTGCCGAACTCGAGACCGAGACTCTGACCAGGACTAGGCTTTCCAGGAAAACCTTTGCCCCTTCTCAGAAAAAGAAGGGCTCGGGAAAAAAGTCCTTTTACCCGAGGAAGTCGTCTGCCTATAAACAATACCCTCATTATCAGGCCTCTGCAGCTCCCCAACAGGGTCAGCAGGCCAAGGGGCAGGGTCAAGGGCCCCGTAGGCAGAAGGCCCCCAAGCCACCTACACCGGCCCCTGCTCAGCAGGGTGGGGGTTTTTGACTCACACAGCATAGCCTCTTCTCCTCAGCTGGCTTCTCTCAGCACAGGAGGCCGGCTGGCCCACTTTGCCCACAGTTGGTCCGCCGTCACATCAGATGCCTGGGTTCTTCATATAGTCCAAAAGGGCTATCTTCTCCATTTTCACCAGGTGCCTCCCTCCTATTTTCCAGGGGAGCCTCCAAGACCCCCTCTGCACAGGGACCTACTCCTTCAGGAGTTAGCAAGTCTGCTAAAGGATCAGGCTGTGGAACCGGTGCCCCACCACCTGAGAGGTCAAGGCTTTTATTCCAGGTACTTTCTGGTACCAAAAAGAACAGGAGGCCTCAGACCCATCCTAGACTTGCGAAACCTCAACAAGTTCCTGGAGAGGGAAAAGTTCAAGATGCTTACCCTTGGAATCCTGCTGCTGCCCTACCTCCAGCAGGGAGACTGGCTATGCTCCTTAGATCTAAAGGATGCGTATACTCACATCCTTATCCATCCAGACCACAGACAATATCTCAGGTTTGTTGTGGGAGGAAGCCACTATCAGTACAGAGTACTACCCTTTGGCCTGTCCTCCGCTCCCAGGGTGTTCACCAAGTGCCTGGCAGTGGTGGCGGCCTACCTGAGACTTCAGGGTCTCTTTGTGTTTCCGTACCTGGACGACTGGCTCATAAGGGGCCAATCTTCCCAAGAGGCCAACCAGGCCACCCTTCGCACTGTGGCTCTGCTTCAGCACTTGGGGTTTGTCATAAACTTCGCAAAGTCCACTTTGCTCCCGTCCCAGAACTTAGAGTTCATAGGGGCCAGACTAGACACTCTTCATGCAAAGGCTTTTCTGCCTCTGGACAGGGCCCACAGGCTAATGGCTCTGGCCAGCCAGTTTCGCAGCAATTCCTTGGTCTCTGCCAGGCAATTCCTGAGACTACTCGGCCATATGGCTTCCACGGTTCATGTCACCCCCAATGCCCGCCTGCACATGCGACCTGCTCAGTGGAGCCATCGCACTCTGTGGCATCAAGCCACAGGGGGCCTAGCAGACTCAGTAAAGATCTCCAACCTCCTGGTCTCCTATCTGCAATGGTGGCTTCATCTTCCGAATCTGGTGCTCGGAATGGTTTTTCAATCCCCTCCGCATACTCAGGTGCTGACAACAGATGCCTCTCTTCTCGGTTAGGGAGCACATTGCCAAGAGATATGTACTCAGGGTCTCTGGACCCCTTGGGAGGTTACTCAGCAGATAAACTTCCTGGAGCTACGGGCGATACGCCTAACTCTGAGAGCCTTCTCCCACCTCGCCTCTCACCGGTCTGTACTGGTCCAGACGGACAATCAGGTTGCCATGTTCTATGTGAACAAACAAGGAGGCACAGGCTCCTTCCTTCTTTGTCAGGAGGCACAATGACTGTGCTCTTGGGCTGTCAATCACGGCATCCTTCTCAAGGCTGTCTACCTCCCAGGTCAGGAAAATTGCCTGGCAGACAGACTGAGCCGGATCCTGCAACCACACGAATGGAGATTGAACCCATTGGTGGTTCAGCAGGTCTTTCTCAAGTGGGGGCTCCACACCATGGATCTTTTCGCCAGTCCTCTGAACCGGCAACTCCCGAGATTTTGCTCCAGACAACCGCATCCTCTCAGAGTAGCAGCGGATGCGTTTCTGATCTCGTGGTCCACAGGCCTACTGTATGCATTTCCTCCCACACCACTAGTGTCCAGAATGCTGTTCAAAGTCCTCAAGGACGGGGCTTCATTGATCCTGATAGCCCCCAGGTGGCCGAGGCAACCGTGGTTCCCACTTCTGCTGCAGCTAGCGGTGGACACCCCTCTTCCTCTGGGGTTTCAGCACGATCTCCTGTCTCAGGATCAGGGGACTCTCTTGCACCCCAACCTCCAGTCCCTTCATCTGATGGCCTGGCTGCTGAAATGGTAGTCCTGACTCCCCTACTCCTGCCTAGAGAGGTGGAAGACGTCGTCTTAGCCTCTAGGCGGCAATCCACCAGGAACTCCTACGCTCTTAAGTGGCGTAGATTCTCCACATGGTGTGCTCAGCACAGCGAGAATCCCTTCTCGTGCTTGGTAGCGGTAGTATTGCAATATTTGCTTTACCTCTCCAATCTAGGCCTTAAATCCAACTCTGTCCGGGTTCACCTCAGTGCTCTCTCAGCGCACCACTCGCCGGTGGACAGGAGGCCTCTTTCCAACCACCCTTTGGTGGCTCGTTTTCTCAGAGGCCTCCTTCTGCTTAAGCCTCCTTTGCGTCCACCGGCCCCTGAGTGGGATCTGAATGTGGTCTTACAGCGGCTTACTTGTCTGCCTTTTGAACCTATGGCTACCTGCCCTCTCCGTTTTCTCTCCTGGAAAACTTTATTTATGGTAGCTCTCACCTCTGCTAGGCATGTGAGTGAACTGCAGGCACTAGTGTCTGATCCTCCTTATAATAGGTTCTACAGGAATAGGGTAGTCTTACGGACTCACCCTAAGTTTCTTCCTAAAGTTTCACCTTTTCACCTCAATCAGGAGGTGGTTCTTCCGACCTTCTTTCCCAGGCCGCATGCCAACCGGGCTGAGATGGTCTTGCATACCCTGGACTGTAGGAAGGCGTTATCCTTCTACCTTGACCGTACGCGGGAGCATCAGAAGGCTGTTGAGCTTTTCATTTCTTTTGACCCCAATAAGTTGGGGCTCCCTGTCTCCAAGCATATGTTGTCTATATGGGTCGCTGACTGTATCGCCTGGGCTTATGGGGCAGCCGGCCTCTCGTTGGAGGGTCGAGTCACGGCTCATCGTGTCAGGGCAAAGGCTGCGTCAGTGGCTCATCTCCGCTCTGTTCCGTTGGCAGACATCTGCCGGGCCGCTACTTGGTCTTCAAGCCAGACTTTTGCGGCCCATTACTGCCTTGAGAGGGAGTCCCGCAGGGACAGTGCTTTCAGACAGGCAGTACTCCATAATCTCTTTGGGGTTTAGGCAACTCCTACCCTCCGGCCCTGGTGTTGGGCTACCGGTCAGGGCCGTTCTCAGCGAAGATTCCTTCCTTCTGTGCTGTCGAGCTTGAGGGAGCTCTTTTTTCCGCTTGGGGTCTCCGGTAGCCTTAAGCTGTGGAGTCCCATATGTGAGGACTGACTTCCTGCTTGGTCCTGGAGAAAGAGTAGTTACTCACCTGTAACAGGTGTTCTCCAGGAGCAGCAGGAATCAGTCCTCACAACCCTCCCTCCTCCCCTTGGAGTTGCAGTCATATGATTTAGTTTTGCTAATTTTTTTGCTGTCTTTTAGCTATGTCATCAGACTGAGCAAGATGGCACCCTTGGGCGGGAAAAGGACCGCGCATGCGCGCTGCAATTCCCAAAGGCTTTCTTTGAAAGCTGGGGAAATGCTCCACACGAGGGCTCCGTCGGCACCGACGTCACCCATATGTGAGGACTGATTCCTGCTGCTCCTGGAGAACACCTGTTACAGGTGAGTAACTACTCTTTCCTGGACTGAGTGGAAACCTCACCTCCATCCCCTTAGGTGTGTGACGTCATTTGCTGTAGCAAGGGAAGAGGGATGGAGGCCTGTGTGTCGCTTCCTGCCTCTTTTTCGTGGGGCAGTACACCTTCCCCTGGTGATAGTAGGATCTGTCTGAAAAATACATCTGCCAAACAACTTTGCCCATCCTCTACAGGAAAGCATCTGGAACCACCTTACACACATTGATGTGTGATGGCTTCACATGCTATATGGTCTCATGTCACAAGAACAACCAACCAATTACTACTGTTGAGCCTGCACACCTAATAACACAATTTCAAACATTTGATAAAGATAACCTCCACAAACAAGTTCTACTGAACCTACAAATCAGGACATTCTGATCCACATACCTTAAACATCAACTGGGACAATGTAATAGTCACAGCAGTTCCATCAACAGCAACTCTCAAAGGAAAACAAAACCAGCAATGGCACACTGGTTCACACCTGCCTTATGGAAGGTTAAACAAGAACTTAGAGGAATCAAGAAAAGATGGAGGGAAAACAAACATGACCCAGACAGAACCAAAAGTATGGATACACTAATCAACTGATGCACCAAAATAGAAAACATGCAAAAAGTCTACCACACACAGCTTCTAAACACATCTCTTCATTGCCCACATGAGCTATGTCATATTGTCAAACAACTGTCCAAAAACTTGATTCATTGAAACCAACACCCGATCATGCCACCACAGCAACTCACAGAACAATA
This sequence comes from Ichthyophis bannanicus, assembly GCA_033557465.1. Lineage (NCBI taxonomy): Eukaryota > Metazoa > Chordata > Amphibia > Gymnophiona > Ichthyophiidae > Ichthyophis > Ichthyophis bannanicus. Next base: position 106,256,013 of record CM066033.1, read on the forward strand.
CAAACAACTTCAAGTAAATTGCAATATACCAGCCACACAACTGCCACAATGTCGCCCACAGTACCACATGGACTACGTTGAAAATACTCAGCAATGATAATGATACTGAACAATAGCACCCCTCCACTAGATCTGTGCCCAGTCATTTGGATAAAGATGATGAAACAGGAGTCAAGCACAGTAACCATTCGCCGCTCTCTACTTTCGGTTACTCTCCGTTTGGTCCTGGGTTCATTTCACAGAGACAGTAGGGTTAGTAGCACAATAAGACAACCAAAACTGCTGTGGCTTGGAAAAAGGTCTTTATATAGAAATAGGCTTATTACATAGGTACAGAACAGATGTAAAACGCTGTGGAGGAGTGGCCTAGTGGTTGGGGCAAGGTACTTCAGGCCGGAAGGCCGGGGGTTCAAATCCCACTAGAGGACAGCAACCTTGGGCCGGAAGGACTGGGGTTTCTAGTCCTACAGGTGCTCCTTGTGGTCTTGGGCAAGCCACTTAACCCTCCATAGCCCATGTTCCCTGTAAAATAGTTATCTCCAAGTTATAATGCCCTGTTCAATGTAATTTCAGTTTGTTCAATGTAAACCGCACTGATGCAGAATAGCGCGGTATATAAGAGATTGTAAATAAATAAAATAAAGCTGCTTCAGTGTACTCCAATGAATCTGTGTCTGTGTGTCTGTCTGTGTGTGAGAGAGAATAGGAAGAGAGAGAGAGAAAGGGGGGGGTAAGGAGTCAATGAATAGGAAGAGAGAGAAGGGGGGGTGTAAGGAGTCAATGAATAGGAAGAGAGGGAGAGAAGGGTGAGGTGTAAGGAGTGTCCGATGAAATAGGAAGAGAGCGAAATATTTTTGTCCTCTGTATTTTATAGTGAAATTCTTCAGCACCTCCCTTTCTGTCATAATTTGGTCTGTTTGATCTGATCTCTCCTGATTAGTAAGGAGGGGCTGTTGTCTTACAGACTAATCAGGCAAACTATGCTCATTAAGTCTGGAGACTGACATCACCAGGGGGTCAGAGCTAATCTCTTCAGGTAAACTACGCTCATTAAGTCTGGAGACTGACATCACCAGAGGGTCAAAGCTGCTTGCAGTCCAAGGTCTGGGAAAAGCCATGACACCTATGCTAGGCATAATGTCATGCTGATGTATGCTCACATCTCCCACACCTTTTTTATTTTTATTTATTATTTGTGCCTGGAAATGGTGGAAGCAAACCTGTGGTACCTGTCCCAGCTGCAATTACATGATAGTAGGCAGCTTTTCTAATACCTCCTGTATTAAATACCTTGCTATGTCCAGCAGGTCCCCTGTCCTGCACAGTACTGTCTCTAGTGTTCTAGAGATAAGCAAGTCCCATTATGAGTCCAAACCTCGTGTCTTAGGTAGGGCAGCCACTACGGGGGGGGACGGGGGGGGGACCCAATATGCCACCTCAGTGCCCGTCTTAGAGAGAATGAACAGTGCATAAGGGATGCAGGAATTTCTGAGGAGGTTAAAGCCGAAAGGTACCAGGATGCTATGAGTGAAGGTAGGAAGCAATACTAGACTGCAGCTGACTCTGGTATTCCATGTAGTAGGAAATGCCAAATTAGCCAAATTATCAGGCCAAATGAGCCTGGATGTAAAGGTAGATGCTGGAGAAATTAAGTGTAACTACCTTAAAATGTTGAAGGTATTCTGTAGGACATGCGCTGCACGGAAATGTACATTTGTTTCATTTTACAACACAGGAAAATTATGATAATGCATAGCAATATTTGTACAGCAGTTAAAATAATAATAGGGTGAATAAAAACATTAAAGACATGATCAGCAGTAGGTGAGTAACCAAATAACTATTCCCACACAGACACATGAGCATCTTGTAGCAAGTATTCAACAATTTGTCGAATGTGTCCATTCTCATAAGTGATGGTGTGATTCACTTCAGTGGATGTTGTTTTAAGGTGATCAATATAGGCATGGAGTTCTGTAAAGTTGAGCAGTTTATGTAATGTCTCTTCTCCCATGCCAAGTGGTAATGGATGCACAGCATATGAGATAAAGTCTGGAATGTCCATAGAGTCATTGGTAACCAGCGGTGTGGAATAAGTTGTCCCGTTAATGGTGATGGAGACCAGTGGTGTATGACTGCACCAGGTATTGTTTAGTAAATAGTTTGAACTGTCTTAGGAAGGTGAGTGTCATGCATTCTGGGAGCAATTGAAAAAGAAACATTCTTTGTCCTGACAGGAAATATTGTACAAAACCAAGGCAGGAGGACCTAGAAAGTAATGTTCTGGAGGTGCCCTCAATTCTTGTGTCCTTTCTAGAGAAGTGGAAACTGGTGGCACCCACTGTACTTGAGTGATGTTTAATGAATAGGACACTGGCTTGTCCTGTACGGAACAGAAACTCAGGATGACCAGATCCTTTCCTTCAAGAAAAGGTGGGGGCATTTCTTGATAGCGATATACCCCATCTGTGGAGTTAGCCCAACCAATCGTGCATATTCGGATGATAGTTCCTGTAATGAGACTTGGGTAGAGGAGAGCGGATACAAGAACAGGAAACCGAGACATAATAAAAGCTAACTTGTTTCACTCTACTAGGGAGTAATGCAACAACAGAAATAATGTTTACTACTTATTTACATAACTATTAGACACATGTCCAGTATATAGGACACATCAACTATACAGCAGAAGTAAATAGTTACCATCCTCAAGCGACTTTTGTTCAGAAAGCAGCTGTCCGTGCTGTCTTCAGATGGTATCTGAAAACAAAGACTGATAAAACACGTATTACCCATATAGTTTCAACTGGGTGATGTGTTTCCAATACTGCTGGTTGTCGGGCATTAGGATCTGGTATAGGCTTGGGCCTAAGGTATCAGTAACTAAGTACGGTCCCTCCCACTTTGCAGTTCCAAAGGGGAGGTTTGGTCTAGGTCTCAGAATCATCACTTTGCTCCCAACCTTGAGGGGCCTTAAATCAGAACCTTTTGCATGTACCTCCTGCAAATAATCTCTAGCTTTTTCTGTGTTAGCTAGCACAGTGGTCTGAATTTCTTTTAGATGTTCTTGCAGGGATTTCATCCACTCATTGGTGAGAATTACGGTCTGGTCCTCTGGAAGAAAAGGACTCAGCATATTTTCCCACCGTTGCATTGGCCTTCCCATTAAGGCTTCATAGGGTGCAAAACCTGTGGATTTACAGACATTAGCTCTGATACGCATAAGGAGTAAAGGGAGCACCAGATCCCAATTTTCCCGGTCAGATTAAGCATAGGGCTGAGGTGGGCCTTAATTGTTTGATTCATTCTTTCTACCTGCCCTGCTGCCTGTGGATGGTACGGAATGTTCTATGCCTAGAAAATCAAACAATTCCTTGATCAGCTGAGAAACAAATGCAGGACCATTATCAGAATCAATAGTCTTGGGAATGCCCCAGCATGTAAAAAATTGCATAGTTAGGATTTCTGCAGTGGTTCGAGCAGTTTGATCTGGGACAGGGAGTGCTTCTGCCCAATGAGAAAAGGAATCAACAACAGTGAGCAAAAATCTATTTTTCCTAGCTGTTAACGGAAGAGGGCCCACATGATCTATTTGCAATCTCTCAAATGGGCCACGAGGAGGTGCTCTCATTAACTGTCCCCTTCTCTTTTTAGGTTGCCTCCCAAATGAAGCACAGATTACACAGGAGGAAACATGATCCTGTATATCATGTTTCATTTTGTGGCAGGTGAAGGCCTGTGATCCACGGTGTCTGACATAAGCAGGCCAGCGTGGCTAGCTTGACCTGTAAATGAAGCCTGTGGAGAGGCCCATAGGATTGCACATCCCCCAATATGCTGCTATTGTAAGATAGAACTCAGTAGAAGTATTGAATTAGCTTAGGTAAGCAGAACTGAGAGATGGAAAAATACAGAAAAATGTGTTTGAAAGTTACTGATAAGAAAAAGTACATCTGCAAGGAATATAATTGGGAGTGCTGACAGATGAGTTGCAGAGCCCTGCTCCTCTGCATGCACAAATTGGCTCTATGGCCTTGAGAGTGTGAAAGTAACAAGTTGATGAACTGACCATTGTAATTGGGACTAGAAGGGGGGTATGCAGGTGTCATGCCCACTGAAGGGACATAATTGGATAAACTTATCAGTACCGGGACCAATGGAAGGGGTACGGGAGGTACGGGAGGTTACCGGGACCAATGAAATGTTTTTCTATACCTAGAATGGAACAGAAGTCTATAAAAGTTGTTGTAATGCTTGAAAACTTTGCTCAGCCATTTTGAAATTGACTGGTTCGAGACTTGTGCACAAATAAATGATTTGGACCTTCTGAACAGACTCCTGGTATCATTGGTTTGTCTGCGCTTTGCTGCTACATATTCTTGGTGCGTTGGCCAGGAAGTTGTGGAATCAAAGTGTATATAGGGCAATATACCACGACTTTCCGCCTCTATAGGCTTGGTCCTGCCGGGATCGCGCCCTTCCGACGAGGGCTGCTCCCTGGCGCCACCGGTCCCTTGTAGCGGAGGGAGCTGGTCGGACCTCGGCGGGTGCCGGGCCCGGTTGGAGCCAACGCCTCGAACCCGAGTGAGGGGAGTCCGAGGTCCAACTCATGCGCCTGCTTGGGAAGTTTGAGGACCGGATCCGGTGAGTATAGTTTTGATTTGGTGTCTAGACAGAAATAGAAAGAGCAGTACTGCCATTGGAACTTGGAATTTGGAATTTGTAATCTCGAGATATTTGGAATTGGTAAGAGAGCTTGATCACCTCTCAAGGAAGGGCCGAGTAACCCCGCATGGGAATTCGCCGGGTGAAACCCTCATCCTTATTGTAATTGGGAAAAAGACTAGTCAGAATAGATAGAAACGAATGCATTCTGGGATACGTTGCTAGCATGATTGTGTGAACGAAGTGTGAATGAGAGGTCTGGCAGCACAGACCAAGTGAAGGCGGACCCCTGAGTAGCGCATTTCCTGACCGGGCGACCGCGTTCAGGTCGCGAAAAGGGGGAAGCGATTGTCGTCCTGTCTTGTTATTTGTATTCCTTATACATTTCCAGGGCCGTGAGGACCCCTTACCCACGGTCCGCCCTCCTTTTCCCTTCTGTCTGTTGTTGCGCGCACACATCGAAATGGGAGGGGCGGGGTCTACTAGAAACACTCCATTAGAATGTATGATCGCACATTTTAAAGAGGGATATTCAGGAGATTATGGTATTAAAATGACAGCAGCCCGTTTGCAGATTTTGTGTACTAGGGAGTGGCCCGATCTAGACCCCATATGGCCCCGAGAGGGAACGTTTAATGTAGAGATTATTCAGTCAATACACCGTAGAGTGCGGGTAGCGCACCCCGATCAGTACCCCTATATAGATTCCTGGTTAAGTATTTGTAAAGATCCGCCCCCCTGGGCGCAGCGCTGTTATGAGGAACAGTGCAGAATAATGTTAGCTAAAACAGATTCTAGTCAGAAAACAGAACAGGCCAAAATGAAAGAGCAGGATAAGAAATCCAGAAAGAAGCCCATCCTGGTAGATCCTGATTCCCCAGAGATAATTCCAAGACAGCCCCGAACCCCAGGTCCAATAAGAGTAGCCCGGCGTCCTGCCCCAGAACCCCAGAGACGGCCGGAGCGGGAGCGGGACCCAACCCCTGATCCCCCTCCTGGAGGGCAGAGAGAGGAATCAGCTGAAGACGAGGATGCCATAAAAAGCGAGTCAGAAGTAGAGGGAGAAGAGGAAGAAAAAGAGAATGCCCAAAGTGAAGATGATAGCGTACAAGTGGTTGCTAGTGCCAGCGCGCCAGCAAAAGATACACCCAAAGTGAAACCTGTTGAGAAAGCAAAAGTAGTCCCCGGGAAGATAATTAAGAAAACAGTCCTTAGATCCCAAAAGACAGTTCCCGCCAAGTTGCTACCTTTACGGCAAGTCCCTGGAGTGCCCATAAAGAACGATAATGAAGAGGTGGTGGCGGGACCCTTAACTTATGTGTATATTCCCTTCTCTACAACTGATTTGTTAAATTGGAGGTTGCATTATGCCTCCTATACTAGCAAGCCCCAGGAGCTGACAGAATTAGTAACTACTATTATGGAAACTCACCAACCCACCTGGCCAGATTGCCGTCAGCTCCTGACCACCCTATTCACGACAGAGGAACGAGCACGAATTAGAAAAGCAGCTATTGAGTGGATGTCAGACAACCCTGTAGCTCCGGGGCAGGGATTGAGCAGAATAGACTATCGGGAAGCAGCTCAGAAAGAATTCCCGAATGAAGACCCCCATTGGGACCCAAATACCGAAGAAGGAACCACAGCCCTAGCCCGTTTTCGCCAAGGCTTTTTACAAGGCCTGAAAAGGGGGGGCCAAAAAGCTATGAACCTTTCCAAAGTTGCAGGAGTTATCCAAGGTATAGATGAGAGCCCAGCAGATTTTTATGAAAGACTAACTGAAGCATACAGGATGTATACCCCCTATGATCCCGAGGCACCAGGAAGTTTGTGTATGGTGAATTCTGCTTTTGTAAACCAGTCTCAACCAGACATTAGACGTAAATTACAGAAGTTAGAAGGGTTTGCGGGCATGAATGCAACACAGTTACTGGAAGTCGCTCATAAAGTGTATGTGAATCGTGATACTGAAAGACAGAGAGAATGTGATAGAAAGATGAAGAAGAAAGCTGATTTTTTGGCTGCGGCCATAGTTGAACAGAAAAGGGGAGGTGTCCCTAGTCGACGGAGCAGAGGAAGAGGGCGGGGTCAAGGCGGAGGCCGGACCCAGAAGCTAGGCGTAAACCAAAGCGCCTACTGCAGAGAAGAAGGACATTGGAGAGATACGTGCCCGCAACTCGGAGACGCCCAGCAAGATGACGACAGCAGTCCATCAGTGGCGAGAAGAAAGACGAAGCTATCCCCAAAACCGAGGAGGAGCCAATCGAGAACAATTCCAGCGAGAAAGAGGAGGAGGAGCCATTCAAGCATTGGCCACACCGATCCATGATGAGAATGACGTGGATTAGGACAGACCGGGCTTCAAGTTTGCTTTAGGTCTCCAGGAGCCTATGGTCGGAATACAAATAGGAGACCAAATTATGGACTTTATGGTTGATACTGGAGCACAACATTCAGTAATAGACAAAAAGATAGCCCCATTCTCTACAAAAGCAGTCACCATTATAGGAGCAACTGGTGCCAAAGCCACAAAGTCTTTTCTTCAGAATCGTATATGCAGTCTAGGAGGACAGCAAATAACTCATCAATTCCTTTACATGCCCGAATGTCCAGTGCCACTACTGGGACGAGATATGTTAGCCAAGCTTCAAGCGCAAATATCTTTCTCTGAACAAGGAGAAATGCAAATGACAGTAAATTCCCAAGCCAAACCAGCAGGAATAATGCTGCTGACAGTTCCCCGAGAAGAAGAATGGAGGTATTACATCGATGATTCTATCCAAGACACTTATTTTGAACAAACTTTAAAGAACATCGATGCACCACCTGGAGTATGGGCAGAAGGCAGTCCCCCAGGCCTAGCCAAGCATATAGCTCCAGTGATTGTAACCCTCAAGCCTAGTGCTACACCAGTGCACGTCAAACAGTACCCTCTCCCAAGAGCTGCAATTGAAGGCATTCATCGCCACCTACAAAGATTGCTCGAGTATGGCCTACTAAAAGTATGTCAATCCCCATGGAACACTCCACTTTTGCCAGTAAAGAAACCTGGGACAGATGATTATCGCCCAGTACAAGATTTAAGAAGAGTAAATGATGCAGTTGAAACTATACATCCAGTTGTACCCAATCCTTACACTCTTCTGGGACTGATACCTGCGGAAGCTACCCATTTCACTGTACTGGATTTGAAAGATGCATTCTTTTGCATAAGATTAGCCCCTGTAAGCCAAATATTGTTTGCATTCGAATGGCAGGACCCCATCTCTGGAAGAGGGGGCCAACTCACCTGGACAAGATTACCCCAAGGATTCAAGAATTCGCCTACCATCTTTAGTGCTGCACTGAATCAAGACCTTTCAAGCTATCCAGTAGCCCCGGGGAAGAGAGTGCTTCTCCAATACGTGGATGATCTGTTGATAGCTGCCATATCAGAAAGTGAATGCATACTAGCCACCAAAGATCTCTTGCAGTTACTAGATGAAGCTGGATACAAAGTTTCCAGAGCCAAAGCACAGCTATGCCAAAAAGAAGTGAAATACTTGGGTTTTCGTATTACCCAAGGAAGCAGAAGATTAGGCAGAGAAAGAAAAGAAGCAGTATGCAGAATTCCAACTCCAACAACCAGAAAGCAAGTCAGAGCCTTTCTGGGAGCGGCAGGATATTGCCGAATCTGGATACCCAACTTTGCCCAAATTGCTAAGCCACTGTATGAAGCCACAAAAGGAGAAGAGAAGTCACCACTGGAGTGGGGACTTGAGCAGGATACAGCCTTCCAGAAATTAAAGGAAGAATTGATGTCATCACCAGCACTTGGACTACCAGATGTCCACAAGCCTTTCCATTTGTTTGTACATGAAGCACAGGGAAATGCCTTAGGCATGTTGACTCAGAAATTGGGAAATTGGGAGCGACCTGTAGCATACCTATCGAAACAATTGGACCCAGTGGCCAAAGGATGGCCACCATGCCTGAGAGCAGTTGCAGCTACAGCGCTACTAGTAAGTGAAGCAGACAAACTCACACTAGGACAGAACATACGAGTCACTGTGCCACATGCAGTCCTTGCCCTTATGGAACAAAAAGCAAATTATTGGCTCACCAATTCCCGAATGTTGAAGTACCAGAGCATGTTATGTGAAAACCCACAGATATAACTGGAAGTGAGTCATGCCTTGAACCCAGCCACCTTGATACCCATCAGTGAACTCCCAGAACATGACTGTATCGAAGTCATGGAAACTGTGTTCTCCAGTCGACCCGACTTAACAGATGTGCCCATAGACAATCCTGACCAGATCTATTACGTTGATGGGAGCAGTCTCATCCTCGATGGACGACGCTGTGCCGGATATGCAGTCGTCACTCAACACGAAGTAGTTGAATCATCAGCTCTAGCCTCAGGCACATCAGCCCAGAAAGCCGAATTGATAGCACTTACCAGAGCATTGCTGTTAGGAGAAAAACTTGTGCTAAATGTATATACAGATTCCAAATATGCCTTCACTACTCTACATGCCCATGGAGCTCTCTATAAAGAAAGAGGACTCATCACATCCGGAGGAAAATCAGTCAAGTATGGTCCCGAGATATTGATGCTACTTGATGCAGTTTGGGCCCCAACACGTGTAGCTGTCATGCATTGCAGAGGACATCAAGCAGGAAAAGGAGAAGTTGCCCGAGGAAATAGATTTGCAGATGCCTCAGCACGACAAGCAGCTATGACAGGACAGATTGCCCCACAAGCTATGCCAATGCAAGCAGCATTGTTTCCAGTACCTCTAAATTTATGGACACCACGATATACCACCAAAGAATTGGATTACTACTGTAACAAAGAAGATGGAGTACTGAAAGATGGATGGATTGAGCTGCCCCCAGAAGAGGGCAGTCAACCCCCTGGACGAATAGTAATTCCTGAACTGTTAGGACCATCTTTTGTCAAAGCTTTCCACGAAGCCACCCACTATGGGAAGAGTGCTATGGAAAAAGCACTCAGACCACATTTCTACATCCCTCTGATGACAACCATATCAGCCTCAGTAGCACGTCAATGTCTAACCTGTGCCAAAAATAATGCCAAGCAAGGCCTTATAACGGCACCCCGAGTTCAGTCAGGAGGTGTAACTCCCATGCACAACCTCCAAGTTGATTTTACCGAAATGCCAAGAGCCAATGGGTACCATTACCTATTAGTATTAGTTTGTACTTTCTCTGGGTGGGTAGAAGCCTTCCCAACCAGAACTGAGAAAGCCCGAGAAGTTACCAAAGTCTTAATGAGAGAGATTGTTCCTAGATTCGGAATTCCAGCAGTAATAGGGTCAGACAATGGACCCTCATTTGTCTCCCAAGTTACTCAGCAGTTAGCAAAAGCTTTGCAGATACAATGGAAACTCCACACTGCATACAGACCCCAGAGTTCAGAGAAAGTTGAGCGAATGAATCGTACCCTAAAAGCCCAAATGTCCAAGCTTTGTCAGGAGACACACTTGAAGTGGCCCCAAGTGCTCCCAATAGCTTTACTCAGAATACGCTCAGCTCCTGTAAAGTCAACAGGATTTTCCCCTTTTGAAGTTCTGTATGGTAAACCCCCACCGATAGTGCAGGGAGTCAAAGGAAGTTTAGCCCAGATTGGTTCAGAAGTAACCAGACAAGAACTCCTAGCTCTTAGTTTTGTTCTGCAGACTCTCCATACGTGGATCCAAGACCAGTTGCCTATCAACTTGACGGAACCCTTGCATCCCTATCAGCCTGGTACCTCGGTGTGGATCAAAGATTGGAAGAAGACACCGTTGGAACCCCATTGGAAGGGACCGTACACCGTCATCCTGTCTACCCCAACTGCAGTAAAGGTAGCCGAGATTGACGCCTGGATCCACCACAGCAGAGTCAAGCCCGCCGCTGATCCTGAACCTGAGCAGTGGACAGCAGAACAGCATCTTGATGCACCCTTGCGAGTTACTCTGAGACGGCAACCAGCAGCTTAGACACTTCATCACAAGTGCATTGCAGTAGCCAAGTCTTTCGAAGAGGATTGCTGTTTTCCATGCAGCAACAGTTTTGTTTCAACAAACCCAATTTGCGTGTGATTCTGCACACTACTTTGAGACTACATTAACTAAGCCAGACTTCACAAGCCAACTGAAATTGCTAATAAGTTGGTTAATGTGTACTGGACAACCTGAGGATCTTCAATCAACACTCAGCACCCGTTAAATTGCTTCATTAGCAGACGGGACGAAGAACAGAGAACGTCGTGATCAAGATCAGCAAGCTGAGGATTCAGAAGAACTCCAATCAACATCAACATGCATCTTTACTTTTGTTTTGCTTTGGTTGCCTTCTTTGGAGGTTTTGAACAGACTTATGCTCTACCTCCATGCACTGCCTGCATTACGTCTACTAGAACTGGACTGAAAGTAACTCAGACTTTGCTTTATCATTCTTACTATACCTGCAAGGGAACAGTAACTCGGTGTATCTATAACACCACTGAACTGAATGTTTGCACTCATGGCAAAATCAAAGCATGCTATAATCCGCATCAGAATCCATCCTATTACACGTTGGAAATAAGATGGAAGGATGCAGATGGACCTATACTAGCTGCTACACCAGCACTTAAGGACATTACTAAACCTGCTGTTTTGAATTTTGATGCATGTAATGCCATTAATAGAGATAGTTATTCCACCTGTGGTACATGGGAGAAAGCGTATCGAAATGACCATAAGTACATGTGTCCAGAAGGTGCCACAAATTGGTGGAAGTGTACAGGTAAAACGGGATCAGGCTATAGTACTGCACCAGCGGCAGACTACTATTGCCCGTATTGGGGATGTGTTTTTTATGCTACCTGGAATACTGGTATAACTGATGAGAAAATAGATAAATGGATGGCTACTCTAACCAAGCCAACCACAAATGATAAATGTCAGAAAGATGCTTGCAACCCCTTACACTTACGTATACACAATCCCTATGCTTGGAAACAAGGATACAAGTTTGGTTTACGTATTGCTGGAGGGGCAATAGATCCAGGAACCATTGTGTATATCAGATTGAATACCCAAGCCCACAAGTCATCTAAATATCATATCCATAATACCTTTTATGAAGTCATGCATGTAAATAAGTTTGAGATCCCTCACCCCTCACAGAATTTATTTTTAGAATTAGCTGGAGCAGTAGTATCTAGTCTTAAGATCTCAGATTGCTATTTCTGTGGCGGAACCCAAATGGGAGACCAGTGGCCATGGGAAGCCCAAGAATTGAATTATTCTTTAGTTTACAATCAGACTGAATTACACAAGACTACCAGTGAGTGGGTGTTAGCGCACTCAATCGTTGGACGTCTTTGCTATGCCAGAACTGGACCCCAGTTCACCCAGAAGGTAGGACAGCTGGTCTGTCTTAGCCAGAAGTACTATAATGCCACGACCAAAAAGACAGCATGGTGGTCAGGAATCAGACACCCTGAACCTCCTAACCCATTAGCCAGATTTCCTGAACTTGCTGGTTTATGGACTAACCTTGCCAAAGTCCAAGCCTGGCAAGCCCCACCTGGCCTATATTGGATCTGTGGAAACCGAGCGTATGCACAACTCCCGCCACACTGGGGAGGAGCATGTGTCTTAGGAACCATCAGACCTTCCTTCTTTCTTTTAAACACTGAACATGGAGAACAATTAGGATACCCCGTATACACTACCCACCGACACAAACGAGCACTAAGACAGAAAAGAGAAGCCTTACAGATAGGCAAGTGGGAGAAGTGGCAAGGTGATGATTGGCCACCAGAAAGAATCATTGAGTATAATGGACCTGCCACTTGGAATGATGATGGTATGTATGGTTATCGTACTCCAATTTATATGATTAATCGTATTATTCGCTTACAAGCAGTAGTTGAAATAATAACCAATGAAACTAGTCATGCTCTTACGCTCTTAGCTAGACAAAGTACTCAGATGCGCACTGCTATATATCAGAACCGCTTAGCACTTGATTATTTGTTAGCAGCTGAAGGAGGAGTATGTGGTAAATTGAATTTAACTAATTGCTGTTTGAAAATAGATGATAAAGGTCAAGTAGTTGAAGAAATTGCTAAAGATATGCAAAGACATGCTTATGTGCCAGTACAGACTTGGCACTCATTGAAATTTCCTAACTGGTTTGCTAACCTCTTTTCATGGGTGGGAGGATTTAAGACTTTCATTGTTCTAGTACTTATCCTTGTTGCTGTTATCTTTTTATTACCATGTTTAATCCCATGTTGTATGCGTTCCATTCATAACACTATTGATAGTACAGTAGAGCGGAAGACCGCCACTAAAATAATGGCTTTATACAAGGCCAGTCCTAGTCGAAATCCTTCAATCATGATGTGATTCTTCTAAAGGTGATTTAATTCTCACACCTTATTAAGCAATAGGGTGAGATTAATCAAAGGGGGGAATGTGGCAGGTGAAGGCCTGTGATCCACGGTGTCTGACATAAGCAGGCCAGCGTGGCTAGCTTGACCTGTAAATGAAGCCTGTGGAGAGGCCCATAGGATTGCACATCCCCCAATATGCTGCTATTGTAAGATAGAACTCAGTAGAAGTATTGAATTAGCTTAGGTAAGCAGAACTGAGAGATGGAAAAATACAGAAAAAATGTGTTTGAAAGTTACTGATAAGAAAAAGTACATCTGCAAGGAATATAATTGGGAGTGCTGACAGATGAGTTGCAGAGCCCTGCTCCTCTGCATGCACAAATTGGCTCTATGGCCTTGAGAGTGTGAAAGTAACAAGTTGATGAACTGACCATTGTAATTGGGACTAGAAGGGGGGTATGCAGGTGTCATGCCCACTGAAGGGACATAATTGGGATAAACTTATCAGTACCGGGACCAATGGAAGGGGTACGGGAGGTACGGGAGGTTACCGGGACCAATGAAATGTTTTTCTATACCTAGAATGGAACAGAAGTCTATAAAAGTTGTTGTAATGCTTGAAAACTTTGCTCAGCCATTTTGAAATTGACTGGTTCGAGACTTGTGCACAAATAAATGATTTGGACCTTCTGAACAGACTCCTGGTATCATTGGTTTGTCTGCGCTTTGCTGCTACAATTTCTGGCCACCATATGTGGTGGCAAAGCCATGGGAGAGCAGAGGCAAAGAGGGAAAAACCAGGTATTTTCCTCTGGAAAAGGAATTAGCTCCAGGAGTTTAGGGGTTAAAACTCCTGCTTCAGAAAAAAACTCCCTGCAGAAAGTTTGTGATAGAGAGCCACACCCTAGCTCCATGGTAACCAGCCCTGCTCACGAGGAACAGCTGGGGGTGGAGCTGGGAAACGGAAGGGAAAATCACAGATATAAGTTTGAGGAAGCAAGGGGAGAGGGGGAGAGCAGAACCGGTATAGGAACGAGAAGGAGAACAAGGACAGGAGGAACCCGAGGAGAGTGTTCAGAGGGAACACGGAGAACCAAGGGAACTCCAGCAGAGACGTCTGCAGAGACTTCTTGGAGAAAGGCAGAGTATGCCAGAGAAACAGAGGCTGCCAGGAAAGCAGGAACTGAGAGAGGCCGTGCCTTCCAGAGGTATAGAAGTCACCCTTGAGACCTGTAAGAGATACAGGAGAAATCCGTTGAGAGGGAGAGCTCACCAGGGGGAGAAGCCAAGCTATGAAAATGGCAGAGAGCTGTCTCCAGAAGAGCAGATGGAAACAGAGCCTTCGGCAGTAAAGTCTGAGGAGAGCTTAAATCCACAGAGTAAGGTGAGCACCTTGAAATCCTCCCAGAGCGTTCTGAGAAATAAGAAACTCCCTAATTCCTCTAGTAGCCCTCAGCAGAGAGAGGAATCTGTGTTAAAGAAAGTGTTAAAAGTTTTAGAGAAATTAAAGCCTGCCATTTCTGAGACAGAGTTAAACCATTTACAAACAGACTCTGAGGTAGAAAGCATGGACCTGGAAGAATCTGTGCTAGAGGAATTGCCCTCAGATAATGAAATGGATTGCTCTCTAGTTTGTGCTCAAAACTGAAAAGCTATAAGGTTTTTAGAAGATAGGAAACCTGGAAGTTTAGTCAGCCGTGGGGCAGTGCTGAGAAAAATATGCAAATGAGTTGCTGATCTCCGAGGCATGGCCCGGAGTTGAAAAAGGACTGTTTGAAAGTGAAGCCAGAGTTTGTAATACAGCCACCAAGAAAAGAAGTCTGTGCGAGAGAAAATAGTTTGCAGTAAAGATGCCAATGTTATGCATAGCTTGAAGAATGTAAAGCTTTTGTTTTAAACCAAGCTGAAAGCTGTTGTTTGGCACAGGAAGATTACTGGCTGTTTTCACATGGAGAAATACTGTTGTTTGGCACTGTAACAAGCTGACCTCAGAAGCATTCTATTCTTTTGGTTTTGTTTCACCGGAGAAAATATCCACCGTTATGTTTTGATATTTTTGAACTGCCAGAAAGAAAGTTCATTTGGCTGAAGAATAAATAAATAATCCTGTGTGCCTATGAAAATCCTCTCGACTGAATTTATTTCAACCTCACAACTACACGACTACATTTCACAGCAGGCATCCTGTTGGGAATATAGGTAACAAGCAAGGGACATTTAAAGAATTTCCGTCCCCCGCTCCTAGGCTACCGCCTGGGCAGTAGGGGGCGCGACACATACCAACCTATTAAGGATAGTCTGCATTTCCTCTGCTTTAGGGTGTCCCATAGGGCCTGTACCATGAACCCAATGCATCCACTCTTTACCTCGAGCTCTGGAGATAACTATAACTAAGCCTTCCTCTCTTTTTGCACATAGAATGTCTTTCTCTATAGTGAGTGTGAGAAAGGGTGTGTGCTGATATAGGTTATCTGGGGCGTCCTGCACAAGCTTCCTCAAATTGGAAAGTTCAGGGTCCTTTGTCTGAAGTGCTACGAAGTAATCTGGTGGTATTATCTGATCATAATCTGTGGAACATGTAGCAATAGCAACCATGCGTGTCTGCTCATACCAGGGCCATATGAGGCCTACATGGCATGCTTCCTTGGCTAGTGAGTCTGCTAATGTGTTTCCTTTCACTAAAGGGCCTTTCTTCCTATGTGCCTTCACTTTAATTAAATGTACTCTCTGAAACTTCTCACTCAATTCTTGTGCCATAGTCCACAGTAATGAATTTTTCACTGTGGACCCATCTGTAGATTTAAATTTATTTGCCAGCCACCAGGGTAACAGGACAATGGCACTCTTAAAGACATAATCAGAATCTAAAATGATTTGTATCTCTGGGTGTGAATCCTGATATTGTTGCATACAAGCCACAAAAGCAGCCAGCTCACAGTACTGTGCTGACACTGACCCACAGGAATACTGTCTCTGCAGTACCACTTGGTTATTTGGGTCCAATTGTACAATTGCAAAACCTGCTAGTCACCTGCCTCCTTCACATTGGCTACTACCATCAATATATACTGTAGGAAGAAAAGGTGAAATTTTGTCTAGTCCCAGTTCCCTAAAGATCATGTGATTGGGGGCACTGGGTGAGGACTGACAGTCATGAGGTTGTCCCTCCAGCAAGATTCCAACCACTTGCACATTAGGTTCTTTCAACAATTCAAACTTTACATTCTGCGCCTGCAACATGAGAGTCCACTGGACTATTCTCTCAGTCCTAATCTTGCTACATGCTAACTTCCCTCTACAATGAATTTGAGTGGGGTGTGATGGCTGCATATGTATGTGGTTTGAGCACCAATGATGTATGTAAATTTCTGCATAGCAGCATAGGAAGCCAGTACATGTTTTTCACAGTTTCCCATTTTGAGTTCAGGAGAAGTGAGAACTCTGGAACAGAAGGCAATAGGGCGATCTATTCCTCCTAGGCGTTGTGTTAGAGCTGCACCTATACTGTTCTCTCCAACTACAGGAGAAAATGTGTGTGATCTGGGTGTGCAAGAACAGGAGCAGAAGTCAGAATGTGCTTTAATTTAGTTATAGCTTCTGTATGTTCTTCCTCCCAAACATAACCTTTACTTTTTAACAAGGAGTAAAGTGGAGCTGCCACTTCAGCATAATTGTGCATGAAGTCACGACAGAAACCAGTGAGCCCTAGAAATGACTGGAGTGATTTCTGATCTGTAGGAAGTGGAAGTTTCTGTATCAACTCTGTAATGAGGAAGATCCATTCTCTGCCTTAAAAACACAGGATTCTGTGAATTCTAGCTTGAAAGCTGACAGGCAGGCAAGCCATGTGAGCAGTAGTTGTCAGGGGCAGCATAAACAAACCCAGCCACGAGGTTTGCAAACACGCCCAGCTGACAAACAATCCCCAGTTCTTAATAGCTTGCACCTGAATAGAGGAAGGGCTAATAGCTACTATAAGAGTCACTCAGGAAATACAGACCTAGACCAAGACCGAGAACAAGATTCAGATTCAGAACCAGAACTGGGACGAGAACAGAGACAGGAACTAGGAAGAGTTCAATCCACAAGATACCCAGAACACCTCAGGAAAAAGCAGTTAGGAGCCGTGGAGTCAGAGAACAGCTGTGAGTGTTCATCTGATGTGACGCAGTTTGAAACTCAGAGGCAACGTTCCACCCAGAATGAATGGAAGCCTGAGAAAGTGAAACAGTATGTATATGAAAGCTATAAACCTGAGAGTGATTCTGAAATAGGGTTAAGAAAGTTTGCTGGCAATAGAAATACCTGGAGGGTTAATGCTCAGAAGCCTCGTGGGAGAAATCCAAGGGGAGAGCAGTGCTGTAAAGACGAACCGAGGGATTTACCCAGAGAGCTAGTGAGAGAGCAGTTCCAAGCCCCTGAAAGAGAGAGGTATTCTATTGAAGACACTTGCATATCAGAAGAGGAAGTGTTTGAAACTCCCAAGCCTCAGAGAAAGACACGCAGAGCTAAACCCTGTGCTGATAGGGGAAGAGAATTCTTTTATTCTGTGCCAAAGCCTGAAGGTAGAACCAACAGATATTCTAGAGTTAGAAACTCTTATAAGAAGTTGGATTCTGGAAACCCTGAATGGTGGCTTCCTTCTCTCCCAGACTCAGAGGAATACGGTAACAGCTATTCCAGCCCTAGAGGGAGCTGGTCAGATAGGCTCTGTAACGAGACATTGCAAGGGAACTTACAAACATTCTGTGGCAAGGAAAACACAGGTCCTTCTGAAACCTTGCAGGAACCCATGGTCATTGATTGTCCCAGTGAATGCTCTTTGGATGATCCAATGGACTGTACATTAACAATTTCTGACAGAATAACCTCTTTATGTTAGACAGAGGCTGTGTAGTGCTTAAGGTTAACACTGAAGGTCAAGTGTGCCTATTTGTCTATAGAGGAACTGTATGCTGAGTATTCCTAAGATTCTCATTTATCATTTAATTAAGAAGCAAGAAGAAGCTTTCCTATTTTCCTTTATAACATGCCAGAAAGTATGGCTTACTTGTCTTAGGTTTATGTGTTGTACCTTTTGAAGAATCCAAGCCCCGGGAGGGGAAATAAATCCTAATTTACCTTTACCATTCGTGTCTACAACTACTTATTCTTCATAACCACCATCAGACACAGACCTGCTACCCCTAGGCGGCAGTCTGCCCACCTGGTGGTGACAGCTCTATCCTCTGAGAATCTACAGATTTACCATCCTGGCCAATTGTAACCCCTTAAAAGGAAACCTGTGATTTGCACAGTTGAGCCTTGGCAGGATTAACTTTAATACCAGCTTGTAAGAGGGCTTTTAAAACTTCTCTTACATGATTCCAGTGTACAGCTTCATTCTCAGACTGAATCAGAATGTCGTCTACATACTGAATTATATTATCTCTGCAAGACACTAGTGACAGGGCTTCTTGCATGTATTTATGAAAGATCGATGGTGAATCTTTATAGCCCTGTGGCAACACAGTCCATGCATATTGTTTATTCAGCCACTGAAAGGCTGTTTTGTATTGGCATTCAAGGGCCAGGGGCAGATTCCAAAACACATTGGATATGTCTAAAACAGAGAAAAATTTACATTTGGGGTTCAGTTTAGAGATCATTTCAGGGTATGAGGCTAATCAGTCCGAAATAACATAGAGCAAAATTTACACACAAAACAAATTTGATGAAGTGTAACCCATCCATTATCATATGAAAATTACAAACCACCACTGAACTAACTGTAAATCCTACATGTATATAATTCATTTACTGTATCAATTCATATACATTGTATATAGTTTAACCATATATGTATCATTATATGTGTTCCCTTATTATGTAAATAGTTTGAGTTTCGAATTTAATTACCTTTTCTACATGTTCAATGCACCCTACTACTGTTTTTATGTAAACTGCTAATTTTTGTTTTATGTAAACTGCTAATTTTGCAGAGTTAAATGTTTAATGTGAACCGCTGCTGATCACTGGAAGGAGCGGTATAGAAATGAGTTCAAATAAATAAATAAAATACTACGGGCACTACAGATTTTGAAACTTGATTCAGGGCACGGAAGTCCATAGTGAGCCGGATGGAACCCCCCCCCCCCCCCCCGGTTTAACTATTGGCCAGGCTGGTGAATTGCATGTGGAAGAAATAGGTCTAATCAGACCCCTCTCCTCCAGTATCTTCACAATTTTAGTTACTGGTTCTGTAGCCTGATGAGGTACTGGGTGGTGTTTCTGTGGTGGAGGATCCTCGCCTTCCAACAGTATCTCTGTGTGCATTTTCCCACAATCTAACTTGTCTTGTGCCCAGACTGGAATATCAGCCACCTCTGAAGGAATTACACACAGATCATACTGCTGAGCTGCCTTGGTGCATTGAGTTGCTAACTGCATGGGAATGACGTCATGCACTAAAGTTTTAGAAGCACTTGAAGTTCCTGAATACTGCCACAATTTAAGATTAGCAGTTGGAGAACATAGAGTGAGTTAGCTTTTGAGAAAAAGCATCCATATGCATACAGTGCTTGAAGTATTCCCCTGAAGAAACCGTAAGGGTGAAACGCAGAAAATAGCACACCTGACAGCGTCGGGATATGCATTAAGAGCTGGAAATCTCCTTTGAAAGTTGAGCACTGAATTTCTGGGATATGAAAGCTGAAATCTCCTCCAAAAGCTAAGAACTGATTTTTTAAAATTACGATGATAAAAAATAAAACAGCAGCTGGCTAGAAAAAGGTCGGTGATGTTAGAGGGCTTCTAGTCCATGTTGACAGTGTTTTAAAAGTCAATGGCAGCCCGAAGTTCTGAGACCTTACAGCTACTGAAACTTTAATATTGTGTTTCAAGTCAATGAAAAGGTTTATAATTACTTTCTAGTTGTATTGCAGAGAGTTCATTATTATAGTCACAATTTAAGATTAGCCATATCCACCACCAAATTTAACTGGTTGAGAATGTCAATTCCAATTATTTCTTTTGGTGTGTTCACTATAGTGGAGGCAGTGGTTTCCAACATTTCCTTGTTTTGTTCACTGTGCACAGGGATACCCCATTTAACTGGGATAGCCACACACTTGGAAGCTGTGTCATTAATTCCTTAAATTTCATAAATTTCCATATTTTTCTGATCTGCAGTGGGAGAAGCTCTGTTTGACACAGGGGCTGGAATTAGTTTTACAATCAAAGCTAGTTTATCCTGACCCCCTATTCTGCTTATAACAGTGGGGAGTCCACAAGAGTCCAGTATCAAGGATGTTACAAGCCTTAAACTGTATTCTGGGCCTGTATCTGTTTCATCATCCAGAGGCTCTGGAATCGAGTCCTCTGTTGAGAGAATGGAGGCAGGCTGGGCTAGGAAGGCTTAAGACATTTTGATATCTGAACCCAGGAGGTCAGGACACCCCTATGCACTAGCCTTGTGTTTGTCCTGAGCTGCTCGTATGTCCTGTTTTAATTTATCTATTTCTACCTGCAGTATGTGTTTGTCCTGTTCCAATTTAATATTCTCCTTTTCTAATCCATCTCTCTGTGCTTTGAAAGGGAATGTACCCTGAGGAATTTCTAAAAGTACCTCTGCCTTGTCCTCTCCAAGGTGTGTGTCCTCTGTATCCTTTGTGTTTTTTGTGTATTGAGAGGATCCCTCAGCTTGCCACTTCCGTGCTTCTGATACTGTTATGACCTGCGAGGGCTGGGTCTTCCAAACAGACCCAATTCTGAGCATTAAAGTATCAAAAGGGGTTGCTTTAAGGTCTTCAGAAAATAACAGAAGGTGTTTTGTAATCTCAAGGGATAGTAAGTCTAATAAAAATGCCTTATGCGTGCTCTCCCCATAATCTTCTGCATTGGGCCAGGACTCCTGCTCATTAAGAACTGCTTTTAAAATCCAGCCTCTATATGCAAACTGTTCCAGTGTATCATTTGGTAGAGGTGAAATAATTTTAAATACTTGCATTGGGGAACAGTGAAATAGTTTCTCAATACCCCTTTTAACCAACTGGTATGGGTGATGGAGAGAGCCAACTTTATAATAGTGTGGCCCCAGAGCCAGATGCATAAGTCTATCAAAGTCTGCTTGTTTTCTTCTGTATTTCCCTAGATCCCAGTGAATCAGAATATCAGTGGCCCATTTGCACCATTCATTTACATTAAAAGGCATAGGGCCAGCTTTCTCAACTATCCTTTCAATGTCCCTATCTTTTAATGAGTCCTGCAGCATCACTTTAACTGGTGCTCTGAGTTCGGTACTGGGTGCCGGGTCTGAGTCATCTGAATTATCCTCCTGACACAGGTCTTGGTTATTGCTCTGTTCTGGCTGAGATAAACTATTAGGATTTTCTTCCTCTGTGCTGTTTTCCTCTTTATTTTTCCCATTCCTAAGCCCAGCTATACATACTTCTCTATTCTTTTGTTTATAGGGTGTATCATAGGCAGGGGGGGGGGCTGAGGGTGAAATAGTGGTTGGCCAGGGCTTATATTTCTTTTGTCTTTCAGAGGCCAATTCATCCTTACCGTGCCTCAATTCGTTTAAGTGCTTCTAATTGCTCACTAACAGTTATAAAGGAATTTGTGGCTTGTATCACCTGAGCCCTTTGCATGGAAATGCAAATTTGTGCCTCCTCCAGGTCTATGGTTAATTGTGTGCACTGAGTAGTCAGTTCAATATTGTCCTGTTTCATGCTAATGAGCCCCCTGCACATGCCTTGGATAAAAAGGCATTTTCTTTTATTTGTTTTCTTTTTGAATTCTTGATAATGGCATAATGACATTTGTCTTTGAATATTATACCATGAATTCCCCTTCAAAGGGACCACCTTTTCTCTTACAGTATGTCAGTACTATTTCTTTCAGTTCTTTAAAATCAAAGGCTTCCATATTTGAGACTGCAGAAAGACTGTAGTTGGTACAGGGGCCTAGCTTATTATGTTTTTATTTGGTTTTATGCGACTATCTAAAAATGTGCAACCTTGGAAGGAGGAATGCTCACTTTTATGAAGAAGTGAGACTTAGAATTATAGTTGGAATGGCATAAATTTTATGGGTGTTCAGTAAAGAGTACTGGCATAAAGACCACACCTTAAAATTATACCTGAATAAAAAGTGCTTACCACCTTTTAACAGGGTGGAAGTTTAGGGTGAAATTATAGTAAGAAGGTTGTTAGGAGATTAACAGAATTGTCAGATACTGTATTAGTTGCAGCAAACTTTAAGCCTGCTCTCACCAAGATACATACTGACAGGAGACTGAGAAATAAAAGGCAAAGGGACAAGAGGTAAAGTAGTGTTACCAGGAAAGATGTATATTGTATTCAATGAGGGAATGTTTACCTGTGTAACTCTGTCTTTTCTTAGCAGCTCAAATACTATAGAAAAATCTGTGCCTTGTAACAAACCGTAACAAGCTTATACATGTTGTTGTTGTTGTTGTTGTTAAGTGCCGTCGAGTCAGAGTCGACTCATGGCGACCCTCTGGATAGCTATCCTAAATTGTGTTCGGTCTTCAGTCAGGCGGCTCATTGTTGACAGACTGGTACCCGTAGCTGCTGTTATTGTATCGATCCATCTCATTGCTGGCCTTCCTCTTTTTCGTTGACCTTCTATCTTGCCAAGCATGATGTCTTTCTCTAATGATCTCTCTCTCCGCATGATGTGTCCAAAGTATGAAAGTCGAAGTCCTGTCATCTGAGCTTCTAAAGAAAGCTTAGGTTTGATCTCCTCTAGTACAGACTGGTTTGTTCTTCAGGCAGTCCATGGTATACACAGTATTCGCCGCCAGTACCATAATTCAAAGGCATCAATTTTCTTCCTGTCTATCTTTTTCACTGTCCAGCTTTCACATCCTTATGATGTTATTGAAAATACCATGGCTTGAACAAGTCAAATCTTTGTATGGAGAGAGACATCTCTGCTCTTGAGAATCTTATCTAGGTCTTTCATAGCCATTCTGCCAAGAGCAATGCGTCATCTGATTTCTTGGCTGCTTCTTGCTTCTTTATTGATAGTTGATCCAAGTAGGTTAAAGTTATTCACAATTTCAATTTCTTCTCCTTCGACGATGAACCTGTTGATTATGCCAGTTGTCATGATCTTTGTCTTCTTTACATTAAGGTGCAGGCCCATTTTGAGACTATGTTCATTGATTGTAAGAAGCAAATGTTTCAGATCATCTTCACTTTCCGCCAGTAATGTGGTATCATCAGCATAGCGAAGGTTGTTGATGAGTCTTCCACCAATCTTCACACCTCTGTTGTCTTCATACAATCCTGCTTCTCTGATGATTTGTTCTGCATATAAATTAAACAGGTAGGGGGAAAGTATGCAGCCTTGTCTTACACCTTTGCTTATTTTAAACCATTCTGTTTCTCCTTGTTCCGTTCGAACTGTTGCTTCTTGATCAATGTACAGATTGCGCAAGAGAACAATCAGGTGTTCTGGTATACCCATGCTTCTTAATGTGGCCCAGAGTTTCTCATGGTTTACACAGTCAAAAGCTTTGCTATAGTCGATAAAGCACAAATAGATATCCTTTTGGTATTCTTTAGTCTTTTCAAGGATCCATCTCACATCCGCAATGATGTCTCTCGTTCCTCGCCCTTTCCTGAACCCTGCTTGCACTTCAGGTAGTTCTTGTTCCAGGTATGATTGTAGTCTCTTTTGAATAATCTTCAGTAGAATCTTGCTGGCATGTGGGATCAGAGCGATTGTGCGATAATTTCCACAGTCAGTTGGATCACCTTTCTTTAGTATTGGTATAAACACAGATCTTTTCCAGTCAGTTGGCCATGATGCTGTCTTCCATATTTCTTGGCAGAGCCTTGTAAGTACGGTAACAGCTGCATCAGATTGCTGTAATACTTCTATGGGAATGCAATCAATGCCTGGTGCTTTGTTCTTTGATAAGGCTTTCAATGCTGCTTCAACTTCTTCTTTCATCACCAAAGGTTCCAGATCATAAGGTACAGGTTGAAACGGCTGTTGGTCCACTTGATCTTTCTCATATAAAAACTCTGTATATTCCTTCCACCTTTTCTTGATCTTCTCAGCATCATTCAACATAGAACCTTGAGCATCTTGTAACATTCCAATTCGAGGCTGGAACTTTTTCTTTAACTCTCGTAGCTTTAGGAAAGCTGATCTTGTTCTTCCTCTAATAGTTTCTGCTTCTATTTCCTTGCATGTGTCATTGTAGTACTTTTCCTTGCCCTGTCTTGCTGCACATTGGAAATCTCTGTTGAGTTCTGTGATTGTCTTTCTTTCTCCTCTGGCTTTAGCTTCTCTGCGTTTCTGGGCAATTTTCAGAGTTTCTTCCGTCATCCATTTTGGCTGTTTTTTCTTTTTTACCTTTTTGTAGAGACTTCTCGCTTTCTTCCAACACAACCTTCTTGATGTCATTCCATAACTCTTCTGGAACTCTATCATTTGTATCTAAAGCAGCAAATCGATTTTGCAGGCAGTCTTTAAATTCCAGTGGTATATTCTCAAGGTCATATTTTGCTGCATTCATGAGTGGTTTGCTCTTTTTCAGCTTTAGCTTGAGTTTGCATACTAGTAGTTGATGATCTGTACCACAGTCAGCTCCAGGTTTTGTCTTTGTTGATGTTATAGAGCTTTTCCATCGTTGACTTCCACAGATGTAGTCAATTTGATTTTTATACAATCCATTGGGTGAAGTCCATGTGTACAGTCGCCGCTTGTGTTGCTGGAAGAAGGTGTTCTAGATGAATAGATTGTTGGTCTTGCAGAATTCTATCAGTCTTTCTCCAGCTTCATTTCTGTTGCCAAGTCCATATTTTCCAACTACTTTGTCTTCTTCTTTGTTGCCAACCTTTGCATTCCAATCACCCATGACTATCAGGATATCCTGTTTGCATGTTCTGTCAATTTCAGCTTGTACTTGTTCATAGAACTCTTCAATTTCATTCTCTTCTGCAGCTGTTGTTAGGGCATATACTTGAATTATAGTTGTGTTGATAGGCATTCCTTGTAGACGAATAGAGATTAAGGGTTCGCTGACTGCATTGTATTTCATTACAGTTCTTGCAAGTTTCTTCTTTATTATAAATGCAACACCATTTCTTCTTTGTCTTTCATTTCCAGCATAGTAGACCATGTGATCATCTGATGCAAAGTGCCCGATGCCAGGCCATTTCAGTTCGCTGACACCCAACAGATCAAGTTGTACACGTTCCATTTCATTCTTGACCACCTCCAACTTCCCTTGGTTCATGCTTCGTACGTTCCATGTTCCAATGTGTAAGACATATTTACAGCTTCTGACTCTCATTTCATGTGCAGCTACATTAACAGTCAGACGTCCCGAGGGCTTTGATCCAACCACATCATAAATGCTGGCTTTACTCTGAAAAGTCTTCAGCTCTTCCCCAGTAGCTAGTTGAGTGCCTTCCAACCTGGGGGTCTCCTCTTCCAGCACTACAGCACAATTTGTTTGTTGTAACTATTGTGGTACTGCAGACCCTCTGCAGACAGAAGAAAATGCTTTTAACTTAGAAAAAAGAGGCAGACACCTGCTGCAGCATCGCGAGGAGCCATATAGGGGGAGCAAGAGGGACCTCTGGAGGACTGAGGAGCCATATAGGGGGAGCAAGAGGGACCTCTGGAGGACTGAGGAGCCACACCCCAGAGCCAATGATGCAATACCGGCCTGCACCCAATCCAGAAAGGGAAGAATTCCTTTTAAAAGCCCAGACACAGGAGACACAAGAGACACAGGAAGGAAGCTAACCCTGGAAGGAGAAAGGAGAGCTTTCCTGGAAGGAGAGAAGGACCAGGGAATAGGAGTCCTGACAGAAGGAACCGGCCCAGCAGACTCAACAGAACCAGGTGAAGGAATCCGCTTCAAATATCCCAAGAAGGGAGAGGGTACGCTTTCCAAGTGGGAAAGATACAAAGAAGAAGCTAACCCTGGAAGGAGAAGGACTGTGCCAGAGATTCCTGGACCTGAGTCTGGCAGAGGCCGGCAACCTTTGAAAGACACAACGAGGAGTAACCAAGAAGGAGGTGAAAGAAGTACTTTGAAAGGTAACATTCTTGGCACAGAAAGAAAGAAGCTGTGGTGCAAGTGTGGCTTAACCCCAGCAGAAGGCCGGCCGGAGAACTGGAGGCCTACCTTGGTGTCAGAGAAGCCAAACCACAGCAGGAACAAGCATCAACCCTCACTTGGCTGGGATAAACCCAAAAGGAAAGGTAATCACTATTTTACTGATTGTGATTTTATGAATGCTGTGACGCAGGAGGAGCAGGGCCTAGAGGAATGCTGTCCTTCTAGAACTATTTGTGCTACAAAATACAAACCTGTGCCAAACAAGAAACTCTCTAGTAAAAGAGCAGTAGGCGAGAGAAACTGTCCTTACTCTAGAGGTGTACAAAACCAAGGCTTACCTTTGGATGCAGCGCATTGGGACATCGTACAAACATTATATAAAAAGCCTGAATGCGAGCCACTAGATATTCCTGACTGTGAACCAATGCAGGTGGAATTCCCGGATGACCTTTCGGACCCCGAGATGGATTGCAGCTATTGCCTGGCAGAAAGCTTTGAGCCCTTAGCCGAGGAGTAGAGCTGTGGTCTGGGGGAAGGTTTGAATCTGTGTTTCTTATAGTACTGCTGTGAAGTTAACAGGTCTAACTCAGTTCATGTTTCTTTTTCTTTCAACCTGAAGCAAGGACATTTTTGTGTTGATGTAAATTCTGAGCTATTGAACCTATTTGCAATACGGGAAATAAAAGTCTTTATTCTCCCTACACTCGGACTGTTATATTCTTTGGAGCTTTCGTTACCCAGAAGGCTACCAGGATTATAAAAACCTGGGCCCTGTCTTTGAGCTAAACTCCACCATAAAATATTTTTGTGTCCACCCTCCCTGCTGTGACATCCCAGTGCCACCAGGGGGGCGGTGTGACACTATCCATTGGGTTTTCATGGCAAGATACAGAAGTAGATTGCCGGGCCTTTCTTCCACGCAGTTTAAGTTTGGTGTTGTTGCCATTGTCACAGAATTGTGATCCTCCGCCGTCAACACTATCCCATTCTGCTGCTGCCCAGATGGGTGGTTTGTCTTTGCAGCTTGTCGTGCTGTGAGGACTTGTGTGCATCAGTGATGCTGAGAGCTAAACTATCGGTAGTTTAACTACTGGCAGGGTCTCCCAAGATGGACAGGTCTCAGCTGAGATGCCAGACCAAGACAAACCACCCATCTGGGCAGCAGCAGAAAATTGCAAGCCACCCTATGTAATGTCACTAGGTGTAGGTAAAATTAAAATTCAGGATTATTACACAGCCTTTTGACAAAAAAAATCTCACCTTGTCTAACCCACAAAACAAAGGTATCACTGGAACATTTCACTAAATAGTGTCACTCTGCCTGTCTACCGAGTCTTTTCACAGCCTGTAACCAAAATTGTCAATTGTAAATGGTCACAAGGGCTTTTGATTTTCCTGTCGCACCCTGTCTGAAATCTACTTTAATGTATTAGACATGCGTTATGTAAGCAAGGGCCAGATGCCTAATTGCCTCAAGAAGTCCACCATCTGACCGATCCTCCAGAAACAAGAATCTGACCAATTGGATCACACCTCATGCAGACCAGTTGTGAACCTCGCGCTCACAGCTCGAGTCATTGTGAAGTGAGTACAATAGCAATATCAAGACTATCTTAATAACATACTTGACCCACAGCAACATGGATTCTGACCATCTCATGGGTTTGAGACACTCATGGCGTCATTTGTAAATACTTTAAGCAAGTGTATGTAAACAAAACTAACGGATATTCCCTCATCTTTCCAGATATATTAGCAGCATCTCATAATGTATCACATACTATCCTCCTCCCCAGACTACAAGAAACCAGCATACAGCACGAAGTTCCTCAATGGTTTCAGTCATACCTAAGAGACAAGTATCAGCTAGGCTGAATCAGCACTGGCACCTCCACCCCATAATACCTGAATCAAGGAATATCCCCAGGCTCTGTGCTATTGGCAATGTTCTTTAACATTGATTTACAAACACTCACATCCATAATATGGTAACACAATACCAACATACACATATACATAGATGACGTTATGCTAGATGGTCTAATGCCCACATCAAATCCAGTAGACACACATTTTCAACAGTGCCTCAATGATGTCTCCAATAAAAACATTTCACAATCAACCTCAAGAAGACAGAAGCTATTCTGTTTCCAAGGATCCAATTGTCACACCACCAACACAACTCACCCTCTAAAGAACCCAGATAAGAGTGCAAAAACAGATAACGTATCTTTGATTAATTCCCCACCTAAGCCTATCATTCAAGCAACAGATCTTGAAAAATGACAGAAAAATCCTCTGCAAAAACAAGATGATATTGTACCTCTGTCTACTCCTATACCCCCTGGGCTTCCAATCAGTTCTCCAAGCAGTGACACTCCCCCACCTTGACTAATGTAATGCTGTATATCAAGGACACTCGCTCTCCACTCCTAACCTGCCCTGGACATCTGTTTACCCAACAGACACTATCATTCAAAAGGATGAAGAAATATGACTATATAAGCCTGGTACAGAACCACCTCCATATCCTCCTGCTGAAAGCTGGGATCAAATATAAATCCCTAATACCAATACAGAAAGCACTAGCCCAAGAAGGGTTGAGGGTAAAGGCCAAGGCAGAGAGGCTCGCATCCTGGAGATAAATGCATGGCTGCGTGGATGGTGTCATCGAGATCGTTTTGGTTTCCTAGACCATGGGATGCTGTTCCAAGGTTTGAAAGCAGAGATGGCATCCATCTGTCCAAGAGAGGTCAACGCATCTTTGGTAGTAGACTGGCTAATCTACTGAAGAGGGCTTTAAACTAGATTCGTTGGGGATGGATGAAGAAAGCCCCCAGGTAAGTGAAAGCCCCCAGGTAGGTGATGCATTAAATACCCCTGTTACCCATTTCCATAAAGGTAACATATGGAAAGCAGTGTGTATTAATGCCCGTAGCATGGGAAATAAGATCCCTGAAGATGAAGCTTTGGTGGGAGTGGCTGACTTGGATTTAGTGGCAGTTACAGAAACGTGGTTCACAGAAAACCATGACTGGGATGTAACTATACCTGGCTATACTTTATTCAGAAAGGACAGGGTAGGAAGAAGGGGAGGAGGAGTGGCACTATATGTAAAAACTACTATTAAAGCTTTGGAATTACAGAGCTTAAAAGGGAGAGAGGAGGCATTGTGGGTTAAACTAGAAAGAGGGAAAGAGAAATCTATTTGCATTGGAGTGATATACAGACCTCCCTCACAAGAGGAAGAGGTGGACAGAGAGTTAATTGAAGACATACGCAGCATTGCTAGGAAAGGGGAAGTGCTACTGATAGGAGATTTCAATATGCCAGATGTTGATTGGCACATTCCTGCTGCAGTATCATCTAGAAGTAAGGAGATCCTGGATTCTCTACAGGGAGAACTATTCAGGCAATTGGTAACAGACCCCACACGTGAAGGGGCCATACTGGACTTGGTGCTTACCAATGGTGAAAGTGTTTCTGATGTTGTAGTGGGAGATCATTTTGCATCCAGTGATCACCAGATGGTGTGGTTCAGTATTAGGACTTGGGCTGTTAGAATCCATTCCAAGGTGAGGATCTTAGACTTTAGGAAGACTAACTTTGCGAAGATGGGCCAATACCTCAGGAGTCGTTAGTGGGATGGGAACAGCTGGGGGATGTAGAAAAACAGTGGGCAAAACTGAAAGGGGGTATTTTAAAGGCAACCAACCTTTTTGTTAAAATGGTAAATAAAGGCAAAAGGAACAGGAGACCGCTATAGTTTTCGAAGGAAGTAGCTGAACAAGTGAAGAAAAAGAGGGAGGCCTTCATGAAGTACAAGAGATCACAGAGAGAGGAAGACAGGCATCTGTGTTTGGAAAAACTTAGAGAAGCTAGCAAAGTAGTCAAGAAGGCAAAGATTCAAAAGGAGGAGGAAATAGCCAATGCAATAAAATGGGGGGATAAGACATTTTTCAGATATATTAGTGAGAAGAGGAAGGGCAAAAGTGGTATTGTCAGACTCAAGGGTGCAGGGGGGGAATACATAGAAGCTGATAAGGATAAAGCGGAATTGCTTAACAAATATTTTTGTTCTGTGTTCACAGATGAAGAACCAGGAGCAGGACCTCAGAAAACACCCACAAATAAGAACAGAAGCGAGGGACATCTTGAACTATTTTCAGAAGACTGTGTTCGTGAGAAACTAGCTCAACTTAAAGTAGACAAAGCGATGGGACCGGATGGGATAGATCCTAGAATACTGAGGGAACTTGGGGATGTTCTAGCAACTCCACTGACTAACCTTTTCAATGCCTCATTGGAGTCGGGAGTGGTGCCAAAGGACTGAAGAGAGGCTCATGTGGTGCCTTTACACAAAAGCGGAAGTAAGGATGTGGTTGAAAACTATAGGCCAGTTAGTTTAACTTCGGTGGTGAGTAAATTATTGGAAACGCTGCTGAAAGAGAAAATAGTGAGGTTTCTGGAGTCCAGCGGATAACAGGATCCGAGGCAGCATGGATTCACCAGAGGCAGATCTTGTCAGACAAATCTGATTGATTTCTTTGACTGGGTGACCAGGGAGTTGGACCGAGGGAGAGCTCTAGATGTGGTGTATTTAGATTTCCGTAAAGCCTTTGACACTGTTCCTCACAGGCGACTTATAAACAAACTGAGCACCCTAGGGATGGACCCTAAAGTTACTGCTTGGGTTAGAAATTGGTTGGGTGGGAGGCGACAAAGAGTACAAGTAAATGGAGCTCACTCTGAGGAGAAGGATGTTACAGTGGTGTGCCCCAGGGATCTGTCCTTGGTCCGATTCTTTTTAACATCTTTGTTAGTGATATAGCGGAAGGGCTGTCGGGTAAGGTTTGCCTCTTTGCGGATGATACCAAAATCTGCAATAGAGTAGACACCCAGGAAGGGGTAGATAACAT
Organism: Ichthyophis bannanicus; assembly: GCA_033557465.1. Classification (NCBI taxonomy): domain Eukaryota; kingdom Metazoa; phylum Chordata; class Amphibia; order Gymnophiona; family Ichthyophiidae; genus Ichthyophis; species Ichthyophis bannanicus. The sequence goes on from CM066033.1 coordinate 106,287,067, forward strand.
GAGGAGGGATCTAGCTAAGCTTGAAGAATGGTCTAGAATTTGGCAGCTGGGATTTAATGTTAAAAAATGTAAGGTCATGCATTTGGGCTGCAGCAATCCAAGGGAGCAATACAGTATAGGAGGTGAAGTACTTTTGTCCACTAAAGAAGAGCGGGACCTAGGCGTGGTTGTGTCTGATGATCTTAAAGTAGCTAAACAGGTAGAAAAGGCGACGGCAAAAGCTAGAAGGATGCTTGGGTGCATACGGAGAGGAATGGCTAGCAGAAAAAAGGAGGTGATAATGCCTCTGTATAAGTCTTTGGTGCGACCTCATTTGGAGTATGGTGTGCAATTCTGGAGACCGCACCTTCAAAAGGATGTGAACAGGATGGAGTCGGTGCAGAGGGTTGCTACTAAAATGATTAATGGGCTTCATTATAAAGCATATGAGGACAGACTTAAGGATCTTAATATGTACACCTTAGAGGAAAGGCGGGATAGAGGTGATATGATTGAGATGTTTATGTTTTATGTTTATGTTTATTGAGCTTACTATACCGCCCTTCGTTAAACATCAGAGCGGTTCACATGATACCATAACATAAAGAAATCATATTTGTGAAAAAGGAAAGGAAGTTACAATAAAAATAGGAAAGCAAATCAACAGAATCAGTCAACGAGACAGGCAGGGGGAGAGGAGAAGAGGGAAGAGAGGGGGAGCGGGCTACACAGAAGGGTCAGGGAGGTCAAAGGCAAGGGCAAAGAGATGGGTTTGGAGTTTGGTTCTGAAGGTGGTAAATGACTGTTCAAGCCGGATGGAAGTGGGGAGAGAATGCCATAGTGCAGGGCCAAGGAAAAAGAAAGCAGAGGAGCGGGTGGACTGTAGACGAGCGTGAGCAGGAGAAGGAAGATGAAGGCGGTTGAGGGGTATAGACCGTAGGGAGCGAGCTGAGGAATGAAAATGAACGAGGTCAGCGAGGTACTGAGGGGAGTGGGAATAAAGAACATGGTGAAGAATGGTCAGGATCTTGAAATGGATACGGGACTTGACAGGAAGCCAGTGGAGGTGAATGAGCAGGGGTGTGATGTGATCACGGGGAGAAGAGTGGAAAATGAGGCGGGCAGCAGTGTTTTGGATGCGCTGGAGGCGGTGAAGCTGTGTGGCAGGGAGACCGGTTAGAATGGAATTACAAAAGTCAACACGGGACATAACCAAGGACAGGAGGAGTGTAGTAAGAGCTTGGGCGGTGAGAAAAGGCCTGATGGCACGGATCTGGCGGAGGAAGTAGAAGGATGATTTTGATATATGAGCGATGTGGTCATGGAAAGAGAGCTGAGAATCGAAATAAACACCCAGGTAGCGGAAGGAGGTGACCAGTGGGATTGGAGAGCCAGAAAAAGAGGGGGCGATCTGAGGAGAGGTGTCATTGCGAGAGAACCAGATGGCAAGGGTTTTGGTGAGATTTAGGTGAAGACAGTGCGTGGTGAGCCAACTGGCAACAGCAGTGAGGCAGGCATTAAGAGGGGAGAGATCGGGGGAAAGGGGAGAAGTGTGGTGAAGAAGTAGTAAGTCATCGGTGTAGTAGAAAGCAGAGATGCCATGCTGCTGAACAAGCAAGGCGAGGGGGGTGAGAAAAATGTTAGAGGAGGGGGGCCAAGACAGAACCCTGGGGAACACCACAGGGGAGAGGAACGGGCTCAGAGGGGGAGGAGAAAGGGGAAGAGGGAAGAACGGAGTAGGACTGAGAAGAGAGAAAAGAGTGAAACCAGTGGAGAACGGTGCTGCAGAGACCAGCATCCTGAAGACGAGCCAGAAGGAGAGAATGATCAACAAGGTCGAAAGCAGCAGAAAGGTCAAGGGAGACTGCCACCGACAGATCACCACGATCGTGTGCTGTGCGAAGTTCATTTGTGAAACCCAAGAGGACCGTCTCGACACTATGGCCGGGACGGAACCCACATTGGCGGGGGTGAAGGAAGTGGGTGGAATCGAGAAAAGCGGACAACTGTGAGAAAACAGCTTTTTCGAGGATTTTAGAAAGAAAGGGAAGGTTGGAGACGGGACGGTAGTTGGCAGGAATCATAGGGTCTAGAGAGGGCTTTTTGAGGATGGGACGGACCAAGGCGTGCTTCCAGGGCTTGGGAAAGACACCAAGGGAGAGGCTGGTGTTGATGATGGAGAGAGCGGGAGGAATGAGGGCCAGAGAGGGAAGAAGTAGCCAAGAGGAGGGAATAGGATCAAGTGGGCAGGAGGTCTTTTTAGAGGAGGAGAGTAACGCAATCAGCTCAGGAGAGGTGAGTGGGTGGAAAGAGTGCCAAGTGTGAGAGAGCTGAGAGGAGGGAGGAGGAGAAACAGGAGGGGGACTGGAGATGGGTGGAGGGCAGTGGGGAAGAGAAGCATGGAGATCAACTATTTTGGAGCTGAAATAAGTAGCCAGCTGGGATGGAGCGGGTGAAGGAGGCGAGGGGGAAGAACTAGTACCAGACTGGAGAGAGGTAAGAGACTGAAGGACGGAGTAGAGGTGGCGCGTCTGGTTGGGAGCAGAGGAGATGGCAGAAGAAAAGTAGGACTGTTTGGCTTTAAATACCTCCGTGGCATAAATGTTCAGGGAGAGAGCCTCTTTCAATTGAAAGCAAGTTCTGCTACAAGGGGACATGGGATGAGGGTGAAGGGAGATAGATTCAGGAGTGATATGCGGAAATATTTCTTTACGGAAAGAGTAGTGGATCCATGGAATAGTCTCCCAGTGGAGGTGGTAGAGATGAGGACAGTAACTGAATTCAAAAAAGCATGGGACCAACACAGAGGATCTCTAAAGGTAAAAAGTGGACTGTTGTAGTTGTTATGGAAGGACAGACTAGATAGGCCATGTGGTCTTTTTCTGTCGTCATGTTTCTATGTTTCTATGTTACATCCTAGGCCCAACACTAACACTGCTCAGACAGTGCCACATACAAGGACAAAGTACAATCTCCAAACATGTACCTTGCATTTTAGCTCCATGCTGCATCCCTATGGAAATCTCACACAACAGAAATCTGCAACAACCTGCATCTCTCTGCATTTGGAGAAACAAAACAAAAACAATACAATGAATGCATCAACCAATCAAAGAGGGAATTCCACACAAACTTGATAAATACTTCCATCAACAAGCCCAGAGAGCTCTTTGAAATAGTCAAGATCCTCACAAAAGAGCAAACAACAGAAGGGGAAGTACAAGTGGACCCACAGGAATTCGCCGACCACATCAAAGACAAATTCCACTCCACAGAGCGTACAACACCCAGTGGGACCACCAGGACAGACATACACACCAAAACCTGGGGCACATTCTACTCACCCTCAACAGAGCAGATATCCCACATCATCTCTACAATCAACACAAGCACTGCTCCTACAGACCCATGCCCAGTATCATGGGTCAAAGCCACCAAATCAAACTTCATTCACACCATACACAAAATAGTACACAACTCACTCACTCAAGGACTCATGCCAAAGCAACTAAAGCTTGCCTCAGTAAGACCAATAACAAAGAAAACAACACTCGACAAAAAGGATCCAGCAGCATACCGACCGATCTCCAGCATACCCTTCCTGGCAAAAATCATCGAAAAAAACGGTACAACTACAACTCCAGGAACACATCGACAAACATGAAACACTCGACGACAACCAACACGGCTTTCGTCCCAACCACGGAGTCGAAACGCTACTGATCTACCTCTTCGACAGCATCCTAAGAATAATTGACAACAACAGGAAGGGAATCATAATGATCTTCATCGACATCTCCTCAGCCTTCGACACAGTGGACCACAACACGCTCCTGGAAAGACTAAAGAACACTGGTATACACGGTATCACTTTGAAATGGTTCCACTCATACCTAACCGAAAGACAGCTACAGGTCAAGGTGGGACACAACACCTCCCGACCCATAAATGTCCGCCAAGGAGTACCTCAAGGATCCGCACTTTCAGCCCTCCTATTTAACATCTACATCCAACCGATATGCGACATCATGAAAGAGAACAACATTCAATACACAATATATGCAGACGACATCATGATATACACCCCGATAGAAATCGACAACCCGGATTTCTCCAAGATAACAGACTGCCTTACCCAAATGACGAGCTGGTGTCAAAACAACAACCTCGCAATAAACTACAACAAGACTGAAGCTCTAATAATCACTCGGAACCAAAGCTTCATACACCCGCCAAACATCAAGATACAAAACACTACTATTCCAATAAAATCAGAAGTGAGATACCTTGGAGTTACTCTGGACAACAAGCTAAGCCTCAAGCCACACATAGACAAAACAATACAAAAAGTCTACTACAAGATGCGAATCATCAGGAGACTGAAACCACTCCTTGCCCCAGAACACTTTCGTACCGTCCTCCAAGCACTGATAACCCCAATACTGGACTTCTGCAATCCGATATACTTGGGACTACCGAAACAAGCCCTCAAACCACTCCAGCTAGCACAAAACACTGCAGCACGAATAATATCCGGTACTGCAAGACAGGACCACATCACACCCACCTTAAAAGACTTACACTGGCTCCCAATCGGTGCACGCATCAGATACAAAACTATCATAAACCTATTTAAGATAAATCAGCACACATCAGCCAACAGCCTACACACCCTCATTCAACCAGACAACAGCACTCGTCCTAGAAGAAAACAAACACGCAACCGAGTCAGCACCCCAGGTGAATTCAAACACACACGCAAGGACACAACAGACAGAGCTCTCTCCATGGCTGCTCCAACTATATGGAACAAACTACCAGACGACTTGAGGACAACTACAGACCTCAAAGACTTTAGAAAACAGCTAAAAACCATGCTGTTCATAGAACACTATGGACACATCACATAACCTAAGAGAATGTATAACAGCACATATTGCTGCCTGTACAGATAATGTTTTACAGCACCACTGTATATAGCCCACACTGTACATAGCTCAAACCATTCTAGCACGCAACACACCACACCTTGTACATAGCTCACCCCAATCTAGCACATGATACAACACACACTCAACTAAATTGCACCCTCACTGCATGATTAACACACTCACTTTACCCGATTGTTTGCTGTGATACCACCTTGATTAATAAGATAAGGCGGTTTAAAAATACTGTTAAATAAATAAATAAATAAATAATGGACACACTGATTCAAAGAACACTTTGGCACCAATGCCAGCGCCGACAAATGAATACATGATCACGTTGATTACCAGATATGTTGGAGACCGAGAGACAAATGAAAATTGTAATTAACTTTTGAAATCCTGATACATAACCAATCAGGAATGTAGATAAGGTGAGCCCATGTTGAATATATGACCCCTGTATATGGTGTTATGTTCTGTTTGATCAAGCTCCTATTGTTTGTTGTGTACAATTTTTACATGGTGAAAAGTCGTATCTCAGCTGAGCCAAATAAATAATTACATCCAATATTATGATCTGTGTATGCCCATTGATGAGTGATGGACATTTGTGCCCTTGAAATATGGAGGGGCACTGTTGAGCCCTAGTGATGTGGTTACAGCACTGCTCCTGTAAATACTTGATCCCAGTTTGAACCCCATTTATGCATATCCACTATGTTTGCCTTTTCAGTTCCGGAACCTTATACTTTTTCCCAGTATTCATTCCTTTATGGAACCAAACACATATCATTGAGCATGCTGTGGGTTGTACCTAATGACAGACACACATCAATGTGCTGTAGGCAGTATTGCAATAGCTATGTTCCTTCCTGGGGTGACATCTGCATTTCACCTGACCGTTATGTTCCTTCTGGTTGATGTTGCAACCCCTAGGCAAGTCAATGACATGGTGATCGGTCCTAGCTTCCACACACTTTGTAGATGATAGTTAAATGCACCCTCTGACATTTCGTCACCTTTGTTTAGTAACATCATGTCCTTGTGTCAGGCATATGAGTGCCCATCAGATGGCTATGCCTGTGAACAATAGACTATACTTGTGATATGTGACCATGTGCTCAGTGCACATTTGTGTAGTCTTGAAGGACTAGGAAAAGGGACTGCTACTTCTGGACAGAGATCTGAAATTCTGAGTATATACTTCTGGGAATTTTCTGAAAGGACTTCTTTGTATTAAAGCTAATTAATCTGTGAACCCCGTGTTTTTTGTTAAATCAGTCAGGGCCTAGCAGCAGCAGTTTAAATTTAAAATACAGAAGAGAACTTTCTGGTTACATTTCATACCCTGCAGAGAGATTGTAGTTTAAATTTAACAGTCACTCAGGGCCTAGTATCAGCAAAATACTTTTAGTTTAAGTTTAAAACACAGAAGAGAGCATTCTGGTTAAATTAAGAACCCAACAGAGAACTTGTAGTTTAAATTTCATAATAAGTCAGAGCCTAGCAGCAGCAAAGAACTGCAATTTAAACCACATCAGAATATAAATTAGTATAAAAGGCAAAACAGGGTCAGTACTCTTTGAGCAACAAATAAAGTCTTCTAGAGACCTTTACAAAGAGGCCTTCTACCTAGGGGGCAAGAGACCTGTGAAACCTTTTCAATAGGTGTTAACACCAGGTGACAGGTCAAAAGGCCATTTTGAAACATGCCTTCTATCCAAGCAAGGACTGTTAATCACCCAGGAAGTTGGTCACAGCTTACCTCAGCAGCACAGGACAGGGTACTGTGTAGCAGCCCTCTTTTAATAAGTGTTATTTCCCTCCCTCCTTCCCCAACACCCACCCACCCCTGGGATAATCGTAGCTTTATAGGTACTTACACATCTTAAAGGAAAGGAGGTGCTCTCAGGTGAAGCTCGTTATACAAATCAGTCATACATTAAGGACCTGAGATTAATTAAGCTTCAGGTGAACAAGGTATATTAAACGTATTAGGTACAGTTTTATTAGTATAAATATCCATAGCAATCCTTAGTAAGTAAAGAACTTAAATATCTAAACACAAGCTTAAAACTAAGATGCAGACAGCAGTCCAGTTGCATTGAGTGTCACATGTATGATTTTCTCCCATTTGGTGAGAGGTCTTACGTGTGCACTAGGTGCAAGGAGCTCTTTGCTCTCAGGAAATGAGTCCGTTCTCTAGAGGCTAGAGTAGCAGACTTGGAAAACATAAGAAAGACAGAGAGGTACATAGACGAGACCTACAGGGATATAGTCCTGAAGTCCCACCTCCAGTCTGGCAGCATCCCTGTTGCCATGGAGGAGAGAGGTCAGATGACAGGAGAGCATCACCCTGGTATGGCAGGAAGTGATCCTGTAACTAGGACCTGTCCTCCAGGTGATGTAAAACCCTCTCGCACCGAGGAAGTTTCTCCAGGGCCATGTGCCCATGAGGGAAGGGTTAGGACCATTATAGTTGGTGATTCGATCATTAGGCATGTAGATAGCTGGGTGGCTGGTGGATATGAGGATCACCTGGTAACATGGCTGTCTGGTGCGAAGGTAGCGGACCTCACGCACCACCTAGATAAGGTCTTAGATAGTGCTGGGGAGGAGTCTTCTGTCTTGGTACATGTCAGTATCAATGACATAGGAAAATGTGGTAGGGAGGTTCTGGAGGCTAAATTTAGGCCTTTAGATAGGTAGGAAGTTGAAATCCAGAACTTCCAGGGTAGCGTTCTCCGAAATGCTTCCCGTTCCATGCACACGACCCAAAAGGCAGGCAGAGCTCCGGAGTCTCAATGCATAGATGAGACAATGGTGCAGAGATGAGGTTTTTGGATTAGTTAGGAACTGGGGAACATTCTGGGTAAAGGAGGGGCTCTTACGAAGGGATGGGCTTCACCTTAACCGGGATGGAACCAGACTGCTGGCATTAACCAGGAGATAGAGCAGCTTTTAAACTAGATAATAGGGGACAGCCAACAATCGCCCAAGAGCGCATGGTTCGGAAGAATGTATTCCTGAAGGATACTACCAAAAGCAGAGAGGTTCCAAAAAAGAGTAAAGTAGCCCAAATGCCCTCGAGTATGGAGCAGACAGAGCTTAAAGATCCCAAATTACCCATGCCTACCAATAGCCAGATTAATATGAATAAAATACAGTCTCTAAAATGCTTGTATGCAAATGCTAGAAGTCTAAAAAATAAGATGGGAGAGTTAGAATATATATTGTGCTCTATGTTAGAGAGGGCATTGAGTCAGAAAGGATTAAAGTTTTGCAGGAAACAAAATTTGCTGTAGAATCTTTATGGATTGAAATTCCATGTAAAAAGGGGAAGGCGATGGCAGTGGGGGGGGGGGGGTGTACTATCAACCGCCTGGCCAGAATGAACAAATGGATGATGAAATGCTCAAAGAAATCAAGGAAGCTAACAAAAGTTACAGCACAGTAATAATAATGGGTGATTTCAAATACCCCGGTATCGACTGGGTCAGTGTCACAGCAGGACATGCTAGGGAGATAAAGTTCCTAGATGAAATAAATGACTGCTTCTTGGAGCAGCTGGTTCATGAACCGTCCAGAGGGAATCCATATTAGACCTAGTCCTTAGTGGAACACCAGATCTAGTGCAAGAGATAAGGGTGTTGCGGCCAGTTGGCAATAGTGATCATAGCATGATCGCGTTTGATTTAATTAGTGGAGGAGGGCTAGTAAGGAAATTCACAGTACTACCTTTTAACTTTCAAAAGGGAGACTATGATAAAATGAGGAAAATAGTTAAGAAAAAACTAAAAAGGAGCAGTTGCAAAGGTTAAAGACTTACATCAAGCTTGGGTGTTGTGGAAAAATGCTATCTTGGAATCCAGACCAGCTGTATTCCACACTTTAAGAAAAGTGGAAGGAAGCCCAAAAAACTGCCAGCATGGTTTAAAGGTGAGGTCAGAGAGGCCAAAAAAAGCATCTTTCAGGAAATGGAAAAAAGAGCCAAACGACAAAACCTGGAAGCAGCACAAGCACTGGCAAGTCAAATGCAAGGCATTGATATGGCAGGCAAAGGGAGAATTTGAGAAGAAGCTTGCTGCGGAAGAAAAAATGCAAAATAAAGACTTTTTCAAGTACCTTCTTAGCAAAACACCTATGAGAGAGTCAGTTGGTCCATTACATGATAGAGGGGTTAAAGGGGCACTAAGAGGCGACAAGGCGATAACGGAGAGACTGAATGAATTCTTTGCTACGGTGTTTACTGAGGAAAATGTAGGGATGTTACCCATGACTGAAGTGGTATGTAAAGGTGCGGAAGAATTGAAGGAAATATCGATACATCAGGAAGATGTATTACAACTATTACATAAACTGAAGAGTAGCTAATCACCTGGGCCGGATGGTATACATCCAAGGGTGTTGAAAGAAATGAAATATGAGATTGCAGACCTGCTATTACTAATCTTTGAACTATCATTAAAATCATCTGTAATACCTGAATATTGTAATATCTGAAGATTGGAGGATCGCCAATATAACGCCAATTTTTAAAAAGGGTTTTGGGGGTGATACGGAAAAATACAGACCGGTGAGCCTGACGTCAGTACCGGGAAAAATGGTAGAAACCATCATAAAGAACAAAATTACTCAGCATGTAGATTGTCATGACTTAATGGGAGACAGCCAACATGGCTTTAGACAAGGAAGATCTTGTCTTACTAATCTGTTATGGTTTTTTGAAAGTGTGAATAAACAGGTGGACAAAGGTGAGTCGGTTGATATAGTGTATCTGGACTTTCAGAAAGCCTTTGATAAGGTCCCTCATCAGAGACTTTTGGCAAAACCAAAGAGTCATGGGATAGGAGGCAGTGTACTACTGTGGATCAGGAACTGGTTAAAAGATAGAAAGCAGAGGGTTGGGCTAAATGGCCAATTTTCCCAATGGAGAAAGGTGAATAGTGGTGTACCCCAGGGATCTGTGCTGGGTCCGCTGCTTTTTGACATATTCATAAATGACCTGGAAAAGGGAATAACGAGTGAGGTTATCAAACCACTTAACCCTCCATAGCCCATGTTCCCTGTAAAATAGTTGTCTCCAAGTTATAATGCCCTGTTCAATGTAATTTCAGTTTGTTCAATGTAAACCGCACTGATGCAGAATAGCGCAGTATATAAGAGAATGTAAATAAAATAAAATAAATAAAATCGAATTTGCAGATGACACAAAACTATTTAAAGTTAATAAAACCCAAGAGGATCTTGATAAATTGGAAGAGTGGGCATCAAAATGGCAGATGAAATTTAATGTGGACAAGTGCAAAGTTATGCACTTAGGGAAGAACAACCCAAACTATGGTTACACGATGCAAGGTTCCACATTAGGAACCACCACCCAGGAAAACGATTTAGGCGTCATTGTGGATAACGTTAAAGCCCTCAGTCCAGTGTGCAGCGGCGGCCAACAGAGCAAATAGAATATTAGTTATCATAAGGAAAGGAAAGGAAATTAAAACAAGATATTATAATGCCTCTATATCGTTCCAATTTTGGTCGCCGTATCTTAAAAAGGATATGGTGTTATTAGAAAAGGTTCAGAGAAGAGCCACCAAAATGGTAAAGGGGATGGAAGGATACTCCTATGAAGAAAGGCTAAAAAGGTAAGGGCTCTTTAACCTGGAAAAGAGACGGCTGAGTGGAGATATGATAGAAGTCTATAAATTAATGAACAGAGTGGAACGGGTAAATGTAGATCGATTGTTTACGTTATCAGAATATAGAAACACTAGGGGACATGCACTGAAGCTACAGGGTAAACTATTTAAGACTGAGTGAAAAAATATTTTTTCACTCAACGTGTTATCAAACTCTGGAATTTGTTACCGGAGGATGTAGTAAAGGCTGTTAGTGTAGCTGGGTTTAAAAAAGGTTTGGACAAGTTCCTGGAGGAAAGGTCCATAAAACATTATTAAGAAGGGACCCAGGATATCAGTGCTTGACCCAGTACAAGCATTGTGGAACCTGTGTCTTTTGGGGAAACTGCTAGGTACGTATGAGCTAGATTGGCCACTGTTGGAAACAGGCTTGATGGACCTTGGTCTGACCCAGTATGGCATATCTTATGTTCTTATGTTCACATGAGGTGCACATGCTGCTCTGGCCAAGTCACCCCTCCACATACACAGGGTAAGGGGTGTATCCACCACTCTATGCTGGTCACCCCAATGTTTTGCATTAGCAAAGACAGTCATGCGTACTTGGATGTGAACATGCTGCCATGAAGGGATCCACCGGGTTTGCCTCATAACATTTGAAGGTTTGTCACTGAATTTGCTCACAGCATCTCCATTGTGAGGGTGGTCCTGGCAAACCACAACACTTACTATCCCCTTTCAGAGACTGGCAATGCCCTTGAGTCTGAGGTCCTCCATGTTTTACCAGTATTTTGTGTGTTCATTGATAGTATCAAGGCACCTGGATGGCTGGCATTAAATCATCCCTAACCCCCCACCCTCCAGTGTGTACATATGTAGGTGTCCATGTGGCCTCTCATACGTCCATTGACACAGGCTACAAATCCAGTAGGCCACATGACCCAGATCCATCCGTGGGCCTGAAACAGCCATATATCTCTTTATATCCATGCAAAACATTGTGGGCCTGGTAAAGGCATATTCCTGTCAGAGTTCTGACATTCCAGTCCTCCCATAGCAGTGTGATGCACATGGTCCTGGTGACCTGCAAAAAATCACATATATTTATTTATTTATTTATTTTATTTAACAATCATTTATATACCGCATCTTCCAAAGATCAGGTGCGGTTCACAATAAACAACAATTAACAAATCAAAGTTTGTTTTACATATAACATCATATAACCAAAAACAATAAAGTAGATAAACAACAATGTTAGGGTTGAACAGCACGGAACAGTGCAAACTATATACAGTATTTACAGATACATATTATGTAGGGCTTTAGCATTGAGCAAGTACAGTTTCGGCTATAAGATTGTATGTTTAGGTCATTGGGATATTAGACAAAACTGGTTAGCCTTTATCTAAATCTATTGAGGGATTATTTATTTATTTATTTAACAATTCTTTTATACCGCGCTATTATAATCAGTGCGGTGTACATAGAACAAGAACATACTACAATGCATACAAGTAACATTGAGTTTTACATTGAACAGGGAACTTCAACAATAGGACAACCGGGGGAACTATGTACAGATTAACTTAATGGTATATACAGTAATATCAAACTCGATTGGATGTTACAATGTGGTTCACTAATAAGACTAGAGAGAAAGGTTGACCAATGATTTGTGTTGTTGTAATGCTTAGTAAATAGATAGGTTTTCAATTTTTTGCGGAATTCAATGATCTCGGGTAACATTCTTAGATCATCTGGGAGAGAATTCCAGATTGTTGGGGCTGCATGTGAAAAAGCTCTGTTTGTGATTTTATTTGCTTTTATGAAGTCTTTGGGAGTTTTTAGTTTATTTACTTGTGCTTTTCTTTGAGTAGTTTTTGGATGCTCTTTACTGATTAAGTTACTTAGGGTGACAGGGACCATATCATTTAGAGTTTTGAAAGTGGTTGTTAATGTTTTGTATACTATCCTACTTTGAATTGGGAGCCAGTGAAGGGATTCCAGTATTGGTGTTATATGTTGATGTGAGTGTACTTTTGTTATTACTCGAGCTGCTGCATTCTGTGCTATTTGAATTCTTTTAATGTTTTGTTTTGTTGTACCTAATAAAATTAGATTAGAGAAATCAAAGTGGGGGGTTATGGTGGCTTGAATTATGCTGATAAAATCTTGAATGTATACAAGGGGTCTTAGTTGTTTAAGGATTTTAAGTTTGAAGTAGATTTTCTTTGTGATATTTCTAATATGGGTATCCAAAGTAAGATGTTTATCTAGAATAACTCCTAGATATCTTACTTCGTTTTTTATTTTAATTTCTTGGTTTTGAAGCGTTATGTGTGTTGGGGGAGTATAGGATTGATTTTTAGTAACAATTAGCACTTCGGTTTTAGCGTGGTTTATTTGGAGATTGTTGGCATTTAGCCAGGATGTGGCTTCATTGAAGCAATCTGATAGGAGTTGCAATGGTAAATTGGGGATTGTGAATGGAATGTACATCATAATATCATCTGCATATAGATGATAGAGTACGCCATATTTTTTAAAGATATTGCAAACTGGTTTTATGTATATGTTAAATAGGAGTGCTGATAGCGCTGATCCTTGTGGTAATCCTGTTTCTAGTTTGTATGAATCAGAAGTTTGATTGTCTATTCTTACATTTTGGGTTCTATTGTTTAGATAGGAAGAGAACCATTTATGAACTGTGGCATTTATACCTATTTGTGTCAGGTTGTTAAGCATTATGGTGTGGTGAACGCTATCAAAAGCAGCTGAAATATCGATGAATAAGAGGATGAATGCTTGTTTGTGATTGTCAATTCCCCTTAAAAGAGCATCCGTTAAGACTGTGAGAAGTGTTTCCACTCCATGTTTGGGACGAAACCCATATTGCTGTTCGTCAAGAGGGTAGGATGAATCTAGATACTCCTGTGTCTGTATTTGTACTGTTTTTTCTATTACTTTTGCTAAGAATGGTATACTTGAGATGGGTCTATATGATTTAGGTGAAGTTTTATCAAGTGTGCCGTTCTTAAGAATTGGTCTGATATATGTGTCTGTGTAGTCACTATGTCCATCATTGCTGATGTCAGACTCTGATACTGGTGTGCACCGCCATTTTTCCAAACAGCTGTCAACAATGTGTTACACTGCCTGTGGTAGTAGAAACATCATCTGCCTGTTTCCTATAGCAAGTATTATGTGGGTAACCAGGTGTAGCAACCCCCACCACTTATGTATACCAGGTATTTGCAACACAACCAGGTGCCACGTAAACATCCTCCACCCAGCAAGCATTGTCAAATTCTGTTGTCAGCACACGTTCCCCAATGTAGTTTCCAAAGAGATCAGGATAGATTATATCTCCACCTCTCCAGCCCTACAAAAGGGGACTGCTACTTCTGGAGAAAGATCAGCAATTGTAAGTATTTACTTCTGGGAATTTTTCTAAATCTTGGGGAAAAAGGAATTCTTTAGATTAATGCTGATTAATCTGTGAACCCAGTGTATTTGTTAATCAGTCAGGGTCTAGTAGCAGCAAAGAGTTTTCAGTTTAAATGTAAAACACAGAAGAGAGCTTTCTGGTTAAATTTAGAACCCAAGACTCCCTCTATCCAAGCAAGGGCTGTGGGACTCCCCCTGGAGATTGGTCACAGATTACCTTAGAAGCACAGGACAGGGTACTGTGTAGCAGACAGCTTTTAATAAGTCTTTTTTCCCTCCCTCCCTCGATCCCCAATACTCACCCACCCACCCCTGGGATAATCGTAGATTTATAGGTGCTTAGACCTCTTAAAGATACCATATTCACTCTCAGGTGCAGCTGTTTATTCTCATCAGCATACATTAAGGACCTGAGATTAATTAAACTTCAGGTGAACAAAGTACATTAAATGTATTAGGCATAATTTTATTAGTATAGGTATCCCTAGCAACCCTTAGTAAGTAAAGAACTTAAATATCTAAACACAACCTTAAAACTAAGATGCAGACAGCAGTCCAGCAGCAATATGGGGGCTTTCCAGTCTTTTGCATTGAGGGTCACATGTATGATTTTCTCCCAGTTGGTGAGGGGTCATACGTGTGCACAAGATGCAAGGAGCTCTTTGCTCTCAGGGATTGAGTCTGAACTATGGAGGCAAGAGTAGCAGACTTGGAAGACATAAGGAGAGGAGAGAGGTACATCGACGAGACCTACAGGGATATAGTCCTGAAGTCCCACCTCCAGTCTGGCAGCATCCCTGTTGCCATGGAGGAGAGAGGTCACGTGACAGGAGAGCATCATCCTGGTGTGGCAGGAAGTGTTCCTATAGCTAGGACCTGTCTTCCAGGTGATGTAAAACCCTCTCACACTGAGGATGATTCTCCAGGGCCATGTGCCCATGAGAGAAAGGTTAGGACAGCCGTTATAGTTGGTGATTCGATCATTAGGCATGTAGATAGATGGGTGGCTGGTGGACGTAAGGATCGCCTTATAACATGCCTGCCTGGTGCGAAGGTAGCAGACCTCACGCACCACCTAGACAAAGTCTTAGATAGTGCTGGGGAGGAGTCTGCTGTCTTCATACATGTCGGTACCAATGGCAGGAAAATGTGGTAGGGAGGTTCTGGAGGCTAAATTTAGGCTTTTAGGTAGGAAGTTGAAATCCAGAACTTCCAGGGTAGCATTCTCCGAAATGCTTCCCGTTCCACACGCAGGACACAAAAGGCAGGCAGAGCTCCGGAGTCTCAATGCATGGATGAGATGATGGTGCAAGGATGAGGGTTTGGGATTTGTTAGGAACTGGGGAACATTCTGGGGAAAGGAGAGGCTTTTCTGAAGGGATGGGCTTCAACTTAACTGGGATGGAACCAGGCTGCTGGCATTAACCTTTAAAAGGAGATAGAGCAGCTTTTAAACTAGATAATAGGGGAGAGCCGACAACCACCCAAGAGCGCAAGGTTCAGAACAATGTATCCTTGAAGGATACTACCAAAAAAATGAAGTTAGGGCACATCAGCAGAGAGGTTCCAATAAAGACAAAGGTAGCCCAAATGTCCTTGAGTACAGAGCAGACAGAGATTAAAGATTCCAAATTACCCCTGCCTACCAATAACCAGATTAATATGAATAAAATACAGTCTCTAAAATGTTTGTATGCAAATGCTAGAAGTCTAAAAAATAAGATAGGAGAGTTAGAATATATAGCACTAAATGAGAAGTTAGATATGATTGGTATCTCAGAGACATGGTGGAAGGAGGACAACCAGTGGGAAACTGTGATACCTAGGTACAAACTATATCGTAATGATAGAGCTGATCAAATTGGTGGAGGGGTTGCGCTGTATGTTAGAGAGGGCATTGAGTCACAAAGGATTAAAGTTTTGCAGGAAACAAAATTTGCTGTAGAATCTCTATGGATTGAAATTCCATGTAAAAAGGGGAAGGCGATGGCAGTGGGGGTGTACTATCGACCGCCTGGCCAGAATGAACAACTGCATGATAAAATGCTCAAAGAAATCAATAATAATAGGTGATTTCAATTACCCCGGTATCGACTGGGTCAGTGTCACGGCAGGACATGCTAGGGAGATAAAGTTCCTAGATGAAATAAATGACTGCTTCTTGAAGCAGCTGGCTCATGAACTGACTAGAGGGGAAGCCATATTGGACCTAGTCCTTAGTGGAACACCAGATCTGGGGCAAGAGATAAGGTTGTTGGAGCCACTTTGCAATAGTGATCATAGCATGATCGCATTTGATTTAATTAGTGGAGGAGGGATGGTAAGGAAATCCACAGTACTACCTTTTAACTTTCGAAAGGGAGACTATGATAGAATGAGGAAAATAGTTAAGAAAAAACTAAAAGGAACAGTTGTAAAGGTTAAAGACTTACATCAAGCTTGGGTGTTGTTGAAAAATACTATCTTGGAAGCCCAGACCAGCTGTATTCCACGCTTTAAGAAAAGTGGAAGGAAGTCCAAAAAACTGCCAGCATAGTTTAAAGGTGAGGTTGGAGAGGCGGCTATTGCCAAAAAAGCATCTTTCAGGAAATGTAAAAAATTGCCAAATGACGAAACCTGGAAACAGCACAAGCACTGGCAAGTCAAATGCAAGGCATTGTTAAGGCAGGCAAAGGGAGAATTTGAGAAGAAGCTTGCTGCGAAAGCAAAATCGTGTAATAAAGAATTTTTCAAGTACATTTGTAGCAAAAACCCGGTGAGAGAATCAGTTGGTCCATTAGATGATAGAGGGGTTAAAGGGGCACTAAGAGGTGGCAAGGTGATAGCAGAGAGACTGAATGAACTCTTTGCTTCAGTCTTTACTGAGGAAGATGTAGGGATGTTACCCATGACTGAAGTGGTATTTAAAGGTGTAGAATAATTGAAGGAAATATTGATACATCGGGAAGATGTATTACAACTATTAGATAAACTGAAGAGTAGCAAATCACCTGGGCCGGATGGTATACATCCAAGGGTGTTGAAATAAATGAAATGTGAGATTGCAGACCTGCTAATAGTAATCTGTGAACTATCATTAAAATCATCTATAATACCTGAAGATTGGAAGATCGTGAACGTAACACCAATTTTTAAAAAGGGTTCCAGGGGTGATCCGGGAAACTACAGACCGGTGAGCCTGATGTCAGTAGTGGGAAAAATAGTAGAAACTATCATAAAGAACAAAATTGCTGAACATGTGGATAGTCATGACTTAATGGGAGACAGCCAACATGGCTTTAGACAAGAAGATATTGTCTTACTAATCTGTTATGTTTTTTTGAAGGTGTGAATAAACAGGTAGACAAAGGTGAGTCAGTTGATATAGTGTATTTGGACTTTCAGAAAGCCTTTGACAAGGTCCCTCATCAGAGACTTTTGGCAAAACTAAAGAGTCATGGGATAGGAGGCAGTGTACTATTGTGGATCAGGAACTGGTTAAAAGATAGGAAGCAGAGGGTAGAGCTAAATGGCCAATTTTCCCAATGGAGAAAGGTAAATAGTGGTGTTCCCCAGGGATCTGTGCTGGGTCCGCTTTTTGAGATATTCATAAATGACCTGGAAAAGGGAATAACGAGTGAGGTTATCAAATTTGCAGATGACACAAACCTATTTAAAGTTGTTAAAACCCAAAAGGATTGTGGAAAATTGCAAGAGGATCTTGATAAATTGGAAGACTGGGCATCAAAATGGCAGATGAAATTTAATGTGGACAAGTGCAAAGTTATGCACCTAGAGAAGAACAACCCAAACTATGGTTACACAATGCAAGGTTCCACATTAGGAACCACCACCCCGGAAAAAGATTTAGGCGTCATTGTGGATAACATGTTAAAACCCTCGGCCCAGTGTGCAGCAGCAGCCAAGAGAGCAAATAGAATGCTAGGTATCATAAGGAAAGGACTGGAAAATAAAACAAAAGATATTATAATGCCTCTATATCGTTGCATGGTGAGACCACACCTTGAATATTGTGTGCAATTCTGGTCGCCATATCTTAAAAAGGATATAGCGTTATTAGAAAAGGTTCAGAGAAGGGCCACCAAAATGGTAAAGGGGATGGAAGGATACTCCTATGAAGAAAGGCTAAGAAGGTTAGGGCTCTTTAACCTGGAAAAGAGATGGCTGAGGGGAGATATGATAGAAGTCTATAAATTAATGAACGGAGTGGAACGGGTAAACGTAGATCGATTGTTTACATTATCAGAATATAGAAGAAGAGTGGGACCTGGGCGTGATTGTTTCTGATGATCTTAAAGTGGCTAAACAGGTAGAAAAGGTGACAGTGCATAGGGAGAGGAATGGCTAGCAGAAAAAAGGAGGTGATAATGCCTCTTTATAAGTCTTTGGTGCGACCTCATTTGGAGTATTGTGTGCAATTTAGGAGACCACACCTTCAAAAGGATATAAACAGGATGGATTCGGTGCAGAGGGTGGCTACTAAAATGATTAGTGGTCTTCATTATAAAGCATATGAGGACAGACTGAAGGATCTTAATATGTACACCTTAGAGGAAAGGCAGGATAGAGGTGATATGATTGAGATGTTTAAATACCTCCGTGGCATAAATGTACAGGGGGAGAGCCTCTTTCAATTAAAAGTAAGTTCTGCTATGAGGGGACATGGGATGAGGGTGAAGGGGGATAGATTCAGGAGTGATATGCGGAAATATTTCTTTACGGAAAGGGTGGTGGGTCCATGGAATAGTCTCCCAGTGGAGGTGGTAGAGATGAGGACAGTATCTGAATTCAAAAAAGCATGGGTCAAACATAGAGGATCTCTAAAGGAAAAAAGGGGACTGTTGTAGCTCTTGATGTGGAAGGACAGACTAGATAGGCCATGTGGTCTTTTTCTGTCATCATATTTCTATGTTTCTAAAGAACTTCATGGCATAAATGTACAAGAAGGGAACCTTTTTCAATTAAAAGCAACCTCTACAATGAGGGGACATAGGATGAGGGTAAAAGGGGATAGACTCTGGAGTAATATATTGAAATATTTCTTTACGGAAAGAACTATTTACTATTACTATTTACACGCAGCGCTGTACAGACATGCATATAAGAGACAGTCCCTGCTCTCGGAGTTCTGCTTGTCAGAGCTTACAATTTAGTCACGACAGTACACAATACATATACACAATACAATTTCGTGGAAAGCATAGTGAGGTCATACAGTTAGGTTATGAAAATGATGGGGGTGAGGTTCAGATGAGGGATAGAGAATGCTAGGGTTGGGTTAAGATGAAGGATAGAAGTCAGGATCTGAACGCGACAGTGAAGAGGTGGGTCTTTAACCTGGATTTGAAGAGGGCCAAGGAGGGTGCTTGGCGTATAGACATAGGTAAGCTCTTCCAGGCGTAGAGTGGCAGATGCATGGAATAGTCTCCCAGGGGAGGTAGTAGAGACTAGGACAGTATCTGAATTCAGGAAAGCATGGGACAAACGCTGAAGATCTCTAAAGGAAAAGATGTCTATAGTAGTTGATATGGAAGAGCAGACTAGATAGGCCATATGGTCTTTTTCTGCTGTCATGTTTCTATGTAATCAAACTCTGGAATTCATTACAGAGGACAGTTAAAGCTGTTAGCGTAGCTGGATTTAAAAGAAGTTTTGACAAGTTCCTGGAGGAAAAGTTCATAAATCATTATTAAAGATGACTGGGGAAAATTCACTGCTTACCCGTGGGATAAGCAACGTGGAATCTATGTACTTTTTTGGGAACCCAGGAACCTGACAGGTATTGTGACCTGGATTGGCCACTGTTAGAAACAGGATACTGGGCCTGATGGACCCTTGGTCTAACCCAGTCTGGCATATCTTATGTTCTTATGTTCTAATGACAGCCTAGTGAGCTTTACACTTGCATCTTTAGCCCCTTGAGGGAGAGCAGCTTTCACAGGACTCATTTACATGGATACAATACTTTTCATTCAAATAAATGGCTTTGAAAACTGTTGGATAAAAAGTTTAATGAAGTCTGTACCCCTAGAGTTTTGGAAGGTAGTTTTATAAAATGATACCTATAAAAATGTCAAGAAATGTACCTATTTTATGTACCCTTATAAAGTAGGCTTCCAGAACAATTCCTAATAGTAGACAAATGCTCTTGCACAAGCCTACGTTGAGGCAGCCACAGCTATGTGCCTATACTGTACTCTGTGCAGATATGCCCTTATTTTATAATGCAAAAAGCATAAAGCCAAAATAGAAATCTAAGATAATCACAGAAAGCAAAAATAGATTTCAAAAAACTAAATAAGAAATATAATGATCAAAAGCATAAGGTCATACTGCATTTATCAAAATCCAAGCCCACTTATTCAAGAAAGCTGTATCACTAGTAAATAACCTGTGCACCTTAAATATGCACAGTCCTCTCGGTATAATTTTACTTCTAACATATTGAGCCATTGAGTCACCATGAAGTTCAGTTCTAATTCGTCTTTGTTGTAAATTATATAAATCACCCCAATAATTTTCACCAGAGTTCATTGAAGTTTATCTATCAAGGCTGATTGTTATATTAAGTTCTCTAATTGTTCCTTGGTGAAACGGAAGCTATCTGACCATGTATTTCCCAAAGCCATAGCTAAATTAGGCAGCACTAATCCAATTCAAAAACCATAAAGCCAAAATAAAATTCTAAGAGAATCACAGAAAGCAAAAATAGATTAAAAAAAAACTAAATAAGCAATAGAGGCCCAAATGGACCCTCCAGTATGTTAGCCTCAAGGGCCAATACTAATATGCTCAATATTCATCATAGGTCCATACTTACACCAAATGTGAACAATGTATAAAATACAGCCACAACCCTAACAGTAAACTCAAAATAACCCGACTCAATATTGTGTTTTTCTTTTTTCCTTCGTATTTTGATGGATGTTTATTTCTTTCTAGGTATCCCCCCATATGGTGGGCTAGGATGAGCGGGGAATGTTTATATTATGTTACCTGTATTAATCTGAGGGACTTAATTGACTCTTGATGTATTTTCTTTTTCCTGCTCTAGTTTCTTTTTCAAGATGTATTTCTTGATAAATTTTGTATAATGTTATAAATATAAAATTAAAAAAAAAATATTGTGTTTCGATAAGAAAGAGTGAACTTATCTGCATCAGGGGAAAAAGCTCAAACTTTGAAGATCCAACACAGAGAGAGCAAAACTCCAGCCGGCTGAATGCTCTTTTCACCCCTGAAACTCAGAGGATATTTATAATGTACACCAATCCCTCACAACTATGACTTATCTCCACCCAGATGTGCAAGCGGCATTAAAGTATTCATGTTTTTGCCAGCATGTGTAGTTGCTCTGCAGTTTTATAATGGCCATTTTCCACGTGTTAAAATGCACTTTACCTGTGGAAAATGCTGTATAAATTTTCCCCCTTTAATATATTTTTTTCTATTCTTTTGTAACTTTGAAGAGTTGGAGAAAAATAAGTTGCCCCATTAAAATGTAGTTATTACATATCTCATATGCTGTTCTGAATGGCTCTTTATTCTTAGTGACACATCAGCTAAAAACATTGGTCCTCAAGAGACGTACGCATGTCTGGATCCCTGGACTCACTATGAACCTTCATCATATACAGCTGCACATACTGAGTGGAGGAGTAGCCTGGTGGTTAGGCAACAGCCTATTAATAACCCAGGAGATCTGGGTTTGATTCCCACTGACGCTCCTGGTCACCTTGGGCAAGTCACCTTACGCTCCATTGCCTCAGAAGAAAAGGCCTGGCAATCTACTTCTAGTCATACCTTGCTAAGAAAACACAGGGGTTGCCAGGAGTCAGCATTGACTTAAAGGCATTTAAAAAAAATTACTGGCTCTAGGAGTCAAGTTCATTTGCATATTTTGGTAATTTTGAAAGTTGACCCTGTTTATGACTCTGTCAGAGACTAACGTTGTCCACCCTTTCATAAGGTTCTTTATGTGCCCTATAGAAAACATATAACAAGAGCTTGTTGAAGTATAAATGACTGCAGTGATACGTTTTTAATTAGAATCCCATTTCCTGTAAGAGGATATCCTGAGGTTCCAACATGGTATGCTGTGTACAATGGGCACAGTGCCAAAAGCAGCAATTATCTCATGGTTTCCGTCTTATCTAGATCTTATTGCAAAGTTCCCCATATTTACTTCTGGCTACAAAGGCAACATTATTTTATAACTCCCTAGAGATAAACAACAACAAACGAACTCCCTTGCCTTCTGATTATGCCAATGTTTGTTCAGCACTAAATTAGCTTTAGATGATGGACTTTGGGTATGTGGAAACAGACGCCCCCTTTGTTTTTCATTTCTTAATATTTTCTTCTTCAGAATAGTTTCATAATCCTATTCATATGCCAAAGTCAAAACTTTCTCTCAAACACACTTCTACTTTTGTTCTCTCCAAAACTTTCCAACCAAGAAAGAAACAAACAGGCCAATTTTCAGCTACCACAGTCTGGGTTCTTTTTAAACTCTGACTATGATGGACAAAAATAATATGAATATTCAGATGTTGGTGTTCAGATAGTGGTGGCTGTTAAACGTCCAGTTAATGCAGTGACTGGGTCCGCTTCCTGGATAGCAGCAGTCTTCAGTCCACTATCCAGATAGTCATCTTTATAGAGCTAGGATGGCCTTTTGGAGACCTAAATATTATAGGAAGGTGTCTAATGTGTCTCACAGCAAGACCCTTCTGGCCTCTTTGGAGCCTGACTCTGTCTTGCCCACCCCTTCCTATGGCACTGTCTGTGAATGTGTAGGGGAGATTTCTAAGGTCCACTCATGAAACTGTTCCAGGGGTCCTCCATCAAAGTCACTAGACAATAAGAGATATATTAGGCCTTATTCAGCAAGAACTTTTCCCCATTCTGTGGGGCTGATTTAGTAAGACCACTTTGTCTTTATTTGTCCATGGGGAAAACAGCATGGGGTGAATTTTCAAAGCAACCTAGCCAGTTTAGTAAGGACTTAGCTTAAAAGAGGGAATTGGATTGAATTTAGCTCATGTTTTTCAAGGCAAGTTATATTCAGGCCTTGAAATCTAAGTTTGTAGATGAAGCAATAAAGAGTAAAGTGTAAAGTTGGCAGATTTTTTGCAGGGAAATCTGAGATTCTTGCTATTTGAAGAGGAGGTAGGGGAAGAATATTTGAGCAACGAAGCATGGAGGAGGAATAAGGAGTCATTACCTTGCCTGCCCCCCCTCCATCCATCTCATGAAAGCAACAATACCACTTACAAACAGACAAATCAACAGAGATTCACTTCCCCTGTTCTGTGCAAAATATAAAGATAATGGATGTGTACTGTAAGTTCTAAGAATTGATATATTCCAGTCACTAAATTGAAAATACAATGTTTTCTTCTTCTCTTTTTATCCCCATTACTGGAAATGGGGACAGAAGGATGCCAAACAGGTGAGAGTTGGGAACAAAGATCTAAAATCTAGGACAATCCCTGAAAATCGGGGACGTCTGATAACCTTAGTTCAGTGACTTGCCCAAGATTCCAAGGAGCAGTAATAGGATTTAAACCTGGCTTCCCTAGTTCTGAGAAACCAAAGACAAAGGGACACCCCACAAAAAGCACGCGCGAAAACAAAAGAAAGAGCGGGGGGAACCGATTTTATTATGCCGTGTTTCGGCAGGGTCAAATCTGTCAAAAATTCCAAAAAATGAAATAAAATCAGTTAGTCTATTTCCCCCCCCCCCCCCGCTCTTTCTTGTTTTCCCTAGTTCTCAGCCTGCCGCTCTAATAATTAGGCTACTTCTACGAAAGCCTTTTAGATTTTGCTGCTCATATTTCCAAATCCAAACTCAAGACTATTTAGATTCAGGAAAGCCTCTGAAAATTCACTGTTCAAATTGGGAGCATTTTTGTTTAGCTAAGCTTCCCTAATTCCTTGCAGGCATCTCAACCAGCACTCAGACACATTAAAGAAACACTACCAGCACCTCTCCAACACACAATGCTAAACCCATTATCCTAGCACACCAAAGAAGTCATCCCTACTCATCCTGCGATCACCTTCCATCCCACCTCCCAAAGTTAAATATTAAAGGTCTTTCTTCTGTCCTAGATGAAAACACTCAAGTAAAGGGATAGCAGCTGAATATCACCAATATCTGTGGAATAAAACGCAACTTTCATGCTCCACCCTTACATTATCCAGATAGTATTGGGGCGGTCTAAGCATTATCTGAAAATTCAGGGATAGGGCAATTAGAACATTTTCGACATTTTAAAAAAAGTAGTTTTGTATTTTTGCCTACGTCTGAAGTCATGGTTCGTCCTTGTGGTATATAGGACTCCACTCATTCAGTTTTGTCCCTATTCTGTTGCTCTAGGAAAGAGACCCCATACATGACAATGCAAAGAATGGTCACCCAATGGACTATGATGCTATCTTAGTATTCTATGTAAGCCCACCACAATAGGTCCCTATTGCTCCTACAGGATAGCCCTTAATAGACTTACCACAGACCAATGCAGGGAGAAAGTGACATGGGAGAAGTATTCTGTTGAGTCTCTGCTGCACAGTCTAGCTTTATGACCTTGCCCTAGAAAGATACTCCTTATTCTTGAGTGCTATACCTCCCCATCAACATAGTTAGTGGTGGGCAGCTGTGTCTGGCAGCACTGAGTAAATATGAGACAAGCTACTGCTGGAACTATTGTAGACACATAACACCACTGCTGATTGTAGTCTTGCTATCTGTGAATCGATCCTATACCTTGGCCTCCAATATGAAAATCTATGCCACAAGTTGAAGTCTGGCTAGGCTCTCAGCACATCTGTCCACTCCTCCCTCAAGATTCATGTCATTGTCCACCACGACCAAGATGTCAGTAAGAAAATGGCGACAGTACAATCTCTTTACTGTCACAATGATGCCTTGGTCCATGGGTTGTATTAGGAATGAAACACAACCTTAATTCCTCAGCATTTGCTGACCATCTTGTTTGCTGCCAAATGCAAAGACGCCTTGCCTAGGAGCAAGACAATCTTGATGTTCTCCTTCATATATTTAAGGTTTTCCATTTGAAGTCATACCACCCCAGGTATAAAGTGGTTCTGGAACTAGTCATCTGTTACGTCACAGGTAAACCAAGCATTGCTTGATGAATAGTAGTGTTCAGGCAATTACCGCATGATATCCTTGATGGCTCGAAGCTGCCTAGCTGTCCCAATAATGACAGACAAGGCAGTGGGTGCCAGTGATACTGGCATAGAGGAGTGCCGACAACTGTTGCTTTGCCTTCTTCCATCCAGGAGTGCTTCTTTCCTGCCTCATAGCCACGGTGGTCTCGGGTAGAAAATGCCAAAAGACCCAGTCTTATCAGCAATGTATTGATGAAGTCACTTATGAAAGAGTTCCACAGCAGCTATGTTGGCACACAAGGACTCTCCCATTGTAGGCTTTGCAGAAATTCCACGGCATTTGTAGAAACACCACACCCATTCATCACTTGCCATGAAAGCATGATTAGGAGAGATCTTCTATACAAACCTTTTCATTGCCTCTCAAACTTCTGGGGTGTGCACAGATATACCCTCAGTATGCATTGTCACAAATGAACTGATACACTACATCGTCAACTTTTCTATCATATGCATGCAGTAATATTTCCTATTGCTTAAGCCAATTAGATCATCTTTCATATTAGCCTGATACTTCAACAGCTTTTCCTTGATCTTGCGTATATCTGACACAAAACGTTTCCACCGAAACCCCCCTTTCAAACTTTCCTATTACCTTACCTTTCAGGGAGATCATTTTCATTGTTCACTTCACTGCATCTTTCTCGTCGTTATACCACACTTTGGGAAACATTGTAAAAATGTTTGCAGGCTTTGGAAACATATGCAACCATCTGCTCGCATGCACAATGGGCCTTCGGATCCAGTGGCACAAATGGCATGAATAGGCTTGTGTGCTTGACTTGTTCTGCTTGGCCAATGTTTAGTGGCAACTGTCTTTTCTCAATGTCCACTGCTCCAGTGTCCATTGCTTTGAGGATGCACTGTAATTTCTTCACCCTTCTATAGCTAGATAGAACTTCATCAACCTTAGGTAATATGGAGGAGTAGCCTAGTGGTTAGAGCAACTGCCTAGTACCCAGAAGATGAAGGGTTCAATTCCCACTGGCACTCCTTGTGACCTTGGGCAAGTCACTTTACCCTTCATTGCCTTGGAAGAAAAGGCTGGCAATCTACTTCCATTGATACATTGCCAAGAAAACCCAGAGGTAGCTGGGTTGCTATGAGTCAACACTGACTTAAGAGCATTTGTAGAGCATGTTCCACATCAACACAATGTTACTTGCAGGTTAAAAGCAAAGGTCCAGCCATTGTATGTAAAAAGACCAATCTACAGTGCTTGAAACTGTCCAAACTGAGTTATTTGGTATCCCTCCCTGTTTTCCATCCAGCAGGTGTTGCCGCAGGCCGAAGATAAGCTGCAGAGGGCAGAATAGATGAGGAAGCTGGTCCCTCCAATAGATATGGAGGATGCAGGCAAGAACCTCTGCAAACCACCCCACAGCAGCATCAATCCAGGGAGGGGCAAGCTTTAGCAGAGGCTGAAGAATAGGAGGCAGATAAACAGAACCCACAACATCCAAGCAATGCTCTGACACCAGAGGTGAGAGAAGGAGAAGACCATGCTCTATGAAGATCTCCAGGAAATTAATCCACCTGGCAAAACAGTAGATTCATTGCTGCAGGTTGTGCATGATATGAGTCTCCAAAGCCAATAGTTCAAGGAAGTTAGCTCAGGCTTCCAGACAAATAGCTAGACCATGGGCATAGCCACAAAGGGCACTGGAGGGACACAAGCCCCTCCAATTTGGATTCAAGCTCCTCCAATTCCCCCAGAGAGAAGTCTGTTGTTGGCAAACCAGCTTAAGATACCCTTGCACTACTGTGGTACTGTACTGTCTATAATAGGGTGGCATTGAAACCTCTAGCATGGCAAATCCTGTTGATGATCTTGTAATATCATCAATAGGACAATCTTCTGGAAAGGTTTCAATGCAGTGTGGTTACAAACTATTCAGAGTCATGTGGGGGCCATGCATCGGGCACTGCCTTCATCTGATTGCTGCTGCAACTGGAGGAGAAAGCTGTTCTTGGGGGGGGGGGGGGTGATAGCTGATGCATTAGAGTGGCTGGCATCCAAGGGGGCTGTTGCTGTAGCTTGAGAGAGTGGGATGGTGCAATTTGCCTCTATCAGTAGGGGAGAGGAGCTAGAAAAAGGTGCTGGTATTTTTAGGGCAGGTTAAAAAGAGAATGCTGTCATGGGCAGTGGGTGGGGAGAATTGGGAAGGGGAGAGTTCTGGTACTGATGGAGGATGCTGGGTCACGGCCAAGTTCCCATTCTCTCAACCAACTCAATATCCAACCATGTCTCAGTCTGTGCTCTTCTCCTACTTAATCCCCACTTCACTCTGAGTTCCTGCTCTCCCTATATCCCTATCACCCACCCTCCTCCCTTGTAACTCCTTTCCTCTTTTCCACTATCTTCTGCCTCCTTATCCCCTTCCTGAATCGCAAACAACCACCCACTTGCCTTCTTCCCCAGCATCCATCCTCCCTGCCGCTCCTTAGTATACATTAGGGTGCTCATTGAGCTGGCAATGAGAGCGGAACAGCAGTGAGGCGCTTGGGAGGTGGAGGCCGAGTGATGGTACAGTGAGTGGACAGGAAGGGAGATACTGGGGAAAAGGTGGAAGAAGGGCAAGGGATGAGTCCCAAGCCTATTCCTCATCTCCAGTTTATATTGTTGGCATATTCTATTGTATATAGTTACCTATGTTTCATGTCGTCATGAAGGTTTGATGTTACAGCTATGGTCTAATATACAATATGTTCACTACTGTTTGCTCTATTAGTTTTATTTTATTTATTTATTTTATTTATTTATCGAGGCTTATATACCACTTTTCTACAAGTCAAAGGGGTCTACATTTAGGTACTGTATATATAGTTCCCTTGTCCATGAAGGGATCACAATCTATGTTTTTGTACCTGAGGCAACAGAGTTAAATGGCTTGCCCAAGGCCACAAGGAGCACCTGTAGGATGAGAAATCCCAGTCTTTCAAGCCCAAGGTTGCTGTCCTGTAGCAGGATATGACCCCCTGGCCCTCCGGCCCAAGGTTACTTGCCCCAACCGCGAGGCCACTCCTCCCTGGTTTTATGTTGTATATGCACTTCTGTTCAATGAAAACCAAGTTACTATTCGATGTAAACTGCCTTGACATGTCAAAAGGCGGTATATAAAGATGGTTAAATAAATAAATGGGTACTGGTGGAGAGAGAAGGGAAGCAGGGAGCAGAAACTGTGGAAGCTGAGGGATGGGAGAGAATGGCAGATGGAGAGATGGAAAAGAAGAGGAAGAGGGAGCCAGATGCTGGGGGCAGCAAGGGGAGAAGTGAGATAATTGATACTAAGGAAAGAAGGAGAGGCAGGGAGAATGTATGCTAGGGAAAGAGGCAGGTGGGCGGTCACTTTTGATTTGGGAAAGGGATAAGGAGGCAGAAGAATAGATAAAGGAGAAGGGAGAAGCAAGAGAGGAGGGTGAGTGATGGGGATATAGGGAGATCAGGAACTTGAATGAAGTGAGGCTTGCCACCCACCCACTCCCTGTACCTTGAGGGTTAAGGGAGGGGCTGGCCTTGAATGCCCTTGAGGGTTAATGTTGTAGTCGTGTTGGTGCTCAAGTGATAAGGCAAGGCAAAGAATATTTCTTTTTGTGAGGTTTATTTCCCGCTTTCGCAGTTCAAATGCAGCAGACGTAAATGAAATAATATGGTACAAAACAAGGTTGAGAAACTGAACTTAAACAAGGCTTTTTTCACTGCTTGACTGAATGTCCATTACTGATCACCTTCACCTGTCATGTGATCTCCTTTTCATTAAGGTAACAGAAAACTCTTATACCAGCACTGCTCGTGAATTGCACAGAATATGCTTCCACTTATTCCCTTCACATAAGCTCTTTTATCACAGCAAACAGTGAGGTAACTTTGCTATTTTCTTACATCAACACTGGCAAGCAAATCACTTAAATGTCCTTTGGAATCATACAGGTAGAGCAATCCATCGGGACTTCCTGTTCTGTAGATGGCAAAGAAATTAAAGGCATTTCTTCTTGCCAGCTGGTCAATGGCTTTGCTATGTTCTGAGTAGAAACTGCTCTGCTCTTAAGGAACTCTCTGAATTCAGTGAGAAGTAATTCAGCCTGGTTATTTTCTGAGCTAGGCTGAGCAAATCCTCCTTCAGGTAAATGCTTGTTTGTATTTCTTATCTCTAGGCAATTATCAGTGCTTTCACTTGGACAACATTTCAGCGTGTAAGCATTTCCCTTCCCCCACCTATCTCCACATGGCAGTGCAGGGTAAAACGCTTCAGCTGTGGTTAGAGAGTCTCTCAGAGTGTTAAAAGGAAAACAGTCAGGCTTTTCTTGACTTAACCAGTTAGTATCAAACTCTCTGCCTTTATCCTGTCTTTCACAATTAAAATTCACTCTTTCTGGCTTTCCACTGTTAAGCTTGCTAGCCGTGCCACACCCACCAGATACCTTGTGCTTGGGCTTCTTCCAGGGTAATTCCTTATCCCTTTGCCTCCTATTCCAAGGTTCTTCTGGGTCCTTTAAACTCCTGAGATGCAGCCTTGGGTCTCTCAGTGCCTTAGAATTCTTCTGCTTCCAGAAATCTTTCTTTGCCCCTGAGTCTCCCAGCTCCTGTCTGCTCCTTCTTGGATCACAGCTGCTTAGTGGTTCTCTCTCCCATGGTTCCTGTTCCTGGTCATCTGACCTGTCCTCGTCCAGGTGCTTGTGTCCTTCTTCCCAATCCTGGTGGTCCTCTCGTTGCTTGTCACGTTGCTTCCCTGGCTTGTCTAACTGTTTCTGTTTCTGGGTTTTTTTTAACAAGCTGGCTGAGTGCTGCACTGCCCGCCTCCTGCTTGGGCGTGCCCAATCAGGGACTTGGCTTCTCACCTGCCTTGAAGTGAGGAGTGGTTCCTGATTAGCTCTGCATTCTTTTTTCCTCTCAGAGAAAATCCTGCATTCCCCTGCAGTACCGGTTCTCTCCACCGGATCACTATCAGTTTCTTTTGCTTCATAAGAGCCTGCTACATCACAGGCTTTGGGATCAGGTAGGAGAAGAGCACAGACTGAGACATGGTTGGGTATTGAGTAGGTTGAGAAAAGGGAATCTGATTGTGACCCAGCAGAAAGAAAGGTGGTAGGGTTGCCAGTTAGTAGAAAGGGACAAGGGAGCTATGGAAGGGATGAGATCTTTGAAGACAGTGAGTAAATAAGTGTTAAAATGGAAGTAGTGAAAGGGGGAATAGAAGGATAGGGGGTAAGAGACAGAAAAAGCCTGAAGGCAGAGGAAGAGTAGAGGATGAAAGGCAAAGGAAGATAAATGAGGGTTGGAGAGGAGTTGAAGGACTAGAAAATGGTGAATCAGAGGAATAGGAGGCTGGAAAAGGATTAAAAGATCAAGGCAATGAGAGGACTAGAGAGGGCAAGTGGGAGAAGTGGAAGATGGAGACTGGACTAGGCGATAGTGAGAGAAGGGGATGAAGGGGAGTAAAGTCCCAACTTTGAAGGTAGAGAGAGGTTAAAAAAAGAAATAGCAATAAAAAATGATTTGTGAAAGACGTAGAAGAGGAAGGGAAGAAGACATGGAGAGACAAGAAATAAAGAAATTGAAAAGAGACTCAAGGAAAGGATAAGAGAAGACCACCAAGTTGAAGGAAGTGACCAGGAGCCATGACTGAACATTTGCATACGTTTTGCAGTGCTATACAGTACTGCACAGACACATGTAAAAGACAATCCCTGCTCATCAGAGCTTACAATCTAGTTAAGACAGACAACACAGTAGCTGTAGACATGGGATCCATCTAGGAGGCATGGTAAAGAAACATAAAGGAGATCGGGTGAGTCAAGATTCAAAATCAGCAGCAAAGAGGTGAGTTTTCAGCCTGGATTTGAATAGGGTCAGAAAAGGTGCCTGATGTACAGACTCAGATAGTTTGTTTCAAGCATAAGGCAGCAGCAAGGTGAAAGGATTGACGTCTGGAGTTAGCAGTAGAAGAGAAGGGCACAGATAGAAGTGATTTGCCAGAAGAGCGGAGTTCCCAAGGAGGGATGTAGGGAGAGATAAGAGAGGAAAGGTAGTGAGGAGCTGCAGAGTGAATGCACTTATAGGTCAAGAGAAAAAGGTTGAACTGGATGTGGAAATGGCTAGGGAGACAATAAAGTAACTTGAGAAGAGGGGTAATATGAGCATGATGAGGCTGGTGGAAAATTAGTCGCGCAGCAGAATGTTGAACAGATTAAAGTGAAGAGTGATGATTCAGAAGGAGACCAGCAAGGAGTAGGTTAGAATAGTCTATACGGGAGGTGACTAAGAAGTAGATAAGTGTCTTAGCAGTGTGTTCAAAAAGGAATGGGTCAATTTTGTTGATGGTGTTAGTTGGATGTGTGTGGAGAAGGAGAGAGAGGAGTCAAAGACGACCAAGGTTGTAAGCTGAGGAAACAGGGAGGGATAGAGGGTTATCCACAGAGACTGAGAAGGGAGAAAGGGGAGAGGAGGATTTAGGGGGAAAATAAAGTCACTTTTGGCCATGTTCAATTTCAAACAGCGGTGAGACATCCAAGCAGCAATGTCAGAAAGGCAGGCAGAGAGATTTCAGGTGTAAGTAGATTTGGGAGTCATCAGCATAAAGATGGTACTGAAAGCCATGGGAAGAGATGAGTGCACCAAGGGATTGCGTATAGAGAAAGAAAAAGAGTGGACCCATGACAGGTATACCAACTGAGAGCAGGATAGCAGTAGAGGAGGATCCACCAGAACAAACACCGAAAGAGCAAGGGAGAAGAGAACCAGGCTAGCTCAGAGCCCTTAAAACCAAGCGAGGACAAGGTATCAAGAAGAAGGTTGTGGTCAACAGTGTCAAAAGCAGCAGAGAGATCAAGAAGGATAAGGATTGAGCAAAGACCCATGGATTTTGCCAGGAAGAGGTCACTGGAGACTTTGGCAAGAGCCTTTTTGGTAGAATGTAAAGGATGAAAGCCAGATTGTAGAAGATCCAGAAGGGCTTGAGAGGAGATAAATTCGAAGCAATGGCAGTGAACTGCATGTTCAAGTAGTTTTGAAATGAAGGGTTTGGACAGAAAGGGAGGGAGAGGTCAGAGGTGGAGGCACCTTGAAGAAAGAATTGAGAATTGTAAAGAGACGGCGAGGGTCAGAGACAAGCGAGTTAGTCAAATGGACATAATAGGGCCGGGGGTTCAAGTCCCACCTGGGGACAGCAATCTCAGGCCGGAGGGACTGGGATTTCTAGTCCTATAGGTACTCCTTGTGGTCTTGGGCAAGCCACTTAACCCTCCATTGCCCATGTTCCCTGTAAGTATTAGCATATGTGTGTCATATCCCCTCGTGTTAAATGTATCTCCCAATTGACCGCTTTGACCCGGTGAAAAGCGGGATATAAATACAGCTAAATAAATAAATAAAAATAAAATAAAAATAGTCTTTTTGGCGAGTGTTATGGCTGACTGGAAAGAGACAAGCATGAATTTGAAGTGTAGAAAGTACATAAACGTGCAGGGTTTGAGACAGGTTTGCTCAGCTGAGCAGGTGCAGGAACATAGGTTGCAGGCAGGGCCGGCCCGTCCATTGTGCGATAATGTTGTTCGTACAGGGCCCCGCACAAACTTCATTATTGCACGGTGGACGTCTAACTGCAGAAGGAGCCGGAGAAGCCCGCGTGAGGCCCCGACTTCCTCTGTACAGCAAACCGCGGAGGCTTGGACTGGAATCAGGCTTGATGGGCTAGGGAGGTGATGGGGGGGGGCTAGGACTGGAATCTGGCATGATGGGGGGGCTAGGACTGGAATCAGGCATGATGGGGGGGCTAGGGCTGTGATGGGGAGGCTAGGACTGGAAACAGGCATAATGGGGGGATAGGACTGGTATCAGGCTTGATGGGGGGGCTAGGAATGGAATCAGGCTTGATGGGGGCTAGGACTGGAAATAGGCTCTGATGGTGGGGGGCATGGACTGGAATCAGGCTGTGATGGTGGGGGGCTAAGACTGGAAATGGGCTGTGATGGGGGGCTAGGACTGGAAATGAGCCTGTGATGGGGGGAGTGCTAAGACTGGAATCAGGCTGTGGTGGTGGGGGGCTAGGACTGGAAATAGGCTCTGATGGTGGGGGGGGGGTGGCTAGGACTGGAATCAGGCTGTGATGGTAGGGGGCTAGGACTGGAAATAGGCTGTGATGGGGGGAAACCTGGACTGGAAATGGGTGTGATGGGGGGGGGCTAAGACTGGAATTAGGCTGTGATGGGGGAAACCTGGACAGGAAATGAGCTGTGATGGGGGAGCTAGGACTGGAAATGGCCTGTGATGGGAGGGCTAGGATTGGAAATGGGCTGATGAGGGGCTGGAATAGGACTGTAAATGGACTGATGGGGGGAGCTTGGACTGCAAATGTGTGATGGGCTGGAATAAGACTGGAAGTGGGCTGATGGGAGCTGGAATAGGGCTGGAAATGGGTGGCTAGGATTGGAAATTGGCTGATGGGGAGCTTAGAGTGGAAATGGGCTGATGGGGGGGCTGAAATGGGACTGGATATGGGGGGCTGACTGGAAATGGGTTGATGTTGGGGCATGGGAGAATGGGACTAGAAGGGAGCAGATGCTGGGTGGGTCTAGAACTAGAAGGGAGCTGATTTGGGGGGAGGACAAGAAGGGGATGGGGATGGAGAATGAGAATAGAGAGGGGAAAAGATATTTTGTGTTGGAAGGAAGAAAAGTCTATGATGAGCTGGGTATTGGGAGAGTGAGGGGCTTGAGAATGGAAGGGTGAAATTTGAGTGGATGATAAAGGAATAAGGAAAGAAATGGGGGAAAGAGCAAAAGGGAAACGATCAGTATTTTAAAGCAGATATAGAGAGAGATTGGAAAACATCTAAAAGAGAAGAAAGGACAAATGGATAGCTCGCAGAAGACATGAAGAAACCAGAAGGAAGTGACTGGAGCAATTGCAACTGAAAAATAAAATGGCCAAAGAAAAGGTATAAAAATACTTTTTATTTTGAATTTATTAACTGGAATATGTCAGATTTGGGAAATGTGTATCACTAACATCTTTGCATTTTTGATTTTTGCAAGACAAAATTAATTAATTTATTTCTCCAGTGTTGTACATTCCATGTTTGGCTTTTGGGGTTCCCAATTTAATTATTATCTTCCTATTTCTAAATTGTGATCCCTTGTTCTTTGTGTGGTGATGGTCTATGTTCTGTATAACTGAGCTGAGGTTTTCTGTTCATGTAGTTTCTGTTTGACAGTCCCACTTGATCTCTTTCCCCCAGTGAAATGTATTGGTATTCTCTGAGATGTAATGCTTTAATATTTGCAGTGTTGTCTTTTGATAGGTAGGGTTTGGTGCTTTGTGAGTCCTGGTAGTGCTGTTATGATACGGCAGGTTTGCTATGGGTTCTAAATGGTCAGTGTTTGTAGTAGTTCCTAATGGGCCTGGCAGTTGTGACTGCAATATAGTAATGTAGAAATCTGTTAGTCTTTCTTTATCCAGACACTCATTAAGAGGCATGTTTACTAAAAGTGCATGTTAACGTTTTGCAAATATTTATGCAAATGAGGCTCCTTATGCAAATGAGGCCCCACAATGAATCTTCGCATATGGCCCCGCACCCCCTTGGGCCGCCCCTGGTTGCAGGTAGTGGAAGACAGCCAGGATTGAGGTACAGTATGCCTCACAGGACATGGCATGGGCGTGGCAAGAGCATCCAGAGCAAAGGAGAGTGAAGTGTTATAAGAAGCTACTTGTCTCATCAACAGACTCAGCTGACATAGTGGAGGAAAAATCAATGGGTCAGCTGCATGAAGATTTCTAAAGAGATTGGAGGAGACAGGGTGAAGTTGAGTGATAAAGACTGAAGCTTAGCAGATGATGGTCCAATAAGGGAAGAAGTGAGCTACAGAAGTTTGAGGGTAAGCAATTAGAGAAGAATATAAGGTTAATCAGTGGCCTTGCTGATGAGTAGGGGCAGTACAGCAAAGCTGGAGGTTGGATGATGCAGTAAAAGAGAGGAGGTTTAAAGCATAAGAGTCAGAGGGATTATCAACATGAATGTTAAAATCCCTGAGAATAAGGGAGGGGGAAGATTTATTCAGAAAGAAGGAAAGTCATGAGTCAAAGTCAGAGAGACAGGTAGAGGTGGACTTGTCAGGGAGTCGATAAATAACAGCTAATCAGAGAGGTAGTGGAGTAAAAAATCAGGATGGAGAGGACTTCAAAAGAGGGAGAGGAATGAGACTGAGGCAGAAGAAGGGGTTGAAATTAACAGGAAGGAGAGAGTAGAAGCCCAGCACCACCACCACGGCCAATGGGATGAGGCATGTGGGAGAATTGATAGCTGCCATGCAGGGCAGGCCCATCCATTGTGCAAGAATGTTGTTCACACAGGGCCCCGCGTTTCAGGGGGGCCCTACGCCAACAACATCTCGCACATCCTATTCGGTACCGGCAGGGTCGACTTGAGAGGGAGCCAGAGTGGCCCCGGCTCACTTCTGACAGCTGCCGAAGTGAAGAGCGCCTTTTTTCTTCACTTCAGCAACTGTGTGGTAGTATAGGCTGCTGGCATGCCGGAAGTCAAAGGGATTTTCTTGTTTCCCGGGACTCAGCGTGCCAGTGGCCTATACTACCACACAGCTGCCGAAGTGAAGAAAAAAGATGCTTCGGCTCCCTCTAAAGCTATTCTGACAGCCGCAGGGCTCTATGGGGGAGGGGCAGGGGCAGGGGGGTGGTGCTAGGACTGGAAATAGCTGATGGGGGGCTTGGGCTGGAAATGGGCTGAGTGGAGGGGCTTAGACTGGAAATGGGTGGATGGGGGTGCCAGGATAGGAATGGAAATGGGCTGATGGAGGGGCTAGGATTGGAAATAGGCTGATGGGGGGATAGGACTGGAAATGGCTGATGGGGGAGCTAGGACTGGAAATGCACTGATAGGGGCTAGGATAGGACTGGAAATGGGCTGATGGAGGGGCTAGGATTGGAAATGGGCTGATGGGGAGGCTAGTATTGGAAAAAGGCTGATGGGGGGCTAGGATAGGACTGAAAAGGGCCAGGATTGGAAATGGGCTGATGAAGGGTTTAGGATAGTACTGAAAATAACTGATGGGGGAGCTAGGACTGGAAATGGGCTGATGGGGGGCTAGGATAGGACTGGAAATGGGCTGATGGGGGGACAAGGATAGGACTGGAATGGGCTGATGGGGGGCTAGGATCGGAAATGGGCTGATGGGGAGGCTAGGATTGGAAATGAGCTGATGGGGGGCTAGGATAGCACTGGGAAGGGCTGATGGGAGGACTAGGATTGTACAAGGGCTGATGGGAGCGCTAGGATTGGAAATGGGCTTATGGGGGCTAGGACAGGGCTGGAAATGGGCTGATGAGGGAGCTAGGATAGGACTGGAAAGAGCTGATGGGGGGGGGGGGCTAGGATTGGAAATGAGCTGATGGGGAAGCTAGAATTGGAAATAGGCTGATGGGGGGGCTAAGATAGGACTGAAAAGGGCCAGGATTGGAAATGGGCTGATGGAGGGTCTAGGATAGGACTGGAAATAGCTGATGGGGGAGCTAGGATTGGAAGTTGGCTGATGGGGAGCTAGGACTGGAAATGGGCTGATGGGGGGAGGGGGCTAGGACTGGAAATAGGCTGATGCAGGGAGAGGGGAGAATGGGTCTAGAAGGGAGCAGATGCTGGGTGGGGCTGGAACTAGAAGGGAGCTGATGTTGGTGGAGGAAAAGAAGGGGGATAGGGCTGGTGGAGTGTGGATGGAGAAGGTACAAGATATTTTGTGTGGGAGGAAAAATCTACGATTGGCCGGGTACTGTGACAGTAATTGGGGATTGAGGATGGAACGGTGATATTTGAGTGGATGAAAAAGAAATAAAGAAAGAAATGGGGAAAGAGCAAAAGGGAAAAGATCAGTATGTTAAAGCAGATGTAGAGAGAGAATGGAAAAAAACTAGGAGAGAGAAGAAAGGACAAATGGACAGCAGACAATAGAGAGTTAGCAGAAGACACAAAGAAACCAGAAGAAAGTGACCGGAGCAATTGCAACTGAAAAATAAAATGCCCAAACAAAAGGTAGAAAAATACTTCTTTATTTTGAATTTATTCACTGGAATATGTCAGCTCTGGGAAATGTGCATCGTTAACGTCTTTGTGTTTTGTTTAGTATAAGAGGAAATTAATTTATAGTTTTATTTCTCCCGTGTCATCGTACATTTGGCTTTTGGGGTTTCCAGTTTAATTATTGTCTTCCTATTTCTAAATTGTAATCCCTTGTTCTTTTTTTGGTGACGGTCTATGTGCTGCATGTGTAACCGAGCTGAGGTATTCTGTTCATGTAGTTTCTATTTGACAGTGCCACTTGTTCTCTTTTCCCAGTAGGAGATGTATTGGTATTCTCTGAAATGTATTGGTTTAATATTTGCAGTGTTGCCTTTTGATAGGTAGGGTATGGTACTTTGTGAGTCCTGGTAGTGCTGTTATGATACTGTAGCAGCAAAGCGCAGACAAACCAATGATACCAGGAGTCTGTTCAGAAGGTCCAAATCATTTATTTGTGCACAAGTCTCAAACCAGTCAATTTCAAAATGGCTGAGCAAAGTTTTCAAGCATTACAACAACTTTTATAGACTTTTGTTCCATTCTAGGTATAGAAAAACATTTCATTGGTCCCGGTAACCTCCCGTACCTCCCGTACCTCTTCCATTGGTCCCGGTACTGATAAGTTTATCCAATTATGTCCCTTCTGTGGGCATGACACCTGCATACCTCCCTTCTAGTCCCAATTACAATGGTCAGTTCATCAACTTGTTACTTTCACACTCTCAAGGCCATAGAACCAATTTGTGCGTGCAGAGGAGCAGGGTTCTGCAACTCATCTGTCAGCACTCTCAATTATTTCTTTGCAGATGTACTTTTTCTTATCAGTAACTTTTAAACATGTCTTTCTGTATTTTTCCATCTCTTGGTTCTGCTTACCTAAGCTAATTCAATACTTCTACTGAGTTCTATATTACAATAGCAGCATGTTGGGGGATGTGCAATCCTATATGCCTCTCCACAGGCCTCATTTACAGGTCAAGCTAGCCATGCTGGCCTGCTTATGTCAGACACCGTGGGTCACAGGCCTTCACCTGCCACATTCCCCCCTTTGATTAATCTCACCCTATTACTTAATAAGGTGTGAGAGTTAAATCACTTTTTGAAGAATCACATCATGATTGAAGGATTTCGACTAGGACTAGCTTTATATAAAGCCATTATTTTAGTTGCGGTCTTCCGCTCTACTGTACTATCAATAGCATTATGAATGGAACGCATACAACATGGGATCAAACATGGTAATAAGAAGATAACAGCAACAAGGATTAGTACTAGATCAATGAAAGTCTTAAATCCTCCCAGCCAAGAGAAAAGATTAGCAAACCAGTTAGGAAATTTCAATGAGTGCCAAGTCTGTACTGGCACATAAGCATGTCTTTGCATATCTTTAGCAATTTCTTCAACTACTTGACCTTTATCATCTATTTTCAAACAGCAATTAGTTAAATTCAGTTTACCACATACTCCTCCTTCAGCTGCTAACAAATAATCAAGTGCTAAGCGGTTCTGATATATAGCAGTGCGCATCTGAGTACTTTGTCTAGCTAAGAGCGTAAGAGGATGACTAGTTTCATTGGTTATTATTTCAACTACTGCTTGTAAGCGAATAATATGATTAATCATATAAATTGGGGTACGATAACCATACATACCATCATCATTCCAAGTGGCAGATCCATAATACTCAATAATTCTTTCTGGTGGCCAATCATCACCTTGCCACTTCTCCCACTTGCCTATCTGTAAGACTTCTCTTTTCTGTCTTACTGCTCTTTTGTGTCGGTGGGTAGTGTATACAGGGTATCCTAATTGTTCTCCATGTTCAGTGTTCAAAAGAAAGAAAGAAGGTCTGATGGTTCCTAAGACACATGCTCCTCCCCAGTGTGGCGGAAGTTGTGCATATGCTCGGTTTCCACAGATCCAATATAGGCCAGGTGGGGCTTGCCAGGCTTGGACTTTGGCAAGGTTAGTCCATAGACCTGCAAGTTCAGGAAATCTAGCTAATGGGTTAGGAGGTTCAGGATGTCTGATTCCTGACCACCGTGCTGTCTTTTTGGTCGTGGCATTATAGTACTTCTGGCTAAGACAGACCAGCTGTCCTACCTTCTGGGTGAACTGGGGTCCAGTTCTGGCATAGCAAAGACGTCCAACGATTGAGTGCGCTAACACCCATTCACTGGTAGTCTTGTGTAATTCAGTCTGATTGTAAATCATAGAATAATTCAATTCTTGGGCTTCCCATGGCCACTGATCTCCCATTTGGGTTCCGCCACAGAAGTAACAGTCTGTGATCTTAAGACTAGATACTACTGCTCCGGCTAATTCTAGAAATAAATTCTGTGAGGGGTGAGGGATCTCAAACTTATTTACATGCATGGCTTCATAAAAGGTATTATGAATATGATATTTAGATGACTTGTGGGCTTGAGTATTCAATCTGATATACACAATAGTCCCTGGATCTATTGCTCCTCCAGCAATACGTAAACCAAACTTGTATCCTTGTTTCCATGCATGAGAATTGTGTATACGTAAGTGTAAGGGGTTGCAGGCATCTTTCTGACATTTATCATTTGTGGGTGGCTTGGTTAGAGTAGCCATCCGTTTATCTATTTTCTCATCAGTTATACCAGTGTTCCAGGTAGCATAAAAAACACATCCCCAATACGGGCAATAGTAGTCTGCCGCTGTTGCAGTACTATAGCCTGATCCCGTTTTACCTGTACACTTCCACCAATTTGTGGCACCTTCTGGACACATATACTTATGATCATTTCGATACGCTTTCTTCTCCCATGTACCACAGGTGGACTGACTATCTCTATTAATAGCATTACATGCATCAAAATTCAAAACAGCAGGTTTAGTAATGTCCTTAAGTGGTGGTGTAGCAGCTAGTATAGGTCCATCTGCATCCTTCCATCTTATTTCCAACGTGTAATAGGATGGATTCTGATGCGGATTATAGCATGCTTTGATTTTGCCATGAGTGCAAACATTTAGTTCAGTGGTGTTATAGATACACCGAGTTACTGTTCCCTTGCAGGTATAGTAAGAATGATAAAGCAAAGTCTGAGTTACTTTCAGTCCAGTTCTAGTAGAGGTAATGCAAGCAGTGCATGGAGGTAAAGCATAAGTCTGTTCAAAACCTCCAAAGAAGGCAACCAAGGCAAAGCAAAAACAAAGATACATGTTGATGTTGATTGGAGTTCTTCTGAATCCTCAGCTTGCTGATCTTGATCACGACGGTCTTTTATTCTTCGTCCCGTTTGCTAATGAAGCAATTTAACGGGTGCTGAGTGTTGATTGAAGATCCTCAAGATGTCCAGTACACATTGACCAACTTTTTAGCAATTTCAGTTGGCTTGTGAAATCTGGCTTAGTCAATGTAGTCTCAAAGTAGTGTCAAATCACACACAAATTGGGTTCGCTGAAACAAAACTGTTGCTGCATGGAAAACAGCAATCCTCTTCGAAAGACTTGGCTACTGCAAAGCACTTGTGATGAAGTGTCTAAGCTGCTGGTTGCCGTCTCAGAGTAACTCGCAAGGGTGCATCAAGATGCTGTTCTGCTGTCCACTGCTCTGGTTCAGGATCAGCGGCGGGCTTGACTCTGCTGTGGTGGATCCAGGCGTCGATCTTGGCTACCTTTACTGCAGTTGGGGTAGACAGGATGACGGTGTACGGTCCCTTCCAATGGGGTTCCAACGGTGTCTTCTTCCAATCTTTGACCCACACTGAAGTACCAGGCTGGTAGGGATGCAAGGGTTCCGTCAAGTTGATAGGCAACTGGTCTTGGATCCACGCATGGAGAGTCTGCAGAACAAAACTAAGAGCTAGGAGTTCTTGTCTGGTTACTTCTGAACCAATCTGGGCTAAACTTCCTTTGACTCCCTGCACTATTGGTGGGGGTTTACCATACAGAACTTCAAAAGGGGAAAATCCTGTTGACTTTACAGGAGCTGAGCGTATTCTGAGTAAAGCTATGGGGAGCACTTGGGGCCATTTCAAGTGTGTCTCCTGACAAAGCTTGGACATTTGGGCTTTCAAGGTACGATTCATTCGCTCAACTTTCCCTGAACTCTGGGGTCTGTATGCAGTGTGGAGTTTCCATTGTATCTGCAAAGCTTTTGCTAACTGCTGAGTAACTTGGGAGACAAATGAGGGTCCATTGTCTGACCCTATTACTGCTGGAATTCCGAATCTGGGGACAATCTCTCTCATTAAGACTTTGGTAACTTCTCGGGCTTTCTCAGTTCTGGTTGGGAATGCTTCTACCCACCCAGAGAAGGTACAAACTAATACTAATAGGTAATGGTATCCATTGGCCTTTGGCATTTCGGTAAAATCAACTTGGAGGTTGTGCATGGGGGTGACACCTCCTGACTGAACTCGGGGTGCCGTTATAAGGCCTTGCTTGGCATTATTTTTGGCACAGGTGAGACATTGACGTGCTACTGAAGCTGATATGGTTGTCATCAGAGGGATGTAGAAATGTGGTCTGAGTGCTTTTTCCATAGCACTCTTCCCATAGTGGGTGGCTTCGTGGAAAGCTTTGACAAAGGATGGTCCTAACAGTTCAGGAATTACTATTCATCTAGGAGGTTGACTGCCTTCTTCTGGTGGCAGCTCAAT
This sequence comes from Ichthyophis bannanicus, assembly GCA_033557465.1. Classification (NCBI taxonomy): domain Eukaryota; kingdom Metazoa; phylum Chordata; class Amphibia; order Gymnophiona; family Ichthyophiidae; genus Ichthyophis; species Ichthyophis bannanicus. The sequence goes on from CM066033.1 coordinate 106,328,964, forward strand.
CCATCCATCTTTTAGTATTCCATCTTCTCTGTTACAGTAGTAATCCAATTCTTTGGTGGTATATCGTGGGGTCCATAGATTCAAAGGCACTGGAACCAATGCTGCTTGCATTGGCATAGCTTGTGGGGCAATCTGTCCTGTCATAGCTGCTTGTCGTGCTGAGGCATCTGCAAATCTATTTCCTCGGGCAACTTCTCCTTTTCCTGCTTGATGTCCTCTGCAATGCATGACAGCTACACGTGTTGGGGCCCAAACTGCATCAAGTAACATCAATATCTCGGGACCATATTTGACTGATTTTCCTCCGGATGTGATGAGTCCTCTTTCTTTATAGAGAGCTCCATGGGCATGCAAGGTAGTGAAGGCATATTTGGAATCTGTATATACATTTAGCACAAGTTTTTCTCCTAACAGCAATGCTCTGGTGAGTGCTATCAATTCGGCTTTCTGGGCTGATGTGCCTGAGGCTAGAGCTGATCATTCAACTACTTCGTGTTGAGTGACGACTGCATATCCGGCACAGCGTCGTCCATCAAGGATGAGACTGCTCCCATCAACATAATAGATTTGGTCAGGGTTGTCTATGGGCACATCTGTCAAGTCGGGTCGACTGGAGAACACAGTTTCCATGACTTCGATACAGTCATGTTCTGGGAGTTCTTCACTGATGGGTATCAAGGTGGCTGGGTTCAAGGCATGGCTCACTTCAAGTTGTATCTGTGGGTTTTCACATAACATGCTCTGGTACTTCAACATTCGGGAATTGGTGAGCCAATAATTTGCTTTCTGTTCCATGAGGGCAAGGACTGCATGTGGCACAGTGACTCGTATGTTCTGTCCTAGTGTGAGCTTGTCTGCTTCGCTCACTAGTAGCGCTGTAGCTGCAACTGCTCTCAAGCAAGGTGGCCATCCTTTGGCCACAGGGTCCAATTGTTTCGATAGGTATGCTACAGGTCGCTCCCAATTTCCCAATTTCTGAGTCAACATGCCTAAGGCATTTCCCTGTGCTTCATGTACAAACAAGTGGAAAGGTTTGTGGACATCTGGTAGTCCAAGTGCTGGTGATGACATCAATTCTTCCTTTAACGTCTTGAAGGCTGTATCCTGCTCAGGACCCCACTCCAGTGGCGACTTTTCTTCTCCTTTTGTGGCTTCATACAGTGGTTTGGCAATTTGGGCAAAGTTAGGTATCCAGATTCGGCAATATCCTGCCGCTCCCAGAAAGGCTCTGACTTGCTTTCTGGTTGTTGGAGTTGGAATTCTGCATACTGCTTCTTTTCTTTCTCTGCCTAATCTTTTGCTTCCTTGGGTAATACGAAAACCCAAGTATTTCACTTCTTTTTGGCATAGCTGTGCTTTGGCTCTGGAAACTTTGTATCCAGCTTCATCTAGTAACTGCAAGAGGTCTTTGGTAGCTAGTATGCATTCACTTTCTGATATGGCAGCTATCAACAGATCATCCACGTATTGGAGAAGCACTCTTTTCCCCGGGGCTACTGGATAGCTTGAAAGGTCTTGATTCAGTTCAGCACTAAAGATGGTAGGCGAATTCTTGAATCCTTGGGGTAATCTTGTCCAGGTGAGTTGGCCCCCTCTTCCAGAGATGGGGTCCTGCCATTCGAATGCAAACAATATTTGGCTTACAGGGGCTAATCTTATGCAAAAGAATGCATCTTTCAAATCCAGTACAGTGAAATGGGTAGCTTCAGCAGGTATCAGTCCTAGAAGAGTGTAAGGATTGGGTACAACTGGATGTATAGTTTCAACTGCATCATTTACTCTTCTCAAGTCTTGTACTGGGCGATAATCAACTGTCCCAGGTTTCTTTACTGGCAAAAGTGGAGTATTCCATGGGGATTGACATACTTTTAGTAGGCCATACTCGAGCAATCTTTGTAGGTGGCGATGAATGCCTTCAATTGCGGCTCTTGGAAGAGGGTACTGTTTGACGTGCACTGGTGTAGCACTAGGCTTGAGGGTTACAATCACTGGAGCTATACGCTTGGCTAGGCCTGGGGGACTGCCTTCTGCCCATACTCCAGGTGGTGCATCGATGTTCTTTAAAGTTTGCTCAAAATAGGTGTCTTGGACAGAATCATCAATGTAGTATCTCCATTCTTCTTCTCGGGGAACTGTCAGCAGCATTACTCCTGCTGGTTTGGCTTGGGAATTCACTGTCATTTGCATTTCTCCTTGTTCAGAGAAAGATATTTGTGCTTGAAGCTTGGCTAGCATATCTCGTCCCAGTAGTGGCACTGGACATTCGGGCATGTAAAGGAATTGATGAGTTATTTGCTGTCCTCCTAGACTGCATATTCGATTTTGAAGAAAAGACTTTGTAGCTTTGGCACCAGTTGCTCCTATAATGGTGACTGCTTTTGTAGAAAATGGGGCTATCTTTTTGTCTATTACTGAATGTTGTGCTCCAGTATCAACCATAAAGTCCATAATTTGGTCTCCTATTTGTATTCCGACCATAGGCTCCTGGAGACCTAAAGCAAACTTGGAGCCCGGTCTGTCCTAATCCACGTCATTTTCATCATGGGTTGTTGTGGCCAATGCTTGAATGGCTCCTCCTCTCTCTCGCTGGAATTGTTCTCGATTGGCTCCTCCTCGGCTTCGGGGATAGCCTCGTCTTTCTTCTCGCCACTGATGACTGCTGTCGTCATCTTGCTGGGCGTCTTCGAGTTGCGGGCACGTATCTCTCCAATGTCCTTCCTCTCTGCAATAGGCGCATTGGTTCACGCCTAGCCTCTGGGTCCGGCCTCCGCCTTGACCCCGCCCTCTTCCTCTGCTCCGTCGACTAGGGACACCTCCCCTTTTCTTTTCAACTATGGCCGCAGCCAAAAAATCAGCTTTCTTCTTCATCTTTCTATCACATTCTCTCTATCTTTCAGTATCACGATTCACATACACTTTATGAGCGACTTCCAGTAACTGTGTTGCATTCATGCCCGCAAACCCTTCTAATTTCTGTAATTTACGTCTAATGTCTGGTTGTGACTGGTTTACAAAAGCAGAATTCACCATACATAAACTTCCTGGTGCCTCGGGATCATAGGGAGTATACATTCTGTATGCTTCAGTTAATCTTTCATAGAAATCTGCTGGGCTCTCATCTATCCCTTGGATGACTCCTGCAACTTTGGAAAGGTTCATAGCTTTTTGGCCCCCCCTTTTCAGGCCTTGTAAAAAGCCTTGGTGAAAACGGGCTAGGGCTGTGGATCCTTCATCTGTATTTGGATCCCATTGGGGGTCTTCATTCGGGAATTCTCTCTGAGCTGCTTCCCGACGGTCTATTATATTCTGTCCCTGTCTCGGAGCTACAGGGTTTTCTGCCATCCACTCAATAGCTGCTTTTCTAATTCTTGCTCGTTCTTCTGTCGTGAATAGGGTGGTCAGGAGCTGACGGCAATCTGGCCAAGTGGGTTGGTGAGTTTCCATAATACTAGTTACTAATTCTGTCAGCTCCTGGGGCTTACTAGTATAGGAGGCATAATGCGACCTCCAATTTAATAAATCAGTTGTAGAGAAAGGGATATACACATAAGTTAGGGGTCCCGCTACCACTTCATCATTATCATTCTTTACGGGCACTCCCGGGACTTGCCTTAAGGGAAACATTTTGGCTGCCGTAGGTGTCTTTTGGGATCTAAGGGTTATTGTCGTGATTGCCTTTGAAGGGGTCACTTTCTTTCTCTCAGCAGGTTTTGCTTTGGGTTTAGCTTTTACTGGCGTGCTAGTGCTAGCACTAGTGCTGACTTTCTCAATTACTTGTACACTGTCCTCCTCGTCTGGGGGATTCTCTCTTTCTCCTTCTTCTATCTCCGCTTCTGGCTCACTTTTTATGTCCTCCTCTTCTCTTTCAGCTAATTCCTCCTCTTCCTCCCCTCCGGGAGGTGGATCAGGGGTTGGGTCCCGCTCCGGCCGTCGCTGGGGTTCTGGGGCAGGACGCCGGGCTGCTCTTATTGGACCTGGGGTTCGGGGCTGCCTGAGGATTATTTCTGGGGAATCAGGATCTACCAGGATGGGCTTCTTTCTGGTTTTCTTATCCTGCTCTTTCATTCTAGGCTGTTCCGTTTTCTGTCTAGAATCTGTTTTAGCTAACATTATTCTGCACTGTTCCTCATAACAGCGCTGCGCCCAGGGGGGCGGATCTTCACAAATACTTAACCAGGAATCTATATAGGGGTACTGATCGGGGTGCGCTACCCGCACTCTACGGTGTATTGACTGAATAATCTCTACATTGAACGTTCCCTCTCGGGGCCAGATGGGGTCTAGATCGGGCCACTCCCTAGTACACAAAATCTGCAAATGGGCTGCTGTCATTTTAATACCATAATCTCCTGAATATCCCTCTTTAAAATGTGCGATCATACATTCTAATGGAGTGTTTCTAGTAGACCCCGCCCCTCCCATTTCGATGTGTGCGCGCAACAACAGACAGAAGGGAAAAGGAGGGCGGACCGTGGGTAAGGGGTCCTCACGGCCCTGGAAACGTATAAGGAGTACAAATAACAAGACAAGACGACAATCGCTTCCCCCTTTTCGCGACCTGAACGCGGTCGCCCGGTCAGGAAATGCGCTACTCAGGGGTCCACCTTCACTTGGTCCGTGCTGCCAGACCTCTCATTCACACTTCGTTCACACAATCATGCTAGCAACGTATCCCAGAATGCATTCGTTTCTATCTATTCTGACTAGTCTTTTTCCCAATTACAAAAAGGATGAGGGTTTCACCCGGCGAATTCCCATGCGGGGTTACTCGGCCCTTCCTTGAGAGTTGATCATGCTCTCTTACCAATTCCCAATATCTCGAGATTACAAATTCCAAATTCCAAGTTTCAATGGCAGTACTGCTCTTTCTATTTCTGTCTAGACCCAAAATCAAAATTATACTCACCGGATCCGGTCCTCAAACTTCCCAAGCAGGCGCATGAGTTGGACCTCGGACTCCCCTCACTCGGGTTCGAGGCGTTGGCTCCAACCGGGCCCGGCACCCGCCGAGGTCCGACCAGCTCCCTCTGATACAAGGGACCGGTGGCGCCAGGGAGCAGCCCTCGTCGGAAGGGCGCGATCCCGGCAGGACCAAGCCTATAGAGGCGGAAAGTCGTGGTATATTGCCCTATATACACTCTGATACCACAACTTCCCGGCCAACGCACCAAGAATATGTAGCAGCAAAGCGCAGACAAACCAATGATACCAGGAGTCTGTTCAGAAGGTCCAAATCATTTATTTGTGCACAAGTCTCGAACCAGTCAATTTCAAAATGGCTGAGCAAAGTTTTCAAGCATTACAACAACTTTTATAGACTTTTGTTCCATTCTAGGTATAGAAAAACATTTCATTGGTCCCGGTAACCTCCCGTACCTCCCGTACCTCTTCCATTGGTCCCGGTACTGATAAGTTTATCCAATTATGTCCCTTCTGTGGGCATGACACCTGCATACCCCCCTTCTAGTCCCAATTACAATGGTCAGTTCATCAACTTGTTACTTTCACACTCTCAAGGCCATAGAACCAATTTGTGCATGCAGAGGAGCAGGGTTCTGCAACTCATCTGTCAGCACTCTCAATTATTTCTTTGCAGATGTACTTTTTCTTATCAGTAACTTTTAAAAATGTCTTTCTGTATTTTTCCATCTCTTGGTTCTGCTTACCTAAGCTAATTCAATACTTCTACTGAGTTCTATCTTACAATAGCAGCATGTTGGGGGATGTGCAATCCTATATGCCTCTCCACAGGCCTCATTTACAGGTCAAGCTAGCCATGCTGGCCTGCTTATGTCAGACACCGTGGGTCACAGGCCTTCACCTGCCACATTACGGCGGGTTTGCTATGGGCTCTAAATGGGCAGTGTTTGTAGTACTTCCTAATGTGCCTGGCGGTTGGCACAGGAGTATAGTAATGTACAGTAGAAATCTGGTAGTCTTTCTTTATCCAGACACTCATTAAGAGACATGTTTACTAAACGTTAGTGCACTTTAACACTATGCAAATATTTATGCAAATGAGACCCCGCAATGAGTCTCCGCACATGGCCCCGCATCCCCCTTGGGCCATCCCTGTCGCCATGACAGAGAGCAGCAACTGAAGCTGAGTCCTCTGGGAGGTCTCGGTTAGAGCAAGGAAATGGAGAGCATTAGAGATAAAGAGATCACGGGTAAAGGCAAGTTTATTGGTGATGGAGTGTGCGTTCCACAAGGTACATGAAAAAGAGAGAAAGGATGGGGAAAGGAGAGGAATATGAATAAGATTTGAGCTGTTACATGAGGATCTGTTCTAGGAGTGTGACGAAAGTCTAGGGGGGGGCCAGGGTTTGGGTTGATGTCTCTAGAAGAGAAAAGGAGGAGGATTAGAAGAGTGCAGGACTGGGAGGAGACAGCATGGCGGTAACGAGGGTGAGGTTGTTTTGGAGAGAGAGAAGATGGCTGAATGTGAGAGAGAAAGTGGTGAAGCTCAAGAGCTGATGATGGGGTAGCTGACAAGATGGTGGGAGAAGTGAGGATGATAAAGGGGAGATAAGGAGGGTGGGGCTTGAAGGTGTTGGTAGGAGGGGAGACAGTTAGGGAGTATGAGCAATAGGAAGAGAAAGTGATGAGGAGCCATAAAGAGAGAGATGGGGAGGAGAAGAGAAGTCAGGGGACATAAAAGAATAGGTGCTAGAGCTTGCAGGGGATAAGGTGCACCTGTGAGTGGTTGTGGAAATGAGCACAGGGCGGCTATAAGGGACTATAAGCTACAGGGAGGGTGGGTTGAGAGCAGGGAGGTGGGCTAATAAGGGAGAGACACACACAGCTGAAAACAGAGAGGGAGAGCTCAACACGATCACAAACAATAGAATGCTGAAAAGTCAGGCGCTCTAACGATGATAAGATAAATAAATAATATATACCTGCAGACAGACCTTACCAGCAAGCGGTTAAAGTCAGGCCCTGGCCAGAGACTAGCAGCACAGCCTGTAATAGACTTACCCGTTCCACAGCAAGAAGGCAAATGGTTGAGCACAAGTAGGGAAGAGGGTTAACAGTGCTTCAATAGGGGGGGGAGGGCTTATACTTTTGTAATAGGTTTCCTGGCTAAGAAAGGACACCTGAGGCCTTCGTGAAAGCAAACAGCAGTTTATTAGCCGGCGTGAACTCAGTGGAATTATTTCCAAAGACTGAGCTCCAGCACAAAGGTTTCAGTTACACTTATAGATTCCTAGCCCTATGCAAACTAACATTCTGTTATCTCTATTTAGGTATAACATGATTGGTACATAATAAGTTCCCCCTTAACCGGTCCCCCATAAGGCCGGCTGGGGGGGTGTTTCGTAAGGTGAGAAGCTGCTAAAGATATGCATTTGTTACTGCGTAGCTACTACTACCGGGCAGGCTGCAGAAATAATAAAAGACAAAGACATTTTGGGTAGGCCACAGGCCTATCATTCCAAGGTACACTTATGACACTACTACACTCCCCCCTTTAATTCGGCACCCTCGCTAGCAGGGTGCCAAGAATTATAAGCAGGCGCAGGATTAAAATCATGTGCTGGGTCCGTGTTTGAACCGGACAGCACTGGCATAAGGCCAGGACATGGGCAGTGGATTTCCAGTCAACGGCACCGTCAATGGCAGCATGAAAACCACGCAGGCCAAGAAGGAGTAGGCAAGGCAAAACAAGGCAGGCCATAACGACCAGTGCAGCGATAGCCAAAGGGGACTTCAGACCACCTAATCCATTAAAAACATTTCAAAACCATCCGTCAACTGACAGACCATTCCAGGTCTGAACAGGAACATGGGCTAACTTTTGCATGCGATCAGTAATTTCTTCAATAACCTTACCAGCATCATCTATCTGTAGACAGCAATTAGTGAGGTTAAATGTCCCACAGACCCTGGCGAATTTAAGGAATAAATGTCTGACAGCTGTGGGTATGGGGTCCATCTGGGTTGCCATCTCCTCATAGAAGGAGTGGAAAACACTAATCAGGTGGAATTGTCAGGGTTTTTTCTATTACCCGGATATGAAGATAAGTACTGGGGTCTGTAGATTTTTTTGTGGTCAGTCTTAGTTACTTTCAAACAGGGGGTGCAGGGGAGTGGATCAGTTACAACGGAACGCATGGTTACCATCAGAAATACAACTACTGCAAACTCAGTATACATAATACTGTGGTTGGTATAAATACAGTTTATAAACAATAGGTCCTTGGGTTCTTTGTTCCCAGTCGTTGATCCTTAGTCTTCAGCCGTAAGTAGACCCGTCAGCTTCCGGTGGTGACAGGGGTAGGGCGTTGCTCTGATTGACGTACAGGCTGAGTCATTCTGGACAGGGTAAGCTTCAGTTGGTTGTCAGGATCCGTTCTGGCAGTCCATGTGCTGTCAGTTGGATGGGTTGCTGGCTTGACTCGGGTATGGTGAATCCACGGTACTACTTCGGTGACCTTCACAGCTGTGGGGGTTGACAGTAGGACCGTATATGGCCCCCGCCAGCGGGGCGTCAAAGGGTCAAAAGTTCCATTCCTTAATCCAGTCAGCGGAATCTGGTTTGTAAGGGTGAATGGCTTCAACAAGGATTACTGGTAGTCATTCTTGAACCCAGGAGTGAACATTCTGCAATACGGAACCCAATGCTATCAGTTCCTGGCGGGTCAGCAGTGATCCAATCTGACCCATGTCTATTAGCACCCCCTTAATCAAGGGAGGGGGTCGTCCATACAGGATTTTTTGAAGGGGGACAGATTCAAACCCTGACAAGGGGAGGCCCGTATATACAGCAGGGCCATAGGGAGGACAGAGGGTCCTGTTCATACTTCGACTTTCCCTGAACTCTGGGGATGGTAAGCGGTGTGCAATTGCCAGTCTATTTGTAGGGCCTGGGCTAGGTGTCTGGTGACCTGGGAAATGAAAACTGGGCCATTGTCTGATCCTATTACTGGCGGGTGTCCAAATCGGGGTATGACTTCTCTGATGAGGGCTCAGGCGACCTCACAAGCCTTCTCGGTTCTGGTGGGAAAAGCTTCAACCTATCCTGAATAGGTACACACTAACACCAGAAGGTACTTATGACCCCCATCCCTAGGCATCTGGATAGAATCCACCTGCAAATTTTCCATGGGAGCAGTCCCTACAGCTAGGAGACTAGGAGGTGGTAATTTCCCTTGTCGAGGATTATTTCGGGCACAGGCCAGGCATTGGCATGAAACTGATGCGGCTAGGGGTCCTAACATTGAAATATAAAACCAGGGATGCAGAGCCTGCTCCATTGCGCTTTTTGCCATATGAGTAACCTGGTGGAATGCCCGGAAAAAATGCGGGGCTAAGGTGTCAGGGATAACAATATGGCTAGGTTCAGTTTTCTGGAGGGGTGGCTGCTGGATCCATCCCTGTTCAGTCAGTGTCCCTCCCTCCTGGAGTACAGAAATAGTCTAGCTCGTCCGATTGGTAGCGGGGATCCCAATTATTCACTGGCACCGGGAATAGTGGGGCTGTTATAGCCAATGCCGGATTGGGCCTTATCGGGTGGAGGGCTGTTTCCTTTGCTACTTTGTCTGCCTTCCGGTTTCCTAAGGCAGTCAAGCTATCCCCAGACTGATGACCCCAGCAGTGCATGACTGCCACCTTCCTGGGTTCCCAGACAGCATCTACTAGAGCCATGATGTCTGGGGCATACTTAATAGCTTTCCCTCCTGAAGTAACCAATCCTCGTTCTTTATACAGGGCCCCATGGGCGTGTAGGGTAACAAAAACATACTTAGAGTCAGTATCGATGTTTACTTTCAGACCTGCAGCAAACTGGAGGGCTCGAGTAAGGGCAATGAGTTCGGCTTTCTGGGCAGAAGTCCCCAGGGGTAAGGGCTCAACCTCCACAACAACCTCAGGAGTGACCACAGCATATCCGGCCTTCCGCTGTCCATCTTCCACAAAACTGCTGCTACCGGTAAAATACTGAACATCAGGAAAGGCCAGTGGTACTTTTTTTTTTAGATCTGGGCAGCCGGAATACACTTCATCCATAACCTGGATACAATCATGTTCGGGTAGCCCAGGTGCTACGGGGATTAGAGCGGCAGGATTGAGTGTTTTTCACTATCTCCATGTGGACCCGAGGATTCGCACACAGCATGCTCTGGTACGTTGTCATCTGCTCGTTGGTAAACCAATAATTGTCTTTGTACTCCATCAGTGTCAGTACTGCATGCGGCACTTTTAACATACAGTTCTTGCCCAAGGGACAATTTATCAGCCTCTGTTGCCAGGAGAGCTGTTGCTGCTACTGCGCGGAGACAAGAAGGCCACCCCCTTTCTTCATGGACGCACAGATGGAATGTTTTTTCCATGCCGGGCAGTACTTGACTTCGGTCTGGCCCAACTGGGCTTTACTTTGAGACACCTGATAGCCAGACATCCAAAGTAAGTGCAGAGGTTCTGAAGTGGCAGCAATACATTCTTCTGGGGAAACAGCAGCGATGAGTAGATTGTCCACGTATTGTAGCAATACACGTTGAAGGGGGATATGACTGGATCTGACGCAAATCTTGACTAAGTACATCTCCAAACAGTGTGGAGGAGTTCTTGAATCCTTGGGGTAACCGGGTCCATGTCAATTGTCTCTTACTGCCAGTAATAGGGTCTTCCCATTCAAACGCAAACAGTGGCTGGCAAGGAGCGGCCAATCTCAAACAGAAAAAGTCATCCTTTTAAGTCCAAAACAGTAAAACAGGAATCATACTCAGTAAATTGTAAGGGTTTGACTCAACAGGATGAATGGTAACAACAGCTTCATTGACCTTCCGCAGGTCCTGTACAGGTCGGTAATCATTAGTACCTGGTTCTTGAACTGGCAGCAAAGGGGTATTCCAAGGTGATTGGCATGGTTTTAGGAGTCCAAACTTGAGTAGGCTCTGGAGATATTTATAAATGCTGTCAACAGCTCTTCGGGGCAGGGAATATTGCCTGACACCAATGGAACATTCATTTTTGTTTTTTTCTCTTTTTCAGTGGCCCATTTCTCTGCAATAGGCACATTGATCTCGTTTCAATGGTCCTCGCTCCAATCATTCTCGCCGGGTTCCTCTACCCCAGCCTCGGCTTCTTGGTTCCCCCGTTGAATTTCCTTGTCCTTTCTCAACTAGCGCCACTGCAAACATATCAGCTGTCTTTTTCATCTTTCGTTCACCCTCACCCTTCATCTCCTGATCTCTCTTCACAAATTCTTTCATAGCAACTTCCATCAGCTGGGTTATATTCATTCCAGCAAAACCCTCAAGCTTCTGAAGTTTTTCTTCAAATGTCCCCCTGTGACTGCCCCAGAACGCTGTATTCACCATCCGCTGGTTTTCAGGTGCTTCAGGGTCAAATAGAGTATAAACACAGAAAGATTCACAGAGTCTTTCATAAAACTGGCCAGGGCTCTCATCGGGGGTTTGCAGGACCTCAGATATTTCCCCTACATTCATAGCTTTCTGGTCCCTCCTTTTTAAAGCCTTCAAGGAGAGCCCGATGATAGCGATTCAGGGCAAGCCGGCCTGCATCACTGTTTATTCTTTATTCTTTATTTGTGGGATTTGATATACCGCCCTTGCGGGAGCGTCAGAGCGGTGTACAATAAAGCACTACTGGCTGCAGAAAATTGAAAAGAATGCCATTAATTGGACAGGAAAGAGGAGCAAAGTAAAGGAGTGTGGCAGGAAAATACAGAGGCGAGAAAAGACGTAAGGGGAGCGAAGGTGGGGATGGAGGGAGAGGAGCTGCAGAAATGGGGGTGGAGAGTATTTTTATGATACTGATGTTGGGGATCCCGACGAGGGAGGGTCAGAGCCATCAGTGGGCATAGGAAGGTCGTAGGCCTGGTGAAAGAGGTGTGTTTTAAGAAGTGCTCTAAAACATGTGAGAGATAGCTCAGTGCAGAGAGGGTGAGGGAGAGAGTTCCAAAGAGCTGGACTAAGGTAAAAGAAAGCAGAATGCATCCCAGTTAGGTTCTAGGTCAGGAAAGTCTCTCAGAGCTGATTGCTGGGGATCCTGTTCATTTGGAGGGTTCTCTTCCAACCATTTCATGGCTGACCTAGTCACCCGGTATCTCTCTTCGGTACTGAGTAAGGTTAAAAGAGCTGACGGCAGTCTGCCCAAGTTGGACGATGGAGTTTGAATAATAGAAAAACTTCTGGAGTCTGTTTGCTAGCAGGAACTGTGTGGTGGTCTCTCCTGACCTCATAAGGCTCGAGTACTGGGGAGGAGGCATACTAAACTGAGACCGACCTCCTTCAGATCTGGGACTCAGGGAACTTTCTGAAGTGCTGGGCAGGTCTGTATCCGAAAATGGCATTCTTGCCTCACTGCTTTCTGACTATCAGAGAAAGAAGTAGCTTTCAAAAGGGGTGGGGGAGAAGTTGTATCCTTTAAGTGTTCCTCTGGGTGCACTTCTGCTAACTAGCGTGGCTCTGCCAAAACGAGAGGAAATACTCTCCAGAACAAAATTTAAAACTCTGCCACTCATTCTGATAATATTTCTTTAACAGGGACGGCGGGGTCATATGACTTTGCAGGGCGACTGTGTGCACATCTAGTATCAGGTCTATATCTAGAGATCCCTCGGGAGGCCAGGTTAAAGACGGGGAGGGGGGGGGCATTCCCGTTCACATAAAACTTCCAATCGACCTGGGGGGTCATTACAATTACATAATCACCAGAGAAACTCTTCTTAAAGTTCTTAAGGAGACACGGCAGAAGGCTCAGTATAAATACACCCCCTCCCATGCTGTTCAAAAATGCTGTTCAAAACCTTTGTCTCTCTCTCTCTCTCACTCTCCAGCAACTGTAAAACAAACACTTTCCTCCTCACTTGGTCCGTACTCGGACCTCTAAGCCATTCAGGTTTCCCCCAGAAATCAGAAAAAAAAAAAATAATAATAATAATAACAGGAACAGTTGACGTAGAAATACAGGGAAGGCTGCGATATAACCAGCAAAATAATATAACAGGTACAGTTGAAGTAACAATACAGGCAGGGCAGAGATATAACTAAAACAGCTGAGGAGATCCGAAGGGGTTAATAAGAACTTAAAGGATACTGAAACTTTTCAGGATACTGAGACATTCCTTTCTGCAGGCTGTGTGAAAAAGACACACCCCTTCTCCCTCTGATTGCTAGATATACCGTCTCTCACTTCTCACGCTGTGCTGAAAAATAAAATCACTAAAACAGCTCGTCACTGCTGTGCTTAGACGCGGTTCCTTAAAGTGACTCCTGAGTCTTTTTTTTGTTGTTGTTTAAAAAAAAACAACAGGGTAATATTACCATATACCAGACAGGAGACCAGCGGTTTCAATCAGCCTCTGACTTACTAGGGCCGGTCCCAAGAAAGAGTTGATCACACTCCTTTCAATTACAGATAACAATACCAGATACAGAGAATTACCAGATAACAATACCAGATACAGAGAATTACCAAAATCAGACTTACCAGATCCGGTGAAAAAGGACAGGTTTGTTTTCCGGGCCCCTTCTAGATTCGTGAGTGAGTCCGATCAGTCCTATGGGCTCCAGGACTGTCGTAAAGTCCCGTCTGGAAACAGTCCAGTGGCGCCTTGAGACCTCTCGAGACTCCTGGAGCCCGTTAGATGAACGGTTCATCACTCCGAGACAAAATAGTCTTCGTTCCCGGTCAGGGAACCAAGAAATGTAATAGGTTTTCTGGCTAAGAAAGGACACCTGAGGCCTTCGTGAAAGCAAACAGCAGTTTATTAGCCGGCGTGAACTCAGTGGAATAATTTCCAAAGACTGAGCTCCAGCACAAAGGTTTCAGTTACACCTATAGATTCCTAGCTCTATGCAAACTAACATTCTGTTATCTCTATTTAGGTATAACATGATTGGTACATAATAAGTTCCCCCTTAACCGGTCCCCCATAAGGCCGGTTGGGGGGGTGTTTCGTAAGGTGAGAAGCTGCTAAAGATATGCATTTGTTACTGCGTAGCTACTACTAACAGGCAGGCTGCAGAAATAATAAAAGACAAAGACATTTTGGGTAGGCCACAGGCCTATTATGACACTACTACAGTTTCAGCACACAGTAACAGGAGGCAGACATGGAGTAGGAGATTTTAAACTCACAGAAGGCTGCAGAGGGCAGAGGTAGAGTGCATAAGGCAATTGAAGTTAATACTTGCTCTCCAAAAGCAGATACCAGAGAGAGAGAGGGAGCAGTGAAGTTAAAATGGAGAGAGAGGGAGACACAACTGAAAACAGAGAGGGAGAGCCGAACAAGATCACAAACAAAAATAAATACTGAAAAGTAAGGCACTCTAACAATGATAAAAGAAATAATATATCTAGGCAGACAGACCTTACAAGCAAGTGGTTAAAGTCAGACGCTAGCCAGAAGCTAAGAGCAAAGCCTGTAATAGACTTGCACGTTCCACAGCAAGAAGACAAAAATAAACTAATTAGATGCAGCAAAGATATAAAAAAGTACTTTATTATGAATTTTTTTGATTGGCAGAGAGGTAAGCCAGCTCCACGCAGGACCTCTGTCCACCCCCTGATCGTGTCACTGCCGGCCACCCAGGACAATAAAAAGCCTGCACTTCAGGTGCACCCGTGCCTGGTAGGCCTGCGTCTAAAGGCCGCACCAAAAGGCCCTTCGGCATGGCCCTTAGCATGGAATACAGCATGACTGAGAACATAACCTTATTGCCACAGTCTGTCTTACAGAAGGGCTGAACAACAACTGTAAGTATATAGCGCTTAAGACCTACTCGCCTTAGCTTATCATGCAGTTTCATTATAACCAAGAAACAATGGAAATAAAATCACAGTCTTATACCTACTGTGTATTAATTATCATACTACTGCTTACATATGGATGCTCCCTTACTACTCAACCCCAAAATATACTCATTGTATACAGCCTTTTTCATGGTAGTCCATACTTAACATTACATAAAACATTATGGCAGAACTGCATTCAACCAAGAAAATCTAATACACATCACACCAAGTAGACAGCCTGACTGCACCAGCGCAAACCAAAATTCAATGATCCCTAGCTTGAAATGTTGTATGATCAACACAAGATCAGTAAGAAACAAAATCCCTATTATAATAGACTATGTGGATGCAAATAAGCCAGACATAAGGTTTATGACTGAATCATGGCTGACTAACACCGACTTGGTCCTTCTCAATCAATTAAAAACGCCAAACTACAACATATTTAACTGCCCAAGAGAGGAGGTCATGTGATGCAGTGAGCCAGGCAAGATGCGTTGCTCTCCCGCTGTTCTGATACCATACTACCTGCTATATTCAAACGGATTTCCCAGAGTCTTACCCCCTCAGGTATAGAACAACCTCAGGCACCTGCCTAAAGAAGTTGAAATCCTCCAGTGGCATATGGCCACAAAAGGAGCCCGCCAAAAGAACCACGCCTCAGAAACAAAGATGGCTGCCAGGTCTCCAAAACAAGCAGAGCCAGACAGCAATCCCAGCTTAGTAGAGGAGGTGTCTTTGGCAGTGGTGCAAGCCCTAGATGAATGATTTTCGATGCTGAAGGAACAGCTGACACAAGTGACACAAGCAGTCACTGATTTTATAGGCCGCATAGCAGCAGTGAAGCAGTGAGTCTCTGACACAGAGGATATCCAGAAATCCCAAACTGCCATGATTAGGAGACTGGAGAACTAACTCTGCCGGTGTGAGAAAAAACTAGACGATCTCGAAAACAGAGGTAGGAGGAAGATCCTCCGGTTCATTGGTATGGTGGAAACAGTGACAAATGCTGACCTAAGGGGATTTCTGGAGACTTGGCTGCCTTTAAATTTGCAGCTGGGGGAACACACTGGAAAGATACTATTAGAGCGCGTAGATAGACTTAGGCCACGTGGAGGCAACACATCCCGACCACGGGTGGTGACAGCACATTTCCACAATTTCACACAGGAGGACGCATTGCGGGCGACCAGGACATGCCAGAATACCATCATAGACACAAATGCGCCTAAGATTCTCATATTTCAGGATTATTTCCCTCTCCTAGTTCACCAGCAAAGGGAATACTCCCAGCTCTGCAAGCAGCTTGCGCAGTGGGGCATTCATTACTCACTGTTGTACCCATCCAGACTGCGAATTGAGCACCAGGGACAAAACCGCTTCTTTTCTACCCCAGCTGAGGCATGTACTTTTTTGGACACTATATTTGCTCCTGCAGAAGCAATTTAAACACATTGGTTGGCAGGCTGAGTCATGAGTAACTGTAGGATGACAGCCCTGATGCATTATAAGAACTGGACCAGGCAGGTTTCACCACATTATTGACTATAATCTTAATGCTCCCAAGTGATACAAGAGCGATAGATGCAATGAGTTGAGCACAAAACACGCAAGAGGCTTACATATGGGTGTATAACCTCTCCTGGACCGAGTCACCTGCTCTGGACACCCGCTCTGGACATTTGGAGAGCGGGAGACATAACATAGAAACATAGAAATATGACGACAGAAAAAGAACACATGGCCTATCTAGTCTGTCCTTCCATATCAACAACTACAACAGTCCCCTTTTTACCTTTAGAGATCCTCTGTGTTTGTCCCATGCTTTTTTGAATTCAGTTACTGTCCTCATCTCTACCACCTCCACTGGGAAACTATTCCACGGATCCACCACTCTTTCCATAAAGAAATATTTCCACAAATCACTCCTGAATCTATCCACCTTCACCCTCATCCCATGTCCCCTCGTAGCAGAACTTGCTTTCAATTGAAAGAGGCTCTCCCCCTGAACATTTATGCCACGGAGCTATTTAAACATCTCAATCATATCACCTCTATCCCACCTTTCCTCTAAGGTGTACATATTAAGATCCTATGCTTTATAATGAAGACCACTAACCATTTTAGTAGCCACCCTCTGCACCGACTCCATCCTGTTCACATCCTTTTGAAGGTGCGGTCTCCAGAATTGCACACTATACTCCAAAAGAGGTCGCTCCAAAGACTTATACAGAGGCACAATCACCTCCTTTTTTCTGCTAGCCATTCCTCTCCATATGCACCCAAGCATCCCTCTAGCTTTTGCCGTTGCCTTTTCTACCCGTTTAGCTACTTTAAGATCATCAAACACAACCACGCCCAGGTCCCGCTCTTTTAGTGGACAAAAGTACTTCACCCCCTATACTATATTGCTCCCTTGGATTGCTGTAGCCCAAATGCATGACCTTACATTTTTCAACATTAAATCCCAGCTGCCAGATTCTAGACCATTCTTCAAGCTTAGCTAGATCCCTCCTCATGTTACCTACACCTTCCTGGGTGTCTACTCTATTGCAGATTTTGGTATCATCCGCAAAAAAGGCAAACCTTACCCGACAGCCCTTCCGCTATATCACTACCAAAGATGTTAAAAAGAATCGGACCAAGGACAGATCCCTGGGGCACATCACTGGTAACATCCTTCTCCTCAGAGTGAGCCCCATTTACCTGTACTCTTTGTCGCCTCCCACCCAACCAATTTCTAACCAAGCAGTAACTTTAGGGTCCATCCCTAGGGTGCTCAGTTTGTTTATAAGTCGCCTGTGAGGAACAGTGTCAAAGGATTTACTGAAATCTAAATACACCACATCTAGGGCTCTCCCTTGGTCCAACTCCCTGGTCACCCAGTCAAAGAAATCAATCAGATTTGTCTGACAACACCTGCCTCTGGTGAATCCATGCTGCCTCGGATTCTGTAATCCTCTTACTCCAGAAACCTCACTATTTTCTCTTTCAGCAGCGTTTCCAATAATTTACTCACCACCAAAGTTAAACTAACAGGCCTGTAGTTTTCAACCACATCCTTACTTCCGCTTTTGTGTAAAGGCCCCACATGAGCCTCTCTCCAGTCCTTTGGCACCACTCCCGATTCCAATGAGGCACTGAAAAGGTCAGTCAGTGGAGCTGATAGAACGTCCCCAAGTTCCCTCAGTATTCTACGGTGTATCCCATCCGGTCCCATCGCTTTGTCTACTTTAAGTGGAGCTAGTTTCTCGCAAACACAGTCTTCTGAAAATTGTTCAAGATGTCCCTCGCTTCTGTTCCTGTTTGTGGGTGTTTTCTGAGATCCTGCTCCTGGTTCTTCATCTGTGAACACAGAACAGAAATATTTGTTAAGCAATTCCACTTTATCCTCATCAGTTTCCACATATTCCTCCCCTTCACCTTTGAGTCTGACAATACCACTTTTGCCCTTCCTCTTCTCACTAACATCTCTGAAAAATGTCTTATCCCCCCATTTTATTGCATTGGCTATTTCCTCCTCTTTTTGAATCTTTGCTTTCCTGACTACTTTGCTAGCTTCTCTAAGTTTTTCCAAATATAGATGCCTGTCTTCCTCTCTCTGTGATCTCTTGTATTTCATGAAGACCTCCCTCTTTTTCTTCACTTTTTCAGCTACCTCTTTTGAAAGCCATAGCAGTCTCCTTTTCCTTTTACGTTTATTTACCATTTTAACAAAAAGGTTGGTTGCCCTTAAAATATCTCCTTTCAGTTTTGCCCACTGTTTTTCTATATCCCCCAGCTGTTCCCATCCCGCTAACGACTCCCTGAGGTATTGGCCCATCTTGGCAAAGTTAGTCTTCCTAAAATCTAAGACCCTCACCTTT